>OX101800.1:13140200-14340200 GCA_944452935.1 Rhogogaster chlorosoma | reverse complement strand
AAAAAGTAGTACATTCCACGTATATTGAGATAATAATTATGATTATGATACATTATGTATGATACATATATTTATACTTGACACGCATGCTATATAACGTATACATTTTTTTATGAATTTAATTACACAACCATCTTACAGTCCTGCGAGCATGCCACGTAACAAGTGTTACAGGACTTGATTGCAATATTATTGATGGCATAATATAAATATATCAAAAATTGTAAACTGCCTTATGGTAAAGTTTAACGATCCTGTCATACCACTGCCAGTCAGAACGACACCCGCTCTCGATTGGGATTGCGCACTATGGAGATTCGGATTGCTGTCAAACCGCGGAGGTTTGACGGTAATAATAAATAGAAATACAGGTGTGGCACTCTGAATATATGAGCGGATCCACGTCACTTCACTCAAAAAAAAACCGTCAAGTCACGGATTTTTGCGCCATTCAATACATCTGTAGTACTATGGAAAAAAAAAAGTACAATTTGGAGGATTTTGAAAAATTCTCAAAAATGGCGGAGTTAGAGGCATGTGAATTTTTGTGCACCACTTTGTTTGAAAATTCATATCTCCGAAAGTGTTCATCGGCGCGGAAAAATCCTGGGATCGTTTTGTTCGTAAAAGAATGCACTTTTATACAAAAAATCATATTTAAAAAAAAAAAATTCTTTCAATATTTTTTTGGCGTTTTAATTTTTGATTTCGCTGCCATTTCTAAAGGACTTACAGAAATTCATGGAGATAATTTTTTTTGGATACCTGAATCCTTCCCCTTCAATCCTAAAAAAAAAAATTTATGGAGAAAATACCTGGGCAGGAGATAGAAAATAAAACGTGTCGTCGCGCGTCACCGCGCGCGCTAATCCACGTCCGCGCTACTCCCGCAAGCTCGCTGTGTTACGTAGTGGAGATGTCATATGATGCTTCTTTACTTACCCAGGTTATTCATTCTCCGAAAATGGTTATTTTACCACCTTAGCCCTTCCGTATCCGTCTACTGGTCATGTTTTCTCGGAGTTATACAATTGTATACACCCAGAGAAAAGATTTATTCAAATTAAATAAATTACCATATTTGTAATGTTTTTATTTGGGTCAAAGAAATATTTACTTAAACCAAAGAAGTATTTATTTGCATCAAATGGGATGACTCACTTGTCTCTAAGAAATTCATTTATTTACAATTTATTTATTTGAAATGTCATGAAGAAGGATGTAATTTATTACCTGCAAATAAACTTTTATTTATTAGCAATAAATGTTTATTTGAACAAGCATTTAAACAAACGATATATTAGATATCGAATAAGCCTTCTATTTGACGACATTCGGGCAAATATGTTCTTATTTGAATCAAAGAAGTGGCATATTCGTTTCTAATAAGAAATCAAACTAGATTCGTAAACGCGCATGCGCGATTTCGCTGCTGCTGTAACAGCCGTGTTCGCTGGCATATTTTTCCGCGCATGCGCTCTAAATTATATACTGCGCATGCCCGCGTTTCAAATTTAAATAAAAAATAAACAATCCATTTATTCAATTTTTCATTGATTCGTTTTTTTCGTTGCTTGGTGATCTGAATGGCGAAATCAATACGCCCCGTGCTGTTCCGTGCTCAATCTCTAAGTAATTAACTGTGGCTGTTTTGACCATAACGATCAGTGAATATGGATCAAGAAACGATGGATTTTCTCGCAAACAATGACCTACAAGAGTACTCCGAATGTTTCAGAGGTAAGTGAGTAATATCGGTATATAGATATAAAAAATGATAGATCATGGGCCGGTGTGCATGCGCGCCACGTCTTTAGACTTGCACGTTCAACTTTGTGAATACACATGGCTGCGGAGTTTGTTCCCGAAGAAAATTTGTTTAAATAATATCACGAGATTTCATCGTACGCTCCTGAAATGAATGTCTAGGAACGTTAATTTCAGAAAATCAAATCAGTCGCAATGAGCTGTACGATCTGACTCAGGATCTAGTCGCGGAATTGATAAAACCTATCGGACATCGAGTAAGATTCATTAAGGCCATTGCTGCAGCAACGAATATTAAAAATACTATCTTCAATGCAAGTACCGTTTTTATTCTTTTGTGTGTACCTAATGCATAAGGCAAATAATTATTGGGGACGGGCATCAGTAATCGAAACTTTATCGCCGATACTGATTTTTCATAACGCATGCATGGCAACCTTCACCTTCTCTTCGTGTAAACAGTGGAAAAAATGAATCTTTGTTGAGAAGTGTGACAAAATTTTTGCCCCACTATCATGGCGTCGAAAGCAAAGGTTGCCATGCAGTTGTCATGCAAAACAGCATGTGATACGCGTGAAGACAGGGACCTTGCACTCGTGTCATGTTTTCAGCACTCGCCTTCATCGGCCTTCGCGGCTCATGCTCAAAACATCACTCATGCAAAGTCCCTGTTTCTCCACATATATCACAATCTACTATAGTTCCATTCATAGATGACTAGAAGTTTAGACATCGAAATCATATGAAATTTCAATTTTACTAATTTATAATGGAAGAATTATGTTGTTTGCCAAAATAAAGTCTTCTGAAATACGATCGGTTCTGGAAATATCAATAATTTTTATTTAGTAATCTCTCAATGTCTCGAACAATTCATCAATTTTTTCAATAATTCATGCGTTTTTTTCAAAAATTGACAGTTTATAGTTTTTTTTTTTTTCTTTCAAGACTCAATTATCTTGTTTGGAAACGGAAATAATTACACAAAAAATGTTGACCACCTGGCATTTCATAGTAATAATGGTTTGCGCTTATCATTGAAGGAATCTTCTAGTGCTACTGCATCTACAACGGTGTCCATGTCAGTATCTTCGGTACAAGAAAAAGGACCAGTACTGGACTTTTTACCAATTTCGTCTGATACTGATTGCATGGACCAGGACTTAAACTTCATAAATCTTCATTCGAAATATAAAACATACGAACATTCTGACGAAGGATGCCTTCCGAAGCGACTGAAATTAGATGAGTCTATCAATTTGCTTACTTGTGCAGAAAAACGTGATACTGCGACTACCAGTAGTGAGTCTGGTACGTCATATACTGAAAGCGTGGGTGCAACGGAGACTAGTTGTTCGCAGAACTCTAATACAACAACCTCCAGGCCTCTTCTCCAAACTCGACAGGTACTTTTTCAATAATTTGTGAACAAATAGCTATAGTTCTTATAACTCTTTATGCGCCAGTTTTTATACGATAAATTTATCTTCTATCTCAAATTATTTTTGTTTTTAATGATGTTGAAAACCGGTTGGGGAAACGAATGTTCAAACAGTTCATTGTCTTCTAAGGTATAAATTTCCTTATCAATGTAGGATCTAGAAACCCTTTTGAAGTCATGCACCAGTGGTCAACAAGTACTTAGTATTTTTGAAAGAGACGGGAAGTTAAATCAATCGGCACGAGATAAACTAACCACTGCTGTCGTTACGAAACTCATTGCCCATTACGGAACAGGATTGAAGAACTTTCAATTTGCAGAAGTTGCTTCATTGATAAATCAGTTATTTCCTTCAGAAACTGTGGTATAATCAACGTCATTTTTCATTAGCTAATAAAAATGCTGTGTATTGATAACACGTACAATTCTCTATAGTCTCTTTGATATCAAATGAAATATCACTATTCCACATTCAATGGGTTATAAAATTGGGCTACAGAACTGTGCTCATCCCCACTTGTCGATCGTTTTATAGGAAACTTACTATATACCTCCGTATAGTAAAGGTGAAGACCAGCAGATCTCTAAAGGAAAGTTACCGTTCAAACACCGAAACTTGAAAACTGCTATGAAAAAAAGTGGACTGGCTCTCGATTGTAAAATTTCAAAACCCAAATGTGCAATCTCCGAAAAGATTGTATCGCTCTGTAAGTCCAAATTCATTGAAATGAACATTTGTAGAATCAAAGAGAGTTATCGAATACTGTATATTATAGCTTTACCTGATAATGACTTCATCGAAGCTAAGACTTGGTTGACTCACTATGCTGAGCCATGGACGAAAGTGATCAGTTTATGGAATAAAACTTCATCGACTAGAGTTTCACAGCTACATTCTGGAGCGAACATGACAATCATTGATATATTTAAAGAATGGCCACTTTATAAGCATCCACTTGGATTCACATTGGTTCATACTTATGTTAAATGATACATAGTTACATACATGCTGTCATTTCTCATGACACGATACCTTTTTAACAAGAAGTTTCAATCTCCAAACAGATCAGCGCTGATTTCAAGACTCTGTATCCAGATAAAGACTTGGCCTTATTGACGAAATGGCAAACTAGCAGGGAAAAACTAATAAATATCATGACAGCTCGTTTATCGACAGAAAAAGTTCAATCGCTCAAAGTTTTGCAAGACATACATTCTGTAGAAAATGGTTAGCATTTTTCCTGATTGACAGTAAACAGGTTATAAAATGTGTTAAATTATGAAAGGCTTATGATATCCTGAAATCATAACTGGTCCTACTTTCAATTATCATAAACTCAAAAAGCAATTACCTATCCATTATCAATTATACTAATTTTTGATGTATATTCACAACTGAACTCTTACACTTCACAGATTGCAAAGATGCTGTACTTCTAAATATGCTACCAGCACTATTACCATGCACAGTTATACGTCAAAAAGGCAAAGATACATGGAAGCCAACCATCGTTGAGTCTCAAGAGGGATTCGTTTTACATCTCAAGGTGACATATCCAACTGCAAAACAATTATTCACTCGACCATCATCGTGTGTCACTTTTAAATCTACTGTCTTGCGAATTTCAGACGCCAGGAGACATAAAAATCCAACTCGACAAAAAGACACAGAAAATGAACAAACTTGGACGCACTGTACAACCCTTTGTGATTCTTCAAGGAGATTCACTACTCGATATTCAACAATCGTATGTATCAATCAACGAACAGCTGTACAAAGTAGAAGACCCACTATCTGCCGTAGATGTATGTTTCAAGACGTTCCAAGTGTTGAACCTTTCCTATCCTGTAGAAGCTAACAACTGCTGGACATTTCTCCAGAGATACTTTTATGGCATCACAACTAAGTGCGACAAGGTGTCATGTAATGTATCATCTCTTATGAGCGATTTCTAACTATCTAACTAGCCAAATAAAAATTTCTGTGTTTATCATTTATTTTACTGGGATCATGGGTTATTTGTGTTACCATTGCAATGTTCATTTTGAGAGAGCTGAGACTTTGTTTCGCCACATTCAAATCGCACATTCTGATTTGACACATTACACGTGTGGCCAAGCCGACTGTGAGCGGAAATTTCAACTTCTTTATTCATTCAGACGCCACATTACAAAAAAACATCCTATCGAGCACAATATCGTTCCTAATATCGAACAAAATGACAGAGCAATAGTACCTAATGTTCTGGTAGAAGCTGTACCTGATAACGAAATTATTGGGCATGGTGATATTGTAGCACTGCCAAATAATGAGCCAGATGATGAACTGAATAATGAACCAGATATACCGAATATTGAAGCACAGCTAGCAACAGTGGTACATGCATTTTTTTCTCGATTACATTCAAGTGGAACCTTGACTCGTACAAACATACAGAATATTACTGAAATTTCTGCAGAAATGTTATGTAATATTGGTATTCTTTTGAGCGATGTAGTGATCCCAAACAATCATACACAAGAAAATTTCAAACGAGTAGTCTCGTTTTTAAGTGAACCATTCCGGAATCAATCCACAGAATACTTTAGGAAAAAAAATTTAACAAACTCGGGATTTCTTATATTACCTGAAAAGATATTTCTCTGCCAACGCCTTGATATCAAAATTGTTGATGAAAAAATTGAATATGTTCCGGTTGAAGTCACATTATCATTCATACCGTTACGAAAACTGTTCAAAACATTTTTTGAAATTGCAAATATTTATGATATTGCGGACACATATCTGCACGCTCATAATTGTAATGAGGTGATTGATGATATTGCACATAGTGAGTTTTGGAAAAGAAAAAAAGAATGCTTTGGCGAAAAATTTGTTGTACCACTGTTCGTCTATTATGATGAATTCGAATGCAATAATCCCCTAGGATCGCATGCAGGGATTCATAAAATTGGTGCTGTATACGTCAGCCTTCGCTGTTTTCCGTTAGAATTTCAATCCAGACTGAGTAACATCTTTCTAGCATTACTTGTTCATTATCAAGAAATTGTTACACAGGGTAATCGAGTCTTTCAAGTTCTCGTTGATGAGCTAATATTTCTGGAAACAGAGGGGATTGAAATAGAATTAGAAAATGGGGAAGTTAAAAAAATATACTTTTGCCTGGCAATGATTCTAGGGGACAATGCAGGGCTCAATGCCATACTTGGTTACGCTGCATGTTCCGCAAATTATTTTTGTCGTTTTTGTCGCAGCCACAAACGCGATTTGCTGGGAGATACACGAGAGCGAGAATTTTTACTGCGAACACCAGCCAATTATGAAGCTGACCTTAGACTAGACGATACTGCACTAACTGGAGTAAAAGAATCTTGTATTTTTAATAATATACCGTCATATCACGTCTCAGAAAATAACGCTGTAGACGCGATGCACGACTTCCCCGAGGGGGTAAGCAACTATGATATGGTGGTCTCATTGCATTATTTCGTGTACGTTGCGGAAATGATAACCCTTGAAACTGTCAATAATAGAATTCAGAGTTTTGATTATGGATATATTGAAATGGGAAACAAACCTCCAATTATTACCGTTGAAATGATTTTGAGGAAGAAGCATATAAACTTTAAAGCTGCTGAAATGATGTGTTTCATAAGAAATTTTGGTCTCATGTTTGGAGATCTAATCCCTGAAGGAGACGATGTTTGGAGTTTGTACACTGCCTTGTGTCATATAATGGATATTATTCTTTCTCCTCGCTATCATGTCGGTACCGAAAAACTTTTACAAGTATTAATTGAAGAACATCACACTGCATACATTCGGGTATGTAATAAAATTCAACAATACCAGGCTAATGAACTACACTTGAAACCTAAGTATCACTTTGTGGTCCATTATCCTAGGATTCTGAGTTTAGTGGGGCCTATTCGGAATTTTTGGTGTATGAGATATGAGGGAAAGCACGCGCAAGCTAAAAAAATAGCGTTCAATACTGGAAGTAGAATTAATATCTGTCAGACAATTGCGGTGACACTTCAAGTTCGTTTAGCATATTCTTTAGCTGATGGAACACATATGAAAAATTTGATAGAAAAAGGACCTATTGATAAGATTGAATTCCTTCACCCTATTGATCTGCAGTCTTATGTAGCACATCAGTGGTTGAAATGTAATGGCCATTTATATAAAGCTGGGAGGTGTGTATTGCGTGTGGGTACTGTGAATGACTTACCGCAGTTTGGGTTTATTATAAAAGTGTTGATATATAATGAAACTATACAGTTTATGTATACCAATATTCACGTTCTCGGTTTTGATGAACACACTCACTCTTACGTTGTAGATGTACATCAACCTTATGCAGAAAATAATCAGCATATAGCTCTGTCAAACTTACCAG
Source organism: Rhogogaster chlorosoma (assembly GCA_944452935.1). NCBI lineage: Eukaryota > Metazoa > Arthropoda > Insecta > Hymenoptera > Tenthredinidae > Rhogogaster > Rhogogaster chlorosoma. Next base: position 14,332,589 of record OX101800.1, on the reverse strand, counting down.
ATCCTAGCCCTTTATATTTAAGAAACATAGGTGATAAGTATCATATAACAATGCCCTACAGTTCCTAACATACCTATATACGTATTATCTTCAGTCAGTATCGTGTAACTTTATACTCTATATACGTCTGCTTATATTACAATATAATATAAGGTAATCAAAAGATTGTACCTGTGATGTGTAACTTGTCTTAATTATCAAGTATACATATAAATACGCTCAAGTATATGAATCAATATATACAATAAAGTATCTTATAAAATAATAACTTGTACCTGGTGTAGAATTTTATTCGTATGATTATTAATCTTGCTTGTCTTATAACCTGCTATTCGTGATACGTGATGCGATTCATCCATCAGTTTATCAATTTTGGTGAATTGAATACAAAAATTATTCTTATATTGGAATCAAGTAAGTTGTTTATTTGATTTGAATAAAACAAATATTCAATTATCCTAATAAATAATTTATTCATGGCGAATAAAGAATTACCTTTCGTTCATTATTCATTCGGTTCAAATAAAAAGTTTATTACAACCGGAAAAGCAATTTATTTCATCCAAATAAATCTTGTAATTTATTTAAAACAATTTATTTCATACCGCGAAAATTCCTTATTTGATCCAAATAAATTTTTATTTGGATTTAATAGAAAAATTTGAATAAGAAATAAACAAATCCAAATATTTCTAAATATTTGTGGCAAATAAATGCCTATTAGGTTCATATACGAATAAGAAGATTTATTCGCGGTAAATAAATTTTATTTAAATCAAATAAATCTTTTCTCTGGGTGTACGTGTATATATAATATATATGCCTGTTCTGAAAATTCCAGGTACGGTTATGGTTCGTTCAACATACCTGTGCTGGAATTATATTTGATTCCATTTCACTTGGTTTGTGCTATATATAACTGATGGATCTTGTGCAATATTTTGGTGGCTCTGAAAAGGGCCGATGTTTTTCACGGTGGTTTGTTGGATGACATTTACTAGGAAACCTCTGTTTAAAATTAATTCATAATTTTCATCGTATCGAATTTTTCTGAGGCGGAAAATAATTTTGTTCCGACGAGTTTATGAGATATTGGAATGACCGCATGCAATTTCAAAGTGCCACGAACTGTCAATGCTTTATCGAATCGATTTTGTAAAATAGATTCTTCCGCTTGATGTTCTGCAGACGTACAGTACGCAAAAGATATACTTCGAAAATAAGAACATGCCCAAGTATATAGATCCAGCGGTGTTTGAATAGGATCGGAATTGCCAATCAGTTGTAAACTCGCGATATGCGGACAATAAGTGTCATCCACCGAATTATCGCGAAAAACATCTGCTCAAGATCCATGAGTCATATAGCACAAGCCGAGTGAAATGGAATCAAACTTAATTCCAGCACAGGTATGTTGAACGAACCATAACCGTACCTGGAATTTTCAGAACAGGCATATATATTATATATACACGTATACAATTGTATAACTCCGAGAAAACATGACCAGTAGACGGATACGGAAGGGCTAAGGTGGTAAAATAACCATTTTCGGAGAATGAATAACCTGGGTAAGTAAAGAAGCATCATATGACATCTCCACTACGTAACACAGCGAGCTTGCGGGAGTAGCGCGGACGTGGATTAGCGCGCGCGGTGACACGCGACGACACGTTTTATTTTCTATCTCCTGCCCAGGTATTTTCTCCATAAATTTTTTTTTTTAGGATTGAAGGGGAAGGATTCAGGTATCCAAAAAAAATTATCTCCATGAATTTCTGTAAGTCCTTTAGAAATGGCAGCGAAATCAAAAATTAAAACGCCAAAAAAATATTGAAAGAATTTTTTTTTTTTTAAATATGATTTTTTGTATAAAAGTGCATTCTTTTACGAACAAAACGATTCCAGGATTTTTCCGCTCCGATGAACACTTTCGGAGATATGAATTTTCAAACAAAGTGGTGCACAAAAATTCACATGCCTCTAACTCCGCCATTTTTGAGAATTTTTCAAAATTCTCCAAATTGTACTTTTTTTTCCATAGTACTACAGATGTATTGAATGGCGCAAAAATCCGTGACTTGACGGTTTTTTTTTGAGTGAAGTGACGTGGATCCGCTCATATGCAAGGCCTACCGAATGATTATGATCCGTGTCCCGAAGTATTGACTAATAATTGTGTATATTTTTTAATATTTTCAGGTGTTTAACCTTTTCAGGCGCGTGCTATGGGGTTTCGAGTGGATAGTGCATGAATTTTACGTACAACTTTTACTAATTGTTTCATCGAGCCCGTAGAGCTTCGAATCGTCGCGAAAATATACAGAGATGATCTGTGGAAAGTTATAAGCCGTGTGGGTAGGCAACCGGTGATACACTACGAAATGGCAACGCTGTCGATGCGAGAGTCGAATAAGTCGAATGACCGTATCTACAGACGACGTAACGGCAGCTGTCATTCTGCGGCTCTCATGTTGTTAGGTTAGAATGAGAGTTATAAATAATTGTCAGATTTAGATTTTGTAATCACAGTTCCTTAATACAACGGTAAATATTCTTTCTTAAGAAAGTGTAATGGGTTATTCAGGTAATTGCGGATGTCAATATCGGTTTATTTCGAACATTATTAGGTTATAACCTAACATTATTAGGTTATAACCCCGCAGAATGACAGCTGCCGTTACGTCGTCTGTAGATACGGTCATTCGACTCATTCGACTTATTCGACTCTCGCATCGACTACGTTGCCATTTCGTAGTGAAACACCGGTTGCATACCCACACGGCTTATAACTTTCCACAGATCATCTCTGTATAGAGTCTTCTGTATTTATATGTCTGCATACTAATTTCACGATGCAGGGAATGAAGCATCTCATTTGATATTGATGATATTCAAAAAAAATTGTATACCTTATGCAGCAAGACACAGCCCGCAATGCAATTCGTAATCCCCCCACCAAAAGAAAGTAAGAGTAACAAGTTTATTTATTATGAATTTAAAACAAAAATAATACAACAAAAAATTGTTGAGATATAATTTGATTGAAACAAGTGATTCTCAATACATTTATTAGGTAAAGACTTATTAAAAAGTCCAATTAATCAAAAAATAAAAATGTATTTTTTCAATTTTTCTGCAAATTTCAAAGAACAAAATCTGAAGTTACTCACAATCATTTGGAATGATTGTGTACGGAATAGATTTAGAATTTAAATACAAGATGTTGATAAAAAGTCACTAAAAAATTGAAAAAAAAAATTAATAAATAAAAATATTTGTACACCTCAAATTCTGATAAAATGATAATGCGAGTTATAAACTATGGTTTCTAATCATTTTTTCAAAATAGATTAGTTTATTAATTCTTGGGTTACTCCGTTTTGCACCCCCGTCAACATTCTGCCAGCACTTTCCATATATGGCTAGTTCTTATTGTGAAGGAATAACGTGGATCGCTTTTAGCTTCACACTGTTATTTTAGATTTAGTTTGCAAAGTGGCCAGAGCTCATCATTTTGACTTAAATGAGCTAAAATTTTGTGGGTCAAACACAATATTGGTAAATATTCAAATTATGGCAGTTTTAAAATTTAAGTAGATAAATTGCGATTTTTTTTAAATTTAAATGTCCAGACAAGTGATACGCAGGAAAGTGATAATTTGGAGGTTATTCATTAACGACACAAAAACACTGTATTTAAATGCAATGTTAATGCTTTATATTATATTTACACTAGGTATATTAATCAAAACAATTAAAAATCTTTAAGAAACCCAAATATTGTTCATGTAAATACATGCCAGACAAGTGAGAACTTGTCTGGCCCGAGCGCGTTTGCGGTCGACGAGATCTTCGTCACGAGTGTCTCATTGGCTGATTGGTAGCAGTTCAAGCGGCAATGAGCTAACTTAACTACGTGCTTTGTATCGGAAGTGTGACAACAGTACTCATTATATAATTTGGGGGTGTTTTTAACATATTTTTAGCTCCCAGGAATGTGATACACAATTCGTGTCCCCTCTATTCTATGATGGAAATTCGAATAAAAATAGGGAGATTCATAATTTCTTTTTAGATTTTAGCAAAGTTGTATTGATTGTTACTGTGCTTAGATACAATCTCTTTGATTTCTGTACTTAGTTTACGTAATATTTAGGTAGAAGACTTGTGTTTTGTAAAATCCCCTCCCAGGAAAGTGACAATTTTGCTCATGTTTAGGCATTTTTCTCGAAAAAGATATTTTCTGACCTCGCTGAATTTCAGTGCTCAAATAAAAGCCAATTAGTTTCTTATTCCAGATTTGAAATTAATCAAAAATATTAAAAAACAAAGGAGCTATTAGTTGAGCGCATCAAAATTCCTTCACTGTAAGAACTAGCCATATACTTATACTTTATCTTCATAACTTGGTCATTCGGTTGTTTCAGATTGCCATTTGGGCTAATTTGTTCATTACAATAACTGGCGAAACGGAAAAGGAATATGATAAAAATTTAAGCAAAGTTGTTTAAAAAGCTAGAGAATCTAATATAAAGTTTAGTATCTCGAAATTGCAATACAAACAGCTTAGTGCGCATAATGAAACTAATATGACACTGAGGTAGTAAGATGACCACGAATCTTCCTTGTCCGGTGGATCGTGGAGTATACAATAGAATAGAATAAAATAGAATAAAATAGTACAGAATAGAATAGAATAGAATCGAAAAGCATACCGGCATTCACGAAGTCCCCTGAAATCCCATGAAGTTACATGAAGTCTTTGAAGTCCCTCTAAATCTTCTGAAATCTTCAGTCTTCAAAGTCCCACGAAGTCTTGAAAAGTACAGAAGAATCTTCTGAAATCTTTAGTCTTTGAAGTCCCATGAAGTCACATGAATTCATATAAAATTCCATGAAGTCAAATCGAGTCTTATGAAGTCCCTCTAAATCATCTGAAATCTTCAGTCTTCAAAGTCCCACGAAGTCTTGAAAATTACATAAGAATCTTATGAAATCTTTAGTCTTCGAAGTCCCATGAAGTCACATGAATTCATATAAAATTCCATGAAGTCCGATGAAGTCTTATGAAGTCCCTCTAAATCATCTGAAATCTTCAGTCTTCAAAGTCCCATGAAGTCTTGAAAAGTACAGAAGAATCTTCTGAAATCTTTAGTCTTTGAAGTCCCATGAAGTCACATGAATTCATATAAAATTCCATGAAGTCCGATGAAGTCTTATGAAGTCCCTCTAAATCATCTGAAATCTTCAAAGTCCCATGAAGTCTTGAAAAGTACATAAGAATCTTCTGAAATCTTTAGTCTTTGAAGTCCCATGAAGTCACATGAATTCATATAAAATTCCATGAAGTCAAATCGAGTCTTATGAAGTCCCTCTAAATCATCTGAAATCTTCAGTCTTCAAAGTCCCACGAAGTCTTGAAAAGTACATAAGAATCTTCTGAAATCTTTAGTCTTCGAAGTCCCATGAAGTCACATGAATTCATATAAAATTCCACGAAGTCTGATGAAGTCTTATGAAGTCCTATGAAATCCCATGAAGTCCTAAGTATAATAGAAGTGAAAGCATTCACATACCCCGGATACAGACTCAAAAGAAATGGAGGAGAAGAAGAACAGATAAGGGAGGTGGCCATAAAAGGTAACATTCTGATCAAACAAGTGTTAGGGATAGCAGCGAGAAGGATAAAGGAGGACTTCCGAAGACGCATGATGCTAGTCGAACAGTGTGATGCTGTACGGTGCTGAAATCTGTGGATGGAATGAGTGCGCAAGGCTGGAAAAAGTACAAGAGAAATACGTAAGGTAGACGCCGGGACATGCACCCCGGGATACATGGTACAGTACTACCTCTCTAAGAGAGACGTCCAGGGCGGTTAGGGGAAGAAATTCTGAAGAAATTCGTCGTCGAACCCTTCCCCCACCACTAGGCTAGAGCGCTCGAAAATCGCGCATGTAGTGGCGTGTCCGTGTTTCTCCACTTGAACTCGATAAGAGGACACGAGCCATTGCGAGCAAAAATTATAAACGAGTTGCGGAAAGTGTTGTGTTCTCCTGAAATCGCTCGTGACCTCTTATCGAGGCGTCCGCGACAAACTCAAAACGCCTCGGGTAGTGGGGGAAGCCATAAAAATCGCTCAAGCGGAACGGCGGAGAAATTATCTCTTACCGAGGGCTCTCTTAGAGAGGTAGTACTGTATTGTAAGAAACAATAAAGACGAAGTAGGGATAAAAGCGGAAGCAAGGGCTCTGAGATTTTATGAAAAAATAAGAGAAGGATAAAGAAGAAGAGTGCTGAAAGAGTGCTTGAAAGAAAGGGAGGGAACACCAAAGACAGCGGGGCAACAAGACAGAGGACGATACTATAGGAGGTACGGCTTCAGCGGACAAGCACTAGAAATATAAAAAGTTATCGGGGTAAACGTGGAAGAGATACTCATGAAAATACGAATGGACATACAGAAACAGGAACAGAAGATGCGGAAACGAAGAGGAAAGGAACAGATACTGGCTACCGACGGAGAAAAGACTCTGTAGACTCTGCGAACAGACCCGGGGTAGCTTCGAGCACCTACTAGAGGAATGTGCGAAGGGGGTAGGGAGAAACATAAAGATAGAAGACTTACTAGACGAAAGATGAAGGTAAAGGTAGCTAAGGAGAGAAAGAGAATAAGGAAGGAAAAGGAACAGTATTGCAAATATCGAGTAATGAATAAGTGAAAATATGAACTATGTAATGCCAAGTCCAAATTCTAGGCCATAAGGCTGAATTTCGAATATATTTATCTAATATAGATATGGCTAGTTCTTACAGTGAAGGAATTTTTATGCGCTCAACTAATAGCTCCTTTGTTTTTTAATATTTTTGATTAATTTCAAATCTGGAATAAGAAACTAAGTGGCTTTTATTTGAGCACTGAAATTCAGCGAGGTCAGAAAATATCTTTTTCGAGAAAAATGTCTAAACATGAGCAAAATTGTCACTTTCCTGGGAGGGGATTTTACAAAACACAAGTCTTCTACCTAAATATTACGTAAACTAAGTACAGAAATCAAAGAGACTGTATCTAAGCACAGTAACAATCAATACAACTTTGCTAAAATCTAAAAAGAAATTATGAATCTCCCTATTTTTATTCGAATTTCCATCATAGAATAGAGGGGACACGAATTGTGTATCACATTCCTGGGAGCTAAAAATATGTTAAAAACACCCCCAAATTATATAATGAGTACTGTTGTCACACTTCCGATACAAAGCACGTAGTTAAGTTAGCTCATTGCCGCTTGAACTGCTACCAATCAGCCAATGAGACACTCGTGACGAAGATCTCGTCGACCGCAAACGCGCTCGGGCCAGACAAGTTCTCACTTGTCTGGCATGTATTTACATGAACAATATTTGGGTTTCTTAAAGATTTTTAATTGTTTTGATTAATATACCTAGTGTGAATATAATATAAAGCATTAACATTGCATTTAAATACAGTGTTTTTGTGTTGTTAATGAATAACCTCCAAATTATCACTTTCCTGTGTATCACTTGTCTGGACATTAAAATTTAAAAAAAATCGCAATTTATCTACTTAAATTTTAAAACTGCCATAATTTGAATACTTACCAATATTGTGTTCGACCCACAAAATTTTAGCTCATTTAAGGGGGTATATACACCTTTGAATTTTGAAAAAATCGATTTTGTGTTTTTTGCATTTTTGGAACATTAGGGATGTAAACTATCTGTAAAAAAATCATCATGTAAAAATATGTAAAAATGAAGAAGTTACAGCGATTTTTTGAAATATTTTGAAATTTAAAAAAAAATCAATTTTGTATTTTTTGCATTTTTGTAGCACTTGAGGTTTAAACTATCTGTCTTACTATTGAAATGCTTACGGAACAACCCCAAATCAGTTCAAGGTATAAAAACAGCTATATATATGGGCTATATGCCCTGTAACGTGGTGGATTTTACGTCCACCACTGACCTGCGTCTTTCCCTCCCGATAGGAACGACCTAGGTGTTCTCTATGTTTTAGTGCTGTCCCTAACTTTTTCCCAAGGCAAGCCATTCCTCGTAGTGTTACCGTTGTCTGCTCTAAGTCCTTGTCAGCAGGTGAATTCGACGCGGGACGACGAGGGACAACGAGGGACACCGAGGGACGAGCAGCAACGGGGAGGGTCGTCTGCCAACCTCGTTGAAAGTACCTGTACCTTGGCATCTACTCAGCCTCGCCAGCCAGCCGACCAGGAGAGAGGGCTGCACCTCCCAGCCTTAGCCGCCTAACTCTGCTCACGCCATCTCGCCACGCTCAACTAATTCCTCTCCGGTCGGCCGAAAATCGCCCACGTGACGTCACTTCGCCAAGGTATGGCGAAATCGGCGAGCGCGGCGGAAATACCTCCCCGCAACGAGGGCGACACCGGCTGATAACGGCTATCACCCGGAAATCGCCATCTTGAGATCCTCGTTACTAGACAACTAACGTCTTTTTTCGTACCGCTCTCTTTTGCTTCTGTTATTACCGCTTCTCGCCACCTTTCTTTTGTTTTTTTTTGTTTCTTGCTTTCGCTTACGTTTTCGTAGTTTTTCTTTTGCATTTCTTTGAGTCACTTTAAGTTAGTTTATTGTTAGTTAGAGTAGTTTAAGTTAGCCGTAGTTATTCGGAGTGCGTGTGTGAGAGTGTCTGCGAGTGTGAATCAGCTGAGCTGCCGTCCCGTGCCGTCAAGTCCAGTGCCGTTCCGGAGGATCAGCTGCTGCGAGGGCAAGGTAGGCTTCGGCATAAGGCCTAGATCACCCGCTCTGGGCTTATCGTTATTCGTTGCTGCGATTCTGAGTGTATTCGGTGTATTACGTGACACCGGGTTATCTAGGCCCGACACTTAGTAGTTTTATAATATTGTGCATAGCTTTGGGTATTTTGCCACCACCTCCTTGCTCCCTTGCCTTGGGAACAACGTACTGTCACCTAAGACTCATCGTCTCTGGGTGCCGGTCGTTGCACGTGTGTGTGTGTGCGTACGAGTGGTTTGAGCGACTGTCATCGGCGACGTGCTGCCTGGTAGTGTGGCCGCGTCAGCCGAGCTTGTGACGTGTGTGCGTGCTCCCACTCCCTACCGTCTCGTGCCGTTCAACCAGCCTAGCGAAGCTGTACTACCCGGCTCGCTAGCACTGATTTCAGATACTGCCGTACCGCGTATCACCCGGCCTACACACGTTGGTCGTACTCGATCGCTCTACCGATCTTGAGTTCGATCCCGCCGGGTGACGATACCTTTTTTTATTATTACTTTTGGTGTGTGTGGACTAGTTTTAGGTACCGAGATTATTGTTTTGCATTTATTTTTATTATTTTTGTATTACCTTACCGATTTGGACTTTATTTTTTTTCTTTATTTTGTAACGTATCGTTGTCTCGTGAAATACAGCCTAGGTGCGTTAAATCTATTACATCAGAGTGTGTCAATTCTCTCGCCCCCGCGTTCCCCTCTCCGTCGAACTAGCCGGTCATCTGCGTTTCGTTCCGTAATATCGTACCTGGCACCTTAGGGTGCCTGGCGCCCAACCTACCGTCTCTGTGAGTTGTGTTGTTCGCGGAGATAGAATTAAGGCTCGTCTGGGTGTTCTTTGTACGGGATTTATTTAACTACTGTTTTCCCCCGGTAGGAAAATTGCTCGTTACAGCCCAATAAACACCAGTTCGTATAAAAAACGTATATAAAGGTCATATACCCTACGTTTATTCAGAGGAAAAATGTTCCTCAGTTAAACTAATATTTTACGTTTTTGAGAAACGTGTATATTGAAGCGTTTAATATCGACAAATATAGTACGTTCAATATACGACTTGTTATTCGAAATTATTTCAATATTTGTCGACCCTTATTCGTCGTATGCACGTATAAAGAACACTCATATTATACGTATATATGTAGCGAACTTGTAACGGTAACAAAAAAGTTATATTTTTGGTATGCTACAGTTATGCAACGAATATTATCATTCACATTTTATAACTTTTTCCTCATGAGAATCGACTAGCATTACCAGTTCGCTTAGAAAAACGCTATCAGATTTTTCGACCTAACTGGGATTTGAACCCAAGTCCGCTCGCATTCGCTGTATTACTAGTCGCACGCTCTACCAACTACGCCAAACTACGCTATGGATATTAGTCCAATATTTTCCGATTTGTCGGAGCTCATGATTAAGGTGCCAAGTTAAATTAAAATAAAAGGTGTTAGAAAATTGAAATTTTTTTTTTTCAAATGGCCGAGGAACTTTCGACCCCAACTTTTGACAGGGATTCACTCCGTGAGAAATTCGTCACGAATTTTGAATCTGCACCCTATATATTATACCCCTATGTATAGAAACATAACACTGATATTAATACCATGTATCATCTGTTATATTAGCATGGCCTAAAAATGTTACGTAACTTCGATATAACATAGGTCATATTACTAAATAGTCTTGAAGTTATAAAACAAATGCACGTTGTGTTTGCTGGGTAGTAGGGAGGACTAGAAGAAGTCTTCATTCAAACAGATATTCGACGTTTTTGAGAAACGTATGTGTAAAACGTTTAGTATTATTGAATTCTGCACGTATAATACACGAATATTTTTGAAATTATTCCGTTATTTGTATTGGTCCTTATTCGTCGTATGCACGTATAATGGATATCTATTGTTACACGCATAGCTATAATAACTCCTCAGGGCGCCTATCGGCAGGCAACCTGGCCTACATGGCTGCCCCGCCACACACCGCGCTCACCGCGTCACTGAGCCGCGCGACAACGGTCGCCGCCGCTCCGCTCTCTGCCGCAACGCGGCGCATCACCGACTTTTCCTCCCGCGACGATAATTACCCCACGCGGCGAATATAGACCCATGCATCTGATCCATCGATACCCGCACCGCACCTCGTAGCCTATACCTGGTTAAAGCGTTATACCTGAGCATAGACTTGTTTCACGACTCGTCTATCCTAGTCTGTATTACCAATACGACTAATAAAGTTCTTTTATATCTAACTCCGCCTTGAGTTTGATTGAGTTCTTTCGTCATTAACTCCTATGAGTTCTGACTCGTCGACACCCTCCACCTCGACGTCTGGCGCCTCTACACCCGTACCCGGGGAACTACCAGCCGACCTCCTGCAGAAGGTCCAGCAGCAGCTACTCTTGCTCCAAGAGCAAGAGGATAACGCCTACCAACGTAGACTACGGCCTATCTCGCCAATAGATCGGCCAGTACAAAGACCACGACGAGATCTCCGCGACGCCACCTCAACTCCGCGGCCAGCACTCGTCTACCACTTCGACGCCTACCCGCCACCACGCACGCCGAAGGTAGTGACGCGACGACCCGAGCCTAGAGACGAGAAGCCGACGCCAGGAGGTGTTCGGATACAGACGCGACCTCGGCCAGTACCCGCGCTACGGAGTAGCCGACCACGTCTCGACGCGCCACCCGCAGCCGTCGTGACGCATCCCCCTTCTCGTCCCCGTACCCCCAAATCCCTCATTCCTCTTCCTATACCCCGAACTACAATCCTCACCCCTCCTACCCGAAAGCCACGTAAGGCCTAGGGATTCCCTTTCCTTATTTCCTTCCCTCTCCGCCCAGACGGGCACCCCCATAAAATTAACATCATTGATAGGAGAGCCCCTCACCCCGAGGCCCCTTTCCTTTAATCCGTCCAGCACCCCGGCGGATTAATATCACTATATTATCCGTTTCCACATACTATTGAATAAACGTGAGATAATTGTAATCTTTGTACGCGCAAAGTTTGCAATGAATTATACGTATATTATTCTGTAACTCGGATAATCATGGAAATATCGCTACACTAGAACGTGTATTATACGCCTTCGATTTTGAATGAGTAAACGTATAAAACAGGTATTTTCGACACATCTGAAATTTCCGACAAAATGCGTGTATTATACTGTAACTCGGACGATTGTGAAAAAATCGTAAATTTAGAACATCTATTATACGTTATCAGGTTCAGTTGAACTAACGTATGAAATACGAATTTTTCAAACGTATAAATGTTCCGTAACTTTGAAGTTGAATCGACGTTTAGGTATCAGTTTATTCGTTCGAAAAACGTGTATAACTAAGGCTACCAGATTTGAACTATGGAAATGCGGGACACCACCCCCCCCCCCCCCCCCCCCCCCCCCACTCCGCGGAAATAATGTATGCATTCAATCATTGAGTTGTTCAATTTTTTTATTAATATTTTTTTAATAATACTTGACATGAATGTATAGAGGATTTTGTATTTTATGATTATGACATTTCAAATAAGAATTGAAGTTTTAATATATTTTTTTATATTTTATAATCTTAGTATCGCAGACTAGCATTCTTTAGTCTCAGACTCGTAATACTATTTTTTTTATTGTTGTTTCGGGTCGTATCGATGCCTAACGAATACTTGGAAAAAAAAAATTGAAACGAACTCGCACATAATTCGGGACATGCGGGACAATTTTTATAAATGCGGTACGAATTTGGAGTGAAAAAAAATCCGGGACACTTTGCTGAAATCCGGGACTGTCCCGCCTAATCCGGGACGTCTGGTAGCCTTATGTATAACTAACGTATAATACAGATTAGTGCACCATGTTCGTACCGTAAACTAAGAACATTTATTACACGTATTTATTTTCATTCAAATCAACCTGTATGCTACGTATGCGCGATACGTAATAATTTCCCAAAAATTGAACGTATAATACTCGAGTCAGCATATACGTTTTCGTGAGATCCAATAAGAACGTGTTATATTTGTATAATAATGAATTGAAAAGACGTATAAATCAGGTAGTTACTATACGTCAGAATGATACGCTTTTTATACGTGTATAATTGAGAATTAGTCAACCATGTTCGTACCGTAGAATATGTACATTAATTGTACGTACATATTTTCGGTCACAGAAACCAATATTCTACGTATACAGTATACACACTTATTCTTCACAACTGAAACGTATATTATTCATTGATCGGAGGATTTATTCGACTAAAAAACGTATATCATATACGTATTTTCTATGTTTGTCAATAAACGTAAGTCGTAAACGTGTAATATTAGTACGATCATATATGTATACCAAAAATACACTAAGTATACGTATATGATGCGCGTAATATACGGACTAGTGTTTATTGGGTGGTACCACAAGTCTTCGACAGACGATAAGCCGCAGCACCATCTCTACCCGGAGGGTCGAGACTCTTGGTGTAAGTATCAACAGGCAATTGCAGTTCGAACAGTTGAGACATTCAAACACCGGGCTAATCTCCCAGAAATTGAGATGAATGAGGTCAGACCAGTCTCCGTTGACCTCAGCGACAAGGCATTACTAAAGCGCTGTGTCGGAGGTAAGACACAGCATATGAGCGAGTCCTAAGACTTTATTTTCAGGTCGTGACGTCCTTCAAGTTGGAGCCAACATTGCAGCGATCAACTCCCAAAGTCAACGAGGTATGTTGAGAATCATGCAAAAATTTTCAGTAGAGCCAAAACACTACGCTGTCGCTGCAGCGAAACTACAGGGCTAAGCCCGAATCGAAGTTGTCGATAGGCGAGCGGAGCAGAGGACCAAGGAAGCTCGTGTTGCTCTGAGGTAACTACGGACAAACCCACAGGAGGAGGCCATCGAGGTGGAAGGTAGCAGTTATAAACCAGGTGCTTTATAGAAATAAGGCAACGCAGGACTTAGGCGACGTCGCAAAACAAGCTTTTAACTTTACCTGCGACGGTCCAACGCCTAGATCAAAAAGAAGGATGGAAAACTGTTTTGCATTATTAACTCACTCGATAGATCATAGAGAAGTATTATAGTAGTTTATCGGCATCCAGAACCATCAACGTAGTGATAAAGTTTAAAAGTTAATTTCTGAACAATCACTATTTTGACCGGTTGTCGTAAAGAATAAAATCAACCGTTGAACCGATCTTTGATGTTTTTGGTCTTGAATTATTCATGAGAGACGCCTCTATCAGGTGAACATAGAACTTTTTGATAAACCCATTTTTAGTTGAGATAATAGAAAAATGAGCCAAAATTTTGTCAAAATAAAAAAAAAAAAAATCGAAAAAATTCAATAACTCAAGTAATTCTTGCAATATCAAAAAGTTCTATGTTCATCTGATAGAGGCATGTCTTATGAACAATTAAGGACCAAAAATTCAAAGATCGGTCCAACTCTGGTTCTGATTCTTTACGACAACCAAGTGGTTTTGTCTTTTCTTGTCTTCAGCGCAACCACTATTAGACTGAAAGTAATACATGATGTAAAATATGGATAATAACGGTCAAACCCTCCTCAAACATGATGATTTTTTTCAATTTGTTCAGAGTCTTCAAGTTGCAGAAAAAAAAAAATTGTTTTTCAGAAATTCAACCCATTTAAAGGTGTATATACCCCCTTAAGTCAAAATGATGAGCTCTGGCCGCTTTGCAAACTAAATCTAAAATAACAGTGTGAAGCTAAAAGCGATCCATTTTATTCCTTCACAATAAGAACTAGCCATATACATGAAAGATGAAACGGAAAGAATAGGATATAGGTATCCAAGAAAGACACGTAGGTTTAATAAATATAAACTTATTTAGAAATCCTGCAAAATATCAAGCACGGAGAAATCATATTCCTTATCCGTGACGCAAAAAATGCAATTAAAATAAATAATTTGTTGCAAAATCATGATTATCATATTGATATTAAGAAAAAGACATTATTTAAATAAATATGTAAAATATGGTATAGGTATGGTATGGTTATTAAAGTGTATTAAATCGGTCCAGTCTTCCGCGTTGTTTAGTTTAAAATTTTTATTTTCAATTTCCTAGGTGCGAGACTTTACTGAGTCTCTTGATTATAGGGTAAAATTAACTATAAAAAAGGCAAATAAAAGTGGTAGATGTGTTGATATTGACCGTACGTAGGTCTCAAGACCCGACTGTAAACTTATTGTTAGTAGTATATGGTGGCCACTTAAAATGATCGCAAAAATTAGCTTAGTATTAATCGGTATTAAAAAGTGTGTGACGTAAAAGTTATCTAATTTTTAACACTGTTCAAATTCATTAAGAATTCCTAACACGTTAAAAAAGAAATCATTCTTTATTATCCATACTTATTTAATATGTATATCTATATATATAAAAGAACATTATATAATATATATCCATATAAAAATCATTATCAATCATTCAATACTTATTTTACCTGACCAATCAAATAATTCACTGACTTTTCCCTGATTTCCATGATTTCTCTGACCAGTGGCCACCATGTGGAAATAATTTCAATAGAGAAAACGAAAGACCACCAGGTCATTATGTCGAATTCAGTGCGTGTGCGATGTTTAAATAGATTTATGTAGAATTGTACATGTACGAATTGCATTATGGGGTCCTGTGGTTACAAATTGAATAAACTCGATGTATGAAACACATAGAATATGTTTACAATATCAAAATGGAATTGGGTATTGGAATGGATTTTTTTTTATATATTTGAGTAGTTTAGAAAAAAATAATTAGGTCATATTTTTTCATTTTTAAATCGAACAAATATTAAAGTTGATACACCGGATTAAAAACTTTAACATTGTGACGTCACCCATGTTAAGATATATCTATATATTACGAAAACTGGAATATTCAATTACCTATAACTTAATTCGTAATTATGATTTTTAACGAATAAAAAAAAATACGACTTGATTACTTTTTCTCACTCTACGTTAACCGCATATTAAAAAAAATAATTCAATTCAAATACCCAATTCCTCGTTAACTCGATTGACTCATAATCAACTATAACAAAATTTTGGATAACTTTAATGTAAATTTTGTAAATAATGTGTCCTTTAGGATTGAGACGATATTTTTCAGTCATGTTATATTGCATGTGTTCGATTGTTCTTTTGCTATTATCAGTTCAGTGCTGGATTTACCAGCAGGCTAAGTAGGCTGGAGCCTAGGGCGGCAAATTTTAGGGTGCGGCAATTTGAAAAAAAAAAAAAGAAATTTCACTAAATGCTCTGTGAAATATATTTTTGTGAATGAATTTTTAAAACATTCCAATATTACAATTTAAATTGAGTAATTTTTACTCATTTCTTTTTTATTAATCATTCCTGTAAATTTAAAAAACTATGGTATCGAATTTCAGAGGTCAGTAGGGGCGGCAAAAATTGAACAGCCTACTGGCGGCAAATTTGTAAATCCGGCACTGTATCAGTTGTAAGAGTATTTTTAGGGAATGATGTTTAGAAAGTAGGCCTGGCGTAAACACAGGCAATGCCATAAATTAAGGGCACTTGTGTGCCAAGTGTTTGGGCCCGGGACCCCTAGAGGCTGGGCCGGCTAGGAATATATCCAGCAGTAAGTGGTAAGAGAGGAGACTAAGAAGATCTCCTCGAAGCATAACAGATAATGTAGTCTTTTATTTTTTGTACTATTCAATAAATTCATATATATTTTATATCAGTAATCGATTGAAGTCAATAGCATGCCAACTTAAACACCCCCTACCCTTACACAGTTACCATTACTATAAATCACATTACATTGATTTATCCCTCGAACTTCACGTATTGTAAATAACGCAACACTTGTAATTCATAATTTTGCGAGATTGTTATGAAGATTTACTTTTGTCACTTACTCAGCATGTTTTAATGCTCACATGTAGTAATATATACCTCTGAATAAACTAACAGCTAATAGACAATTTCATTATTCATAATCTTGGTATAGTGTACTCATTGCAGGTTCTCTCGATTTTACAGTGTATTAAGAGTACAAGTGTGTATGATGATATATATGATATATATAATATAGTTTATGAAAGTTATAATAGTTTTTGAAATATTTCGTTACTTACCTAGTTCAATCTAGGACCTGCGGTCATCACTGATTGGGTGCACTGATTGATGCATGTCTTGCAATGTTAACATGTCACCGCACATGAGGTCACAGAGTTTAAACATACCAGCCTGACTGTCGGAAGTATAATACCATAAACTATACTGCGTTCCACGAGAGAATACCCAGAGATCGAAACAGAATTCGTCCGGTTCGGTCAGATCCCACCCAACGCTTCACCCATTTTACCCACTCCATCGCACAACACGTGTCTTACAGATGAGCAGCCCCGGCTAAATTTTTAGGGATATTATGAAGGCCATCCCCTGGGATTGTCGCATATATTCAAGTCCGGGTATCATTGCTGAGTACGTTTGGTAAATCTCAACTCGAAATTCGCTTGCAACAACTTTTCCGAGCAGTCTACGTACTTCCGCGCGTCTCCGATTAGGTATAAACAATTTTTAACACTTCTATGAAGGCCATTCCCTGGGATTGTCATATATATTCAAGTCCGGGTATCATTGCTGCGTACGTTTGGTAAATCTCAACTCGAAATTCGCCTGCAACAACTTCCACGAGCAGTCCGTACCTCCGCGCGTCTCCGATTAGTTATTCATTTTTAACAATTTTACAAAGGCCGTCCCCGGGGATTTTTAATTATTTTCTGTTTCGGATATCATTAATGAGTTCATCTTTGAAATTTCAACTCGAAATCAGCCTGCAACAATTTCTTTTCTAATATTTAGTCGCGAAGCGATCGGCCGCCAGTCTTCCGCGATCAGTCGTACGGCGCGCAGCGGTTCTCACTCGCGCGCTTCACTTGGCCGCCAACTCTGGCCGCTAGTTTCAGCCTCATCACACGAACCAAGAGTAGTTGCAATGTCTGACTGCAGCGACTTTAGCGACAATAACGATAGCGATTTGGATAGCAATTGGAGCCTTTAAGATCAAGTGCCTTTACGTCATTTTATTATGTGAATGTAATATTTAATGTAATTTCTTAATAAATAAGTATTTGTACTCAAATTCGTATTTACATTTACATACTTTCCCAATCAAGTCAAATATATGTTGACCATCATCGATATATTCTCAAAGTACGCTTGGGCTATACCACTCAAAACTAAAACGGGTAGAGATACTGCAACTGCGATGGAATCTGTGCTCGTTCAAAGGCGTGCACCTAAAAATTTACACGTTGACAAAGGGAAAGAATTTTACAACTCACACTTCGAGTCTCTCATGAAACGCTTCGATATCAAGCTCTACTCAACCTTCAGTAACTTGAAAGCGTCTATTTGCGAACGCTTCAATCGCACATTGAAGAACAAAATGTGGAAACAGTTCAGTCTACGTGGAAACTACAAGTGGACGGATATACTACCAGATTTAGTGCATGATTACAATAATACCAAACATCAAACCATTAGGATGAAACCATCGGAAGTTTCTTCCGAAAACGAGGAGGATTTATTGCGGAATGTGTACAAAAAAGTCCGAGTGAAACCTGCTCAGCGATTGAAATTCAAGGTTGGCGATAGAGTCCGCATCAGCAAATACAAAAATGTTTTCGAAAAAGGCTACACACCGAATTGGACGACTGAGATATTTACAATAATCGCGATAGCCAGCACCAATCCTGTAACTTACGAGCTGAAGGACTATAAAAATCAACCTATACTTGGTGGTTTCTATGAACAAAAGCTTCTCAAAGTCAAGCACCCTGATATTTACCTTGTGGAAAAAGTGTTGAAAAAACAAGGAAAAAAATTATATGTTAAGTGGTTGGGCTTTGACAATACACATAATAGTTGGATACACGAAATTGATTTGTAAGGTTTTTTTTGCTGATGAAATAAATGAATCAATTGCTATCATTTGTTTTTATTTCACACCTTGTAATACATACATGAGTAGTTCTCACGAATTTGCGAAAAATGACTTCATGTAATAATAAGAATATAATTTATGATAATTGAAAATTTTATATATTCAATATGTAGTACACAAGTAACTTACCTCAGCTGACTATGTGGTCCCCACCTTTTTCGAATTAATAGAATTTTCATTAATAGAATGAAGTGAGGGAATGATAGTGAGGGAATGATAAAATCGACCATAACGTACAAAATCTAGTCAAACATTAACTTCAAATCGAATTACGATTCGAGGCAAAATTTCTACCCCTCAAAACGTGTGAAACAGCATAATGACAATTACTAATGAAATAATTACCTCATACTCAGATGGTGTGAGGGAATGAGACATAAAAATGTAATATTTAAATCTATATATTAAAGTACAGTTCGGATGTGCGGAAGTCACAAATGACGTCACAGATCGTAGATACGTGTTCTGTGTTTTTTACTGTACTACTATACTGTACTCACTGTACTGTATACATAGGTAAGGGATTCTTATGTCATCTATATATTAAAGTACAAGTCGGATGTGCGGAAGTCACAAATGACGTCACAGATCGTAGATACGTGTTCTGTGTTTCTTACTGTACTACTATACTGTACTCACTGTACTGTATACATAGGTAAGGGTTTCTCATTCCGCCTGTATATCGATTTGATACGATATCGGGAAATGACGTCCCCGGACCATCTATATATTAAAGTACAGTTCGGATGTGCGGAAGTCACAAATGACGTCACAGATCGTAGATACGTGTTCTGTGTTTCTTACTGTACTACTATACTGTACTCACTGTACTGTATACATAGGTAAGGGTTTCTTATTTCGCCTGTATATCTATCTGATACGATATCGGGAAATGACGTCCCCGGACCATCTATATATTAAAGTACAGTTCGGATGTGCGGAAGTCACAAATGACGTCACAGATCGTAGATACGTGTTCTGTGTTTCTTACTGTACTACTATACTGTACTCACTGTACTGTATACATAGGTAACGGTTTCTTATTTCGCCTGTATATCTATCTGATATGATATCGGGAAATGACGTCCCCGGTCCATCTATATATTAAAGTACAGTTCGGATTCCGGATGTCACAAATGACGTCACAGATCGTAGATACGTGTTCTGTGTTTCTTACTGTACTACTATACTGTACTCACTGTACTGTATACATAGGTAAGGGTTTCTTATTTCGCCCGTATATCTATCTGATATGATATCGGGAAATGACGTCCCCGGACCATCTATATATTAAAGTACAGTTCGGATGTGCGGAAGTCACAAATGACGTCACAGATCGTAGATACGTGTTCTGTGTTTCTTACTGTACTACTATACTGTACTCACTGTACTGTATACATAGGTAAGGGTTTCTTATTTCGCCCGTATATCTATCTGATATGATATCGGGAAATGACGTCCCCGGACCATCTATATATTAAAGTACAGTTCGGATGTGCGGAAGTCACAAATGACGTCACAGATCGTAGATACGTGTTCTGTGTTTCTTACTGTACTACTATACTGTACTCACTGTACTGTATACATAGGTAAGGGTTTCTTATTTCGCCCGTATATCTATCTGATATGATATCGGGAAATGACGTCCCCGGACCATCTATATATTAAAGTACAGTTCGGATGTGCGGAAGTCACAAATGACGTCACAGATCGTAGATACGTATTCTGTGTTTCTTACTGTACTACTATACTGTACTCACTGTACTGTATACATAGGTAAGGGTTTCTTATTTCGCCCGTATATCTATCTGATATGATATCGGGAAATGACGTCCTCGGACCATCTATATATCAAAGTACAGTTCGGATGTGCGGAAGTCGAACGTACGTCTGCGAAAGATTATTTTTCGACACAGGTGTGCGTAAAATCCGATCTTACCCATTGTTTTGCTGGGATAAAATCAAGTTTTACGCTAACTGCATCGAAAATTATTCATCGTTGGTTGTATATACGAACCACTTTTATTCCGCATGTGAAATCAGAGGGTGATCTTCTGTTTTTTCAAACCAGAATTTATCGTTTTCGACACGCAAAATGCCGACAACCTCCCCAATTTCGAGGTAGATGACATCCAGGTTGTGACGAGCCTCAATCACGACTGTGGTGACGAACTCTAGGCATGACTCCGGTGCGAAACTCAGCCATTCGACCGGGATAATTATTTGCGGTGTCAGATACCGATAATCCTCACCGTACTCACACATTTTTCTTTTGATATTTTGTTGATTTCTCAGCCTGTTTAGGAAAAAAAAAATTTAAGTATGAGAGAAATCCACCAATATTGTAGATACACTAGATGAATTTATGTTTCAAAATCACTCATTGAACCCGATAACATTTAATTCACAGGATAATAATCAGTTCAATTTTAATAGATTATTCTTGGTTCGTTGGAACGTCTGTCACTTTTTCAATCAGAGATACTTACTGGTAATTGCAACAGAGTAACTCGTAATGATTTGATCAATGGCTTCTTAGCACTAACTTATATACCCTTGGTGTTGATGTTTTTCACAATGGTGAAATGCGATAACACCCTTCCACCGAAGCTGGCATATATTAGTGATAAATCTAAATTGTAATTAGAATTATTGGAGTTAAAAAAATTGAAACTAAAATAAAATCTTCATATCAGGTGAACATTTTTCATTGACACATTAGAAATTATACTATTCACGTATTATAGAACCGTGTAGTATAGAATGAGTGGAAAACAACACAAAATTCGTCGTAGGTGTTGATCCAGCGGGTGGCCTTGCAGGTATCGGGTTGCGTACTTCCGATGGACTCATTATGCTCCTATCCCAGCTATCGCTGTAGCGCGTTGCACTGTAATACATTTGGAGGTATCGCACTCTTTCTATTCAATAATAAAATTGAAACTGAAGTTAAAACTTACCGTTGTATAATTTTCCTCAATCATGTCAACGATCAAGGATTCCAGATTTGTGGAAAAAAAAAACATTAGACATATTCAGAGTGTTTTTTGGAAATAGTCAAAATCTTCATATCGGGTGAACATTTTCCATTGACACATCAGAAATTATGCTAGTTCACGTATTATAGAGCGGTGTAGTATAGAGTGAGTCTGCAAAACAACACAAAATCGTCGTAGGTGTTGATCTCGCGGGCAGGTAGCCTTGCAGGTATCGGGTTGCATACTTCGGATGTACTCATTATGCACTCAACCCCGCTATCGCTGTGGCGCGTTGCACTGTAATGCATTTGGAGGTATCGCACTCTTTCTATTTACCTTCTTTCTCTTACTCTACGTCGAAAACTTATTTGTCACGATGCAGTTATTTCATGATTTGTTCTTTGTGATAATAATAATAATCAACAGATGTACTGCTTCATCACAGAGAAATTTCTAGAAGTAATTATAGAAATGTATATAAGAGCTGATCTAATCCTCAATCGAATCAGTTGACTTCTGACATTGATATTATCAACGTCGTGTAAAATAAAGATATTTTATAATGGAAATTATATTGGATGTGCAAGGTTTCAAAATCCCCAATAATAAATTCATACCAAAAGAACTTGGTGCAATTACTGTACAAGCAGATCGAGAAAATTTTGTTGGCCTCGCCTGTATGTTTTTCAAACCACCTTGGAATTGGGAGATTCTACCAGCAAAATACAAGGCCATCAACGGTTGGCTGACACGTAACCACCATGGAATACCATGGAATGTTGGAGAAATACCTTATAATTTTATGGAAAACGTGCAGACGCAGACTACCTCTACGTTAAGGGACTGGAGAAGAAAATATGGGTCGAGCGTATCATAGGTAAATCAAAATCTGTGATAAATTTAGAAGACTTGGGTTGTCCAAAATTGCAAAGTCTACCAGTAGATGGATGTTGGTATCATGAGTACCATGAGAACATCCCGATGTACACTTGCGCATTCGAAAACGTACAACGTCTAAAGATGTGGTATCTGGAGCACCAGGTCGAGGGGGATGAGAATTTCAGATGTCATAATGTGTGAAAAGTATTTGCACAGTGCGATTACTATCCATATACATATCATGTTTTGTAAACTGTATTCATCTCAATAAACGTAGATCTTATTTTTTTTTTGTTTTGAACGCACACGTTCAATCATTCGCCGTTCAACCACTCCTACGAATCCTCGAGCCTTTCGGAGACCCAGATAGGTTTTGCGTTCAGAACGATAACGTCTCGAGTCGGGGGGCTGAACACCGCGTAGATCGGTTCTGCCTTCTGATCGCAAACGATGACGTCTCGAATCCGAGAGAAAGTACCGCGTAGATCAGTCTCGCGTCATAGTTACGAAAGATGATATCTCGAAAACGGGATGCGAAAACAATTCCTGGGAAACGGAATGCAAAAACAATTCCTGGAATTCCCGCGTCTTAGGTCTGGTCAAATCGACGACGACGTAGAATCTTCCGCACCGTCGAAGGTCGGTGACGCGTCGGAACAACAACTTCGACCCTCTGTGACGTTGAAGGTCCGTGACGTGTCCGAAAAACAACGCAGAACCTTCTAGAACATTCGATGACGTCACAGAAGGGGTTTGCGTCTCGGCTAAGTAGGTCGGTAACATGTCGGGGTAGGAATCTATATCCAGAACCGGCATTGTTTATCTACTTATACACACTGGGTCCGTGAAACACAGCCATCTTTTGTATTACGTAATTTCCACAAAACTGCGTCTATTTAGATGATTTTTTTTTTTAATGAAAGTATAGGCTGTCAAGAAAGCACCTGTGAAGGCGGAATATGTGTTCGGTTTATATTTCGCCTAGGAAAGCCGTTTAAGGGGGGACTTCGGTGAAATTTCAGTCGAAAATGGCCAAAAAGTCGATTTTTGGATTATTACGGAAAAATGTTCGTGAAACCTCCCTCCACCCTCAAAATAAATTTTGGACCCATACGATTTTTTTTACACACAATTTTCAGCCTAATGAAAAAATGGCGCGCTATACCGCATAATATTTATTTCAAATGGAGATTACACTTATAATATGTAAACTAGGAATGTTATAATATAATATAAAGCTTCTTTCTATCACTTCGGGTCACTAAATGTCTTTCATTTTTTTTTTTTTTTCGCGGATCGAGCTTCTCTCTTCTCTACTTCAAAGCTCCTTGCTATGAATCCAGCAGCTGCTAAGGAGCGCTTTCCCGCCAATGATGTGCGCCATCTTGTTTTTCGAAAGAAAAATACGTGAGCTGTTGACATTTTATTTCGGCAATTCCAAATATTATAATACGTAGATTTTGAAGAGACCTACCTCTCAAAATGGATCGTGACAGTCATCGCTGGCGTGCTTCTAAGCTTCGTGAAAGCAAAAAAAGAAAGCACCGTTCAGACAATCTAAAAAGACGACCGGGAGTCGAAAACCTCCCGAAACCTAACCTCGATCTCAGGACACAAGTCGTGTTGGGTGTCGAAGTTGAACCAGTGGCCGGACCATCTGGAGTGAAAACAAGACCACTTCAAGAGTCACAGATATCTGGTCATGGATGCCCCTCTGCCTTGGCTGCCACCGAAAGCTTTGGAAAACTAAGTCTATTCGACATGATGTGTACGCCAGAAGAAAAAGCTGCTCAGAATGAAACTGAAGACCAATTCCTTCTTGTACATTCCACTAGCTGGAATGAACTACTGAAGAACTTTGCATGCAGTGAGTGCGGTGAAAAATCCATTGAAGCACAAATAAGAGAACAGAAGGGGTTCTGTGCAAAGATTATTGCTAAATGTACAGCATGTGGATTTAGAATGGGCGATACCCATACGAGTCAACGAGTGAAAGGTTCGACAACAAGACGACCGTTTGAAGTCAACAGACGAATCGTTGATGCGACTAACGCCGTTGGACTAGGCCATGCGGGTCTGGAGAAATTCTGTACTGTGATGAGCATGAAAGGCATGAGCAGTAGCACATATAAAGCTCACTTAGATAAGTTAGCTACCGAAACTGAAAAGCTAGCAGATAGAGTTCTCGATAAAGCAAGAAAAGCTGTGAGAAAAGTCCACGAGACGATAGATCCATCTCTAAAAAACAAGGACGTACTAGACATAGCTGTATCGTACGACGGAACCTGGGATAAGCGAGGCTTTACCTCTTTGTATGGAATTGGAGTCGTGATAGATATTTTGACTGGACTGGTAATTGATTACCAAGTTCTGTCTAAATTTTGTCAAATGTGCGCTATCGCTTCGAGCCAACTAGATGCGGAATCACCAGATTTCCAACTATGGCAACAGGGACACAAAGATTGTGGAGAATGTAGTATAAACTACATAGGGTCGTCCGTTGCAATGGAGATGAAGGCAGCTGAGATATTGTGGACTAGATCTTTGGCCAGAAATCAGATGAGATACACAACCGTATTATCAGATGGTGACGCCAAAACATATACTCAGCTACAAAACATCGCTCCATATGGAAAGGACGTACCCATTTCAAAAGAAGAGTGTGTAAATCACATAACGAAAAGAATGGGCACAGGACTCCGGAATCTTGTGAAAGAATGGAAAATAAAAGGTATAACACTTGGTGGACGAGGTAGCGGCATGCTAAAAGAGACCACGATAGTAGCGTTGACCAATTATTACAGGAACGCTATTGTCAAAAATATCCCCGACGTCTCCGCTATGAAAAAAGCAATAAGGGCTACGGTAGATCACTGTACGTCCACAGATGACAATCCACAACACTCGAACTGCCCAACTGGTACAGGGACGTGGTGTTTTTTCAATAGAAGCACAGCAAATGGAGAACCGTCAAAAAGCCACGACACGATGCCAGTAAAACTGAACGCAACTGTGGTAGCGAAGCTAACGCCTTTGTACGAACGCCTCTCTAGTGACGAGTTGCTAAGCCGATGCGCCCGAGGAGCAACACAGAATGCAAACGAAAGCTTGCACTCACTAATATGGCGAAAGTGCCCAAAAGAAACCTCCACATCCAAGAAACGGATTGATTTAGGAGTAGTGAGTGCAGTCGCTGAATTTAATATGGGTGCGATCCATGCCCAGAAGGCAAAAATGATGGTGAAGGAAAGAGTAGTCCCGGACGCTGCTAAAAATATCAGTGCGCAGCGAGATGCCAGACGAAAGCGGAAGCGAGCGTGAAAGGCAACGACAGAGAGCAAAAAAGCTCGCAAGGCTACTAATATAAGGAAAACCGCAGCAGAAAAAGCCAAGAGGCAGGCAGAGGGGCCGACGTATAGCGCTGGACAATTTTAATTCTTTTTTTCCACAGGTCAACGTTCAGAAGACGAAACGTTCGTCATACACCGGACAAAAATTCAATTCTGGTGAATTATTTTACAGTAGATTTGAGCAGGGGCTAGATCAATATCTCTTTATCGTTGATTTTTTTCAACAGTTTAGTGTAGTATTTATCCAGCCCCAATGATTACTCGACATAAAATTAATGATTCATTATTTAACTTTTTTCATATGGTGATCGAGTGTAACCGAGACGAAGGCGATAAAGAGAGTGATCTTCGACGCCAAACCAATCAGCGGAAAAAGCTAGGGCGGACAGCAGAACTTCTAATATAAAAACACAAAAAATGCTTCCAGATACAAGTTACATAGATAATCTTCAAATCTTTTATGCAACCACAGATATAACTTGAATTTCTGGCAAATATATTCAATTTCCACTTTTAATGATCCTAATAATGTTGACTCTACGATGAATTTATTTTGGCGACGAAACAACTCCCAAGTCATCCAATCCTAGCTCATACCTTCCACGCAAAAGAATAGTATTTTTGTGTATTTACTTTTTGCTCATTTACCTTTGACAAATGGAAATTCATAAAACTGCGTTTATCTCAGAACTATCTTTTTGGACACTCAACAAATTCCTTGCGTTATAGTTTGGCTCTGATCAATTTGCCCTTTCACACACACGTTCTAAGGCATATTATCTTCATTTTATAGGAATGGATTTTTGATGCAGTCGTTAGAACTCAATTTCAGATGAGTAATGTAGAAAAATTTGTACTAAAAAAATTCATTGAATTTCGGATGATGGTTTTTTTTTCTTAGAAAGGTCGGATCCAAAATCGCTTCCTACAAAAGTTAGTCTATACTAGTATCTGTACTGAAAATAAATTCTAGCCTTCTGCGATAAAAGTTGTAACGCAAGGAGTATTTCACAGAAATAGTGTTTTGAAATCAGAAAAAACGCTATAACTTGGAAAGTATTCAACCGACAAAGCCCAACTTTTGCTCAATATCTTGTTTGAAGGTTCCACACACATTGTCAAAATTTGAGAAATATTCGTTGACAAACAAAGAAGTTTCTGTTTTCACTGAAGTCCCCCCTTAAGCAGATACAAATTTTTGGCTCAAGGGAGAAAACGCGACTTTTGCACTATTTGGCCGGGTCCGTGAGACCCATAGACTTATAGAGATAGACTGCGCGATACTATGAGAGGAGCTGAAGAACTCATTAGAAAGAGAGAGCGATAGCTGGAGAGATTCTGTCTCTTTCTAGTCGGTGAGTTGGTGGGGTGAACGGCAGGCAGTATAGTCACATGTATAGTGCGTCGTCGTCCAAATATAAATACTATTCTAAATACATAGCAATTATATCCACCAAAAATATGAGATAAATTTTAAGTTAAACAATGGTTCGGTATTGTTCTATTTGCAAAATAGGCAACGGGGAAGTCGAAGATGTCTCTTTTCATCGGTAAGTCGCATGCGATCCACTCCCCTTCACTCGTGAATCTATTTCCCTTACTCGCTGTGGACCCCCACTCCTTACGCAGTGCGAGAAGGAAAGAATCTCTCCGGCACTATTGCTGTCCTTCAATATGAGCTTCAGCCAGCACATAAGAGCGCGCAGTCTATCTCTATAAGTCTATGGTGAGACCCAACAGTGTACTCCTAGGGTTAATAGTGTATGCTGACATTTCAATTCTCTCATATAAATGTCGATTAGTAATGTCAACATGTTTTCTAAGTTTGCAATACAAAATAAAAATTCAGTGTTAAGTAGTCAAATGTTTATTTTTCAAGTTTATGATAATTGTATACAGTTATAGCACCCTAATTTTTCCACAAAATAAGAATACTGATATTGATGAGTCATCTACATACTTTTCTCTACTCAATAAAGCTGACAGCCATTTTTATTGGGATAAATGTACATACATAATAAAAATCGTAAGTATAGGTACTTAAAAATAATAGAGTTGCCTTAGAACGGCCACTCGGAGCAAAAATTTTCGTATAGTTGCTACTGTTATTAAGTAGTCAAGCTCCCGGTCCAAGTAAACTCAAAGCTTGATTAATGACAGTAGTAACTGTAAAAAAATTTGTGCTCCAAGTGACCGTTGCAACACAGCTCTTACAAAAAGGCGAAGTGAACATAACCTTAACTTAAAAATAATGTTTCGACATCTATCTTTGGAACTAAGGAACTTATCAAAGAGCAGTTTGCACTCGACGTTAACGTGTCTTAATAATGATACTAATAATAATAATAATAATTAAAAATAATAGAACTCATCATGTGATCCATAAAGAAACTTTAGAAGCAATTTCAACCAAGACATCATGTCTGAAGAAGTAAAGTCCATTGTCCTTAATTGGCTTAGGTACAGACAGTCGATAATTTCCAATATCAACGTATTCATGCTTTGAACTGGTAACTAAATGGAGATAACCATCAATATCTATGTTGAACCATTGACATAAAACTCCGATTTCTCTTTTATTCCCACGTATCATTGCATAATCGCTGGAATATTCTTTTGATTTCCAAGTTTTTCCGGATGGGTATGTAAAGCCTAAAACAAAACCTAATACACAAGACTTGCTATCAAACTTTTGAAACGTGCACCAGTCCCCGATACAAATTCATTCTGACTCAGTTACAATTTGTGTATCGGTGTTCATTGAAAACGCAGTGCTCGTTCCTCCTGAATTTTTTACTCTCTCTAAGCGATCACTACTAAGTTTTAAGCTGTCCGAAGAAAAAAACCAGCAAAGTGCTGTTTTCCGTACTACATATTCATTTTGCAGCGAATCTTTGACAACGGTAAATGGACTTTTGTCATCTTCTGCCTTCGCAGAATGATGATTAGGTAGTTCTAATGGGCCTTTCAAACTGGACAAAATTTTTTGATCCGCAATATCGACACAATCGTAATAAATATCAGATTCAAGTCCTTGAGACTCGGTTTCAGATGAATTTTTCGTGCCTGTTGAGGGGGATTCGCCGTTATCAACATCATGCTTGGTCGTATAATCAGTAGTTAAGTCTAAATGCTTTACTTGAATGGAGTTAGCGCTGTTATGATCGACTGAAACACCTAAAGAGCTAATGTGACCATGAGCATCGCCTTTGGCTTTGAGAATTTGTTGTTTAATTTGTTCAAAGCTAGGAATCGAGAAATTTTTATCTAGAAGCACGGTAGGAGATGGAAGATTCTTATCTTGACATTCGTAAGAGGTGTTCAAATTTCTTGTGCGAGGAAAAAAGAATTTGTGCCCTTCTGAACTAAAATCCATGACCGATATATCGGCTAAAAACTGTAATCTTTTGATTCGGTAAATAGCTTCTAAAAGACTGCAGTTGACAATAGTTGAACACGTGGAGGTCATTGATCGGAGATTTCTGAAAAAGCTTTCACACTGTTGGCTCCCGAATTGCCATGGTAAAAATGTTGAACAGGATCCAGATTGAATGCATTGGAAAACTGCATTCAACAAAGCATGAGCATTTAATTCAACACATAAATACGCGTTTGTTGTTATGAAATTGGACGTCACTCAAAAGCCATTCGAAGTTATCCAAGCCCGCCAGTACCTCAGGAAGAAAACAGCATACCAGATATAATATATCCGATCTGTCATTGTAAGGGCTACTGAAAGGTAAGACATAAGTGTGAAATACATGACTTTCAAGTAAGCGGCGGTCCCTTCGCTGCCTGGGATATGTTCGAATAAGAGTTTTGAAACCTTTGGATCACATATTTTCGCTACGGATTTGAAATTCATTTTGTCTTTTGATGAAAGATCACTCGGAGTGAGTTGATGCTTGTCTTTAGAAACAGTTTTGATTAGAGTCTTAAGGTGACCAGATGAAACGACGAAACTTCCAATAGGTAATACAATAGAATCTTTCAACAATCTCGTTTTAAACTTCGCGCCGACGTGCACAGTATCTTGAGTGCACATAAATACAGGCATCGTAGTGGCATAGAATTCTGGAATCGAAAAATCATTTTCAACTTTTGAAAAATCAGGGAATGGTTTACGTAAGTGACTCACAATTCGCATAGCTTTCAGGAGACGGCTATCTCCGTCAGAAGAAATACCACGTACATTTATGCCACATTTCTGTAATTGCGATATTGTGAAATCCCAACGGTGGAGCACGTCGTCAGCAGTGAATTTATTATCAGTGCCATACAAACATAGACAAAAACAGGGAGCGTCATTTTGCAAAGGCTGAGCTATGATGGTATACAAAGACGATGCTACCTTTGCATTTTCGAAATATTTTTCAATGATTCGAGCGGACGAGGCAGGAAAAGAAAATGGAATTGGCATTCCTTGTTTATTTAAAGGCAATACAAAACCGACTATTTGGTTACTGTTTTGATCGTACTGAATTCTACCAGTTAAACGAGTTGCATCCTCACTCAACCAAACTACCGGAGGAAGATTTCTGGCTACAAGGAATTGTTTCAAATCTTCGAAACGCATGACACCCTCGAATAAAGACTGAGAATGCTCGGAAATAACTGGACCAACTGTAGTTACGGAAGGGAGAAATAAATTGTCCGCTAAAGTGTCATAAAGAATACGACCACCCACGATATATATATACGCTGCTATAAGTTTCAAAGTTTCACTGTATCTAAATCCATTTTTTTTGCTTCCTATATTTGAGTCATTGGTTTCAATAAGTAGTGATAAAAATGTTGATTTTACCTTATTTGGGAGTTTTTCATATACACTCGTGTTTGATAAGGAACTGACGTTACAACTGACAATTTTCATTGGGTCTTCGCGATCAAGAATACGGACTGGAAGTTCATCTAATGAGGATGTGTTGAAAGAGATTTCGGTGTTGAGGTTACTAGTCCGTGAGTAACCCCGACTGAATCGTTTCCCTGAAGATCTTGCAGGTTCGCACTCGGGTTCGCAAGGACGCTGACGGCGAGGTTGACGGCTTGCCCCAGCGATGTCGTTGGCTCCATGCGAGTGTACATAGATAAATCTTTTGCGTTGGTTGGAATTGTTGAAATGGACTGTGCCGTGTCGGTTTGCATCATTTGAATTTGATTTTCATCGCACATCATATTTGACGAAGCTTGGAGAGAATCGTCTGACTCGAGAGAATCAGTGGACTCGGTTGTAGAATTGGTCAAAGTTTGAGTTGGACATTTTCCACTGTTTTTCCCTCGGTTTTTCTTATTTACCGAAATGAAATGGCGATTCAAGTGACGTCGAAAATTTGACATCTTCCACTGAACTTTAGCGTTGATTGACTTGGACAAATTGATGATGGGATATTTACTATCGGCTGCTCGGCAAACGGGACAGACGATTTCAGCTAAGTATAGCGTGGCATTTGCATCAGTTTTCACGTTCACGCTGATCTTCTGCAACAAATTTGCAATATGCATGTCGAATTTTTCTGCTAGATTATCCACTGTTTTCGAAAGGAGTCCACTAAGGGTGTCTTCTACTGTTTTGGTGTCTATTTTTTCTTTATACTGTTTTTCCTGCTTCTTCGCGTCTCCTTCCATTGGCTCCGAGCAATTCCAGTATTGTGGATTTTCCTCTTTTACATATTGGACTAAATGCTTAAGGATAGCCCTCTCTCAAGCCAGAAATTTGAATTTTTCGTGATTTTTGCAGTAGTAGCCGAAGTAATCTTTCATATTTGGATTTTCTTCTTCAATTAGATCGAACATGTCATTTCTTGCGAATTTCTCGAGTTCTTCGAGCAAGGCATCGTCGATTGTAACAAACGATGCCGGAGTGTCCAAGCAGTTGAATTGGAGAATTTTTTGTACGTGTGTTGGAACATAGGTCCCTCGTGCATTTTGTATTTTTTTCCAGAATTCGTAGCGATAGTAGGCAGGATCTCGGGCAGGATCTGGTTTTGTGGGTAGCTGATATACGTGCTCTTGTAATTTTTCAGGAGTATCAGGCATGATTGGATCGCCGAAAGATTTCTACAATATACAAAATCCCTAATAGCACAGAATATTCTAGAAAAAATTGTATAATCTAAGATCCAAAATCGGAAGTCAATTTTGAAATGATGAAAATGAAAGGCCTATATTTCAGAATCATAAATTTGAAACCCCAATAACCAACTCCAAAAGTCACAATCGAAAGTCCAAATGATGAAATTCGCGAGTAATACATTTGACATAATATTATATGTAACTTCTAGAGCATTTAAACATATTGAATCAAAGATTATATTACGTACCATTGGAGAAAAATTGCATCTGCACCGAGGATGATTTTATGTCGAAAATCAAGTTGTTGAAAACGCAAGAAACCAAGAAACACAAATGCACGAATGTACTCGTGCATGTGTAATAAATAAAAAAACGAGAGCTCGCCTAAGAGTGAAACAAAAGTAATACCGCCGCCTCGCCCGGGCCCGACAGGTACAGCGGTATGCTGATTCGGCTGATTCCAACTGATTCCGACTCAGTAAGACTCTGAATCTCTCAGGCTCGCTCCAAACTTGTCCAAAACCACAGTGAGCCATGGTGATTCTCAATGATTCTCTGTGATTCTTTCAAATCATACCGACTCATGTGATTTCTAAACCTTTGCAACATTTTCCCGGATCTTGTTGATTTTGAACATGATGTTTTTAAACTTTTCGATTCTGAATCGATGGGAACAATAGAAAATCATTGATTCCTTGAGTGGACGGCCCCTCGGCACCATGTAATGCTGAAATACTAATACTTAGTGTAATATTTGTTTGGTCTTTTTCTAAATTTTGAAGATGTAGATTTCTGCTACTTGCAATAACTGATTTCAAACCGGTCGACGTGCTGCGTCATTTGCCGACTCCGACGCGGCGCGGCGCGCGCGCCGCTTTGTGAAAAATTGCATAAAAAAAATAAAAATAAAAATAATGACATCGTGAAAAAATTACACACCTTGTAGAATGTAATGAGGAATATGGTCAAATTTTGTCAAAATTTTGAATATGGCTGTTTTTCTAGGAAAAATCGATAAACATTTCAATTGTTTATAACGGTTGCAATTTGCAATTTTCTTGGAACTTGCAAATTTTTTTAAAAAAGTGTATTCCATTACCTTCAAAATGAGTCAAAGACCATTTCTCTACGAATAATAGAACCAGAGATATTAATTCTTAAAGCCGACCGCGCGTCAGTTTTTCAACAAAATACATTAGTTCATAACTTCCGCGAAAAAATATTTCGGCCGAATGCCGGAAAACGTGTCGACTTTTTTTGCATTCTTAACACATGAAAAAAATTTCATACGATTCAAAAAATGCGACGTCATTTCTTGGCCGATTTGAGGTGGAATTGCCCATATGCTTGACACGTTACATTATAGTAGTTACAAGAATAGTTACAAAATCATTTTTCTTAATAAATAGTGAAGATCTCTGATAGCATCAAATTCACTTCTATCATGGTTTATTTCACGAAATCTCATTACGTCCAACTTCCTAGTCCCATCCTAGTAATTTCGGTCTAATTACTAATTGTAGCGTAGAGGTAAATAAGCATAAAGCAAATTCGTTACAACTTATTTCTGTCGAGGACTCATTAGCTTTTCCTCTTAGGTAACTGCTCAAGTTACAATACTACAAGTTACTATACCCACACTGAGAGAAATAGAGTTTGATTTTTCGGTATTGTGAGCCCGAAATCTAGGCTTCCATTACCCAAATTTGTATGGCAGTTGGGGGACACATAAATATTGTGGTAACATATGATATATACGCGCAGCTCAATTCCATTAAGGTTTCTCAGCGAATGGTCCTTATCTGTATGGCAAACAATGCAACGCAAGGCATCAGACATCACTTAAAGAAGTATCTGAACGTGTAGAATGCGTAT
This sequence comes from Rhogogaster chlorosoma, assembly GCA_944452935.1. Lineage (NCBI taxonomy): Eukaryota > Metazoa > Arthropoda > Insecta > Hymenoptera > Tenthredinidae > Rhogogaster > Rhogogaster chlorosoma. The sequence goes on along the minus strand of OX101800.1, from coordinate 14,298,627 downwards.
TGTACCGAGATATAGAACTGTGAAGGAATAGTAACATATGATTACGGCATTATTCACTGGTTCAATAGGATAAAATTCGCGGGAGTGTATGGCATTATGCATTATATAAATGTGTGACTTGATACGTCTCACACTTGCAGTAATTGCCTTCGAGTGGTGAACTATTCGTACCCACACCTTGTGACTCTTTACTTTACGTCGTATGGCAATATCTACGTCATTAATATGTGAGATAGCATATTTCTAGTGATAGTAGGATCTGCTATATATATGCCGAGTAGTTCCTCATATACGGATGGTGGTGATTGATATTCATCGAATAGATATTATTATTCGATCTGGTAAGTATGACTCATCTCTATTAATATTATACATACATATTAGGGTGCTTCAAAAAAAAATTTTATTTATTTTTTTCCGTTCGCCATCCCTCAAATGTTAGTGGTTTATAAGAAAAAAATCCTCCCCAAAAATGGTCTCTCTAACTCAACTCTAAGAGGTCGCTCTTTTCATTTTAATTTCCCATTTACTTAACATTGGAAAAATTGTTTTTTCATTGAAAGTTAAATTACTCGCAAACTACTTGATATTTTTCGGATTCATGCATAGATCCTTGAAGCTGATTCTTCAAGCTTTCCAAAACCCTATAATAATGCATAATTATCATAATGAAAACACAAATTTCAGCCATCTGAAAAGTACTGATTTTTAAAGAAATCATGAATTATTATTATTTTTTGTTTTTTTATTTATTATTTATTATACGGTATTTGAAAGCTGAAAGAATCAGCTTCAAGGATCTATGCATGAATCCGAAAAATATAAAGTAGTTCGCGAGTAATTTAACTTTTAATGAAAAAACAAATTTTCCAATGTTAATTAAATGGGAAATTAAAATGAAAAGAGCGACCTCTTAGAGTTGAGTTAGAGAGACCATTTTTGGGGAGGATTTTTTTCTTATAAACCACTAACATTTGAGGGGTGGCGAACGGAAAAAAATAAATAAAATTTTTTTTTGAAGCACCCTAATACATATTCTTCGCTAACTTTAATATTTAATCCAATTTTAAACGAATATTCGTTTGATGTATATTTTATAATTATCAGAAGCTGCAACTTACTGAAAGTTAATCAATCGTGCATGTTATTCAGTACATTCAGATAATAATCATATAAATCACTGAAATATATAACAGCAAATATTTACTCAGAACATTTATTTCTTGATGTGTTTCGAATCGCACGCATTATCATTGTATATAGATAAAAAAAAAAAAACATATCAATATGCATCTAAGAATGTTATATGGGTAATTCTCATCTTGAAAAACGAGAGGTCACTTCCATGGACAATATTGTTTTCAAATTATTACCTTACCTATTATATTTTTTTCAGACTTCCTACCTTGGGATAAATATTCAGTACCTTAAGGTTAATGGTCAATATTCACCGAGCTTGCAACCCCTAAGGTAGTGCAACCCTTAAATAAAACATGTCATCCACGGTAGTGACTTTCCGTTTTTCAGAATGAGAATTACCCATATTTTCTTGTACATATCAATTTGAGGAAGTGAAGGTAGAGATGAAAATACAATTGTTTTTACATAGGGTTCCATTTATTCGTACCAAAAATCCGATACGTCCAAAATAAAGCTATAACAATTGGCAATAGTATTTTACTAAAAACTAAGCTAGACTAGGGATAGGTAAAAATGTAAGTTGGCACTACTGCCTTAAGCAACGCGCTCTCTAGCATAGAACTAAAACTTGTACTTGAACTTCCGCTTCCTTCTTCGTCGGACAGTGTAGCAAGCCACACGTGAAATATTAAGTAAAGAGAACTATGTACAAAAGAAAAATACGAGTGAGACTAAATAAAACCTTCAGAGATCCCCGAAGAATACAACAAAAACCATTACATCTATTGAACGTAAGCATATATACCTATAGTTATGTACATGTTCACAAAACTTGACGATAGTTTCAAAAACTAATACCAGTTCTTTATAATATAGGAACTGCTGTTATTTGCCGCAACTATATGCGATATCCGAAATGCATACCGAAAGCGCGACCATATAGTACAACACCACGAATCTTCATCTGTGAGTATGACCTTGTAGGCTTGATAATGTGCATCGAAAAAGCATTGGTTCAAAGTTTTCGCCACCAGAACAACTTGATTATTTTTTTCCAGGAAAATGGTTTTAATAGTAAAAAATTTTGCACCAGCTTTAGTAGCGCTCACCACTACCGAATTAGTCTTTAGGCGTTGACCCGAAAATTCTATCCATTCAGTAACATTCACATCTTGACTGATATTTAATGGCAATACGGTACAAAAATCTGCATAGTTAGGTAACTTTTTCAAAAGGACATTCCGCGTCAGGCCATGGGAATATTCAGCGTAGGGAACAGTATTCATGAAACGATGATTTAGTTGAAGTTGATGTTTTATAGCTATGGTTCTACAAACATTCACTCGACTGATGGAAACGCGTGATGTGATTTTTCCCTCTCTATGCTTACTTTCATACCGCATTGAAGCCAGTTTCCACAAAGGACCCATTTGAGCCATAATGCGAGGGTAATGTAGTAAGAAGTGGTGTTTCGGCGTCAGAGAATTCGGAAATAATTCGGAAATTAGTGTTAAATATTCTCCGATCAACGTTCGCAATAAATCGTGTGTTGCAGGTTGGTGTGCTTTACTCAAAATAATTTCAACTATGGCCTTTAATTGTGTGATTACTTGCCAGTGTATATTTCCCTCCGAGACTATATCACCGATAATAAGTGGTAAATTTCGAACAAAAATGAACATTTCTGACGAACTCATCGACAAAGAACCGCTCTTCAAACGTGTGAGAGTGATTTCAGGTGGTTTGTTTGATTTGTCGTGAAAACTATAATGGAATCCATTGATTCTCGAATTGAGTTCCTCCAAGGTAAATAATTTTACAACACATATGAAGTGATGTAATACCTTTGAAACGTCACGTGGACATATACCTTCAGCAAAATCGTGCATTGAATCTACAGATTGGTTGCGAGTTAAATGAAAATCATCTAGTTCGTGAAAAATACATTCCTCCACAATTCCTGTACGACTTACGTCATTTAATGTTAAACCATACTCATAATTACAAGCATCTCGCAAAATGCAGCACCGTTCATCAAAAGTGCTATTAATTTTATCTCTTTCAACCAAACAAAACCTACACGGAAAGTTCGCTCGGAAGCATTCCACGAAACCCAACATCCCATGCATACCAAGATTGTCACCTAAGATTAATGCCAATTCAAAGCACATCTGTACATTTCCAATTGGAGTAGACACCGTTATACCCTGTGCTCTAAGAAATTTGAGTTCGTCGATAACTCGAGAAAAAATTATTTTGTTCTTAAGGGGACCAGTACAGCTTGAAATTTTGAAAAAATCATTTTTTCGTTTTTTGCGGAATCTGCTGTCTCAGGGTCATATCTATCTCTAAAAAAATCGTCATTGACGAATTCGTAAAAATAACTGGTTTACAGACCGAAAATCGTACAGCTTGAAATTTCACAAAAATGGTTTTTTCTTTTTTTGTAAATTTCGCTGTCTCAGGGTCATATCTATCTCTAAAAAAGTCGCCATCGACGAATTCGTAAAAATGATCGAGAATTGGCATTGAGTTTCGGCGACCTGGCGCAAGCAGCGCTGTCGCTTTGTTTTCATATCGCTCACATGTTTCGTGACCGGCGATTGCTTGTCGAACATTCTTAGAGATCGTGTAACGTTCCCGCTCTTTACTTGTTTCGAATACAATAACAACAAAAACAGACCTTTGCAGTACTAAAAAATCCGCGATTCCATCGTGATAAATATCTAGCTTTGTCATTTTCGTGTATAAACATCGAGTGACAGTGTGTGTGAGGTTATTTGTGGGTTCTCACCAACTAACCTCAAAGTAAGTATAGCATGCATGTGTTTGCGGTCGAAGTTTTTTGCTTTTTGTTCACAGATCTCGTAATTTACACCCAGAAGAAATAAATCGTTACAATTTTCGAAAATATGAGCCAAAAAAAAGAGCAAAGATCTTCCATGGCCCTGCAACGACCAACAACAAAGCCCCAAGTACTTCGGAGCAATAACTTTCTCCGAAGGAGCCACCGGGATTCTGGTAGTCATGACTGCACCTGGAGTGACCCCAGGATCCAACGCGAAGGCTCACATGATTCGGACCGACCAGACACCGGCTAGAACAGGCTCAACGACAGGCAGCTGATAGTACTCGAGAAGCCCAAATTGCTATCCGAAGACTACGACTAGGCTAAAATGAGACTACAGCGGCTAGAGAAGGACCGTCATATGCTGCAGGAGCCTTTTAAGGGAAGACCCTACTGCAAACTTGACAAAAAGCAGTTTTTTATTTTCCAACAGGCCAAAAAAGGTTCAAATCAAAACGTAATACTACCAATTCTAGATTATGGTAGAATATGTTTTAAAATAAAATTTTAGTCTTCTGCGATAAAAGTGTATGCGCAGGAAACCTTTCCAAGCGCTGCGCAGGATAGATTCTGCGTAAGGTTCCCTGCGCATACACTTTTATTGCAGAAGACTGAATTTTTTTTAAAACATATTCTACCATAATCTCCAATTGGTAGTATTACTTTTTAGATTGAACTTTTTTTGGCCAATCGAAAAATAAAAAACTCCTTTTTTTCCAAGATTTCAGTAGGGACCTCCCTTAAAGATGGTACGATGAAAATATTAGTTTGAAAGTTGAACAAAGAAATCTTGTTTCTTGTAAATAAAAAATTGAATTTTGTCAGAAATTTTGTAACCAACAACTTTTATTTGAAACATTTTTCGATATTTCAAACTTTTCTAGTAGTAAAATTTGTTTTTTTAGTAAAAACTTCAAACCCGTTTTTCTCAGAACTATATTTTTGGCAACGTGTCGTAAGGTTTTGGGAGCACCGTTGCTCCGATTTGACTCATTTAGGGCTCATTTTTTTCAGAAAACAAATCCTCATCGCATGAACGAGGGAAATTTAAACAAAAAATTTCCGGACAAAGTTATCAGCAAAAGAGTGACCAGATTTTTGCTAAATTTCGATAACTGACCATAACTTATCACAGGATTTTTTTTAATCAATTCCCTACGTTCATGCGATGAAGAATTGCTCTCCGAAGAAAATGAGACGTCAAAAGACATAATCGGATCAACCGTGTGCCTGAAACCTTACGACAAGTGATTTTCAGACAAGTGATTTTCTTGATGTATTATGAACTTTGGTTAAGATATAAATGATTTTTGGAGTATGTAGAATTTTTTGAATCAAGCTGTACTGGTCCCCTTAAACACTTTTCTGTCAATGGTATTGAATAAAATGAATAAGAAAATATTTTCCAGTTTCGACTGATATTCAACTGGCAAACAAGGTATACTCAGATACACAGCACCACATTTTCCTATCCCGGCATGGCTACCGAGAGGATTATTGTTTTCATAATCATCAAAGTACAGGAATACAGGTAAAACAATTTTATTTCCAAATGCTGATATTTTCTCTTTCCAAAATGAACCTTGCACAAAATTTGAAATTATGTCCGAGTTTTCATGAAGATATTGAAGGTAATTCATCGTGTCCCGATACACATTTGGCATCTCAAAAAACTTTTTGAATACTTGACGAATCGGTACGAACTCTGCAGTGACAGGTACATGTATTAATTTTTGTACACCGTTCTCTTCTTTATATTCATTTCTTTGGCCGAGTAGAACTTGTTCCGGTAGAATTAGGCTTCCAGATAAAATAAAGTATTTCAAACGAAAATACTCAGTTTCTAAATTTTTAAATGGATTTGCGAGTCTATCGAACAAAGCAGTTATTTCGAATAAATTTTCAGGACTTTCATTCAGAGCTTTCAAACGGCTTAGCACCTGGTCTCGTACGACATGGGCAGCACTTCCATTGGCTAGGTTAGTGACTTCCTCTACTATGAACTGTACTCTCTTTCTTGGTAAATCAGACAAATTGTATAATTTGCTCACAAAATTACTTGCTTGTTCCGTTAAATATTTAGATAACGTCTCTGTGAGTGTGCCTGTAGGTATACTGGGAGTGAGAGAATTCAAAGGTACTATCAAATCGGATTCTTCATCATCAGACGTTCCGGATGAATAATTTAAAATGTCTGACGCATGCAATACTTCCGCAATATGATCATCACCTAATTCGTCGGACGTCCATTGTGACTGTAAGTCGATATTTTTTAAATCAATCTTTGATGTGGAGTTTAAATCGTTATCTTGATCGATTGTATCTTCTAGGCTACTGACTGATGGGAAATTATTAGGTACTGTTAAAGATGAGGAAACCGTAGTTGACAAAAAATGTGATCTGTGTCTGTGTTTACGGAATGAATTAAATAAAGAAAAACCTCGCCGACAAGAATCTTCGTTACATCTAAACACAGTCGACGATGGATGTGAAAGTCTTATATGCCGAAGTAGTTCGGAGTTATCGGGAAATATACACTGGCACACGAAGCACGACATTACAGTACGTGTTACTTTAGAGGGGTTGACCAGACAAGAACATTTCACCAATGAGGGTATTCATATTGGTACCAAATTTGTCACCCGTATTTGTGATATCGTATGCTACCTTTTGGATGAAGAGCCAAATGTGAAATGCTTGAAGTGGATAGTGGCAATCGGTCGCATAGAATGTTTTGAAGGTAAGATCTAATGCCCTCAGCGAAGACGTGGTGCTGTACCTGACATCATCTACCACTACATAGCTGGCTTGAATGTTATCCAGCGGTCCAACAAGCACTATATGGGGTTGCGCCGTTAGTCCTTGCTGTAATAGCTGTGCCTTTTTATTGGCTATTGCCGACTCCACGGATGCAGCATTCTGTAACCAGTTGTAAATGAAAATTATTAATGAAAGTAATTATTAGTTATAAATAACATGAGAAGATCAACTGCCTCGAATTTGTAAATTATATACCTACATACAGCCAAATTCATAAGAAACACTCGTGTATAAATTCAGTAACATTCCATGTCCTGGCAAGCGCAACACATGCTTATGCCATGACATTGTTGGATATGTACCCCTTCGTGCGAAGCAATATACTTACATAGACATGTAAAACGAATGCTTCCTGTGACTCCAGGACTGACGGTCTTTTATTTCGTCCTTTTCCTACGCTATTGCTTTCTGAATCCGCAATTTTTTGTTTCTTGGTCAGTGGCTGGTATTTAATTTGTGTTGCTTTGACCAATGTTGGTAAGAGGTATAAGATCAGGGCATCTTGACGCTCTGCAAATATCATTCAAATAATGCACTATCTGGCGAATTCTACATTAAGTCGACCTTCCAAATCGAAAAAGAAGTCATAGACGAACATCAAGATACGTATCTACTTGTTGTAAAAGAAAGTGTGAATCGACATAAGAAAAATACGAGGTCGTTTCTTTGACGATTTGACGTGAACTTCCTCGCTTATTATACTTGTGTGTGTGTGTGTATACAGTGGGTGATTCGTTTCAAGCGACTATTTTTTTTTTCGGTCCCATATCAAAATCTTGTTCTGTATGCTAAAAAAGAAATTCTGTGCAAATTTGAGCCCTTAATTTTAATTCTAAGTACTTTATTTTTGATTTTGAAGTTTTCCCATTTAAAATCCATAGGAAATTTAGGATTTATTTTTTCAATGGCTTATAACTTTGCGGCATTTAACGCTATTGCAATGCACTTAGGCTCAATTTGAAGGGGATTAGTTACTCTTTAAAAGGACCCCCAACTGCTTGATGTCAACTTGTATATTGTGGTATATATATGCCACCAAAGTCATATTTGTGCGAAAAAAATTTCTCCGGTGAAACGATCAAAGTTACCGAAAAATTTTACGAGGTGATTTTGAAGGGTATTCAATTTCCTACAAAAAAAGTCCTGCGACCCAAATCTCTAAGATTGATATTTCTCGAGTTATTGACCTTTGACTTTTTGGTAGTATGAAATTACATTACTAATTAAATTCCATAATACTCATCTTTTTCCTCACTTGCAACTTAAAAAATAGATAATTACTGAAGAATGCAGTGATAGGAAATTGAAATATCAATATACATTAAAAAATTTGACTCAATAATCCATTAAAATTTCATACCACAAAAAAATCAAAGCTCAAGAACTCGAGAAATATCAATGTGAGAGATTTGGGTCGAAGGCCTTTTTTTGTAGGAAATTGAATACCCTTCAAAATCACCTCGTAAAATTTTTCTGTAACTTTGATCGTTTCACCGGAAAATGCGAAAAATAAGATTTTTTCGCACAAATATGACTTTGGTGGCATATACAGGGTGAGTTTTCTCCGGGTCCAAATGAGGAGGAGCTTATCACCGTCGATGCTCCGCCCACTTTATCCCACTTTATTCGCTTTATCCCACTATTATCAAAATGTAACTTTAGCCGTCGATATTTTGTCTGATTGAGTAAGGTATTGTTGACTGTCCAATGAAAACAATGAGCAGATTGGAACCTTTACAGATTACCTTGTTGTTTCATAATCCTCAAAGTTACTGCCAACAATACCTTACTCGACCAGACAAACTATCTAAACTAATAAAGTGGGATAAAGTGGGCGGAGCATCGACGGTGATAAGCTCCTCCTCATTTGGACCCGGAGAAAACTCACCCTGTATATTAGGGTGATTCAAACAAATCGATATTTTTTAATTTCGAGAATCCCCTATTTAAAAGTTGTTGGAAGGTGAAAAAAGATCCCAGTTAAAATTTCAGCCCGAAAAAAAAATATTTAGAGGTCGCTCATTGAGGTTTTCTATTTTCCATTTAAATAACATGGGAAAAAACATTTTTTTTTCTTAGAATTTTCTAGCTCACAAACCAATCAACGGATTTTTATGCGCGATGAAGATTTTTGTAGGAAATTGAACGCTCTATAAAAAATGTCTCTTGTCATTTTTTGATTAAACGACGAGTTCGAAAGTTACCTTTTTACTTTTTACTTTCAACTTTCAAAAGTTAACTTTTGAACTCGTCGTTTAATCAAGAAATGACAAGACATTTTTTGTAGAGCGTTCAATTTCCTACAAAAATCTTCATCGCGCATAAAAATCCGTTGATTGGTTTGTGAGCTAGAAAATTCTAAAAAAAAAAAAATGTTTTTTCCCATGTTACCCCCACGGAAAAAGTATATATTCCTGAATATATTCCTGAATATATTCCAGAATATATTCCAGATTATGTTCCGAATGAATTCCGAATACAGCCCATTTTGCCCAGTAAATATATTCCCAAGTATATATACCTGAATACATCCGGTATGTATACAGTATATATTCCTGGGATATATTGGTAGCATATATACCAAGAATATATAATAGGATATATACTTAGTATATATTCTACGTATATATTCAATAAGATGCTAAGAATATATACATAGTGGATATTTGGTATACATTCGGTATATATACCAAGCGTTCTTTATTTATATTATAATTAGTGTTAATATCATTTTAAATAGATCGATAAGATAAAAATGATAAAATAATTATTGGACAGTTTTCTATTTAACGAATATATTATATTTATTTGTTGAATAAAATGAGAAGATTTAAAATTAATATTTTAGTCAGCATAAAATTAAGAAAACTAAAGAAAGTATTTATGAAAAAAAAAAGAAAAATAACAGTATTAGAAAATATGTCGATGGTATTAATTAATATTTCGACGATGAAAAAAAAAATTACGACTGGTCACGATTATTCCCTTTCGTCATCTGTTCCATCAAGATCGTTTTGCTTTTTTTTTTGTGCAGTATCCTTAAAAATAGAAGAATTTTTTATCATTTCAAGTGTATAGGCATAAGGTGAGTGAAATTTGTATAATATTTTTAAATTATTTACCTTTGCATGTCGACGATCGTACCTGACTCTAGTACATTTGCTATTCACTATCCTTCCGAACTCACTGTATTTGAAATTTTTGAATCGTTTTCTTACACATTCTAGAATAGAAATATCAAGTAATTATTAAAAATAATAAAATTATATCGTCGTAATAAGTGATATAAAATGTAAAATAATATTACGTCGTATAGCAGTCAACTTGTCAGCATCCAAAGCGCTGTGCGGAACTCCAGTTTCGTATTTGGTATTCTTTGATGCGCCACCTTTATAATTACTTATAGCCAATACATCTAGACCAAAGACAGATACCAATAAGTTTGTAATCATGGCTCCAGCTGTCCCAGTACACTCAGCAGAATGCAATTGGCTTTGGGTGATAAATACATTACTTCCTGGATCACCTAATTCTTTCTAATTTTTTAGAGAAAAAAAAAATTAACAAAAACGTTTAATGATATTTTGGATTTTTAATATTAAAAACTTACCATAATAAGACCAGCTGAAGTACCATCCTTGGTAGTTTTGTCTCTAACTCGATAGTCCCGAGATGTTGAAGGTTGTGGCGTTGTATTTTTAAGATTTTTAAGAACTGTGAATAATTTATATATTTATAATTAGTTGTTGTTTTTAAAGTACCTATCAATAGAAAAATCTTCTAATTTTATATTTAATAGGAGTAAATACCTTTTGCCAAATCCTCTTTTGTTACGTATTGATGCATTGGAACTGGATCAATTTGAATGGGTAGTACATTATCAGAGTTTTCATTTTGAGACAAGACTTCTACAGTTTTCACAATTTCAATGTCAAACTCCTCTACTTTCTTCCCCTAAATGACAATTTAAATAATTATACAAAGATATCATTTTAAACCAAAAATTATCCAGCACCAATTAGAAATTTTTTCACTCTAGTTATTCAAATAGTAATTATCAGTTCAATATTAATTCATTTAAGTTTAATAATGTACTTAAGTAGTTTAAATACTTAGACTTGAAATTTTATTTTTATACAAATGTTACCGTTGAGCCAGTATCTCCATTAGCATCAGATACAATCTCTTCAGGACTCTCTGAAACATTAGCGTCGAAGCGTATTTTTTTCCGTGCCGACACAATCCCATCTTCTGAGCTACTATCCTTTTCCTCAATCTAAGAGAAAAATCATGAATTAATTTGTTATACATTTAATATAAAGATATCACATTGTCAGTATAAATTTTCAATATTAATTTACCGGCACAGTAAGATTCTCTGATTGTGATTTCTTGGTAGGTGACTGATATTCAGTCGATATCACTTCTGTAGTGCTCATCGGTTTGGGCGATTCAATGCCATCTAATATCTTCAGCTTTTTATTCAAAACTCGTAAAGATTCTAAAAAAGATTTGAAAATTATTGATAGAAATTTTGTACAAATAGATTTTCTGATTTTATATTAATATATGGGGCATTCCATGCCAACTCATCCTACCGATTGATTTTGCATCTCCGGTTTTTCTGAAATTTGGACATATTTTCGTACCTTTCGAAAAAGGTTTTTATGAATTTTTCTAATTTTTTCATTCAGCCAATCGAGAGATATGAATTTTTGAAAATTTCAGGGATTTTCTTTTTAAATAGCCATAACTTGGTGAAAAATTGTCCGATTTGGGTCTTTTTTTTTTTAATTTCGTGTTTTTTGATGAACTTTTTGAAAAATTTATGCAAAAAATTATTCATCATAAATGTGATTATTTTTTTTTTATTCCAGTTAAAACAAGGATTTTAAGATTCTTTGTATCCTTCAAATTATTTCAAAAAATTCTCAAAAATGCTACTCTTCAAAACACAAATTTTAAGCCTAGTCTGGTAATGGGATAATGATGGGTTATAATTTTTTTTCAATTTTTAAATTAATTATTTTTTTTGTGTTTTTTTCACTATTTGTGTATTACTGAGGGCTTTATTAGATGAAATTTGAAAAAAATCATACATGAACATAATAAACAATTGAAGTCAAAATTGCAATTTCTAGGGTAAATTTTATTCATAACTTTTAAAAGGTTTTTTTTTTATTTTTTCTGGCGTTTGAATATTTTAAATAATTTAAGGGGACCAGTACAGCTTGATTTAAAAAATTCTACATACTCCAAAAATCATTTATATCGTAACCAAAGTTCATAATACATCAAGAAAATCACTTGTCTGAAAATCACTTGTCGTAAGGTTTCAGGCACACAGTTGATCCGATTATGTCTTTTGACGTCTCATTTTCTTCGGAGAGCAATTCTTCATCGCATGAACGTAGGGAACTAAAAAAAAAAATTCCTGTAATAAGTTATGGTCAGTTATCGAAATTTAGCAAAAATCTGGTCACTCTTTTGCTGATAACTTTGTCTGGAAATTTTTTGATTAAATTTCCCTCGTTCATGCGATGAGGATTTGTTTTCTGAAAAAAATGAGCCCTAAATGAATCAAATCGGAGCAACGGTGCTCCTAAAACCTTACGACACGTCGCCAAAAATATAGTTCTGAGATAAACGGTTTTGAAGTTTTTAGTAAAAAAACAAAATTTACTACTAGAAAAGTTTGAAATATCGAAAAATGTTTCAAATAAAAGTTGTTGGTTACAAAATTTCTGACAAAATTCAATTTTTTATTTACAAAAAACAAAATTTCTTTGTTCATCTTTCAAACTGATATTTTCATCGTACCATCGTTAAGGCAGGACCGTACTGAAATCTTGGAAAAAAGCAGTTTTTCATTTTTCAATTTGCCAAAAAAAGTTCAATCTAAAAAGTAATACTACCAATTGGAGATTATGCTAGAATATGTTTTTAAAACAAATTCAGTCTTATGCAATAAAAGTGTATATGTAATGTTCTTTTATTGTTCCCCTCAGGGTTACAAGAGGCTTCCGCCCCGGTTTACAAAACTTTTACATCTCTTACATCTAGCCTTACTCTCTACTTAATTCTATACCTTACTCCTACCCTACTTATTCTATTTTACATTTTACATTTTACATGGCTATCTTACATTTCTCTACCTCTTTCTATGTTTCCTCTTTTTCTCTCTCTCTCCTCTCTCCGCCCTACTTTTTATTTTTACTTTTTTTACTTTTACTTTTACTTTTACTTTTACTTTTACTTTTTCCCTTACGTCTCTCTCTCTCTTGGTCTCCTATCTTATCTTTTCCTTATCCTATTTCCTGCCTTCCTCCCAACTCCTCTCCCTCCACTCTCTCATCCGCTCTCTCCCACTCATCCCTCCTCGACATGCATTCTCCATTCCAACTTCCGTCTCCTTGTCTCCTTCCTCTCTCTCTCTCATTCGTGCCTCTCCATTCCCTTTCCCTTCTTTCTCTTATTTCCTCCCTTACCCCCTCTATCTCCCTCAGCCACCTCTCCCCTCTTCCGTCCTCTCCTAACACTTCCCCTATCTCCTCTCTCCATCTGCTTCCTCCTCCAACCGCCTCCCTACATTCTTCCCACACATGTTCCCACGATTCTACCCCATCCTCACATACCCTGCATCTTTTCTTTCCCTCCTCCTCCCAGTATTTTCCTTCTGCCATTTCATTCCCGAGTCTAAATCTCGCTATTCTTCTCCACCTGCTTTCCCCCCAGCCTTTGTACAGATATTCCGGCACTCCTTCCCCTTTTATCCATCCGTACCATCTGTTGTACCTCGACTCCCTTATCTTCCCCCATCTCTCCCTCTCCTGACTTTCCCTGTCTTCCCTTGCTGCCTCCTCGTAATCTACCTCTCCTCTGTGTCGCCTTCTTGCTGTTTCCTCTGTGTCCAGCCTCCTCATTTTCATGAATTCAACCCTTCCCTCTTCCCATTTCGTTAGTAACTCTCCCCTTCTTTCTCTTTCCCGCACCTCCTCCCAGCATATCCTCGCCAGCCTACTCCCCCTGCCTTCCTGTAGCCTCTTTTCATAGTTCCATGCTCTCTTCCCCGCTCTTGTTCTTAACTTCTCTCTTTGCAATTCTTCCCTCACCATATACCCTGGAGTCCTCCAGTCCACCCCTAAAACCCATTTCATATATCTTTCCTGCATTGCCTCAACTCTCTTCCATTCCCTCCACCCCCAAATCTCCGCTGCATACTCCGCCACTGTCCACACTAGTCTGTCAAACAGCCATAACCTTCTTCCCCAATCTCTCCCGAATCTCCTCTTTCCTATCCCCCACACCTGTTTCATCACCGCACTCGCCTTCTTTACCCTTTCCCTTACATGTGCTTCCTGTCCTCCGCCCTTTGTCACTACGTATCCTAGATAGCAGAACTCCTTCACCTCCTCTAGCCTCTCTTCCTTCCATCTCCATATTATCCTTTCTTTTCTTCCTCCTCCCGCCCTGAATCTCATTACCTTCGTCTTTCCCACGTTCATTTCTAACTTCTTTTCCTCCAAGTAACTCTCCAACCTCATCAGCATTTTCCTCATTCCCAACTCATTTTCTGCTAACAGCACTACATCGTCTGCATACGCCAACGTGTAGACCCTGTTTCCCCCCAGTATCACTCCTCCTTCGCTCCTTATCCTTCCCATTCTCTCCTCTAAGTCTGCCGTCAGCAAATTAAACAAATACGGACTCAGCGGGCAACCCTGCCTTACCCCCCTCCCTGTCCAGAACTCTTCCCCTACTTCCTCCCCTATCTTCACCCTGCTTTTCGTCTCCTTATAAATTTCCTTTATTCTATCCCTCAGCCCTTCACTTACTCCCCTTTCCCTCATCGCTTCCCACAAAACCTCCCTGTCCACCGAGTCAAATGCCGCCTTCAAATCTATGAAAGCTGCCACCATTTTCCCTCTCTCCTTTCCTATGTTCCTGTTTATCAAGTAGTTCAACACATAAATGTTGTCTACTGTGCCCATCCCTTTCCTGAACCCTGTCTGATTTTGCGGTACCATTTCTCCCCTTTCCATCTCTTCGTATAGCCTTTCCGCCAGCACCGTCGCATATACCTTATATAACGTCGGCATCAGAGTCACCCCTCTATACTCCTCTACCCTTTCCCCTTCACCCTTCTTCCGTATCGGCACTACTATCCCCTCCGTCCACTCTTCCGGCCATCCTTCCCCCCTCCAGACTCTATTGCATATCTCCCACACCCATTCCTCTATCTCCCTCCCCCCGTACCTCCACACCTCATTTGTCACCCCATCTATTCCTGGCGCCTTTCCGTCCTTCATTTTCCTTATCGCATTTCCTATCTCCTCTCTACTTATTTCCCTTTCCTCCTCCTCCTCTCCTTCTCCTCTCACTCTTCTTATCCAATTCCCCGTCACCCTCTCTTCCGTTCCCCCTAAAATCTTCATGAAATATCTCTTCCATTCCCCCATTCCTATCCCTTCCCCTATTTTCCATCTCTTCTTTCTTTCCCTATTCACCACGTCCCACACTTCCTTTTCCGTTCTCGCTTCTTCTGCCTCCTTTATTATTCTTTCATTCTCCTCCTCCTTTTTTCTCTCGCACAGTTTATTGTACGCCCACCTCTTCCTTCTATACTCCTCCTTCTCCCCCTTCCCCCTTCTCCATTTTCTCAGTTCTTTCCTTACCTCGCTCTTTCTCTCCGCACATTCCCTATCCCACCACCCTCTTCTTCTCCTCTCTCCTTCCCTCTCCCCACCCACGTCTTCTCTTATCACTCTTTTTATTTCTTCTGTTAACCACTTTATTTCCTTTCCCACCTCTCCCCTCTCCCTCTCTGTCCATCTCATCTGCTCTCTAAATCTCTCCCTCCCTTCTGAGGTCCAGTTCCCTCTCCCCTCTCCTATTTTCCTCCTCTTCCCTTTTCTTTCCCATCCTCCTCCCCTTACCTTCACTATTATAGGGTGGTGATCTGAGTCTACCCTGTCCCCTATCATTAGACTTTTCACCCTTCCCTTCGCCTCACTGTCCCCTATCACGTAGTCGATCACCGACTCCCCTCTTCCCCCTGTGTACGTAAATTCCCCTTCTTCATCTCCTCTTGTCTTCCCATTCCATATCGACCATCCTACGTCTTCTGTGAACTCCAGCAGTTCTCTTCCTTCCTTGTTCACCTTCTTGTCCTTCGACCTTCTCCTTTCTTCCTCTACCCTTATCCCGCTTTCCGTCCCCTCATATCCTCCCCCTCTATCCCCCGTTCTAGCATTGAAGTCTCCTCCTATCATCATCTTTTCCTCTTTTCCCTTCCCTTCTACCATTTCCCTCAGCTTCCTCATCTTTTCTTCTATATCCCTGTTTACGTATACCCCGACTATCGTCCATTCTTCCTTCCCTATCTCCACCTTTCTTTTTACTATCCCTTCCTCTTCTTCCTCCTCTCCTTTCCTTCCCTCTGCTTTTTTCCCCGTTATCTCTTTCCTCACCCCGGTTATCATCCCTCCTATCGCTCTACCCTTCTTGTTCTCCCTTCTTGCATACTGCGCCTTCCATACGTACCCTTTCGCCAGCTTTTCTCTAATTCCCTTCCATCCCTTTTCCTCTACCCACGTTTCACTCATCACTATTACATCCCATTCTTCTAAACCTTTCCAGAATTCTTTGTCTTTGCCTGCTAACCCTGCTACATTCCAGAACACTATCTTTACTTCCCTCCCCTCGTCATTTTCCTTCCTCTCTTCCCTCCCTTTCTTCTTTCCTTCCCTTTCCCCTCCCCCCTTGCTTACTCTCCTCTTCCTCTCCCTCCGCCTCTCCCCCTTCCTCTCCATACCTGCCATCCCTGCCAGTTTCCCGATCCTTCCCCCTGCCTCTCTTCCTCATCTGACTCCTCCTCCTCCATTTCCCTCTCCTTTCCCTCTTCATTCACTAACCTCTCTCTCTCCTCATCCCATTTCCACATTTGTTCCCCTATCCATAGTTTTCCATATCCTATCCTTACCCTCCTTCCTCTTCTTCTTTCCTCCCCTGCTATCTCTCTCACTCGCCACTGCATTTTTCTCTCCGCCAACGTCAGGTCATCTTCTATTCTTTCTTCTCTGCCCCACAGTGCCTTCTTCTTTCCCATTACCTCTCTCTTTTGTTCCCAGCTTCCTAATCTAGCTACCACCATGCCACTTCTATTCCCCTGCCTTGTCCCTATTTCCCTTACTTCCTTTATCTCTACGTCCGCTCCTATCTTCCTCATTATCTCCTCTATCTTTTCTCTGCCTTTACCTCTTTCCACGTGGCTTCCCTTCAATATGATGTTCGCCTTTCTCTCCTCTCTTTCCTTCTTTTCCATTATCCTCTCCATCCCTTTTACTCTGTCAGCCACTCCCCTCTCTTCCCTTCCACCCCTTTTTGCCCCCCCCTCTCCGTCTTCCCCTTTTCTTGCTTCTTCCTTTTCCACTTTCTCTAGCCTTTCCACTATTCTACCTATTTCTTCCTCACCTCCCTTTCCCTTTCCTATCTCTTCTATCTTTTCTCTCATCTCTTTTATCCTCTCCTCCAATTTCCTTTTCTCCTCCCCCCATTTTCTCTCTCTTTTTTCCATCTCTTCCCTCATTTCCTTCAGCTCTTTCTCCATTGCTTCCTCCTTTCTTTTTCCCCTCCATATCTCCTCCTCTATTCCCCTCTTTATCCATTCCTTCACTTTCCTTTCCCATTCTTCCTCCTCTCTACTTCCCTTTTCTGGCGACCTCGCTATTTTCTTGCTCTTCGCGAATACCCATCTTTCCTCTTCCTCCCCTTCCCCTTCCTCCTCGCTCTCCCTCTCTTTCTCCGCTCTCTTTCTTTTCCACAGATCTAATACCGATCCCATACTATTACTTCTTTCCCTGCCCAGCTGTTCCACCTTGCTCGGTCTCCCTTTCTTTTTCTCCTCTTTTCCCATTTCCTTTCCCGCCTGAGCGCCTACTTTCTTCTCATCACCCATCTTCCCTTCTTACCTACGTTGCCTACCTTGCCCTCCGCCTTTCTCGTACGATAACCTGTCGGTAATGAGGCTCTTGCGGTAACCCGTATGCTAACTGCCTCTTTACCTCGCTCCTTTTCCCCCTAGGTGTCTCTGCCTTCTCTCTTTGCCTCTAATATTGCCGCCCGATTCTGTCCTCTCGTTCCTAACCTCGAAACCTCTTACTACTTTCCCCTTCTGTCTTCCTCTCCCCTTCCTTTTTTACTCCTGACTTTTTCCCTCTTTCTCTTATCCCTCTTCCTCTGGCCCTTTTCATCCACTCTCTCACCTTTTTCTCAGTCTCCTACCTCACTCTTTTCGCTCTTTTCCCGATGTCACACTCTCTCACCACTCTCACCTGTCACACCGGAAACGGAAGTCTTATGCAATAAAAGTGTATGCGCAGGAAACCTTTCGCAGAATCTATCCTGCGCAGCGCTGGGAAAGGTTTCCTGCGCATACATTTTCATCGCAGAAGACTGAAACTTTATTTTAAAACATATTCTACCATGATCTAGAATTGGTAGTATTACGTTTTAATTTGAATCTTTTTTGGCGAATTGGAAAATAAAAAACTGCTTTTTGTCAAAATTGCAGTAGGGTCTTCCCTTAAAAGGCTCCTGCAGCATATGACGGTCCTTCTCTAACCGCTGTAGTCTCATTTTGGCCCAGTCGTAGTCTGCGGATAGCAATTCGGGCTTCTCAAGTACTATCAGCTGCCTGTCGTTGAGCCTGTTCTAGCCGTGTCTGGTCGGTCCGAATCATGTGAGCCTTCGCGTTGGATCCTGGGGTCACTCCAAGTGCAGTCATGACTTCCAGAATCCCGGTGGCTCCTCCGGAGAAAGTTATCGCTCTGAAGTACTTGGGACTTTGTTGTTGGTCGTTGCAGGGCCATGGAAGATCTTTGCTCTTTTTTTTGGCCGACCATACGCTCCTTTGCAGCCTTCGCCGGGAACGCGCTCTCCTCCGTTTCATATTTTCGAAAATTGTAACGATTTTTTTCTTCTGGGTGTAAATTATGAGATCTGTGAACAAAAAGCAAAAAAACTTCAACCGCAAACACAAGTATGCTATACTTACTTTGAGGTTAGTTGGTGAGAACCCACAAATAACCTCACACACACTGTCACCCGATGTTTATACACAAAAATGACAAAGCTAGATATTTAGCACGATGGAATCGCGGATTTTTTAGTACTGAAAATGACTGTTTTTATTTTTATTGTATTCGAAACAAGTAAATAAGAATCTTTGACAAGCAATCGCCGGTCATGAAACATGTGAGCGATATGAAAACAAAGCGACAGCGCTGCTTGCGCCAGGTCGCTGAAACTCAATGCCAATTCTCGATCATTTTTACGAATTCGTCGATGGCGACTTTTTTAGAGATAGATATGACGCTGAGACAGCGAAATCTACAAAAAACGAAAAAACGATTTTTGTGAAATTTCAAGCTGTACGATTTTCGGTCTGTAAACCAGTTATTTTTACGAATTCGTCGATGACGATTTTTTTAGAGATAGATATGACCCTGAGACAGCAGATTCCGCAAAAAACGAAAAAATGATTTTTTCAACATTTCAAGCTGTACTGGTCCCCTTAAAAATAATTTAAATATTTAAATAATTTAATAATTTAAATATTTCAATTAATTTAAAAATTGAAAAAAAATTATAACCCATCATTATCCCATTATCCCATTATTATCCCATTACGAGACTAGGCTTAAAATTTATGTTTTGAAAAGTAGTATTTTTGAGAATTTTTTAAAAAAATTTGAAGGATACGAACAATCTTAAAATCCATGTTCAAACTTTGGAATAAAAAAAAAAACAATCAAATTTATGATGAATAATTTTTTGCATAAATTTTTCAAAAAGTTCATCAAAAAACACAAAATTAAAAAAAAAAAGACCCAAATCGGACAATTTTTCACCAAGTTATGGCTATTTAAAAAGAAAATCCCCGAAATTTTCAAAAATTCATATCTCTCGATTGGCTGAATGAAAAAAATTGAAAAAAATTCATAGAAACCTTTTTCGAAAGGTACAAAAGGATATCCAAATTTCAGCAAAATCGGAGATGCAAAACCAATCGGTAGGATGAGTTGGCATGGAATGCCCCATATACACTCACCTGAAATTGCAATAACTTGTGCCTGATAGCATACCCAACCACCAAGCGGTTCCTTGTGTGTATCATGCCATTCAACCACGTAGATATTATCCGGATCTACTTCATCGTTGATAAATTTTTCACGACTGAAATTCTTAATGTGTTGAATGTCAATTCCGACTGTATATGTTTTATCATGGGTGCCTCCAACCCACCTCACCAGGGCCCAATACTTTTTTGTTGAACTGGTTATAGTTATACAAATGAAAAAAATATATATTGTTATTTAATCTCAACCGTATTATAAATTATCACTACACGGAGAGAATTTTTCTAGGAAAGATTACCATACTTGCTGGTAACTCAAGTATATACTAGTCATCGCACGAAATTTGATAGAAAGTATGGGAAAAGGTCTCACCGAGTATTGAAAACAGTAATATTTTTAATGGTATGTCAACGATTTTTCTTCTACTTTTTCCTATACTTTGTATCAAATTTCGTGCGATGACTAGTATATACCTGAGTTACCAGCAAGTATGGTAATCTCTCCTAGAAAAATTCTCTCCGTGTATAAAATTTCATTATCAGATTGATTATTGACAAAAAGAACGAATCACCAGACAATAACCTCAATCGACAAACTCTATCATGAAATTTTGATCTTACAAGATTTTAATTACAAATAAAATTGTTACTATTATTATACAAGCTTGGCTTACCTTCCCATTAGTAATTTTATTTTGCAGAAATTTGGTTTTTTACTTGGTTTGGCTGTTGAAAAAAAAGTACGACCTGATACTGCAGAGTTTTACATTGAAAGGGCGTTCGTTGCGTCCACAGAGCGATCACAGTGGTGAATATTTCGGTGGTGAACAAGCACACAGAGCGACCGCGGTGGTGAATGTCTTGGCGGTAAACGAGCACACAGAGCGACCACGGTGGTGAATGTCTTGGCGGTAAACGAGCATTTGTTTATCCTTAACAATGGACGAACGTAAAAAACGCGGATCTTACAAAAGATATTTAAACCTTGGGAGTTTAGACAAAGTTCCTAAAAGAACCGAAAATTATCAAAAAGCGAAATTTAGGCGTTTATTGCTGGAAGATCAGAATGGTTATGTTCACAATGAGGTTAGTATTGCATGTATAATAATTATGTTGATCAATGATATTTATTTTCATTCTCTCGATCATTTTTAATCATAGAAGAAATTTTATTTATTTCTAACTCAAAATTGTTCAAAGCAGGACATTAGTGAAACCGAAAATATTGACACTAATGATGTAATTGGAGACAATCCAGAATCACCACCACTTTCACAGAACTGTTTTACAATTAATGAAAATCCAGAAGCAAATGATCTAATGCTCACTAGAAGTCCATCAGTTGGTTTGGAGCCGCTTAACGTGAATTTAAATAGATTAAATTCTGAAGCCGAGAATGTAATAATTTATATTATTGTAAGTTAGGGTGGGTCGAAATTTTTTTTTTATTTTCTTAGCATGGGGGTAGAATTCGTACCTTATAAAAAAAGAAAATTTTTTAGATATAGAATAAATTTTTTACTTAATATTTTGAGGTAGCCCACTCGTTTTTTAAATAAATAATTAATCAATTTAGGTACTTCCAACAGAAAATTTTTTTTTTGTCAAATATCATAGAAAACTTCGAAAAATTGTGATATTTGATTGTTTTTCACTAAACTTCGATTTTAATACAAAAAAACGTCATTTTTTGATTTTTTATTAAAATTACAAAAATAGTAGTAAAAATTTTTTTTAAACTTTTGATCCTCAATTGGCCTTCAAGGGGACACCCTACAGATTCTAGAACACCTTTTATATATTTTTTACTACCACTCGTTCTCAAGTTATTAATAGAAAAGAAGTAAATTAGGAACTCTGAAAATTCTTAATCCAAAGTAACATGAAAATGTGTAGTAAAATTGTAAAATTAATTTTGTTGTTATTTATTAATGATAAATAGAAAACTATTCAGAAATGTACAATTTTACTACACATTTTCATGTTACTTTGGATTAAGAATTTTCAGAGTTCTTAATTTACTTCTTTTCTATTAATAACTTGAGAACGAGTGGTAGTAAAAAATATATAAAAGGTGTTCTAGAATCTGTAGGGTGTCCCCTTGAAGGCCAATTGAGGATCAAAAGTTTAAAAAAAATTTTTACTACTATTTTTGTAATTTTAATAAAAAATCAAAAAATGACGTTTTTTTGTATTAAAATCGAAGTTTAGTGAAAAACAATCAAATATCACACTTTTTCGAAGTTTTCTATGATATTTGACAAAAAAAAATTTTCTGTTGGAAGTACCTAAATTGATTAATTATTTATTTAAAAAACGAGTGGGCTACCTCAAAATATTAAGTAAAAAATTTATTCTATGTCTAAAAAATTTTCTTTTTTTATAAGGTACGAATTCTACCCCCATGCTAAGAAAAAAAAAAATTCCGACCCACCCTATGGTAAGTGTTATTATTCGATCAAATTTTATGTTTATGATTTATTCTTCAGGGTAATTTTGAGGATGAAGAAGATTATTATAATTATTTTTACGATAGTGATACACAATCAGAGGATTCAACTCAGAGTGATGATAACAATTATAATGATAATAGTGAAGCAGTGAACTTGAATGAAATCAGTACAGAACGTATAAATATGGATCAAGATGACTTTCAAGAGCAAGGCAGTGACGATAATATTCGTGTCCCATCAGAGTCACATCAAAGCAATGCTCGTTTTCCAAAATCAGTATTAGTAAGATCTTTGTTGATTTTAGCTTTTAAGTTACGGAAAAATATTGATAATGAGATGGTTACACATATCAATCAATTAATCGATGCTATTACCGATCAACCATTGGGTTATAACTCGATATATCATTTCAATAATATTATTAATCAATATACTGTACCAATCAAAATTCATCACTTTTGTCCCAACTGTAAGAAGCATATTGGTGCAGAAGTAAATTTGGCCGGTGATGATTCTTTGGATTTAGAAAACGAGAATGAAAATCAAACATTGCGTTGTAATACATGCAATATTGATAATAATTTGAAGCAAAATAGACACATGGGTAATATTTTCTTACATTTATCTTTGATTCAACAATTACAAGAATTTTGTGCACGCAACCATGAAAAGCTCTTATATGCTTACAATCGGACAAAAGAATGCCCATACGCAATTGAAGACATATTTGATGGACATTTATACAAAAAAAACAACTTCAACAACTCATTTAACGATATGATTACAATAAATTTCAGTGTGGATGGAACTCCATTGTTTAAAGCTTCTCAGACTTCAATAACGCCTATACTATGTACAGTTAATGAGATTAATCCAAAAATACGTAAAAATCATATATTTTTAGTAAGTTTATATTTAGGTACTGAAAAACCTGATATGAATGAATATATGAAACCGTTTGTTGAAGAAACAAAGATATTATTTAATGAAGGATTTGAATACGAATATGGAAACGTTAGGTACAAAAAAAAAGCTCAAATATTACTCGGGATATGTGATTCTGTAGAGCGACCAAAACTGAGAGGATCCAAATCATTTCGTGGTGAATATGGTTGCGGATTATGTAAGCATAAAGGGGAAGAAATTGCTAAAGGTAACGGTCATGTACGAATATTCCCAATAGATGACAATGGCAATGCCTACGGAGAAGGTTTACGGACCCATGCAGAGACGTTAATTCATGCTGATAGTGGAGAAAAAGGAATAAAACATCGTTCAATACTCTGCGATATACCTAATTTTGACATAATTAAAAATTTAGTACCTGATTGGATGCATTGCGTCGCACTTGGAGTCTGTAGACAATTTTTAAAACTGTGGTTTGATTCTAGTTATCACGGGAAAGACTTTTACCTTGGAAATCACCTATCTGCAATTGATAAGCTACTACTTTCTTTCAAACCGTCCATGGATGTATCGAGAACTCCGCGAGCGATGTCAAAAAATAGATTGCATTTGAAAGCGCACGAACTGGTTATATGGCTGCTGATTTACAGTTTACCAATTTTACAATTGTTTCTACCAAATAAGTTTGTTAGTCATTGGAGTTTATTAGTTGAAGGAATTTCGATACTATTAAAGACATCAATTGCCGAAGTTGATGTTTATTGTGCTCGAAGATATTTATTTCGATTTGTGAAGGATACCGAAACACTATATGGAAAAGAACATATCTCATTTAACCTCCATTTATTAACACATTTACCTGAGAGTGTTCTCAACTGGGGCCCACTATGGACGCATAGTGCTTTCTGTTATGAGAACTTCCATCAGTTTTTAAAAAAACTTGTAAAAAGCTCAAACCAGGCCGACCAACAAATATTAAAATCATTTCGATCTCAAATGGCTTTCTATAAGCTGTTGGATGAGTGCGATGAAGATTTAACGTTTCGTCAAAGAAAATTAATTCTTGATTTAACTAATAAAAAAATGTCTCCAACAGTATTATTTTATACAGAAGATGTAGGTCTTGTAGGAAAATGCAAATCTTTCGAAAAATTATGTACAGAAAAGTTTCTAGCATTACAAAGAATTAATGTCAATGTTGATAAAAACAGCAGTATACAATTTTATCAACGCATTCGAATCAATAGAAAAACAATACATGCCAAAGAGTACAGTAAAGTAACGAAACGTAACAACTATACCGTTCTACTTAAAAATAACGAGATCTTTGAAGTGTACGACGCCAAAAAACGTCGTATATTGTATAGTTAGTTATAAGAATAGTATAAGTAGAATAGGAGACGATGTGCATAAAGGCAGAAATAAGCCTAGAGCGCCTTAGAATAGGCCACCAGCACACAGAACATCATAGAACATCGTAGAATATCATAGAACAATATAGAAAATTGCGCTAAAATCGTATTTTGCCCGATTTTAGCAAACAAGGTACCAAATTAAAGATAATAAGATTTCATACAACATTTTATAAATAAGTTTTGCTATAAAATAATTAGTCTAAGAGAAATAAAGCATAGAATGTCATAGAACATTACGGATTAGCCGGATTAGCCGGGATTATCTCGGCGCGTGGTATATATAAGCCGCTCGTCGGCAAGACAAATCATCATTCACAATTTGACTCTTATTACGATTCACATTTTGACTCTTATAAGCATTCATATTTTGACTCTTATTCCAATCTCGATCTTTAGTCATTTAAATATAAGCAAATTATACTTAAGCGTGTAAAAGAAAAGCACATCTTTAAATATAGAATACATATGTTGTAATTTCAATAATACATCAAATTTCAATTTATTCATTCACACAAAGATCCAACATATCGCAACACACAAACTTCTATTTCTCGGGCGATTTGTCGGCAAATGCAGTTGGCGGTCGTTTCCCGGGGAACTTAGAGAACACACATACACGATACACAAATCTCTATTCGCTAGGCAACCTGTTCGCTACTAAAGCAGGGCGGTTGTTCCCTGACGAATTTAGAGTGCCACAAACATATTACTCAAAAATCTCGATTCTTTAGACAGGCATCTAACTAATACAGCTAGTGACTGGATCCTAAAGAATTTCGAGTGACATTCACCACAAATCTCGATTCAACGGGCAATCTGCAAACCTACTGAAGGCTGCGATTGTTCCCCGTAGAACTTCGCGATAGAACATAACATACATAGGGCTTGCAGGCGGCTTTGGTAGGCAAATCCGCGCTACAGCCGATACCTGCAAGATTCCTCGAACACATATACAAACACGTAACGCCATATTCACACACACAGACAACAAGAAACGAGCAGCCGGAGACGGGGTGAAATTTTGGAACGTTACAAGTGGAAACGTTTTTATTAGTTACAATCCAAAATGAACAGAAGTGTTTTGCAATGGGAAAATATTTCATAAAAGAGAAAAAAAATCTATTTCCCGGTGTGAAATTAGAATATTTGTATTTTGGAAAAATGGACCATAATTTAGCAGCTGTTGATGCTAATATGATTGATGATACAGTTACTATGTTATCAATACCTAATAATCATATCACTATTGCTTGTAAACACCCCAATAAATACGAGCTGTTGACGTAAATAGCAATTATTTTTGGTTCTATAGAAAAAATGACTACATATATTGTATTTGATTTATAATTTTAATGAAATTAATTGTGATTTGTGAAAGAAAGAAAAAATTACTATTCCCTATAGCAATTAAATTATAAGTTATGATAAAAAATTCTTCTATTTTTAAGGATACTGCACAAAAAAAAAAGCAAAACGATCTTGATGGAACAGATGACGAAAGGGAATAATCGTGACCAGTCGTAATTTTTTTTTTCATCGTCGAAATATTAATTAATACCATCGACATATTTTCTAATACTGTTATTTTTCTTTTTTTTTTCATAAATACATTCTTTAGTTTTCTT
This sequence comes from Rhogogaster chlorosoma, assembly GCA_944452935.1. Classification (NCBI taxonomy): domain Eukaryota; kingdom Metazoa; phylum Arthropoda; class Insecta; order Hymenoptera; family Tenthredinidae; genus Rhogogaster; species Rhogogaster chlorosoma. Next base: position 14,272,282 of record OX101800.1, on the reverse strand, counting down.
AATTTTATGCTGACTAAAATATTAATTTTAAATCTTCTCATTTTATTCAACAAATAAATATAATATATTCGTTAAATAGAAAACTGTCCAATAATTATTTTATCATTTTTATCTTATCGATCTATTTAAAATGATATTAACACTAATTATAATAGTAGTAGTAGTAGTAGTAGTTTTTTATTGATCACCTTTTGGTATTACAATACTTTGCGTTTCTCAAACAGTAAAAACAATCTAGATCCCAAACAAAGATGATTATTATTCAGATTCTTTAGGTAGAATACATGTAATCCATAGTCGTGCATTCTTTTCTTTGCCTCGGATTATTCTTCGTGTGGCCTCTGCTTCTGAGTCTTCTTTCTTACTTTCTCCATCTGTGCCTCTTTTCTCTTTCCTTCTCGTGCTTCCTCTCTTCCTCTGCGTCTGTTACTCCTTTCTCGACCTCCCTGTTATGTCTCCGACCGCGGTAACGACAGGTGAGGGGGTCATCCCCTCGGCCTCCTCTGTCGCTCTCAGTCGTTCAGCCTTACGGCTTTTTTTTTTTTTTTTTCTTTTCTCTCTCTGCCGTCAGCTCTCTGTACCACCTCCATCCTCTCCCATCTTCGTTGAGCAGGCCTTCTACGCTTGCTTGTTCTGCATCCCAGCTGTCGCAGTTCCCTGCTAGGTGTCTTAACGTCTCTTCTGCTCTCTCACACATTCTGCAGAGTCGGTCCTCTTCTTTCCGCCAGTATTCGTTTCCTCTCATGCCGTTTCCGCATCTGAGCCTTGCTGCATCTTTTATGGCTCCTTTTTCTTTTCTTTCTCTCCAGTATTTGGGCTTTCCGCATGTCATTATCCTCTTGTAGTACTGGTTGTATCTGGAGTCTCTTATTCTTTCCCACTGTTCTTGTTTCTGACAGTCCCTCTCCCTCCACGCCATCTCTTCCTCAATGTTTTCTCCTCTCTCTCTTTTGTTTTTTATCTCTTGTGTTGAGTATCCTTTTTCTTTGTAGTATTTTTCTCTCTCGCTCTCGTATTTTGTTACCTCTTGTTTGCCCTCTTTCTCCACTTGCTTCCAGCATTCTTTTCTGATTTCGTTGTTTTCGTCCCTTCTTGCTTTCTCTTCATATCTGATTGCTCTTTTCCCTGCTGCTACTTTCATTTTGTCTCTCTTGGCTTCCTCTCTGACTATGTATGCTGGGGTTCTCCAATCTAGACCCAGCGTCCATCTGGTATACTTATCTTGTAGTCTTTCTACCTCCTCTCTTTCCTTCCAGCCCCAGATTTCCGCCCCGTACATCACAATGCTTTTTACCAGTGCATCGAACAGCATCATTCTTCTTTCTACATCTTCTCCGAATCTTCTTTCTCCGATGCTCCAGACTGTCCCCATTGCTTTTCTGGCTTTCCTCACTTGCTCTATCTCCGTGTTTTTCCATTTCCATTCCACTTTCTTTTCCTTACCACCACCCTTTTTAAATCTTATTATCTTTGTCTTTTCTTCGCTCAGTATCAGTTTTTTTCTGTTAAGGTATCTCTTCAATCTCTTCATCATTTCTTTCATACCTTCCTCGTCTTCTGCTATCAGCACTATGTCGTCGGCGTATGCCAGGGTCCATATCTTTTTATTTCCTATTGCCGTTCCTCCGTCCTGTCCTTTCCTCATTATTTCTTCTAGGTCCGCTGTGTATAAGTTAAATAGTGTTGGACTAAGCGGGCATCCTTGTCTTACTCCTTTTGTTGTGCTGAAGTTTCCGCACGTCTTGTATCCCACTCTCACCTCACTTCTTGTCTCTTTGTATATCTCTTCTATTCTTCTTCTGAGATTTCTGCTGATCTTTGCCTTTTCCATCATTTTTCCTAGTTCTTTTCTGTCTATTAAATCAAACGCGGCCTTTAAGTCCAGGAACATTGCTATCATTTTCTCTTTCTTCGCCAGCCTTCTCCCTATCGTTTGTTTAAGAACGTAGATGTTGTCTATTGTTCCTCTTCCTTTTCTAAATCCTGTTTGGTTATCTGGTATGTACTTATTGTCCTCCAATTCTTTCTCTAGTCTCTCCCTGAGTATTTCTGCGTATATTTTGTAACCTGTATCCATTAGTGTGATGCCTCTGTAATTTTTTACGTCTTCTCTATCCCCTTTCTTGTGGATCGGTACCACCACCCCGGTTTTCCATGCCTTTGGCATCCCTCCACCTTTCCAGATCTCGTTTACTATCTGCCTCATGTTCTCTATCACTTTGCTTCCTGCGTACATCCAGGCCTCGTTTTGTATCTCGTCTGCTCCCGGCGCTTTTCCTTTTTTCATTTTCTTTATTGCCTTTTCTAGTTCCTCTGTCTTTATATCTTCTATTTCTTCTACGTCCTCTTCCCTTTCCACGGTTCTTTCTGGAGCTTCTTCCCGCTCTTCTTGTTCCGTTCCTCCTAATGTTTCCTTGAACTGTTTTAGCCAGTTTTCTTCTGTGATACTCTCCCCTATTCTTGTTCTTCGTTTTCTTTCCCTGTTTATTACTTTCCATATGTCTCCTTCTCTCCTGAGTGCTCTTATTTCTTCTAAGTATCTGCCGTTCTCTTCTTCTCTCTTCCTGCAGCATGTTTCCCTGTATTCAGCTCTTTTCTTTAGGTACTCCTGCTTGTTTGTGTTTCCTTTCTTCCATTCCCTTAGCGTTCTTTTTGCCTCTTTCTTTTTCTTCCAGCAGTCCTCGTCCCACCATTTTTCCCTTTTCCTGCCTTCTTTGCTCCTTATTTTCCTTTTTGACATTGCGTCTTTCATTTTCTCTTTCAGGTTTTGTAATTTCTCCTCTGCTGAGTTTCCTTCTATTGCCAGGTTATCGGTTCCCTCCCTGTACCTTTTGATGTCCTCTTTTTCCCACTTGTATCTTCTTATTCCTTCTGTATTTTCCTCCTCTGCCTCTACCTCTTCTACTTCTTTATTTCCTTTTAGTGTGATTTTAATGGGCATGTGGTCTGATTCGACCCCACTTAGTACTTCGAATTTCTCCACCCAGGCTTCTGCTTCTCTGTTTACTATTCCGTAGTCTATCACCGTTGCACCTTTCGGCCCCACGTATGTGTATTCTCCTTCTTCGTCTCCTTCTGTTGTTCCGTTCAGGATTTCTAGTCCCCAGTCCTCTGTCCATTTTATCCATCTTTCTCCTTCCTTGTTTATTGCCTTGTCCTTCGATTTTCTCTTTTCTTCCGTCCCTGTTTTGTCTATTCTTCCGGCTCCTTCTTCCGCTGTGCGGGCGTTTAGGTCCCCGCCTATGATTATGCCTGCATTCGGTTCGCTTCTAAGCGTTCTTTCTATCTCTTCTCTTATCTCTTCTCCGTTGTCTCTTATGTAGATCGTTGCTATTTTCAATTTTCTTCCTTCCCATTCTATTTCTCTCCACTGTATTCCTTCTCGTCGTGTCTTTCCTTCTTGTAGTGTCGTCTCGTTCAGTTTGTTTCTCACTCCTGTGATCATGCCTCCGGCTGCTCTTCCTTTCCTGTGTTTTCTGACTGCTGGGTTGTGTATCCACTTATATCCCTTCGGCAGTTTGCCACTTATTTTTTCCCAGTCTTTTTCTTCTGTCCAGGTTTCAATCATTCCAACTACATCCCAGTCCTCTATCTTCCTCCAGAAGTCACTGTGTTTGTTCTTTATGCCGGCTACGTTCCAGAAGGAAATCTTTACTTCCTCTTTGTCTGACTTGCTTCCTCTATCTTTTTCCTCTCCATTTATTCGCTCTCTTTTTGCCTTCGCTTTTTCCTATCCTCTTCCTCTGCCTCCTCTCGTCCCTCCTCTGTTTCCTCCTCTTCCTCTCTCTCCTCCACCCTCGGTCCTTGGGATTTCCCTTTTTTCTCTCAGGATCTCTTTTTCCTCATCCCACTCCCAGTTGCTGTTGCCTATTTGTAGTTTCCTATATCCTACTCTTACTGGCAGTCCTTTTCCTTTCTCTTCTTTGGCTCTACTCCATATCTTGTCTTGCACCGCTCTCTCTTTCCTTGTCAGGTCCCCCTCAATGATTGTTTGGGTGCCTTTTAGCTTGCCTTTCATGCTCATAATCTTTCTCTTGTCCTCCCAGTTTCTGAGCTTCACCAGTAGTGCGGTTCTTCCTCTTCCTACCTCTATAATTTCGATTATGTCCATTGCTGTGTTCGTGATTTTTTCGATAGTCTTTGTTGCCGCCTCTTCTATTCCTTCTCCCTCTTCTATCTCTATTCCTCTTATTATTATGTTGTTTCTTCTTTCGTACCTGTCTCTCTTCTCTAACTCGTTTTCTATTTCTTTTAGTCTTCTGCTGTCTTCTCTTCTGTCTAGTTCCAACTTCCTCTCGAGTTCTTTCAGCTTTTTCTCTCGCTCGCTCTCCTTTTCTGCTCTTCTCTTCTCGTTTTCTGTTTCTATCGAGCGTCTTTCTGTCTCTAGTCTGTTTATTAATTCTGTTATCCTGCATCTTCCCTCTTCCCCCTTTTTTCTCACCTCGTCTATCTCTTTTCTTAGCGATTCCCTCTCCTCCTTCTCGCTTTTTCTTCCTTCTTCCGCTTCTTCTCTCATTCTTTTCATCTCGTCGTTCATGCTTCTCATCCCGCTCATTATTTCGCGGAGTGTCTGCATCATCCACGTCTCATCTGTGTGATCTTCCGCTGCTTTTCCTTCCATTTCTGTTGTTTCAGTCGCTTTGTGGGGGTTCCCCTTTGTTGCTGCGTTCTCTTTTTTGTCTGGTGTTCTTATCATTCTGCTGTCCTTCTTATAGGCTCTTCCTCCTGCCTTTTCTTTGCTTTCCCTCTCCTCTTGTTCTCCCGCTTCGTCTGTTGTATCCGATCTCTTCCTCTTCCAGCAGTCTAATAAGGAGCCGTCCGATGCTGATCTGGTTCTCTCCCACGTTTCTGCTTTTTGTGGCCTTCCTACCTTCTCTTTCTTCTTTTCGAATTTCCCTCCTATAGGCGTTCCCCACTCCTCCTTCTCTTCTTCCATGCGTGTCTCTTCCTACTGTCCGTGGCGCTCTCACTGTGACGTCACTTTCTGCGTTCGTCGCGCGTGTGCCTTTACGCTGTCTTCGCCTACTTGTGGACTCACTTCCCCGCTCTCGGCGTCGTCCCGCTTCGCGCAGATTGCCCGGTCACGTGGTTCTTCGTGTTTACTGCAACTTCTTTTGCGTTTTCTCACTCTCTCACTGCGTCCTCCACTTTTCCACTCCACTTATTTAGGCACCTGCTCCCCGCGCTCTTTTTTAACTCCTCCTTGCTGCTACTACCGTTCACTTTTTCTTCGTTTTTCGATAGATTCCGCGCTTATGCTAACCGACTGTTGTGCTTTGACACTTTCCGGAAGTCGATCTCCCAACACTAATTATAATATAAATAAAGAACGCTTGGTATATATACCGAATGTATACCAAATATCCACTATGTATATATTCTTAGCATCTTATTGAATATATACGTAGAATATATACTAAGTATATATCCTATTATATATTCTTGGTATATATGCTACCAATATATCCCAGGAATATTAGGGTGGGTCAAAAAAAATGACTATTTTTTTTTTCATTTCGTACTCTGAAAAGTCGGTTCCTAGACACCTCTGGGGAATACTCACCAAATATGAGCTCTTAATTTTGATAGAAAGGTCCTCCGCTTTATGGTTTTCCATTTTTTCCTCAGTGTTAGAAACGAGAATTTATATCTCTCTATCAACTGTTCGTTAGAAAATATCGCTACTCGTATTCTTGTAGGAAATTGAACGCTCTACAAAAAAGGTCTCTTATGATTTTTTCGGAAACTTCACCGTTTAGAAGATATCACAGGTTGAAATTTGATTATTTTACGAGAAATTGCTGTTTTGCTTATGAATTTTATAACTCGTTGACAACATTTTTTTATGAAATGCGCAATTCATAGTTTTGAAGGAAATTAACTGCTCTACAAAAATGGTCTCCTATGATTTTTCGATAAAACAATATACTTCAACCTGTGATATCTTTTAAACGGTGAGGTTTCCGAAAAAATTGTAAGAGACCTTTTGAAATTTTTTTTTTTATCGAAAAATCATAGGAGACCTTTTTTGTAGAGCAGTTAATTTCCTACAAAACTATGAATTGCGCATTTCATAAAAAATTTTTGTTAACGAGTTATAAAATTCATAAGCAAAACAGCAATTTCTCGTAAAATAATCAAATTTCAACCTGTGATATCTTCTAAACGGTGAAGTTTCCGAAAAAATCATAAGAGACCTTTTTTGTAGAGCGTTCAATTTCCTACAAGAATACGAGTAGCGATATTTTCTAACGAACAGTTGATAGAGAGATATAAATTCTCGTTTCTAACACTGAGGAAAAAATGGAAAACCATAAAGCGGAGGACCTTTCTATCAAAATTAAGAGCTCATATTTGGTGAGTATTCCCCAGAGGTGTCTAGGAACCGACTTTTCAGAGTACGAAATGAAAAAAAAAATAGTCATTTTTTTTGACCCACCCTAAGGAATATATACTGTATACATACCGGATGTATTCAGGTATATATACTTGGGAATATATTTACTGGGCAAAATGGGCTGTATTCGGAATTCATTCGGAACATATTCTGGAATATATTCTGGAATATATTCTGGAATATATTCAGGAATATATTCAGGAATATATACTTTTTCCGTGGGGGTATTTAAATGGAAAATAGAAAACCTCAATGAGCGACCTCTAAATATTTTTTTTTCGGGCTGAAATTTTAACTGGGATCTTTTTTCACCTTCCAACAACTTTTAAATAGGGGATTTTCGAAATTAAAAAATATCGATTTTTTTTTTAATCACCCTAATATATATACCACAGTATATGAGTTGACATCAATCTGTTGGGGGTCCTTTTGAAGAGTAACTAATCCCCTTAAAATCGAGCCTAAGTGCATTGCAATAGCGTTAAATGCTGCAAAGTTATAAGCCATTGAAAAAAAAAATCCTAAATTTCCTATGTATTTTAAATGGGAAAACTTCCAAATTAAAAATAAAGTACTTAGGATTAAAATTAAGGGCTCAAATTTGCACAGAATTTCTTTTTTAGCGTACAGAACAAGATTTTCATGTGGGAGCGAAAAAAAAAAAAACCATCGCTTGAAACGAATCACCCTAGTATACACCTATATCTATAGTGATTCTATACAGACTTTCAAGTCCATACCTAACTAATTTTACTGTCTACGTATCATTTAGATATATTACGTACCAGGACTCAACGTTTTCAGTTTATTAATCAAGATTTCGTTATCCAAGCCTTTCGGTTTGCGGGAACCCTGTAATAATTCCGAAAGTCTTGTGCGAATAGCATCCCATCTGTTGAGCAGCGAATCACCTTTTCCAGGATATAGTTTTTCGAAATCACGATGTATCTGAAAATTCATTCGATATTTACAGTTATTATGTTTACAATACATAATATAATAGATACAGCTCGGATCATCATTTTGGTTTTCCAATTGATCCATACCAATTCAGCTCCCAGCTCTTGCTGCAAGCAGCGGTATGTTTTTAAATATTCTGCAACGGACGTATTGTCTTTGATTAAATTGTGCCTCCTGATGTGATTAGTTTTGTCCCAGTATTCCACCACGCGACCCCACGGTTCAATGTGAGTTTTCAGCCAGCTAAGTTTATCATTATCGTCATCTGCAACAATTTATAATATATATCTAGACATATCACTCACCCGGAAAAGTTACGCCAATAATAATGCAAAAAATAAATCATCATTCAAATCAAAGCACCTGTAACTTCGCAAGTTTCTTCAGCATCTACCTCAGGCGTGTTGTCTTTATCTTTGCGCTTATTGCGTAAAAGTCCACTTTGATGCAATAATGTTTTGGTGTAGTGGAAATGTTCCCAGAGTTTTCCGGACGCACAAATGCGCTGTCCTTGTACTTTTGCATAGGGAATATAATACGTTGCCGTGGATTCACTAGGAAATACCTCATGGATTTCTTTTGCCCAACTTTTAAATTCATCTGTTGTAATTCTGTCAATATGAGATTGTATTTATATGGATTTGCCCGAGTCAGTATGTTAGTATGTCATAATATGGCCTGTACAAACATGTGGAAAATCCCGCATCTCCGTAAAATGCTATAGCAATATTTCAATACTATTAATAAAACAAATATGAGTAATAATGACTTAGAAGTAAGTCGATTAGCTAAATATAATTTGTACATGGGGCTTTCCATCCATTATCGCCGACGTTTGACCTCGACATTTTTTTTTTTTTTGCCTAATTTTTTCTTATGTTGTAGTATTATATCGAAAGATCATCTGTGATTTTTTTTTTTAATTTTCCAACAAACCGTTTTTTTTCATAAATAATAACAACTCTGAAAAGAATACATCCTTCAAAAATTCTGAAAAAAATCACCGATATTCTACGTCCGAAACTCGATTTTTTGACACCCGTCCGATCGTGGACGGTTGAGATTTTCTATTTTTTCAACCAATATCAAGATTGAAGAATCGCTATTCAACACACACAAGTATCCTCGTGGGCTGATAGCATTCATTTTTGATGAAAAAAATACAATCCAACGAATGATTTCACTAGTCCAAAAATTACCAACAAAACAAACGATTTACAAAAAAAAAAAACTCAGAAAACTTGAAATTGAACCGCTTCACTTGCAACGCTGTGCGGCTCGATATACTAATTGAACACTCGCAATTTATTAACGGCTGGTTCAATCAGAGTTAAACTTCACGAAAAACTTCCACATATCCTGACAACCATATCATCCGCGGGAAGTTCGCGATTGCTTAAACCTACTTCAATAAACCGAGCGATTGAAAATATTCGAAAGCGATTTGTGTATCTACTCAGAAGAAATTTAATAACTTTTTTGGATTGAAAAAACGAAAAATTCTACCATCTACCATCTTGAGAATAGCTTAACACATAACTACTCCAAATCTGCAGTGAAAACTTGTAATATTTTCGGATTTAGAGCGACTTGAAGTGAAAAGGGAGAAACATTCTTCGTGTTTAAAAAACTTCGTGTTTTTTCCATCCTTTCGAAAACAAAAAAGAGTTATAACTTTCAGTTATATTTCGGTTCAATTTCAAGTTTTCTGAGTTTTTTTTTTTGTAAATCGTTTGTTTTGTTTGTTGGTAATTTTCGGACTAGTGAAATCGTTCGTTGGATTGTCTTTTTTTTCATCGAAAATGAATGCTATCAGCCCACGAGGATACTTGTGTGTGTTGAATAGCGATTCTTCAATTTTGATATTGGTTGAAAAAATAGAAAATCTCAACCGTCCACGATCGGACGGGTGTCAAAAAATCGAGTTTCGGACGTAGAATATCGGTGATTTTTTTCAGAATTTTCGAAGGGTGTATTCTTTTCAGAATTGTTATTATTTATGAAAAAAAAAAAACGGTTTGTTGGAAAATTAAAAAAAAAATCACAGATGATCTTTCGATATAATACTACAAAATAAGAAAAAATTAGGCAAAAAAAAAAATGTCGAGGTCAAACGTCGGCGATAATGGATGGAAAGCCCCACATACAAATTTAAATTAGATTTTTTTTTTTTTTTCACTGACTGTATTGTAAATAAAAAATATGAAGTGATATGAGAGATTCCACGCCAACTGATCCAGGGGTGAATGGGCTGGTTTTCAAAACTCTTGGAGAAGTATTGGATCTTTTTTGGGGTCCAAAAATATACAAGATCCTAAATTTTCAGCCACTAATTTTGCCACAGTTCATTATTATGGCCAATTTACTGTTTTTTTCATTTTTTGATGTCAGTGATGAAATTTTGTTTATGGGATGGCACAGTCGGATTTTGGTCTAAAAAAAATTTCAGGAGATATAAGATCGATGTAAAATTTCCCGAGGAATCCGTTCCCGCCGTCAGAACTGCGATTACATGCTCCCAGGAGCCAAAATTCGATAAAAACTGATTTTTTTTCAGAGGGCTGTATCTGCGAAGGCTCATTTTTCTAAAATTTCTGCGACACGTCAAAATGTTGCTTTTTCCAAGTACTTTAAAACGAAGAAAAATTTTCGATGTGTATTTGCGTTCCAAGTACAAAAAGTGACGAAAAACCGTTTTTTGTCACTTTTTGCCCATTCAACGTGTTGAAATTCTATACCGATGGTGTCTTCGACGCCTGTTTCCCCCGTAATCATAATATAAACAACATAAACGATAAAAATATCCATTATACAGAATATATGAGTTATAAGGAAAAAACAATCTGATCGATGATGGACAAGGAACTAGGAATTCCCTCGATTACGTGGGAATTCTCGTGAAATGATGTGAATGTGTTACAAACAAGATGTATTTCCAGGGTTTAGTTCAGTGATTTATTGAATATACATATGGGAAGTTCCATATGAAATGTGCAATTGGTTGTCCACACCTCTTTGATTTGTCTCAAACTTGGTCAAGTTGAGTAATGGGTTGAAAAAAAAATGACTCTAAATAATGAAAATTCTACCTTCTACAGATCGCAAGTAACACCGAATTACAAATTTTGAATTATGTTTTTCAAATCGCTGTAGCTTCCAAACTACATGTCCGCGCCTAAGACTTCAGTAGGTCAAGAGTTTCGTAATTTGATGAACTTTTCGATGGTACTGCGGAACAAAGTCGATTTTCAATTCCAGGTGTAAAAAACGCGAAAAACGCCATATTGATCTCGTTCCCCAAAATTTTTTGGGGTCCAACTTTCATCATAAAATGCGGCTATTTTTTCCGCAAATTTTCGTGTAAAGAAAAGTCACGGGACGGGTGGACAACCAATTGCACATTTCCCAATAAACACCAGTCCGTATATTACGCGCATCATATACGTATACTTAGTGTATTTTTGGTATACATATATGATCGTACTAATATTACACGTTTACGACTTACGTTTATTGACAAACATAGAAAATACGTATATGATATACGTTTTTTAGTCGAATAAATCCTCCGATCAATGAATAATATACGTTTCAGTTGTGAAGAATAAGTGTGTATACTGTATACGTAGAATATTGGTTTCTGTGACCGAAAATATGTACGTACAATTAATGTGCATATTCTACGGTACGAACATGGTTGACTAATTCTCAATTATACACGTATAAAAAGCGTATCATTCTGACGTATAGTAACTACCTGATTTATACGTCTTTTCAATTCATTATTATACAAATATAACACGTTCTTATTGGATCTCACGAAAACGTATATGCTGACTCGAGTATTATACGTTCAATTTTTGGGAAATTATTACGTATCGCGCATACGTAGCATACAGGTTGATTTGAATGAAAATAAATACGTGTAATAAATGTTCTTAGTTTACGGTACGAACATGGTGCACTAATCTGTATTATACGTTAGTTATACACGTTTTTCGAACGAATAAACTGATACCTAAACGTCGATTCAACTTCAAAGTTACGGAACATTTATACGTTTGAAAAATTCGTATTTCATACGTTAGTTCAACTGAACCTGATAACGTATAATAGATGTTCTAAATTTACGATTTTTTCACAATCGTCCGAGTTACAGTATAATACACGTATTTTGTCGGAAATTTCAGATGTGTCGAAAATACCTGTTTTATACGTTTACTCATTCAAAATCGAAGGCGTATAATACACGTTCTAGTGTAGCGATACTTCCATGATTATCCGAGTTACAGAATAATATACGTATAATTCATTGCAAACTTTGCGCGTACAAAGATTACAATTATCTCACGTTTATTCAATAGTAACTGAAAACGTATAATATAGATATCCATTATACGTGCATACGACGAATAAGGACCAATACAAATAACGGAATAATTTCAAAAATATTCGTGTATTATACGTGCAGAATTCAATGATACTAAACGTTTTACACATACGTTTCTCAAAAATGTCGAATATCTGTTTGAATGAAGACTTCTTCTAGTCCTCCCTACTACCCAGCAAACACAACGTGCATTTGTTTTATAACTTCAAGACTATTTAGTAATATGACCTATGTTATATCGAAGTTACGTAACATTTTTAGGCCATGCTAATATAACAGATGATACATGGTATTAATATCAGTGTTATGTTTCTATACATAGGGGTATAATATATAGGGTGCAGATTCAAAATTCGTGACGAATTTCTCGCGGAGTGAATCCCTGTCAAAAGTTGGGGTCGAAAGTTCCTCGGCCATTTAAAAAAAAAAATTTCAATTTTCTAACACCTTTTATTTTAATTTAATTTGGCACCTTAATCATGAGCTCCGACAAATCGGAAAATATTGGACTAATATCCATAGCGTAGTTTGGCGTAGTTGGTAGAGCGTGCGACTAGTAATACAGCGAATGCGAGCGGACTTGGGTTCAAATCCCAGTTAGGTCGAAAAATCTGATAGCGTTTTTCTAAGCGAACTGGTAATGCTAGTCGATTCTCATGAGGAAAAAGTTATAAAATGTGAATGATAATATTCGTTGCATAACTGTAGCATACCAAAAATATAACTTTTTTGTTACCGTTACAAGTTCGCTACATATATACGTATAATATGAGTGTTCTTTATACGTGCATACGACGAATAAGGGTCGACAAATATTGAAATAATTTCGAATAACAAGTCGTATATTGAACGTACTATATTTGTCGATATTAAACGCTTCAATATACACGTTTCTCAAAAACGTAAAATATTAGTTTAACTGAGGAACATTTTTCCTCTGAATAAACGTAGGGTATATGACCTTTATATACGTTTTTTATACGAACTGGTGTTTATTGGGTTCATATGGAACTCCCCATATGTATATTCAATAAATCACTGAACCAAACCCTGGAAATACATCTTGTTTGTAACACATTCACATCATTTCACGAGAATTCCCACGTAATCGAGGGAATTCCTAGTTCCTTGTCCATCATCGATCAGACTGTATTTTCCTTATAACTCATATATTCTGTATAATGGATATTTTTATCGTTTATGTTGTTTATATTATGATTACGGGGGAAACAGGCGTCGAAGACACCATCGGTATAGAATTTCAACACGTTGAATGGGCAAAAAGTGACAAAAAACGGTTTTTCGTCACTTTTTGTACTTGGAACGCAAATACACATCGAAAATTTTTCTTCGTTTTAAAGTACTTGGAAAAAGCAACATTTTGACGTGTCGCAGAAATTTTAGAAAAATGAGCCTTCGCAGATACAGCCCTCTGAAAAAAATCAGTTTTTATCGAATTTTGGCTCCTGGGAGCATGTAATCGCAGTTCTGACGGCGGGAACGGATTCCTCGGGAAATTTTACATCGATCTTATATCTTCTGAAATTTTTTTTAGACCAAAATCCGACTGTGCCATCCCATAAACAAAATTTCGTCACTGACGTCAAAAAAATGAAAAAAACAGTAAATTGGCCATAATAATGAACTGTGGCAAAATTAGTGGCTGAAAATTTAGGATCTTGTATATTTTTGGACCCCAAAAAAGATCCAATACTTCTCCAAGAGTTTTGAAAACCAGCCCATTCACCCCTGGATCAGTTGGCGTGGAATCTCTCATATATAACCCAATAAAATTCTCAATAAATAAATTCATGATAGAAAATAAAATAATTAATAAAATTGACAATAAATTTATGTCACTGAAATTGGCAGACACTTGACAGTTTTTGAAATGTTTATGAGAAATCAAAGTTTAATTTTTACTGTTCGCTACAGTAAAAATTGTGTAAGAATCGCTCTCTAGAAAATTTACAGTAGTCTCCGGTAAATTTTACTCACACAACTTTAAAAAGTATTTTTGTTAATAGTAAATGGTAAAGCAGCGCCCTAGCGTCCCACGATTACAATGCAGTCCGGTAATTTTTCTTGTTAATTTAACAGTACATTTTAAAGAAAATTTCTTTCCGTGTATACAAGAAATCTATAATAATGCATATTATAGACTGCTCAATATTGAGATGTATAACTGCTATATTGAGATGATGAGGTATTCAGTCGTTTCAGGAGTGGTGTGTGCATCGCAATGACACGAGAATTAAAAAATGTACCGTTGTTAACAATTAAATGTACCTGAACTCAGGAAGTACTCCACTAAGCGAAATATTTTCAAAGGCTTGGTCTTGTTTGGATCTAATTATTTTTTGAACCAGGAGATTTCGAAGGCGTGATGTGAGATATCCTGTTTTACAGTACACCATTAAAATAGCTTTTCCATCGCTATCCTTTTGTGATAACCTTCGTAGATCCTATAAAAAGTGATATTTAAAGCAGACTGACAATTTCAGGATCAAATCTAAAACCATGTATGGACGGCGTACAATTCTTGTGCGAATACCCATTGCATAGGACGTATTAATTTCGGCATGTTCGAGATAAATACGATAAAGTTATAGGGGGGATATTTGTTAATAAATATAAAGCGTCCGGCGTCTCCCTCTAGAAGGGTGAAAATTATTCTGCAATTTCATACACCTAACTGGATATTTTTACTAAGATCTTTGGAAACATACCAATCCTTTTACCGTGCCGGAATTTGACGTCGATTGTGCCAAATCTGCAGTTTCGATATCAGTGGCTGTAGTATTTACTGTACCGCTTGTACAGGGTATTTGCTTTTCGCGCGGTTCAGGTGATTTTAATTCCAGAAGAGTCGGAGATTTACAGGTGGTGTTTTGCGAGGGCTCCAGAACTGCGGAATCGGGTACTGCATTCGTTACAAGATTTGCCTGCATTACGATAATGGGCTCTAGCCCTGACGATTGACTCACTTAAGTCTACGCAGAAAAAAAAAACAATATTAATTATCTCGAAATCACCCCGAAAAATAATGTGTCTGCGCAGCTATCTATCTCTACTAAATAAGGTGATTTTGAATTCCTGACGAATTTTGCACAGGATGATTTCTTGTCAAAATTGAGATAAAAAATACCACTTTTCTGAAAACCGACTATTTTTTAAATTAAAAAAAAAATAATAATAATACTAATTATAATTTTTTTCCCCAATCCTCATCAAAATTAGGATCCAAAATTCCTTCTCAATTTTTTTATACCATTACTTTTTTTAATTCTCAAGAAAAATATGAATCAATTTTTTCTTTCCATTTCTTTTGATTATTATTTGTCATTTTTATAGAATGCTGGAAGTTTTTTTGATATAACAGAAAAATTGCTTAGTGAAAGTTTTTTATTCAGTAGAAATTGTGAAAAAAAATTATGTTGCTGTCATAATTAATTGAATTTAATATAGCGGTTCGTCATTCAAACGAGAGGTATTGAAACGATTTTCATGTCATTCGTTTAAAAATTTGAAAAAGCAACAACGTTTTTGAACAAATGGCTAAGAAATTTGAGATGTCAGAATTGTGGAGGGGGAAAAAATATTTTTATGATTGAAAAAAAAAAATCGTTTTTGAAAGATGAGCAACATTAAGCCCTTAGAGTAATAATTTAAAAGACAAATGGCTGAGGAAACTCCCATTCCAATTTCGACAAGGATTGGCGCTGTATAAGGTTGGTCACGAATTCTAAATCACCATGTATCATATACATATACATATGTGCATAACTCGTGTCCCTGGCAATGTATCAAAATTGCCACACTCTGGTTAATCTGACGATAAGATAAATAACACTCTCAAATAAATTCACTTTCAATCAAGTACATTATCTTACTGTGATAAATATACCAATTATTCGTGCAGCATGCCGTATGTAAATATTACGACGATGGATATGCAAACCCATATGCAACAGAACATTCAGTGCTTTTTATATTTTGCACATGTTATAACTATACAGTATTAAATGATAAAACCACCTATTCGTAGCATAAATCAACAACGGCAGTAAAAAGTAGCAAATGAAAGGATGAAAGGATAAGGTGGATTAGTAATACCTGGGGTTCTGAATTAATTTTACGCCACTCTTGTAGTTTTTCGAAGAAGTAGACGAAATCGTTAACATTCGTTAAAACGTATTTGAGGTCGTCGAGTTTCAGGGTCGGGAAATTGGATAGGGATATTCCCGCAGCTAAATTGGAAAATAACATAAGCAATTGAAAGTAAATAAGAAATCGACAAAATCATACCGATAATGACTAATAAATATAAAAACAAAATTGAAAATCCGAGTCAATGTCTGCGAACTGTAGGCCGATCAAATAGTATTCACATCACAGACAGCCCCTACAGCACACCATATCGCAGCAGCTGAAATATGGTGTGCTGTAGGGGAGAGGCAAAGGAATCAACATGCAAAGAGGCAAGCAAGCTGGACACCAATATTCATTACACTCCGCGAATGAGCTATATATCTCTTTAATCATAACTGATACTAACCAATCTTATTTTTGATAAAATACGTGTTAATAATATTATATTTGATGAAATCACGCAGGAAAAAATAAATATTTAAGGTGGTTTCTTTCGGTGGTATTAATCGGAATATCTATAACCCGGCACCGAAAACGGAAAAAGGGCCTTGTACCGCGATTTTATTGGCGATTTCGAAAACATACGTCCCAAAACATGTTAGTTTCAAGTTAAAATAAAGAAACTGCGTATGAAATAAACTTTTTTGGCACTTTAAGGGGAGGGACCAGTCGATTTTTACGGACCTATATAAATTCTCGAATATCTCCGAAACAGGGGTATCAATCGGATTGTCTTTTCGGCAGCCGATGTTTGAGGAGTAATGACATCGAATTTTCTTGTAAAATTCATGAAATCTGAATTTTTTTTTTTTATGCGTCGAAAAATGCGGGCGGGTGACTTATTTCGACTAGCATCAGTGCCCACGCATCATTGACGCGGACAAAAGTATGTAACAGCAAGTCTATACGGTATGACGAACACACCCATTACAAAACATCTTCGTTCCATGCAGTAATTAAGTGGAAAAGTGCGAAGTACGATTTCGTTGTAATTAGCGATTAAAAATCGTTGGGCAGCCATGGTAAATGGTTGGGTTGTCATGACAATCCTTAGTTTCCGAGATGCAACAATGAAGTCCACCGTCTGCAGTACCGACGAAACGACTCTGCGCTGTCTTTTCTTTCTTGGGCATCTCGGAAACTAAGGATTGCCATGACAACCCAACTATTTACCATGGCTGCCCAACAATTTTAATCGCTAATTACAACGAAATCGTACTTCGCACTTTTCTACTTAATTACTGCATGAAACTAAGATGTTTTGTAATGGGTGTGTTCGTCATACCGTATAGACTTGCTGTTACATACTTTTGTCCGCGTCAATGATGCGTGGGCACTGATGCTAGTCGAAATAAGTCACCCGCCCGCATTTTTCGACGTATAAAAAAAATAAATAAAGATTTCATGAATTTTACAAGAAAACTCGATGTCATTACTCCTCAAACATCGGCTGCCGAAAGGACAATCCGATTGATACTCCCGTTTCGGAGATATTCGAGAACTTAGACAGGTCCGTAAAAATCGACTGGTCCCTCCCCTTAAATGTTTATTTCATACGCCGTTTCTCTATTTTAGCGAATTGGGTATGGAACTATCTTAAGAAAAAATCGGTCGATTAGGGTACACATATGAATACTGGATGTACGTCTAAGATTTCGAGGTAGCTGCACATGTTCGACATGCACGGTGAATATGAAAACCCAAACTTTTAAACTATAAATTAGGTGCGGATCGTACTCGAAAAAGGAAATGAGAAATTTAGCGCTTGCCTATCTTGATAATTCACGATAAAATAATAACAGTATTTTACTTACCTTTGAAAGGGGATACGATGTGTTCCAAGCCCCACTCAGCTAACAATTGCTCCATTCTCAGCGAAGCTCTTGTCCTGCACACTGTTTCCACGCGAATGAGGAATATTTGTATTCCTACCGTCAACGAATAAAACCGAAATGGCACTGCTTACATTTTATTCGGCATGCGATGCTATTCTCTTAGCAATCACTACCCTCAACAATAGCAAAAATTGCCATACAGCTCAGCAGCAGACGCTTTTCGCCCGGGACAAAGTTGGCTTCGCGCGTTTAGTTCGAATCGACCAACCGCGTGGGAGCACGAGCCACAGTCGATAACAACGTTCGCTACTTGTGTATTATTTACTACCCTACGAACAGTAGAAATTGCCACGCAGCGTTGTAGCAGACGCCTATAGTGACGAATAACGTGCTTCTATCACTTGGGCATTAAAATAAACTTATACCTACACTACCGCTCAAAAGTTTGGATACACTAGTCGAGAATTCTAGCCACACTAAAAGTTAGATGGTCCAGTCAAAAAAAAAGATAACTCCATTCCGCAAACGGCCTTTTGAAGGGGACAAATTCGGCTTAATTTTCCGTTTTTGAAAATCATCTTACGATTTTTCGGGTACTCGGTATGCATTTTTGAACGTGGCCGTTTTTCGGCTATTTTTTGCCCGTCGAAAATTGTGTGCATAATTTGTGGAAAATTTTATCGTCAGTTTTTTCCATGAAAAACTTGGAAAGGGCATGAAAAGCTTGATTTTCGTTTTTTAAAAAGTTTCGTGCGATTTATTTTCGCGTCATTATTAAGTTTTTGGCTAAAAAAGATAACTTTTAGAAAATGCGACGTAATCCAAGAACCATAGGGTTTCAGAGGAAATGTCGAGAGGGTGAAAAGTTACATGGTTTCAAACTGAAATGGTTGGAATTTTTTCAGGATTTTTAATCGAATTTTGTTTTTTCCCCCATTTTTTGTCGGTACTCTGATGAGTGGAAGGGCTTAACTCGAGAATTACGGGGTTTGAGACAAAATATCAGGCGAGGAAACTTTTTTACTTTCTTATTTTAAGTTGACAAGAATTTTTTCAGAATTTTTTTCAGCAGTTTTTTACCGTGACTTTTTTTCAAATCGAGGAGAGTACCGACAAAAAATTGGGGAAAAAACAAAATTCGAATAAAAATACTGAAAAAATTCCAACCATTTCAGTATGAACCCATGTAACTTTTCACCCTCGTGACATTTCCTCTGAAACGCTATACAGTCGGACCTCGTTATAAGACTAGTTCGGGGCTGTAGGGGAAAAAATTCTTAGAATTAAGGTTCCCCCACTATTGTGCTTAACAGTGTTTGCGCCCAAGCCTCACTATAAGACTATCGCCGTTTTGCGTTGTATTTATGTACATATGTATACATTTCATCTCGCTTTTAGTCGTACTGTTCGTTAGTCTTATAGCGAGGTTTCGGCACAAAATTTTAATTGAATTGTTGGTGGGGGAAGCGTTTCGAGCGAGTTTCAACAAATTGAGGGGAAGAGTCTTATAACGCGTAGTCTTATAACGAGGTCCGACTGTATTTCTTGGATTACGTCGTATTTTCTAGAAGTTGTCTTTTGTAGCCGAAAATTTAATAATGACGGGGAAAAAAATCGCACGAAACTTTTTAAAAAACGAAAATCAAGCTTTCCATGCCCTTTTTAAGTTTTTCATGGAAAAAACTAACGAAAAAATTTTCCACAAATTGTGCACCCAATTTTCGACGAGCAAAAAATAGCCGAAAAATGGCCACGTTCAAAAATGCATACTGGGTACCCGAAAAATCGTAAGATGATTTTCAAAAACGGAAAATTGAGCCGAATTTGTCCCCTTCAAAAGGCCGTTTGCGAAATGGAGTTATCTTTTTTTTTGACTGGACCATCTAACTTTTAGTGTGGTTAGAATTCTCGACTAGTGTATCCAAACTTTTGAGCGGTAGTGTATATCACGCAATCCAAAACGATAGTCAAGGATTGCCATACAGTATCGTAGTCAATGCTTAACACTGGCCAAATATACTATTCACTATCGGTTAACTTTCGCCATGTATACCAGTCTCGTACCTATACCAGCATAGAATCTGATGCATGTCATCAAAAAGCACATAGTGGAACTGTGCATTCTGAAAATTATGACTGCTATTGGAAAATATGCCACAATCAGTTGCAAGAATAATAAATGCGTAAGACATGAGTTACCATTCGACTTGTTAGTACTTTCTGCCATATTAGATTGTGTTCCAAACACTGCACGCATGGTACATCCTCCGAGTGTTATATTATGTGATGCCAAACGTGACTAGCGATTTATGTCATTTGCAAATATTGCCATACTAAAGTCATGATTCCCTATTTTTTTTCTACAAAGTCATATGCGTAAAGCATATGTCGATAGAATCTAGCATTAAGTACCAGAATGCTGAACTTCATTTCTCTCAGTGCAATAGTCGAGCGGTGAACCCTCGTGCGATTGCAATAGTTTCACTGGATGTACTTACCGGTCTGACGATCCGCCACCTGCATCACTGAGACGTCAGCAAGGACACACCCGGTAGTTGTCTTTGAATTGCACTGATTTGCATGCAAATCTGCAGATGTTTCTAAGTTGGCTTACAGCGTGGTTGTTTATTTGAGAGTGATTCACAAAAAAAAAGTACATGTCAAAACATTGCAAGCGAAAACAAGAGTTGCGCCACTGAAAATAATAATCACTATACCAAAACTTGAGTTACACGGCGTTTTCAGTTAGCTAAATTGGTTAGTGAAATAACTAATGCGCTCAAATTAGACAATTATACTGTTCACTCATGGACGGATTCTCAAAATGTGTTGTATTGGTTACGAGGCTATTAGGGTGATCCAGTTTTTATTCTTCTTCTTATACCATTGTACTAAAATAATGTATAAACAGAAAAAATGTATTGAAATCTGAGGAGATTCAATTCGATTATACTAACTACTTGGGTTATTTTCATTCGAAGTTGTTACAACGATACGGTAGAAAATATGTCGGGATTTTCCGATAGGCGATAGCGTTCCAAAGCTTACCAGTTAGTAAAAACCCGGAGAAACTTTGGAAGTTTGATAAGAAATATTATAGCAATTAAGGCTGTTGGATAGGGTGGGTATGGTGGGGGTAACGGCACCTACGCATGTACACACGTATGAGTGAATTTCGCCTAGTAAATTCTCGAGAATGAAAAATTATTTCGACAATCTGATATGGAGGAAATGTTCGTTACTCAAAATTGTTTTGGGTGAAATAGTGGTGGTTAGACACAAAGTAGCCTGAAGTTCTGTTAAGATGTTAATAGAATAACCTCGTGACAGCTGGTTATATAGTTAACCCTAGCAGTACACTCGTATTTTTTGCTACTTAGTCATACGCATTGGGTCTGTGAGACCCGGCCAACTTCCGCATGGTGTAGCTTCCATAATATTAGGTGTATCGAGATGTTTTTTTTTTTAATTGAAGAGGGGACTATTCAGAAAATATTCGTGAAAACCAAATACCTGTATGGTCAGTATTTTATTCAAGAAAGCCGTTTGAGCGAATAAAAATTTTTCGGACAAAAGGAAAAACACGAGTTTTGCACTTAAAAAAAAAAAAAAAACAACTTCGGATCTAATTGACGTGATTCAATTTTTTTTTTTATTTTGGAAGGGCAGATGTGATATTTTGACAAAAAAAAATACGACGATATCGTATTTTATCATTATCAGCAAAACCTCTAAGGGCGAAATAGGTCGATTTTCGGGGTGTCATTTTTCGTTACAATCGATGTGTGGCCTATTCTTATGTATCGTTACTGTAGAAATCCAAAATTTTCGGATGAATTTTCATACATTGAGTAACAAATGATGAAAACCGTGATTGTCCATCTCAAAATCGCTATGATTCGATTTTATTGCATAAAAGCACGCCTCAACCGTAACTAGCTCAAGGCAGCAGAAGCTACGTATATTTCTAAGTTTCTGAGCAGGTATATTACGAAATAGTTTTTGAAATTGACAAAAAAAGTTTATTCAATACAAAAATACAATACAAGAATACTTTATTTCATATAAAAATAGTTAAAAAAAAAAGGTTTACTCATCGTAAAATTTCAACCGAATCGTACATACATGGGTCTGAGAGACCCGGGCTTGTCTTTCGAGCTGCACTGTTTAATACCGTATCGACGACTGAGGGTCTACTCAACGACGAGTAGTAGGGGAAGGACTGAAGTGAATCTACGTGCAAGGGCCGTATCGATTATGTCGAAAGCCTCGCAGTGCCAGGCCCTTGAAAATTAGGCCGGGTCTGTGAGACCCGAAGGTGTACTCGTAGGGTTAAATCACCATCCCAAGTACTACATTTGGAAAATTTACTGGGCGAAAATTTCCAGTCAATAAATGGCGCCTCTATTGACTCGTTGACCGAAATCTACTCGAGCCGTCAAGACCCATAGCCGAATATAAATTTCCGAGGGCCTCGTCCGTTTCACTCATACAATCACTCACGTTTACATGTTATACGAAACGTATACTACGGCGCGCGGCTCAATCAGAGCGCTACGTGAATATGCTACAGATTAAAATTTGTTTCACGTTTGTTAGCATCAGTAACTTGCTCAGAGATTGTCAGAATTAATTCGAATTAATTATTAATTAATAAACACGGAAGATCAGATAGTAAATACGGAATAGGCATCAACAGTAGTATACTCGAAATGCAGGCATAATTAGCTGCCAGTTCGAAATATGTTTAACTATAAGTTCTAAAACCAACATGATGTAACGTGATGATGAATAATGAATAATTCTAAGTGGAGCCAATGATACACGAAAATAGTATATTGTGCAACACGTGCGGGAAGTTGGCGATTACTGATGAGTGTGAAAGTTGCGGTACGAGCCGAAGGGGAGTGCTGCAATCACACTCATCAGTAATCGCCAACCCGCACGAGTTACATATCCTATTTTATGTGACACCAGCATGGGAAGTGAGACTTTTGGTTGTAAAACTGTCAAAATCGCCAGGTTAGAATAATAACGGCAAAAACATTGTAAATGTAAAAATTTACAGCCGAGTTCCAAAATTGTTTCCCCAGCCAAAAACTCGAGAACATCCATACTCTTTTTCAGCATCAGATTACAAACATCATTTCCTTACAAAAATAGTACAAAATAATACGTGAAATCAGGCATCGAAGCCGAGCGTTCCCTTTGTTAATTTTCAGACTTCAAATTATGTTCTTCAAATGCTAATCAATGGAAATGAATGGAAAACCAATAGAATCATTGACAAAAGCTGTGATAAAACAGCATATTGGCGACGGAAAATATTGCTGAAGGAAGTTAGCTCGTATGATGATACGAACTCGGCGGGCATAGATTGTTCTGAAAATTATCAATTGCACTCTTTATTTTCAATTACTTCTTCCATTTAATGTGTAACGATCACACCCACAAAATTGTCGGAAGCATGATCAAATACTGTTAGGATATTCTTGGCATTGATAATATATTTATTATTGTAGACTGAAACTGCGATATAATGGTGGTGAAAGGAATGAGTAATCCGTTGAAAATTGAAGTAAGAAAAATATCTATAGTGTGTTCATAACAAGAACTAATGGTCCAGGCATGTTGATCTCAGTAATTTAAATTCAAATTCAAGTTTTGAAGAAGAGTTCGATTTCATTCTGCATCTATCGTTCACCGATTTTCGACTATAGTTATAACGCCATGCTGCAAACATGTCACACCCATGAAACGATACATACTCATACTGGACGTACCCATTATCGGTACACTTCGGTGATACTTTTTTGACGTCTCTCTTTCTATTCGACTTACAGTATAGATACACATATTCTGCATTAAAAGACACACTAATTGCTGATCTTACCTCACACTTCAGCAATTGATAATTTTCAGAACAATCTATGCCCGCCGAGTTCGTATCATCATACGAGCTAACTTCCTTCAGCAATATTTTCCGTCGCCAATATGCTGTTTTATCACAGCTTTTGTCAATGATTCTATTGGTTTTCCATTCATTTCCATTGATTAGCATTTGAAGAACATAATTTGAAGTCTGAAAATTAACAAAGGGAACGCTCGGCTTCGATGCCTGATTTCACGTATTATTTTGTACTATTTTTGTAAGGAAATGATGTTTGTAATCTGACGCTGAAAAAGAGTATGGATGTTCTCGAGTTTTTGGCTGGGGAAACAATTTTGGAACTCGGCTGTAATTTTTTACATTTACAATGTTTTTGCCGTTATTTCATTACTTTTTGTATGTGCAAACGGGTCAGCGCTAAGCTGACTTCAATGTATTCTACATATTACACATATATAAAGATCAACTTCCGATCATTCTTGATGGAATGCATGTGCTACAATGAACAAGTGTATTTTGAAACTTGCGCAAAAGAGACGAGCTATTTTATTCGGCCAAGAAATTTCATCTTGAGAATTATACAATAGCTTGTTCCGATCATAGTTTATGCTTCCCATGATCCCATTTTATTTAGACAAAGCAACATATTTAGATGTCGTACGAACATAGAATACGGAAAATGCTCTACAATTGTTCGATTGTGAAACTCTTAAGTAAAATAGCCATGTCCAATCGAAACAGACCATCATGAGATTCTATAATATTTTTCAAGTTGATCTAAAAAATATCTACATTAGACTGTTTCAGAAAAAAAATTCTATAATTTTTTCGGAATAAATGTATCTCAAAAGTTTCTTTGTCACGGAAAAAAAAATTCCCTCAAAATTTCAGCTCGATATCTCGAAAATTCAGTTGGCGCAAGGAGGGGTCCCCTTTCCCATTTAAAACGTACATGTAAAAATTTATTTTTCTTATTTCTAAAATAAATGGGTGTAAAATTTTTTTTCTGGATTTTCGTTTCCATAATCTTGTAGGAAATTTATTTCTCTACAAAATTGGTTCTTCAATTATATGAAAAAAAAAAAATTTTTTACGATAATTTTATCATATCAAATTATATCAAATTATACGTAATTATATATGATTATATAGAAAAAACAATTGCCGGATAAATGTTATTATATCTCAGAAACTAAGCAGCAGATTTTGTGGGAATTTCACGAACAAGATCAAGTGGGCAGAGTCTTACGCCCTATAAATTTTATCAAAAAACTACGGAGCGGTGGACGTAGACACCGGAAGCTACGGAGCGAAGGACCTGGATACCGAAAACTACGGAGCGAAGGACCTGGATACCGAAAACTACGGAGCGAAGGACCTGGATACCGAAAACTGCGGTGCGGACACATTATTAAAAAATTTTTTGGGGAGCACGAGTAGACGTGACGCATCAATAATAATCATAATAATAATAATAATGATAAATGAAATATGATTATAAATAATACTATAATAATATTATAATATTATATTATAATCATACTGGCACGCGGGCCTACAGGTACTTGGCCGCGATTTGCTGCTGCGCATGCGCATTTTGTATAAATCAGGCATCAAAGCCGATCAATAATTCTGCGCATGCGCATTTTGTAAAATAATTAATATTATCAATAACTCAGTTATGCGTGGTCAATTATTGCTCAACAACAATAGGGGGCGAGATTTCGGTGACGAGAACACTCCTTCCAAATGGCAAATTCATAAGTGCAACGGTTCGACAGATATCGTGGTCCCAAGAAGAACGGTCTGCAACGAAGAAGAAGGAGAAGGAGAAGAAGAAGAAGATTGTGTTTTTCGATCAACTTCGACGGACAATATCTCCGAAACCACGCGGTAGATTTTGTCGAAATTTCGCGAGCAAGGTCAAATGGCGAGGGCCTTACGCCCATATAAATTTTATTAGAAAATAATCAGCGGTTCAAAAGATATGACAGATTTTTTACAAGAACAAGAGCTGGCTCGGGTAAATGTTTCGTGGCTGGCACGCCGAGTTTTCACTGTCGGAGGGGGGGGGAACTCGGCGATTCGCTGCCGCGAATCTTGATAACGCAACACGCCCGATTGCGCTATTTGCCTAGTTACGCTCTGAAAGCGTGCGGTAATAAACATAATCGCACTGTTTTGCGTGCGGTAATAAACATTACCGCACGCTTCCGGAACGGATGGGCAATCGGTCATTTGGCGCACCATTTTTAGTGCGCGAAGTCAAACTTCCCATGCAGGTGTTACATAAATACAATTCCAGTTTTATTCATGTTTGATAGAAAAGAATCGGGAACTTTTTCTCGGTTTTTTGAGCTTTTACTACATTTTTCTTGTGGTGAAAGCAAGCGAACACCGCAGGGCTGAAGAAGTTTCTGAATCCGAGAAAGTGTTTGAAAAAGTCATGTGTTTGGCGAACACAAGAAGTGTGCCAAATCAGGCTGCTTTTGCGATGGTACTCCAAAAGATGGAAAAGAGAATGCAGTGCCAATATTGATGGAGTTAGATCTATACGACATGATCTGCGAAGCCATCACTCAACTAAGTTGGAAAGCCGAGAGTCTACTCTCCAATTTCACTAGCAACTCCGTTGAAAACTACAATGCTATCGCAAGCAAATTCATCGGTGGAAAACGTGTTCACTTCGGGAAAAGAAACTCATATAACGTCCGAGCTGCTGGCTCCGTTGTGCAATTCAACTCACAGCCCTACACAAAAAGATCGATAGGACCCGTGTAGAAGTCTGTCCAGTTTTATACCAAAGGATAGAAACGGACAGACCACAATTCGGTTTCTGTTGAAAATCCTATACGAAATCCTATACAGTTCTATCGATTCCTATCAGGCTTTTTTACCAGGGAGGAGTCATATCAGAAGTTGAGTGCTGCGATGGGTAAGGCGCCCACTGCAATGGTCCACGAGTTGCAGAAAAAACAAAAAGAACGCAACCTAAAACGGCTGACAAAGACCAAGGACAAGAAGAAGGAGCCTAGACAGTTACGGTCGTCTGTGGGATCCTCTAGTAAGAAACCTAACTCGGACCCAGACTATGATCGCAATTGCAACAAGCCAGATCTCCGTGAGAATGAATATGAAGTGCAAGTCGTGGTGCGTCGCACATCATGTATATACCTTTTTGAATTACTATGGACAAGCCTAGAGAGTAGCTTTATTGTTAAATACGTTTATATTAGTCTAAATACGTTTTCTAGTTTATTACTTAATAAGTACCAATAGCGAAAACTAAAATTAACTAAAGACGTCCGTCTTTCTTGGCCACGGGCAACACGCGCTTGAACCTAATCCTGTATCCCTTTGTTTCCAACACGTAGGGGATCGCAAAGGGATCCAGGCAACTAGGCCCATGCAAAACACATGGCCACCAGAACTTTTTAACCATTAGCTCGGGACCGTCTTTTGGGTCCGATAATAAAACGGGGTTTTTCTCTCCTTCGTGGAAACCCGTGACGTTGCCGCGACTTGACAAATTCCAGGTACGGCCTCGTCACTAGTTATTGCAGAACCGCCCTCTGGCCCGGCTACCAATTAAAATGCGAAAAGTCAAAATTCCACCCCCAAAAGTGGGCTGGCCAAGAAAGACAAAACGTCATCAGACTCGTCTGACGGTCTTCGCAACGAGCGACGATCGTCAGTCTAGCACCAACTACCAGATCGAACAAACGTCTTAAAACTTAAAAAAGATCTAACGCGTAAATTCACTTCATTACATTCTCTGTATAATTTCAATATCTGTTAGCTTTCACTTGTTTCATATAAATAACTTTCGTTACCGAAACGAGTCGTATTTATTTATACCCCTAATAGGTTACACTACATTAAGTTGGAGTGTAACGCGGGACTTGTATGACGTAACTTGAGCCTTACAACCTCAAGAGATTTCACTCAAAAAATCGCGTTGTACGAGTACGCCCGAAACAAGTCGAGTTGCACTATCAAAAACTGGCCGAACAGTAGGCAGAACGAGACCTCATCGAAGCGCGCAGGAGAGGTTGAAGTGATAGTGGAGAATGGAAATCCTTACGGAGAAAGCTACTCACAACTTCCAATTTTGGCGAGGTTTGCCGCATGAGGCCAACTACACCTTCGGCAAACTCAGTAAAAACTATTGTGTATCCACAAGAGCGACCACTGATATATATATATAGCAATTAGTATATATACTAACTGGATGGCGGATAGCTTGTCACCCGTGGTTCCCAATTGGACCGAGAATCGACGCCATCTTTGACGCCCAAAAGTTTTGAAATTCAATTTCAGGCGCGTGAAACTTACTGTATGCCTAACGTTTTTCAAACAACGCTAATCTCTTATACACTACATAATAACATAAAATAATGGGTGTATGTGTAATTTGTTTAACTCGGACAGGTAGAAGTTCAAAAAAGAGTTTTCATAGGTAAACTATGTTTAATTTTCAATTTCCCTTACAGAAAATATGCAGTTAGATTACAGGCGTCGTTACAGGTTATGTAAATTTACGCGGAATTTTAATTATTCTATGTAATAGATTTCCGTTCAAAAAAAATCCTGCTATAGCAGAGCAATGGGTAAACTGGGTACGTAAAACCAAGAGATGCTGCTGGAATCCCTGCGAAAGCAGTGTTATATGTTCGGACCACTTTACAGCAAGCTGTTTTGATAGATCCACACGTAGAGTAGAGCTTAATGTTCACAGCGTACCTACAATCCTACTCCCTACTAACATCATACCTGGTGAGGGTAATCCCATCCTCGACTAATAAAATTATTCCACCATCTACTCATAAAATTACCACACATCGACTAACTTTCAAATGATGTTTTCTATCTGACTGATAAATATTGAATTCTAGAGATTCAGAGACCAAAGCGAAAGTCCTCTGTCCATGAAATGTACACAGCGAGTCCTTTCAAGAAGCACTCTGGAGATGATTGTAATATCATGTCCAGATCTTCTTCTAATAATAACCTACCTGATTTAACAGCACTGGAGATTTTCAGCACACCGGGTAATTATTTTTATAAAATACCCGACTTGTAGCACTAAATTGCGGAGCTGATCATGTCAGCCTAATGATAATTAACTGCTATTCTTAAAATTAATGTCAACCTCTATAGAAACGTTCAACAACACGCAGAAAATTACACGCATGGGCAAATATATTGTTTATATAACAGGCATGTTTTTCGCCTGTGTTATATAAACCTACTTATCCTCCTGGGTACACAATATACTATTGTTCTATTTTTGACACTATCGGGTATTTGATTCCAGCCAAATTTATGGAAGTAGAAGTAAATACTCAATCTCCCATGAATCCCAAACCTTCATCCTCTTCCGGAATTCCTGAAGCCGATATGATCCCAAAGAGTCCAACAACATCTATTCCTGTGGACGCATGTCGTACTGGTCGTCGTCGCGCTTTATTTGTGCATGACCATAATTACGAAACCACGCCTAGAACCTGTCGAAAAAATAAGATAGAATTAAAGAAGAAGTTAGATAAGGCCCGAACAAAAAATAAGGCACAAAAACAAAAAATAAAGAAATTAAAGAAGCGGGTTGACTCCTTAAAAGAATTGGTAGGCACACTTCGGAGGGAACGCCGTGTTTGTCCAGATGGACTAGAGTGCCTCGATAGTTTTTCAGATGCTCCAAGAGAGCTATGCATGCGCATGATTAAGAATAATAAAAACCAGAAGCTGACTCGTGAAAAATATCCACCAGAGTTGAGATGCTTTGCGCTAACGTTGCACTTTTACTCACCCAAGGCGTACGATTACGTTCGCAGAATATTTGACCTGGCACTTCCACATCCAAGTGTACTAAGAACGTGGTACTCATCTGTGGATGCTGAGCCAGGATTTATTACAGAGTCTTTTCAAACCTTGGAGAACAGAGTAGAGACTGAAAAAAAGGAAGGAAAACGTGTGATTTGCTCGCTCATGCTCGACGAAATGGGTATCAAAAAAGGGACGCAAAGGGGGCGAGATGGTAAACAGCGGGGCCATGTAGATATGGGGACTGGCGTAACTCCAGGCGATTACCTTCCTGAAGCCAAAGATGCCTTAGTTTTAATGGTGGTCGGTGTAGATGCATCTTGGAAACTGCCTATAGGGTACTTCCTCATTGATGGAATTGACGCTGAAACCCAGGCTAATTTAGTTACGGAGAGTCTGATTCGCCTCAAAAAGATCGGAGCACAAGTCACATCCTTGACTCTAGATGGACCACCTAGTCATTTAGCGACAATTAAACTCCTCGGCGGGTGTTTAGACTTACCAGATCCTAGACCATACTTTCTTCATCCAAGTGACCCATCTGAAAAAGTTTATGTTTTATTAGATGCATGTCATATGTTGAAGTTGGCACGCAATTGCCTTGGAGAATATAAGGTTTTACTGGATAGTGAGGGTAGAAGGATTGAGTGGCAATTTATCTTGGAATTGGCGAAAATCCAGGATATTGAAGGTCTCAGAGCTGGGAATAAACTGCGGAATTCCCATGTTGATTTTAAGAAAAACATCATGAAGGTGCGTCTCGCAGCTCAGACATTCAGCAGCAGCGTTGCGGATGCAATCGAATTCTGCGATCCGGAACTGCATCTACCGCGATTTGCAAACAGTGCTGGCACTGTAAGATTTTTACGATGCATAGATTGCGTCTTCGACTTTCTAAATGTCAGAAACCCTTTCGGCAAGGGATTCAAAGCACCATTACGCATGTCGAATGAAGAAGTTTGGCGTTCCCGAATGGAAACCGAGTTACAATACATCTTGCAACTCAAGACTCTCGACTCCAAGCCAATCTATAAATCGAGACGAGGGACAGGATTTAAAGGCTTATATGCCGGTATTCTGGCGGTATTCGGACTGTTTGATGATTTTGTGAAATGTGAAGGTTCACAACTAAAATACCTTCTCACTTACAAAATGAGCCAAGATCATCTAGAGCTTTTTTTTTTGTGCTGTGAGGCAGCGAAGTGGGTGGTGCCCAAATCCAACTGTATCCCAATTTACGTCTGCATTCAAACGTCTGTTAATACGTCATGAAGTATCATCGGCAACTGGAAATGTTCAAGAAATGGATAATACTAAGATTCTTCATGTGTCATCTGAAAAGAAGAAAGAAGCGAGATTAGATCGTTATGATACGAGTATTTATACAGAATTGGAAAATACCAGGTTGTACCGTAGATATGATTTGGGAACTGAGGGCGGAAATTCAATGGATGACATGAACGAATTCATAAACTTTACGTGGTCTTTACCTGAGAGCACAAGTGAATTTTCTGAACACGTTGTCGGTTATATAGCTGGTTTTGTTGTAAGGAAGCTGCAAAAAACCATGAAGTGTGACACGTGTATCGCTTCATGCCTCGGTGGAATTGGAAGTCCTGCTGAAAACCGTCTGAATCGCACGTCTCTTACAATTTTGAAGTCTCGAGGCGGATTGACGATCCCAAGCACGAGCGTTGTAAAAATATGCCTTGCCACAGAAAAGCTCTTCCGACATGCGTGTAACATGAATATGGGTCGTCCGCCAATTGAGAAGAATTTACCTGCAGTGTTATGTAACACTGTCTTCTACAAGGTAACACAAAATGCAGCCCTGTTCAGAGATCTAGAGGATCATAGTTATGATAGCGCACCTGAAGAATTAGCTAACCACGTGCATATCCTCATAAAGGCTATCATAAAAGCTTATACTGAGCTCCGGATGTATGCCCAAACGAAGAACCATTCGTTAGCCACGACAGGCACTAATATGAGACATTTCCTCACTAGACAAGTTGTATGGGCACATCAATAGCATCTGTGAATGCAATCAGTAGGGTGGAATAATATTGTAACTTTAGGAGTTACCTTTTAAATTGAGCTAGTGAGTCCCTGAGTGAAATAAGCAGACTTGGAGACACAAATTAATGGTCAAAGCAGATTGGATTATATTCAGTAAGATACAAGTGTCTCGTTTAACGTCTGAGACAGGACTGTTATAAACAAGAGTCCTATGGTAACATCAGTTGGTTGTTTTGTGAAAAGATGTTTGATAATTATTACTGCTATGTTTAATACATGGGAGTTCGGGTGGCTATGAAATGAGTGAATATAAAGCAATACAAGGGGTGGACGCACCCCGTGTAACACTGCCCCCCCCCTGAAGGGAAGAGGCGACCCGACTCTTAAGTAAGCGAATAGCGAGTGTGTTATCTGCTAAGGGAAGAGTGAACTGAGAGCTGTGGATCAGACTTTAAAACGCTTAAAGTATTTGAAATCTTCCCTAAACTACCTGTAATTCCATCCTAAGCCTCGAGGGAAACCACAGAAAACCTGAGAAGGTAGTTTGGTTACAAATTCACAACAATATTTGGTATAAAAAGGTCTTCGCCTAGTCAGGCTGAAGTGTAGAGTAGAAGTGAAGTCTGTCCTTGGAGGGGTGAAAGGAATCGTCTGCAAAACTGAAAACCGTCTGGGGATGAAGTCAGCTTGTGATCCGTCCGGAGAGTCAGGGAAGTCAGGAAAATCCTGCGAGTCAGGAAATCAGGAAGTCAGGAGAGGCGGCGGCAGGAGAACAGGATTCATGGATCACGAACTGCTCCCAGGCGGGTCCAAAAGACGGGAAAACTGCACACCCTAGATTGGAGGACAGACGTGAGTGTGCGAAGAATAGGAGAAATTTTTATCGTATTAGTCCACTAAAGGCTGGACTTCGATTGAACTAAATTACTTCGTAAGAATTGCATGGAATTGAATGTAAATAAAAATTGGGTAGAAGAATAAAATGGAACGATCTTATCTTTGTCCGGGCGTAAATAGGGAAATTTTGGGGTTAGGTTGGCTCTATTCCTTCTTGTTCCACATCTTGGGTGTCGTTTTCTGTGAATTACTCGGTGAGATACCTAAAGCTTTCAAATGAAGCGGTTATTTCTTATCCCCACACGATAATTAGGAGTAATCCGCTCGGATCTTTACGTAAAGTTATATGAGGAGGTTATGATCGACGACAGGAGAGAACCAGAGCAGAAGACGTGAAAGAAATGACGGGGAGTTGAAAATTACGCCACGATCCTATGGTGGCGCGAAGAGCAGAAAATCGATACAAGGAATCGATAGAGGGTTCAAAAGTCCAGCGCGGGTTTGTGAAGGCGCGAAAGCCGATATTTGAAAACAAAAGAAAAATCTCGTCCTTAATTAATAAATGATCGGAGTTATTTAACGGCCCAATCAGCTTCGAGGAATAAAAACAAAACTAAACGAAAATTCGTTATTGAGGAAACAATTATCTTCAGCGTCATTCTCTCAACATGTCCGAAAGCGGTTGGTGCGTGCGTTTAGAGGATTTGTGGAATGTGGGGGCTATCATCACTTCTTTGAATTGGGGGTTGTTAAATCACCCTTGGGCGAATGTACGCATCCCCGCACGAAAGACAGAATTGGGACTCCTTCGATGCGGAGTCGGGAGAGTAAATGGGTACGAGGGAGACCCTCTGGGCCCGCGATTTTGTGTCGCCTGCTTCTTGAAGGCCTTCCGGTGAGCCACCACCTCTATGCTTCCTCGTTTTGAGTTGTTTTCTCTCTTTTTCCTTATTGAATGTTGAAAGTGACCCCCTGGTTTCGTTGTTTTTTTTTTTTTTTTTTAAATAGAGGACCTGATCGTCGACGCTACACCTATTTCAAGGAACACGTCATCGTAAAGATGGGGGGAGCTCCGCAACGCCGTAGTCATTGCCGGACGTGCGGCAAACTCCTGTTGTACCTAAAACCAGTCGACGCGTGCCTTTTGTGTGGGCTAAACGTTGCTCATATCGAGACCGCCCTCGAGGAGCTCCGCTTCGACTAACCACCTAACCTACGTTCCTTTTGTAAAAATAATAAAAACCTAGTCACGAATTGCGACTCGAATCCTTCCCTCGCCTCGATCCTAAACGAATAAACCCGAACACTTCCGAAGATCCGAGAAGACGCGTGTGAGTCTTCCTAGCGAGCCTAAAACCGGACATAGCCGAACTAAAACGAACTCTTCCGAAGATAACGTGTCACGAACTCGGTTAGTAGAAGTCGAATACTCACGAGCACAATCGAACAAACCCGAGTGAAGCCTAACGCGAAGCGGGTGATCTGTCAAACGACTATTCCCTCATAACCTCACAAAATTCGTCGAATACCTCGTCGGCTGTAGCTTCTGCATCTAGGATAAAAACTGGAGCTGGAAGAGCTGAGAACTTTCCGCGAACTAGCCAATCCTCGTGGACCTCGTGAAGAGCTTTCAAATAATCTAAAGGAATGTTTTCTTCTTCGCTACGCGCGCGTGAATTAACCCTAGCGAACGACGTTTCGGGAGATAACCTTAAATAAACGATCATGTCAACCTCAAAATCTGTGGAATTCTCTGTCAAAATCCTAACGTTTTCTGTTAAAAGATGTGCCTCTAAATCTTCAAACCCTCCTAACCTCCTACGTGCTTCTACGAAGCAATTACAGCTAAAAATTGACCTTTCCATGATCTTGTTAGGTAAAGAAGTTTTCACTAAGTGCCTATTCCTCATTGTCATTGCGGCGTGGTGTTGGAAATGATAACCGTAACGGGAAGGGTCCCTGTACATCTTTTCTAGGAGGTTCTCTCCGGCTACGTTTCTATATTCCTCTAGAGGCTCTAATAAAGTGAGAATGTTCTTGTCTTTTAGGAATCTACTTGTAAAGGTGGTTTTCCCGCACCCAATGTTCCCCTCAACGAGTATGGTAAAAGGGCGGTCGCTCCTCCGCTTGATTCCGAAAGGCAGATCCTTGGACCACCTGGAAGAATCGGAGAAGGAAAAGGGAATTTCTTCCTGACTTTGGGGAGAAAGATCCCCGAGAACCTGTTGGTTCTGATTTAATTGAAGGGAACGGAGGAGGTTACTGTTGTCTACGTGAGCTTCTTCAGACTCATAGGGTGCTAGGCGATCCAAGTGAACTACCTTTGGTTTGGTTCGTAGAGAGCGTTGGATGCGGTAGACTACGTCATTTATTTTATCCACTACCGTATAAGGACCCTCCCAGTTAGTTTGCAATTTTGGACAACGTCCTCTTTCTCGCCTCGGCTGGAAGAGCCATACCAAATCTCCTGTTTTGAATGTCAAATCCCTAGCTCGCACATCGTAACGTGCCTTCATCCTATCTGAAGCTACCTGAATCCTTTCCCTAGCAAAATTATATATTTCCTCTAACCTTTCCCTTAGATGCGAAGCAAAGTTAGAGCAGAGAGAATCCTGGATGGGAAGAGGGCCTTTCTCCAAATCGGAGGGTAGCCGAAGATCTCTTCCCATGAGCATGGAAGCCGGCGTCTGTTTTGTAGTCTCATGGACAGAAGAACGATAGGAAAGAAGAAAGAGGGGAACCCATTCGTCCCAATCCCTCTGACTCCTTTCCACGAAAGAAGAAAGATAAGAAAGAAGAGTCCGATTCAAACGTTCAACCATCCCGTCGGATTGGGGGTGAAGAGGAGTAGTTCTAGTTTTCCTGATTCCTAATATTTTGGTTATTTCACTGACAAGGACTGACTCGAAATTGCGACCCTGGTCGGTATGGAGTTCGAGCGGGGCTCCGTACCGACATACAAATTCCCTGATGAAAGCCTGAGCTACAGTTTGAGCCTCTTGATTGGGTATCGGGATGACTTCGGGCCATTTTGTGAAATAATCAGCTATTACAAGCGCGTAACGATTCCCTGAATGAGAGACTGGTAAAGGCCCGAGGACATCCATGGCTACCCTCTCAAAAGGCGCGCCTACATTGTAAGTTTGTAACGGACTACGACCTTTCGCACGAGGACCCTTCTTAGCCACACATACTGCACATACTCGACACCATTCATCCACGTCTAAACGGCATCTTGCCCAGAAATACCTTTCCCTAACCTTTTCTAGAGTTTTGTTTGAGGCGAAATGGCCTCCTGACGAAGAATTGTGGTACGCTTCGAGGATTTCGTTGACCTTCTCCTTGGGGACTAGCAGTTGCCACCTAATGATCTTCATATCCGGGGATTCCCATCGGCGGTACAGTATTTCATTTAATAAGAAGATGGAGTCCCACTGAGTCCAGTAAATTTTGAGCTGTTGGTCAGCTGGGGAAACATCCTGCCACTCCGGGCGTATATTTGAGCTCTTCCAGGCTCGTAGCTTTTTCAGGATCTCATCCTTTTCCTGGGCTCTCTTCCACTCTCCTAGGTCTTCACCGAGGGATATCACCCGGATGTCTAGGGTATCCAGTCCTTTTCCCATCCTGGCGCACTGCTTGCAGTCACCGAGTTCCTGGCACGGGCGTCTTGATAGTGCGTCGGCGTTCCCGTGGAGGTTTCCTGCACGATGTTGAACCTCGAAGTCGTACCGCCCTAACCTCTCGATCCACCTAGCTACTTGGCCTTCCGGCGATTTAAACGAGAGCAACCATTTAAGCGAGGCGTGATCTGTACGAATTAAAAACTTCCTTCCTACTAGGTAATGTTTGAAATGCTCTATAGCCTCTACCATTCCTAAAAGTTCTCGTCGTGTGACGCAGTAATTCCTCTCTGGTTTTTTTAGAACCCTACTGAAGTAGCTAATCACCCGCTCCGATCCTTCCTGAACCTGAGACAAAACCCCGCCTATTCCATACAGGGATGCATCGGTGTCTAAAATAAAAGAAGTGTCGGTTTGCGGATAAGCCAGGATTGGAGAAGAAGTGAGGCAAGTTTTTAGATGATTGAATGCTTCTTCACAATCCGGGGTCCACTCGAAGACAGAGGTAGACCCGGTGAGATTGTGAAGAGGCCTAGCTATCGAGGCGAAGCCTGAAACGAAGCGCCTATAATACGTGCAGAGACCTATAAAACTCTGAATTTCCTCCCTATTCGATGGTCGGGGCCAATCTCGCACCTTTTCGATCTTCGCGGGATCTGTTCTGACTCCTTGGGCTGAGACGACATGTCCAAGGAAGGTAACTTCGTGTTGGAGTAGGTGGCACTTCTTGGGGCTCATCTTCAGGCCTGTCCGTTGAAGCCTCTCAAAGACCTTTTCTAGGTTCGTTAGCTCTTCTTGGAAGGTCTTACCAAAAACGATTATGTCGTCCAGGTACACCAAGCAGATCCTCCCCGTCAGTCCTTCCAGTGCGACTTCCATCGTCCGTTCAAAGGTGGCTGGAGCGTTGCAAAGACCGAAGGGCATTACTTTAAACTGCCAGAGTCCTCCCAGTCCAGTTACGAAGGCCGTTTTCTCCTTGTCCTCTGCATCCATCTCGACCTGCCAGTAGCCACTCTGCAGGTCGATGGTGCTATACCATTGAGCTCCAGCCAACATATCCAAAGTATCCTCAATCCGTGGAAGGGGGTAGGAATCTTTCTTGGTGACCTCGTTCAGCTTTCTATAATCGATACAGAATCTTTTTGTTCCGTCCTTCTTAGGAACGATGACGATTGGCGAGGCCCAGGGTCCTGAAGATGGCTCAATGACGTCGTTAAGGAGCATGTCGTCTACCATTTTCTGTACCTCTTCTTTACCATTGAAGGGAATCCGCCTGGCGTGCTGTTTGATCGGGAGATTGACCCCCACATCTATCTTATGGCGAGCAAGGGTACACCTCCCCTTGTCGCCGCTAGTCTTTGCAAAAGAATCGCTAAAGTCTCGTAGGAGAGACGAAAATTGACGTTTACAAGGAGAATCTAGCTCTATCGAAGACCTCTCAAAAAGGTCTTTCAGATGATCGGGGACCTGTTCAGAAATCTCTCGAGGCGAAGAATCTATAATCTCGTTTTCCCTAGTAGTTTGTAATTGATCGAGTTGAAAAGTTGGGGGGTTCGGGGTTTTGCTCCTATTTGTTAACAGCGGAATCGTATGCCGACCTATACGTAGCGAGTTCCCTACCGTTGAAATTATGCACTGATGCTCGCTCAAGAAGTCTATCCCTAAAATTCCCTCATCCTCGATATCAGCCACGTAAACTTTATGGGGAGAACTGATTTGACCCGCGATGTTTATTTGGACGGAAACTTCTCTTAAAACAGGGGTGGTCTCCCCTGTCGCGGTCTTTAAGGTGGCATAATGATGGTCAAAGGGAAGATTTTTCAGGAGATCCGAGCGAACTACGGTCACCTCAGCTCCGGTATCCACAACCCAGAGACAGTCAACACCGTTGACAGATCCCTGAGCGTAGAGACCGGACTGTCTTAGACTTCTAACCAGAACAGGTAATTCAGGCAATATAGGTAATTCAGGCAATATAGGTAATTCAGGCAATATAGGTAATTCAGGGCTATTCTCCCTCGCTACAGGCGATGATTCCCGCCCCCCGCAATCATCGATCGTTAGTTTTTTTGTTGATTTGAAGTTGTCTTAGCGTTATTGAAGGGAAGCATCCTCTCCCCCTGGGCAGGATTAAAACCCTGAGTTTGATTAAGTCCGGGGAACAGGTTTTGGCCCTGATTGGAATTGACGTTAAAGCCGCGGTCGTTATCTCTCCATGAAAGCTGGTTGGGAGGATATCTCTGGTCGTTATTAGCTCGGTTTCGCCTTTGTCGCGCGAAACACTGTTCTAGTGAGTGTCCGCGCTTCCGACAATACCGGCATTCTACGCTATTCCTGGAATTGTCTTTCGTATTTAAATTCCGTTCCTGCCGCAAGGAAGAGGATCTTTTTTCTTCGATCTTAGGTTTGTCGGGGGTCGGTTTCACCGCCTCTACCTGCCGAACGCGGCCGGATCCTAAGTATTGTTTGTTTAGGGCTTCTAATTCTAATGCCTTGATTATGGCTTGACGAAGGGTGGAAGGTCCCGCCACGCTCAGGGCGTGTTTTAACTCAGCATCAATTAAGGCATTTATGAATCGGTCTGTAGCTAGTGTTTCACGAGTTGTCTCGTCACTCAAGGGTAAAGCTATACGCGACAAACGTTCTATGTCGTGTCCGAGGGTGGCGAGATCCTCGTCCCTCCGTTGTCGTCTCGTATTAAATTGAGTGAGGAAGAGCTTAGTCAGGTGCTCGTTCCCAAACCTGAGTCTCAAAGCGGAGCTGATCTTTTCGAAATCGTAGATTTCCGTCGGGGTCAAGGTAGAAAGGACACTAGCCGCGGAGCCTTTAAGGCAATTCACTAAATTTCCGGCTTTCGTGACTAAATCCCAATTATTCAGTTGCGCGACTACTGAAAATTGACATTCGAATTCGGCCCAGGGCCTATCACCTTCAAAAGTAGGCGGTTTTAGATTGCTCGAGCGTTTTTGACAACCGTCTGCGTTGCTGTCAGTGTTTGAGGTTAAGTTAATGCGATCTGTAGAGAAATTACCCGGTCTTTGGGAAGGAGCATCGACTAAACCCGAATCGCGGACAATCCGGTCGCGCTCGACCGGCAAAATAGGAGCAAGCATATGTGGGGGAGCAATTTCCCTAATTGGCGGCACAGACCTTAAGGAATCTGGAGTTTGGGTCGGCAGGCAGGAAGAGGTAGAGGGGATAGGTTCTGTCAAGGACTGGATAGGCTGGGGCTCGTCTCCAGATCCTCGTCGGTCGTCCCTCAGAGTGGATAGGATCTGGGTGAATGACTGTTGCTGATCCTGAAGAACTCCGATCAGCCTTCCCTCAGATCGCTCACGTTCCTCGAGAAGGCGTCCCTCGGCTCGTTCCCGTTCCTCGCGTGCGGCCTGCTGGTCTCGCCGCTGATCCTGGAGGATCTGTAACAGAAGGGCTTGCTGCTCGGCCTGAGCAGCTTGGGCTGCTTGCTGTGCTGCCAGTTGAGCGGCTTGCTGTCGTTCCTGAGCAGCCAGTTGGGCGGCTTGCTGGGCAGCTTGCTGAGCAGCCTGCTGCTGCAGAAGTTGTACCAGGGCGGTAATCGGGTTGGCCTCCATTTCTTCCGCCCGTGGTGTTTGATTCGAGTTTGAGGCAGCGGCAGCAGGGGATTCTTGGCGACGAGTATTACGTCGATTGCTCATAGCGAGCAGATTTGTAGGATTCTTTTTGCGAATAAGGCAACGAGAGCTTATAGCTTTTGAATACAAGCAATCGGCAAAAACCAAAAGAAATGCACCAGACAAATCAGCTTATCGGACTCAGAAACGATCTCACACTCCTGACACCAAATGTAACTTTAGGAGTTACCTTTTAAATTGAGCTAGTGAGTCCCTGAGTGAAATAAGCAGACTTGGAGACACAAATTAATGGTCAAAGCAGATTGGATTATATTCAGTAAGATACAAGTGTCTCGTTTAACGTCTGAGACAGAACTGTTATAAACAAGAGTCCTATGGTAACATCAGTTGGTTGTTTTGTGAAAAGA
This sequence comes from Rhogogaster chlorosoma, assembly GCA_944452935.1. Lineage (NCBI taxonomy): Eukaryota > Metazoa > Arthropoda > Insecta > Hymenoptera > Tenthredinidae > Rhogogaster > Rhogogaster chlorosoma. Next base: position 14,232,341 of record OX101800.1, on the reverse strand, counting down.
TGTTTGATAATTATTACTGCTATGTTTAATACATGGGAGTTCGGGTGGCTATGAAATGAGTGAATATAAAGCAATACAAGGGGTGGACGCACCCCGTGTAACAATATATTATGGTATATCGACCTTATCGTTAAGGTGATTAGAGAATATGCCTGTTCAATACCATTATGCTATACTGTAACGTGGCAGATTTTAATATCCGCCACGGACATCGACTCCACCCGGTAACGTGAACGACCATGCCGCTGCCGTCAGTCCATCGCTCCTCAGAGCTACGTGGTCCAATTTTATTATTTTTGATTCAGTGTCTGCCGTAAGTTTTTTTTTTATTGTAAACACAGGTATTTCTCCAGCCAGGACATCGGGGGATATACCTGACGCCGCTGGAACACCGGAGGGGAATGCCCTGGATGCCTCGGTACTAGTAGCCGCATCTACGACATCCTCCAGCATCCGCAGCCTCGTCAACTGCAAGCCGGGAGAGGGCTGTAGCCGCCAGCCTGACGCCTAGTCCCACGTCCACCTACCTCCCGGCCGAAGATTTTGAAAATGATCGCCGATAGATGCGGCGAACCTACCGTGTGCGGCAAGGCTTCCCCCTCCCCACCTACCGTCCAGCAAATCACTCCGGTGCTGACCGCCGTTCAGAGTCTCTCGTGTGCCGCTAATTTGGTGCCGTTTTCTTGGCTTTAGTTTCTCTTTTCTTACCGCTATCTTTATCTTTATCGTACGTTTAGTTTTCTTTTGTTAGTGATATTAAGTTTATTAAGTTTCTTCTCTTACGTTTCGTGCCGCCTTCGCTGGGCTACGCCCCGATTAAAAGGTAGGCTCTTTTCTGTTCAGATCACGACCATCCGTCTCCAAGGGCATTTCTTGCCTTGTTGCCGCCTCACGGCTAATTTCAAACTCCGCGTCTGGCGGATTGCCGTGGTCATCTCTTTATTGTATGATCTAGGCTTCTTAAGATTAAGTTAGCATTTTCCTGGACCCGTAACGCTCTGGGGAGATCTTTAGTATCGTACCGCTTTCGTTCCGTTTACTTCCGTTATTATCTTGCTTTATTTTACCGAGTAAAAATAGTGTGTAAGCTACCTAGTCGTGATCGCGGCTAGCGCATTTATCGTTTAAGTAATTTTATCTCGACCTTTTTGGTATTGTTAGTAGCTTCTCATACCTTAAGTCACCGAATTGATACTTTTTTTTGTATTATTTTTCTGGTTTATCGAGATTAGATTGAGTTCTGTTAAATACCGTATCTTACCGTTCAAAGTGTGTTATTTCTACGCCCCCATGTTCCCCTCTCCGTCTAACTAGCTGGTTATCTGCTCAGTTTTGCGTTTTGTTTGTGGCTTATTTTGATCTTTCTTTGAGTTCCGTCTCGCTTTCTCTTATCTGGTACATTCGTGTACCTGGCGCCCAACATTACCTTCTCTGTCTATTTATTTGATTTTGGCGTGAGATTCACGTTGGTGCTCTTTGTGCGGGATTTATTTTTCTATCTAGTTCCTCCGGGTAGGAAAATTGCTCGTTACAAATTGGCGGAAAACGTTGTTTTCCGTTGTCTTCCGTTGTGCCGATTTGTATCGGTATTGCAGTACCTTCTCGTGCCGTCCTTCTCGGATTTATTTTCTCTTATGTGAGGTGCTCTCCCTCATTCTTATTGGCTGCTTTGTTTCTCTTTACGTTTCTTTTTGGATTATGGCTCTTTTTCCGTCTCTTTTTCTTTTAGCTCTGGCGGCGCTATTCGCGCCGAAATTTTTGCGTTATTTTGGCTTCTGAAGCAGCAGCATATTTTCTGGTGTAGTCTTTTTTTGGTGAGCCTCCTGGCTTCCAAACTACGAGGAGAGAGTACCTCGGTTTTTGCCGTACCGTGCCGCATCCAAGCTATCCCAGTTGTAAAGCCCTCGACAACTCGTCCTAAGGCGTCGAGCCTGGTCGGTCGGAGAAGCCCTCCGCACCGTATTAACCAGATCCGATAGAGTAACGTGAACAGACGGGAAAGTCGTGGTCTGCGGAAGCTTTGTGGTCCTCTTTCGGAGGCCCACACGTTCCGTTTGGGAGGAGGGTGTTGTAACGTGGTGGATTTTGCGTCCACCACTGACCTGTGCCTTTCCCTCCTGATACGAACGACCTATATGTTCTTCGTGTTTTAGTGATGTCTCTAGCTCTTTCCCAGGGCAAGCTATTCCTCGTAGTGTTACCGTTGTCTGCTCTAAGTCCTTGTCAGCAGATGGAAATCGACGCAGGACGACGAGGGACAACGAGTGACACCGAGGGACCAGCAGCAACGGGGAGGGTCGTCTGCCAACCTCGCGGAAAGTACCTGTACCTTGGCATCTACAGAGTCTCGCCAACTAGCCGACCAGAAGAGAGGGCTGCAGCTCCCAGCCTCAATAACGCCTCGCCTCGCTACGCTCTATCCACCAAGCTTGCTGAATGCCTCTCTGGTCGGCCGAAAATCGTCCGGATGACGTCACTTCGTCAAGGTATGGCGAAATCGGCGAGCGCGGCGGAAATACCTCCCCGCAACGGGGGCGACACCAGCGATCTAGCCGCTGATAACGGCTGTCAACGGAAGATCGCCATCTTTTGGATCTGGGTTGGGATTCTAGGATCTCCGCTAACTCCGCTAACTCCGCTAACTCCGCTAACTCCGCTAACTCAGCGAAGGCCGTTGGTTGGCTGAGGAGCGGCCAATCGGCGCTAGTTTCGGGTAGTATGGTAAATACTAACGACGTACGATGGCGCTGTGGGCTCTGCCTGGCCGCTAGTCGTACAAACCCGAGGCCCACTTACACTTGATATACATGCATGTGTACCACATGTACACCCGGGAAGATTGATTGTGAACCCCTCAACTGGACAATTTCGAAATTATGTTGGCAATAGTGACGTACGTCAGCGCCGCGTGCCTGAACGGCGTGCAATCGAAGCGCGACCCGTGAACTGTCAGTTGTCACTTTTCGGTAATTTATTTTTCAAGTGATTATAACCCCAAATGACAGGCAGACTCTAACCTCGAATTACAGGTTAGTTTGTATACTACGACTGAGGATACTTTAGAATCATGTAAAGTATTGTACAGAGTGCAAATTAAACTTACTAATGAATCCTCACTGTTATTTTCGACTGATCAATTCTCCCTGATATGGTTACGAAGCCAGAATTTGCAGGCCGGGTGTATCGTTGACTCCGTACGCAAACTGCTCGATGACCTGCTACGAGAAGCTTAAACACCTGTGGCTACGAACACTTTGGCTAATGACGAAGCGAAGTCACCTGATCGATACTCTCCGGTTGTTCTATCCTAAGACTATTCCAAGCACCATCTAGCTAACCGATTCATTGAATCGTCGATCGCCGTGATATCATATCTAATGCTATGGTATACTACTATATACTACTAGCTAATACATAGATAACTACAATGATTCGATCAATCGTTTTCCCTTATTAATAATTAGATCACATTCGATGCGAGTCGGGGGGTTCAAAATCGAATGAAAATAATAACTGTTACCATTGATTGACTTTAATTTTATTAATGATGATTCTATGCAATTTGATTTGGGTACATTATTCACAACGGAGGCTTATAAACGTGCAGCTAATGATAATCGCAGTGATTGCGGTGAAATTAATCATAATCCAAGTGATCGCAGAAGATTAGAGGGACCTCGTCTCAAGCCGCAGACTTATAAAAGTGAAAAGTGATTGGAGTTGATGCATGATCGAAATACTGATAACATTAATAATTTTAGCGATCGCAGAAGACACGTGGCACCTCGTCGCAAGCCACATGCTTATAAAAGTGAAAAGTGATTCCGGTGTGGCAGGATTCCTCATGAGCGGTACGTAACGGGATCTGATGATTGGAACTGGGAACCGTAAAGTGGTCAATTCGATGGTTCTTGAGTCTGAAAATTTAAAGGTCAGTCTAGTTATGAGTTTGATTGTTCTTGCCTGTCTTTTAATAGGATTAACAGCTGTATGTATTTGACGTATTCGTTGATTTGAGAACAAGGTTATTATTATATTTGTTAAAATTTTGCAGATAGGACACAGTCGAAGCCGTTGAAGCAGATGTTGATAGGCAACGTGACAATTCTACTGCGATACGTATCGTGACTGATCTGAAATATTGACGATATAGCGAACGATAATCACCCACCACGAGACAGAATTTAACCGATACTCATTATAGTATTGTGACTGAATCACATGAAAATCTAATAAAATATCAAATATAAATTAAACTCATAACTAAACAAGTTCGTTATTTCGACTATTTATTCAGCAATAGTTAAATATAATATACCAGATTATTAATTCTAATTGAGTATTGTCAATTAAACTTACAAAAACTCAATAAACAGTAAACATTAAAGATTTACTTTTCAATTTTCATTTTTCTACATTCAAAGATGAGAAAATAAATTTGACAGCTGATTCAAGTAAGTCAAAGTGCATATATAAATAGAAACACTCAATATTCCCAAATGATTATGCATAACAGTAGATAACTAAACTCATGCATAGGTTTCAAACATAAAGTAAGGTAACGTCAGGTGAGTACCACTTTGGTTGCGACTACAGTATATTAAAATAAATTACATGTCTGTTCATATTATAAAGTAATCAGACCTTTGACTAACAAACACAGGTTTCCTAAAGCAAGTCAAATAGTAACAGTAGGTATCTAACAAAACTCATTATAGTGTCATGTAAAATCTTGATTTATGTCCACTGTATCGTCAATATTTCAGATCAGTCACGATACGTGTCGCAGTAGAATTGTCACGTTGCCTATCAACATCTGCTTCAACGGCTTCGACTGTGTCCTATCTGCAAAATTTTAACAAATATAATAATAACCTTGTTCTCAAATCAACGAATACGTCAAATACATACAGCTGTTAATCCTATTAAGGGGAGGTACCTGAGTAGACGGCAAGAAAAACAGGTAAACTTCGGGAATTTTTATCTCAAAAACTAATGTTTCGACTGCATCCGGGTTTTTTTTATTGGAAAATATGTACATTGAGGTATCTTGAAGAATTTTTTCAAATTAATTCGCTGAGTGGAAGCGCCGTTGTTGTGGTCAGCGTCAGACGTGTTGTTCGTTGACATGGTTTGCGGTGCCAAGGATTCCGGGCAGTCGGTTGATCTGAAACATGAAAACTCGACGGATTCTTGAAATATAATATACAAAGGAGTCCGCCTCGTAGGATTTTTTTGAAATTTTCATTTTTGACGGAATTGCGACCGTTTGAATTTAAAATTCGTCTTTCGTTCGCAATTTCCGACGATTTTGGTTGCATAAAAATGCAATGGTTCAATCAAATGAAAAACCCCTACGAGGCGGACTCCTTTGTATATTATATTTCAAGAATCCGTCGAGTTTTTATACTATATTGTTGTTGTTGTTGTATAGTATAAACGGTGACTCCAGAGCTATCACCGCGCTCTACGGCGTTCCTGTGGCTAAGATAAATTTACAACAAAGTTACTGCGATATTCGATATTGTGTTGGGCGCCAGACGCGAATGCGTCGATTTACAAAGAAATCCACAAAAAGCAGCGATAACAGACAAAAACGAAGATATCGGAACGACGGCCTCGATGGCACAGTTAGCTCAGATTTGCAGCGATAATAGTAGAGGGGCGGGGTACACCTTATTTAAAATACAGTAAATTATCGGAAATAAATTTGAAACACCAGATAAATCCTTTAAACAGTTCATATATTATATTTTACCAAAAGATGCGGTACACGCGGTACAATCAATTACAATCAAAAAGGTATTTCTCAATAATCAGCTTCGCTTAGCGAAATAGCAAATATTCTAGAACAACAGAACTGCGGGAATAATACTTTTTAATACTCAAAAAATACCAAATCTATCGAGTCTGAGTCCGCTTTAGCGGCACGAAAACAAAGTTAAGCTGGCTAGCTAGCGAACGCCTGAGAAGCGATACAAAACAAACTACTATACTACTTTTTAGACTGCGTATCACCGAGCGATACGATACTCAAGCAAATAGGCCCTACTGCGTCGCTAGCGATATTATAAAAATGATCTAAGATATTCAGACTCAAGTAGCGGTAACAAAAGAGGTAATGATCGATAGTCTAAATTAACAAAAGGGTCATCAAAAGAAAACTGCGCACAATACTACTGAATTAACCCGAAGGTTCGCAAAAGATATTCTACTGACTCGATACAGAATAATTTACTCGATACAGAAGGTATCGAGCGGAAAAGCGTCAATAAGCGATATTGACCAGAAAATCTACGGAATTTACTTAATTAACAACTTAATCTATGACAACTACGTTCAGCCAACCCTCGGGGAGTTGGTAAAATAGTTAGCGACACACCAGACACGATAATACGAAATATAAGATACAGAAAATCATAGAAAATCACATAAAGCAAATAAATAGCGAATTACATGCGTAATATGGCAGAAAAACAAGCTAGCAAATAGCGGTAAGTAAGCGGTAGCAGAAAATAACGCAAAGCGATAATAAAAGCAACTAAGCGATAGATATTCCAACAAATCCAACTAACAAATTCAAATAGCAAAATACAATCAGCCACGAAACTCTTGGGCTGAACTTCCTTTCTTTAATATTCTAACTTACTACTAAATTGACTAACCTACGGTATAAATGTGCGAACCACGTAGCACTGCGGCTACGCACTACCCTAAATCTACGATATTGAAGGAAGCTCAGCGGGACTTTCGTGGATTTACAAGCGATAGATCGTAAAGACCTTACCTTAACGTTGACTCTGCTACACGTCACTAACACTAATAACTTTAACTTTGTCTTTAACTTTAACTAAACACCCGCACAGCGGTAACTTGGCGATATTGGGTCCGTGAAGCGGAATTATACTATAAGCGGAAACTAAGCGAGAGAGAAAGCGGTAATAATTGTACGTCTTACGATATCAATGCTGAACGTAGAAGTGACGAACGTCTTCCCGATTTTCGGTATCGGGGTGCCTAACGTTACTGACCATGGGGTGGGGGATCGTACGAGACGTCTCTCTATGCCTGATTGGCTGTCTAAATACCTGACGGTAATTCGCACGATCAGCTCGTCAGCTGATGCGTGCGCGGTGTCGATTCCTTGCCGAGCGGCAAGCGGCAGGCGATAGATGCGGTAGGATGCAGTTTCTGCGGTAAGATGACCTTGGGAAGGAGTGATCTTGGGCTCTAAGATGCGGTATCGTCCTTGCGCCACTACTTTCTGCGGGATTCGCACTGTCGGGCTCAGCAGCACTGTTGACAGCCTCCTGACAGGACCTGGTGCACTCGTGGCCTGCCAGGAGCACGTGGGACGCTATCCTCGCCCCTCCCGTGGCTCGTCCTTTTGGAAATACGTTACGTCTTCCAGACGTCGATGATAGCGGCAGGATCGCTACGGTGGTCTCTGGTGCGGTAACGGGAGACTGCAGCGTTAGCGTGCAGTCCTGTACGCCGTCGTTGCAATGCCAGTTGCAAGCGGTAGTGGTATTCTGCTGGCGTGGAGTCGAGATAACCCTGATCTCACAGCGAGAATACCCCAAGATCCACATCCTTCCCTCCAGTTGTTAGTAGCACGACCCGGGGATGCTCTCATCCCGGGCTTCGTACCGTGGAGGCCTCTGCAGTGGCGGTATGTCGAGGTCATCGCGGTATCTGTCATCCTGCTGCGGGAGTCTTCGTGCGGTAGCGATACGTCGTCTTCTCTTTCTCTCTCTCTCTCTCCGTCGTACATTAACAAAAAAGTACCTCAAGTTACTAACTTATTCGGAAAGCTACATTTGTCCGTGGTGTGCCGCTATTTTCCCGAGGGCGAGACGTGCTTCGCCTCTCTCTCGCGATATTATTTCTCTAAATCCTGGCTAAGTTACTGCGAAAAAGGTAGCCAGAAGGGCTCCTGTGACGGCAGCAGATCTGCAACGTCACATAGTATACCATAGCATGAGATATGATATCACGGCGATCGACGATTCAATGATTCGGTTAGCTAGATGGTGCTTGGAATAGTCTTAGGATAGAACAACCGGAGAGTATCGATCAGGTGACGCCGCTTCGTCATCAGCCAAAGTGTTCGTAGACACAGGTGTTTAAGCTTCTCGTAGCAGGTCATCGAGCAGTTTGCGTACGGAGTCAACGATACACCCGGCCTGCAAATTCTGGCTTCGTAACCATATCAGGGAGAATTGATCAGTCGAAAATAACAATGTGGATTCATTAGTAAGTTTAATTTGCACTCTGTACAATACTTTACATGATTCTGAAGTATCCTCAGTCGTAGTATACAAACTAACCTGTAATTCGAGGTTAGAGTCTGCCTGTCATTTGGGGTTATAATCACTTGAAAAATAAATTACCGAAAAGTGACAACTGACAGTTCACGGGTCGCGCTTCGATTGCACGCCGTTCAGGCACGCGGCGCTGACGTACGTCACTATTGCCAACATAATTTCGAAGTTGTCCAGTTGAGGGGTTCACAATCAATCTTCCCGGGTGTACTACAAGGATAAACTGAATAAATGAAAAAAAAAGAAACAGAACGAATAATCGAATTGAATTAAATCTTTATTTTCATTTATTCGATTTATCCTTGTGGCACATGTGGTACACATGCATGTATATCAAGTGTAAGTGGGCCTCGCGTTTGTATGTAAGACTAGCGGCCGAGCAGAGCCCACAGCGCCATCGTACGTCGTTAGTATTTACTATACTACCCGAAACGAGCGCCGATTGGCCGCTCCTCAGCCAACCAACGGCCTTCGCTGAGTTAGCGGAGTTAGCGGAGTTAGCGGAGTTAGCGGAGATCTTAGAATCCCAACCCTGGTCTGCGTACCGACCAACCGCTTTTCTGTCTTACCGCTGCCGTTGGCTTTTTCTTTTACCTCTTATCTTTATCTTGTAGTTTCTTTCGTTTTCGCTTCTACCTTGGTTACGTTAATTTGCTTTGCCTTACGTTTAGTTGCATTTAATTTTGGTTCTTTTAGTTAAGTTTTAGCGATTAAGAGAGTGAGTGCGTGTGTGACTGCTGCCGTCTCGTCTCGTGCCGTGCCTAGGGAATCGCTGCTGGAGAGCAAGGTAGGCTTCCGACTGTGGCTTAGATCACCCGTTCTGCCTTTCGTTTTTTTTCTCTATTATTCTCTGTGATCTCTTTCTTTGGGTTTTCTTTCTATCTTTTCGGTTATCTTGCGGAGGGTTATCTAGGCCGATATTTTGTAGCTTGGACAACTGTGTGTGGAGCTCGGGTGTCTTGACACCACCGCCTTGCCTCCCTTGCCCTGGGAACCACGTGCCGTTACGTGAGACTTCGTCTCGAGGTGACAGTCATCGCGTGTGAGTGTCATAAAGAGTGGGTTGAGTGACTGTCATCAGCGGCGTGCTGCCTGTTAGTGTAGTCGCGTCAGCTGAGTCTGTGAAGAGTGTGTGCGCTCCCCCTCCCTACCGTCTCGTACCGTGCGTTAGGCCATCCAGCTGGCCTAGCCGTCTAGCTGAGCGATATTATCCGACTCGCTAGTTTTCGCTATAGTGTTCTGCCGTGCCGCGTATCAACCGTCCTACCTGCGTTGATCGGACTCGACTGCTCTATGCATCTCGAGTTCGATCCCGACGAGTGTCGATACCTTTCTTTTTATTCTTAATTTTGCGCTATACCGTACGTTAAGTTATCGATACCGTTTTTGTTATATTATTTCTCTTTTCTTTATTGGAAATACATTGAGTTCTGTTAATTATCGTACCTTACCGTTTAAAGTGTGTTATTTCTACGCCCCCATGTTCCCCTCTCCGTCTAACTAGCTGGTTATCTGCTCAGTTTTGCGTTTTGTTTGTGGCTTATTTTGATCTTTCTTTGAGTTCCGTCTCGCTTTCTCTTATCTGGTACATCAGTGTACCTGGCGCCCAACATTACCTTCTCTGTCTATTTATTTGATTTTGGCGTGAGATTCACGTTGGTACTCTTTGTGCGGGAATTATTTTTCTATCTAGTTCCTCCGGGTAGGAAAATTGCTCGTTACAATATATATTATCGCATTTATTCAACGATGTGCAAATACTATTTACCTTCTATCTTAAAATTGACGTCCGCGGGCTCCTCCGCGGAGGTGGCCCCCGCCTCTCTCTGCATCTCTGGTATCTTTAAAGAACGGAATTCAATTTAGCGTAGTGTTGATCATTTTATTTATTTATTTTTTTTTTTTTTTCAATATGCGGCATAAATACTCACGTCTTGCTCTGTCGAGGCCATTTCACTGAATGACTGTTATAACAGTTGACAAATACTGTATCACAACCATGGCATCGATTCAGCTTTCTTTTATCTGAAAATCGATGTATCGATATATTACGCTATGCTTCATATGTGTTTTCAATTATACTATATTCAGTTCCGGCGTTAGTATAAATTGGGCCCTGATATGTTTTTTTTTTTTTTTTTCAATTGGAATATTATGAATTCGAACCTACCCGGTCGAACGACGTGGGGGAATTTGCTGCGGAAGAACCCAACTTCGCTACTGTCTCTCAGAACCTCTCATCCGCGGCTGATGTTGCTGCTTTTGTTGCCGCTTTTGTTGCCGATCTATCAGTCCCTAACTACGACATCTCGCCAGTGGCTGATCCAGATGCTGTCAAGCATTCCAGCTCGTAGCTAATTCTGGGTGTTGACGAACTTTCGCTGCGAAATGTTGAGGATGCGTTGCGAGTGAAAGGTCGAATCGCCCATCTCGCTTCAGCAGCTTCGCCCAATTGTTGACCTCTCAAATCTCAATGCTGTCTAAGATATTCCAGCGACTGGTTGGATCGTGGATATCATTAATCTTGTCTAGAGCTCGGTACAAGTGATCTCTTTTCAGCGAGCTAAGACTGCGCGGTCGGGTCATCTCAACTTACAATATACAATATGATAAATAATATAATATAATGATATATAATATATAATATAATATAATTCTCTTCTCTTATATTTTATTCTATTCTTATTCTACTTTATTCTCAATTCTACGCACTTAGTCCTATATACGATCATTGTGCTTATTCTATCCATTATTCTTTGCCTTTCCCTAATTTTTTCACACAATTCATATTCCGCTCTATTTTCCAATCGCTATCCTTATTCCTACCCTTATTTAATGACTAATATTATCTCAATCGTACTTTGGCGTGTAATAAATACGAATCAACGTGTAGAAATGTAAAAATGTCTTTATACATGTATACGTCTGTTATACTTTTATTCGCTGGACATTTCTTACATTTTTACACGTTTCTTATATTCTCTTCTCTTATATTTTATTCTATTCTACTATTCTACTTCATTCTCAATTCTACGCACTTAGTCCTATATACGATCATTGTGCTTATTCTATCTATTATTCCTTGTCTTTGCCCAATTTTCTTACACAGTTTATATCCTGCTCTCTTTGCTAATCCTTATCCTTATTCCTACTAATAATATTATCTTAATATATTACTTTCCTGTACATTAAATAAGAATCAACGTGTAGAAATGTGAAAATGTCTTTATACACGTATACGTCTGTTATAATTTTACTCGCTGGACATTTATTTCATTTTTACACGCTTCTTCCTAAACAATTTATGCTATTATGAACATTTCTTAACATTATCACTGCGCACTATGCAACTATATTATTGTGGCGCATGACGCAGCCTTACTATTTGCTGTGGCGCACGATGCAGCCTGATATTAGAGTGTTTATTTACCGTGGCGCTTATTATGCAGCCTTTTATGAATTTTTCAAATGAATGTGGCGCATGATGCAGCCGTGTTCATTTACTGTGGCGCTTATTATGCAGCCTAGTGTTGATCTGTTCATTTATTGTGGCGCTGATAATGCAGCCTTTTATGAATTTTTCATATCAACATGGCGTTTGATGCAGCCTGATATTAATACGTTCATTTACTATGGGGATTCATCATATCAATCTTAGAATTAGAATTTTCATCTTAGACTGAGATTTGCACCATCAAAGTGTGAGATAAGATCGGCTGTGAGCGCCTATTATGCGGTCAATGTATTCAAAACTCTGTTCCCGTGACTTATTGGATGCCATAGTGAATGCCTGCAAGCGTACAATAAACTGACACCTCTCTATAAACCAAACGGTGTTTCCAGTACACCACAAATCAATTTAAATTTCAATATTTGCGCTATATTTGCAGCCTTCATCCTAGTATACGACCTGCGATATAAACCGAAGCACTGGTATTTGTACATTTTCATTTATGTTGCGCTTATAGCAACTTCCATCGTCGTATGCGATCAAAAACCTTACGTTTGATAACGTATACTTCATTCAATTTAGAACCTCCTTGTATACAATGTTATCAATGTCATTTTTATCTGTTGCCATTTGAATTTTTAAGCCTTCTTTAAATCTGCACCGTGAAAGAGCAACGTAAAGCTGGCCGTGAGCAAAAATGGGCCGGTCAACGTACAGCCCTACTCGGCTAAAACTGTGGCCTTGCGACTTATTAATTGTAATTGCAAATGCCAAGCGAACAGGAAATTGACGTCTGTGTAATATGAAGGGTATTTCTGTATCATTGCGCGTATCTAATTTTATACGCGGAATTTCAGCAATTTCTCCGCGTCTATCACCAGTTAGAATTTCTGAGATAAGAATGCGTGAATGTACAGCGCGTACAATTAATCGCGTCCCATTGCAAAGACCGTCCGATACTGATAGGTTACGCAACAACATTATAATAGCACCAACTTTGAGTTGCAGGTTGTGCGGTGGTAGACCACACGGTGTTAGACTGTTAAGATATTCCATTGGATACCGTAGCGTAGCCTCTTCATTTAAGGTTGTATCAGCAGCATCGGAGCCATGAAGTGTGGCATAGTCAATGCTACGCGATTCAAGTATGTTCCCTTCCATACGCATAAGAATCTTCAAGTTGATTTGATTGACCTCTGAATTTTGTGGCGCTAAAATAGCTCTTTGTGTTATCTCATCTTCTGATAGATTTAATGGGTATAGATCGTCAATTAACGTCTTGCTTCTCATTTCGTTGTCAGGAACAAATTTTTGTATTTCTCCATTTCCTACGTCAAGTAGCAATTTCGAGTACGCAACTGCGTCATCTTTGGCACGCATGTTCCCGTGTAGAAAATAGTTAGGGATGCCCTAATAATAATTGGGGCCCGAGTCGGTTTAAATGTGGAATTCCTAATATGATTTTCCCGGGTACAGCCTGAAAAGGCCCCGATAAGGCAATTGCAGGTTTTCCAGTTGAAAATTTGATAGGGCCTTGATAGGTAAATCAAGGCAGGGCCCGGTCTGGTTTGAATAGGTTTTCCAATATATATTTAAACAAGGGCTTGATAGGTAAATCAAGACAGGGCCCGGTCAGGTTTCAATAAGTTTTCCATTATGTATTTAAACAAGGGCTTGATAGGTAAATCAAGACAGGGCCCGGTCAGGTTTCAATAAGTTTTCCATTATGTATTCAAACAAGGGCTTGATAGGTAAATCAAGACAGGGCCCGGTCAGGTTTCAATAAGTTTTCCATTATGTATTTAAACAAGGGCTTGATAGGTAAATCAAGGCAGGGTCAGGTCAGGTTTCAATAAGTTTTCCATTATATACTTGAACAAGGACTTGATAGGTAAATCAAGCTAAAGCCCGGTTAAGTTCGACAGGGATTCCCAACAATTAATTTAAATAAGGATTTGATAGGATAGCCAGTACGAGACCCAGTGTGGTGCATTTAAAGAGTAGATAATCAAAATAAAATTTAGTACATATATTCAATATGATACCCGGGAAAAATTTTTTATATATAATAATATATAATAATATATAAGTCATATATAAACATATATGATTACATATTATTATATATGATCATATATGAGAAAATACATAATCATACATAACTATATATGGATTTCGTCCATATATAATTATATGTCGTTCATTTTATATATAAATATATATACACATATGTAATCATGTATAATCGTATACGGTTTCCAGTATTTCTACTTATAACACTATATATGATCATATATGACGTTTTATAATTTTATATATTTATACAACGTCATGTATGGTCATACATGATCATATATGATCACATATAATTTTGCATACGTATATATATATTAGGGTGGTCGTTAAAAATTAAATTTTTTGCGACGCCCCCTAAAAAGCTTCTTTTTGTTGAAAAAACACTGGGAAATTTTTTTTTTTTTTTTTTAATTCAAAACAACACGTGCCTCGAGACGATCTAAGTTAATTTTTGGGTACAATCATTTTTTCTCTGAAAGTATTTTATTAAATTTGAAATAATTATTTTTTCGAGATTTGAAAATAGTTAACAATGAAACACCTTCAGTGTTATCATTTTAAGTTATGAACTTTAACTTAAAGCTTTATAAGAAGCTCAATATACTTCGTCATTCAAGCTCATGCTTCAATTTTTCTTCTATATTTGGGCTTCTTATACGTCTGTGAACAGTTACGTATAAGTTATTTGAATAAAATTGTATTTTTCCTGAAAAATTCCCAAAAAAGATTGTACCCAAAAATTAACTTAGATCGTCTCGAGGCACGTGTTGTTTTGAAAAAAAAAAAAAAAAGAAAATTTTCACAGTGTTTTTTCATCAAAAGGAAGCTTTTTAGGGGGCGTTGCAAAAAATTTAATTTTTAACGACCACCCTAATATATATATATATATTAGGGTGATTCAAAAAAAAGCAATATTTTTTTTTTTTCTTCCAAACAGGCTCAAAAGTTTCGTTTTGATGTCAAAATAGGCCTGTCAAAATTTGAGCTCTTAATATTAATATTAAGAGTGTCCTCATCGCACTTTTCTATTTTCCATAAGAATAACACGGGAAAAATCATTTTTGCTTATTCTGATTTTTGTACGCCACAAAGGACTGCTCAAACAGTAAATCGCTATACATATTCTTGTAGAGAATTGAACGCTCTACAAAAAAGGTCTCTTGGTCTTTTTCGATAAATCTAACCGTTTTGAAGTTTCTTTAGCGATTTTGGTCATTTAATGGAAAGACTAACTTTGAAACGGGTAGATTTATCGAAAAAGACCAAGAGACCTTTTTTGTAGAGCGTTCAATTCTCTACAAGAATATGTATAGCGATTTACTGTTTGAGCAGTCCTTTGTGGCGTACAAAAATCAGAATAAGCAAAAATGATTTTTCCCGTGTTATTCTTATGGAAAATAGAAAAGTGCGATGAGGACACTCTTAATATTAATATTAAGAGCTCAAATTTTGACAGGCCTATTTTAACATCAAAACGAAACTTTTGAGCCTGTTTGGAAGAAAAAAAAAAAATATTGCTTTTTTTTGAATCACCCTAATATATATATATATATATATATATATATATATTGAAATATTTGCATACGTATACAGGGACTTTCTGTGGTGGCGGCACAGCTAGTTCCATCAAACACACGCACGCTTCGTCCGTGTGCCAGGGATACCAACCGCAAAAAAGAATGATGCAGCTTGAACAGAGCAAAGAGTATAGCAACCATAAGCGTGAAGTCTTCGGTTGTCACATGGACGAAGCGAGCTTGTGTGTAGTGGCGGTGGCTAATGGAACTAACTGTGCCGCCACCACAGAAAGTCCCTGTATATATATATATATATATATATTCAAATATTTGCATACGTATATATATATATTGTAACGAAATTAGCTTTGAGGGCTAATGTTTTAAAGACTTGGAAGACTTGAGGGCTTGAGCGTATGAGCGCGTGGATCCTGAGTTAAAGGAATTAGATTCAAGTCGTAGACGAAAGATATTTAAGGGGGTAAAATGGATTTATTGGAAAATGCGTGTGTTTGCTTTAATGTCTTAAACAAGACTGTTATAAAAACAAGTGTTCCATGGTAACATCATTTAGTTGTTTTGTAAAAAGATACGTGATAATTATTATTGGGATGTTTTATACATGGGAGTTCGGGTGGCAATGAATTTAACGGAATATAAAGCTAATACAAGGGGTGGACCCTTTGTAACACTGCCCCCCCCCTGAAGGGAAGAGGCGACCCGACTCTTTATTAAGATAACATTGAGTGTGTGCTATCTGATAAGGGAAGAGAGGACTGAGAGCTGTGGATCAGACTTTAAAATCTTTAAAGTGTTTGAAATCTTCCCTAAACTACCTGTAATTCCAACCTAAGCCTCGAGGGAAACCACAGAAAACCTGAGAAGGTAGTTTCGGTTACAAATTCTCAACAATATTTGGTATAAAAAGTCTTCGCCTAGTGAGGCTGAAGTGTAGAGTTGAAGTGAAGTCCGTCCTCGAAGTGAAAGAATCATCTGCAAAACTGGAAACCGTCTGGGGATGAAGTCAGCTTGTGATCCGTCAGGAGAGCCAGGGAAGTCAGGAAAGTCTTAGGTGAGGCGATGGCAGGGAAACAGGAATCAGGGATCACGAACTGCACCCAGGCGGTCCAAAAGGCAGGAAAGCTGCACACCCTAGATTGGAGGACAGACGTGAGCTCTCGGAATTGTAGGAATGTTTAAATACCGGGTTTTCGATTACCCAGTTTGGTCGAAATAAGGAATTGAATCATAAAATGATTAAAGGAGTTGAATTGAAAAGTAGATAAAAGAGCTGAATTATAAATTAAGCATAAGGGTTAAATCGGGAACGATCTTATCTTAATTCCGGAAAAATTGATGAGCAGGAAGGATTGGGAGTCAGATCTTGGGAAGTGTCCGGAAGGTTATCTTATTCCTTCTCTAAAGGATCCTGAAAAAGACTTGAAATTCCTTGAAGAAAAGTTATGGTTAGGGTATAGTAGAACGCTCGAGTCTCTTCATTTAATAATTATGCAAGAAGAAAAAGTGATAAGCGTCATGGAAGAGAGCATCCGCACCTACATCAAAACAAAACGTGCTAGAAATTGATTGAAGTATCGATTACTTGACGCACTGTCTGAAGCTGCTAACTTAAAAATCGATTTGTTCCATAACCTATCTGTCAGAGGTGTCCATAACCTCGCAAAAGAATCTTTAAATTCTGTCATAAATGTGTGAAACTCGCCTAGGTGATAGTCTTTGAGGTTCCACGACGAGCGATCGAATAAATCTTGAAATAGAGTAGGAGACTCTTTGTTTGTCGAAATTGTGATCTTACGAATTGACAGTGAGGGAAAAGTCAGTGGGGAATTATGCCTAGTTGTCAATAGAGAAATCTGGTGATGTCCAGATGTTAAAGAATTAGTGGCCGTGGAAATAACACATTCGTGTTTAGAGAGAAAATCTAACCCGAGAATACCGTCATCTTCGATGTCGGCTATAAAAACTTCGTGAGGTGAAGTTATAATTCCGGCTACGTTTACTTGAACAGACTTTCGTCCTAAAATCGGAGTACTCTCCCCCGTAGCCGTACTTAAAGTATTTAAATTGGAATCATCCACTACGGAATCTATAAGATCCGAGCGAACTACTGTAACTTCCGCCCCGGTATCTACAACCCAGAGACAATTAACACCGTTTACTGTACCCCAGGTATATAGTCCGGTTTGACGGAGTCCTCTTAATAAATAGCGGGTTAGATTAGAATTACTTGAGCTAGGGCCACTAATATTGAGATCTTTTGATGATTTTAGCCCCACTGAATCATCAAAGCTTAGTTTTTTTGGTTAGAAGGTTGAGAGCTAGACGGGGAATCTTTGTTCCTCCACGAATTAGGATTGGAGTTTGAGGAACTCCGTTCCTGAGCAAAATCATGACGGTTTGAGTTATTGTGGTCATTGCGATTATTGAGATTATCCCGAGAGTTGTCAAATTTCGGGTTATTTTTCCTTTTTAGAGCGAAACACTCTTCAATATTATGATTGTCCTTTCTGCAATAGCGACAAAACTTTGATGGTCCAGAGGAGCGGCGTGGTTTAAATTCTTTTTGTTCCCGGCGCTGCCTGGGAGTGGTTTTGTCGTGGCTGTCAGAGGGAGAAGGAATCGTGGAGGTGACTTGTCTAACGCGACTTGCGCCCGAATATAATTTGTTAGTCGCTTCTATTTCTAAGGCTCTTATTATGGCCTGTCGGAGAGAGGAGGGTCCTGCCAAACTCAAGGCCTGTTTTAATTCCGTGTTGTAAATTGCATCAATAAAGTGAGCGCGACCTATTTGATCCCTAGTCTCGTCGTCGCACGTGGGTAAAGCTAACCTGGTCATACGCTCAATTTCATGACCTAGAGTGACAAGACTCTCTTCTCTCTGCTGTTTTCGAGTTCGTAGTTGAGTCAAGTGAAGCGTTTTTAAATGTTCGTTACCGTATCGTAGTTTTAAAGATTCTGTCAGTTTGTCATAGCTTTTCTGTTCTCTGTCTGAAAGGGTAGTCAGTACCGAAAGAGCCGATCCTCTCAAACTCAAAACGAGGTTGGAGGCCTTGGCGAACGGACCCCAATCGTTTAATTCGGCGCAAAGTTTAAATTGGCATTCATATTCTGCCCAAGGAGTTGATCCGTCATACGTTGGAACTTTAAGGTTATTGTTCGATTTACTAGGAGGGGTAGGAAGGACTCTAAATTGCTCTAGTTCTCGATGGGAGTCCGTTGTCAAATTGAATTCTCGGTTTTCGCGACCACTCCCGGCGCGAATTGTCAGTTCGGATCTAAGGTTTTTTATTTCCTCTAATAAACTATCCTGGATCTCGTTATCGATAGGTAGGTTGCTAGCTACGTTATTACCCTGGAGGTGTGGCGAGCTCGGATTCTCATGTCTCGAGGGTTGGTCGCCACACATCCATCCTAGACCTTGCTGTGTCGTAACGTCCTGCCTCGTTAGTTCGAGGCAGTCGTTTCTCTCTACCGATCGAACGATCGGGGCTGTTGCGACCGCATCGTTCGACCTAGGTCTAGTCAAAATAGGGGGAGTTCCTCCCCCAGGAAGGTTTACAGACCTTTGATCGTTACCAGGGGCCTGTTCTAGCTGGTCTCTAACCAGGGATAGTCTGCGGGGAGTCGGGATAGGAGAAGGCCTTGTTTCCGCGATCTTGGAAGTCAGGGTTTCGAGGCTCTGCTGGAAGCACAGCTGCAGGGCGGTTGATTGTTCTCGCTGAGCGGAGAGGACTGTGGATAGCAGGGCCTCAGATTGATTGTGTACGGTGGACAGGACCGTGGTGAGGAGGGCCTCGGATTGACGTTGTTGAGCCTGTAGAAGGGCTTCTCGGTCCTCGCGTTGAGCTTGCAGGTGTTGTTCCGTCTGCTGTTGTTGGACCTGCATTACCATCCGTAGTACCGATTCCATTTGGGCCATCGGATCTAAAGGAGAAGGATTGGATGGGGGTAGCTGGGATTCAGCTGATTGGTCCGAAGGATTAGTGGGTGAAGGATGGGTGGTGCTACGAGTGCTACGATGCATTTTCCAATACTTGTGTGAATTCTCAAGGCTTGCAATTAAACGACTTGTGGTATTAATCCCTTAACTCAGACGTTCCGATTCTGACACCAGTGTAACGAAATTAGCTTTGAGGGCTAATGTTTTAAAGACTTGGAAGACTTGAGGGCTTGAGCGTATGAGCGCGTGGATCCTGAGTTAAAGGAATTAGATTCAAGTCGTAGACGAAAGATATTTAAGGGGGTAAAATGGATTTATTGGAAAATGCGTGTGTTTGCTTTAATGTCTTAAGGGGGGGGTAAGGTTAATTCGGTGAAAAAAAGCCATGTTTTTGAGATTTTTTTCTGGCGATGCAGATAGTGTTAGTTGATTTAGTCAATGTCTATATAATAATGCAACATTTGAACCATATTTTCATAAATTTTCATTGCAAAATATTGAAAATTGAGCAAGTGACAGTGAATCTCCGGAGGCGCCTCGGAAAAAAGTGGTTTCGCGGTGTTCATCATAACTCGATAGAGAATCATCTGAAACAAAAAAACCAAAATGCATTTGTTAAAGGAAAGGTTTTTCGAGGTAATGACGAGAGGATTTTTTTTTTTTTCGATTTTTCAATTTTTCGTAGCCCTTGGAAGCCAAACAACCAATTTTCGCCAAAAAAAATCGGCTATTTGTTGTTGTAAAATTGATAATTATTAGAAAAAAAAAAAAAATCCTCTCGTCATTACCTCGAGAAACCTTTCCTTTAACAAATGCATTTTGGTTTTTTCGTTTCAGATGATTCTCTTTCGAGTTATGATGAACACCACTTTTTTTCGAGGCACGTCCGGAGATTCACTGTCACTCGCTCAATTTTCAATATTTTGCAATGAAAATTTATGAAAATATTGTTCAAATGTTGCATTATTATATAGACATTGGCTAAATCAACTAACACTATCTGCATGACCAAAAAAAAATTTCGAAAACATGGCTTTTTTTCTTACCGAAATAACCTTACCCCCCCCTTAAACAAGACTGTTATAAAAACAAGTGTTCCATGGTAACATCATTTAGTTGTTTTGTAAAAAGATACGTGATAATTATTATTGGGATGTTTTATACATGGGAGTTCGGGTGGCAATGAATTTAACGGAATATAAAGCTAATACAAGGGGTGGACCCTTTGTAACAATATATATATATATATTCAAAGAGAAAAATTAATTTCATTTGAATATTAACCCTCTCAGACCGAAACCTATTTCCCGTTGAATGAAAATCATTTCCTTCACGATTTTGATGTAAAATACGTTCTAGTTGATGAATCCGCCGCGAAAAAAAAATTTTTTTTTTTTTGTTTTTTTTTTTGTTGTTATTTATTGTTTCTTTCTCCTATTTCATATATTGCACCTTCAAGATTGCAGCAGCGTTACTGCAATATTTCAATAGTTTCTGTTTCGATAGGATACGATTAAAATAAGTAAATATTTGATCACTCGGGTAATTTTACTGCTTATTTGATATTAGTATATCACGAACTCAGTAAAAGCATTTGATGTTAGTTTTATAAGTTTGAAAAGCATAATATTTCACAATAGACCGTTGGGAGTAGGTGGATGCCGGACCGCAGCTGATCACGAAAGTTAAGCAACAGTAGCCGCAGCCAGTATCCGGATGGGTGGACGGTACAAGGACCCATTGGCAAAAAAAACCAGATTCGGAAAACAGAAGAAGAAGTTCTATGACATCAACTTCTGTTCAATTATATATAATCACATATAATTATACATCGACAAAATTCATATATGATTATATGTGGACAAAATCCATATACAATAAAATTATATATGATTATATATAAAAATTTTTTCCCGGGTACACGTACACAGAAGTTAACATTTTACAGACTTGAATAATACAAGTTATCATAGGGATGTTTCGAGGGCACAATGTGGTTATGCTCGGGATCAAATAAGGAAACAATAAGAGTCCTGAGAGGGCTTCCCTAAAAGGCCCCGATACGGCATCTTTTAAGGGCCCCGCTTAAAAAAGTGGGACAATCCCTTACGGGACCTGAACGGGCTTCCTTATCGGGCCCCTGATTTTTTTCGGGAAAAATAATCGGGCCCCTAGGAGTCCCCTAACAAAATTTCCACACGGGTTGCGTTTAAGACTAAATCTAACGAATAAGCTCCATAGCGGCGAGAATTTAATAGTTTCCGCTATGATTTGATGTTTACCAGCTCGTTTGACAATTGGTAAAACTTGTCTAAAGTCGCCACCTAGTATAACTATTTTGCCTCCAAAAGGTGTCGTACGTCCAGTGACATCTCGGAGGGTGCGATCAATCAATTCGAGTGCACGTTTCGGGATCATTGAACACTCGTCCCATATTATTACATCAATGTTTACAAGTTTTTCTTTCATCGATGCATTTGTAAAGATAGTACCTTCCTTCGGTAATTCTAATGGCAGTCCAAACATTCTATGGGCGGTCGTCCCACCCGGTAGAAGTATTGCGGCAATGCCTGTCCATGCTACACAGGCGACGGTTTTTCCCAATGACCTTAGCATGTAATACAGAGCACTGTACACGAACGTTTTTCCAGTTCCTCCCGGTCCATCGATATAGAAACATTTCTTCACTGTACCTATTTCTGCATTGCTTTCTGTCATAATTGATTCTAGAATAGCATTGTAAATAATTCGCTGATCGTCGTTAAGTTGCTCAGTCAATTTATTGCTCTTTATTGTAAACATTGCTATATCTGCTACTGCATTTTCTTCAGTATTGTCATGTAGCTCATTCTGCATCAATGAATCTGGGGTTGGCAAACAAAAATCATGACATGATCTACCTTCTTCTTGAAGAAGACGTTCAATATCGCGTAAAGCTCGATTTTCATGTTGATCTTTGAAATCCTCTGAAAGTGCACCCTTGTATCTCTGCCAAAGCTCTTCTGCATCTGAAGGCATTTCACCGATCAAATACCATACAAAAAAGTGTCGCAGACGTTTCGGCATTAACAGCAGTACAGCCTCATCCAATATTTTGAACGCTTCGTCATTTGTTGTTGTCAAACCCATTGCTACTGCAGCATTTCTGAACGTATCGTAACTTTCACCGTTTACAACACGCAGATCACTAAAACATCTAGCGTTTGTTGCTCGTCCAAGAATAAGCTTGAGATGAAATCTCTCTGAATCACGTGGCGAAACGCTAGTAATTCTGGCGATGACTTTACATGCATTTTTACGTCTCGTCCACTTTTTCGAGGCTAGATTAAATGCATACAAGTCCGGTGTATCGATATAAGTTATAGTTCTTGCCTGTTCATCGATAGAATTTAGTTCGAACCACGCAGTGAGGGCCGTTTTCCATTTCTTATTATCGGATAGCTTCATTTTCTTTGCCTTCTTCAAAGGTAGCATACTGCTGTCCTGGCAAATGGACAGGTAAACGTGTCACTGCATGACTGTGCCCATGCATTGGTAATTCTAAAATACGCCAACTTGCTTCCATTGGGCTCACATAACGCGAATCAATATAATCCTGTATCTCGTCTATATTTTGTTCGTACATTCCTTCATGCGATATACGTTCGACACTAACGCGCGCTCTGTCATGTCCTTTGTAAATATATTTATGTATATATTTAACGCTCATAATTGACGCGCAGTATTCAACATTGATATGGCTGTCGTATTTAGCGAGCAGATAAGGATTATATGGTACAACCATGCTATTGTCTACTCTTATCAGTTTTCCATCCACTCTGTTTTTGTAGAAATTTAATTCCTTCGAATTGTCACGTCTCCTATATTTTGGATAACCACCACTGGTCATATCAGTTTCTTGTGTAAATGCTTTCGGAAACTTTTTTGAGCAGGATTTCTCTTTTTCATTCCAGCACATAATTTTTGATGTATGCGGGCCGTGCAACATGTGCGATATCACAGTTTGATATAACTTCGAATAGCTTGATTTGTCTGGTAGCTCTGCGCATATGAAACGATCTATGCTTTCAGTTGTTAGCAATTTGTTCTCGTAGTTTAGAATCATTAAAATATGCGCGTGTGGCAAACCACGTTTTTGAAATTCGATTGTATAAACATACCCCTCAATTTTTCCAAAAACAGATCCACTATTTATTTCTTTCAGTAGATGTTGAAGTCGCACGTTGAATACACGACAGGCAATCGTTGGGATATCGTTAACTGTCGTGTTTGGCGGATAGTTTACCAATGCTCTACGAAGCTCAGGCCACTTCGGGTTGCAAGTAACAGTAATAAATAGATCTGGTCTACCCACTTTCCTTGTCATCGCCATTGCATCTTGATACTGCTGTTGCATATACCGTGGACCACCGGAGAATGTAGACGGCAATATCATTATGTTACCAAGTCGTATTTGATCAGACGTATTCGCCGAACTATGTACAACATGATCGGTCATTCCTTGATAGCACTCGATTCGTAATTGTTTTTGATTATGTCTCAAAAATGATAAACGTTGTGATTCTATCGTTAAATACGCATGAATTACATAATGTTGCGTTAAGCGTCCGCTTCGTAGCAAGTGGTTTGGCGCTCCGTCGGGGCGTAGCGCCAAACGATGACCATAATATTGCACCGGCGTGATTGACTTCTTAGTTCCGGCTTTTGTTAAATTAAAGCTCCAGCCCAAATCTCCGCTTGGAAATAATAACGGAAATGTCATTGGGTCTACGTGATGTGAAGATTTTGGAACATAACCGACCACCCGCTCTTGCCTTGGACAAACTTGAACTTCTACGTCTTCCGAAATTGTTCCATCCAATGACACAATTATAGCCGCGATTTCACCACAGGTTGGCGCGTTGTACCGTCGTCGATCATCATTTTTTAGTGAAATGAATTTTAAAACTACTTGGCTCTCTCCTTCGTTATATCGTTCGTGGAGTGTTTTATAATTAGCTGCATAGGGGTTCCTTTCATTGATTATGCTGCTAATCATCTGCAGCACATTTGCTCTACATCCGTTGTTTTCTCGCAGACCAAGCTGAGTCTCTTCATCATATATATAAATTTGTCCATACCGTGCACGAGTATTACCATCATTTTCCAAACTCGTTGATACCTTGTAACTTACGTCACCTACAATTTTCATTACGTAAGGTCCACTACCTCTGATGTTAGGTACTGTACAATTGAATGATGCAAATGCAAACGCATCGTTGTATGATCTGATTCTTTCCCTGAAGTGTTTTGAAGCTTCATCATTTCCCTCTCTGAGCACTTCCAGCTCTTTCGGATAAGCTGTTAGCGGTGGTAGTTCTACCTTACCACCATGACAGCAATTATTTCTAACTCTACCAAGTTCGTTGACAAATGATACGGCGCTACAATGGCTACAAGGAGCCGACATATCTCCTATATCCAATTGCTCTACTTTTGAGAACATTTCGTTGGACACATCTCCACTAAAACACCTTTCGGTATTTTCTTGATTTCTTCTTTTTTTCTCTTGTCGCCACTTACGCTGCTGTTCGCTTCGCGAAGCCTTTTTTTCCACTCCATTTAGCATAGATTCTGCCTCTTCCACTCTTTTCAGGCTTATATTATCGTCATTTTTATTTTTCTCTTCTTTCTCCCTGTTTATTTTTTTCCCTTGCTTGTATCTACGCTGTTGTTCTGCGCGCTTAATATTTTTTTCTTCTTCTGTTAAGAGAGATCTCGGTCGTCCTGTCTTTTGCTTCTTATATTCGTGTTTAGACAATACGACGTTTTTTCGTTGACTTTCAATACATACATCATCTTCTATGTTTCTCCGTTCGGATACATCAGATCCTGTGCGCTTGTTGCCACATTCTAGAATTACTGAATGTCCTCCTGTTAACTCCACGTATCTTCGCTTACGTGCAGTAATTGTGTCCTTTTTTTCTAAAATTACGGTGTCGCAACATTCACGCTCCTGTTCAATAAGTACATCTGCTGTTAATGATGGAATTACGGCATAATTTTCATCAACTGACATGAACTCCGGCAAATCACTTAAAACATCGTAATGTCCAGTATCTCCGTTTCCTGTATACAGCAGCGAAAATTTTCTTACATTTTCTGATCCATATTCGTTGGGAGCTACATGTTGCGCACGGTGTACCGATAAACATATTTTAAAAATCGAAGCAGCTGCTGTCAACTCCACATCACCTGCATAACTTCCACTTTTGCCCATCCACTTCTTATAATGGTGTGGCGATTTTATTTGCATACCATAAGATTCATCACCTACGATGTACCCTTCAAATGCTTGCCAATTACTCACCACGTATGAAACGATACAAGATCTTACCTTTTGATGTCGTTCTTGAGTATTGAATAAACAGTACGATATCGCTCTGAATAGACAGTTTCCATCGGGCATCATCTTGACTACAAATCCTTCCATTTTATCAATTTTTATTATCACTTTTTAATATCTTTACTATAAAGATTTTATGCTGGCGATGATAATAATAAATATTAATGACAGAATAGTGAATTCATTTGATTTGGTTTTTGTTTTTGAGTAGAGTTTATTTCTCCGTGAATTCAGATAGTCTATTATTCTCTGCGGCTAGGTCATCCGTTTTTTAGCCATCGGTGACCAGATCTTCTTCGACATCAGTCTTCCAGTTCGTAGCTCTATACACCGACAACTATAAAGCAGATGACCTGTGCGCCTAGGGGCCATCCATAAATTACGTAACGCACTTTAGGGGGGGGCGGGGGTCTGACCCAGCGTTATGCAGCGTTACGGGGGGGGGGGGGGGGGTCCCAGAGCCTCTGTTACGTAACGCAATTTTTTTAATTTTTCAGCTAATTCGTCGTGAAAAAATTCTCAATTCGCGCGCATGCATACGTGTCGAATATGGTTGCCATATTTGTCCTTGATGATAATAACCAAGTTAAAATATTTGTCTGTATTTTCATTATCTAGTACTTACCTGAATACCCAGTTTCTACTTAAAACTAAACTTATATTAACTCATTGTTATTATTGACGTATGAGAATAAAACCCAGTGTTACGTTACCTTTGGGGGGGGGGGGGGGTGCTTAGCGTTACGGAGCGTTACGGGGGGGAGGGGGGGGGTCAAAATCGCCCAGAAAGTGCGTTACGTATTTTATGGACGGCCCCCTATACCCAAGAATCGGTCGACCTGTACACCGCGAACTATGTGGTAGATGACTTGTGCGTTAAGAACTACGGCGAGGAAGACCTGGACGCCGAAAACTATGAAGCGGATGACCCAGCTACAAATAACTACGAACCGCATGACCTGGCCACCAAGAACTACGATCAGGAAGACCTGGATGCCAAAAACTATGAAGCGGATGACCTGGACACCAAGGACCACGATCAGGAAGACCTGGATGCCAAAAACTATGAAGCGGATGACCTGGACATCATCAACTACTACCTGGCTGCTCTGTACGCCGTGAACTACGAATTGGATAAGCTGCTGACTGTGAACTACCGAGAGGAAGACCTGTACCCCGAAAAGCACAGAGCGGAGTTACCTGGACATCGTGGAACACGAACCATAGTACCCGGCCACCCGATATATAAATAATTCAATACTATTGTTATTATAATCTACCCAATTTTGTCGCAAAACTTTTTTAATAGTATAGAGAGATAATAAAAACTCACTTACCTTTTCGTGTAATTATATATATTTGATTTATTTTAACCAAGGTCAGCACGTGGCTTAGCGAGGTTATAGACTGTTTCCACGTTTTTTTCACGTAGCACGTACTCAATCACGACTTACGCAACGCGTACAGGCGGTTATTATACATATACATACTATATCAGCAAGGCGCATGGAGCATCCTTTGAAATGTCGCGCCATTTTTGGGCTTCAAAAATGGCCGCTCTAAGGCTTCTAAGCGGCCCTCTTTTTTTCTGTGCTGGCATGGGCTATCCGCCATCCAGTTAGTATATATATCAGTGAGAGCGACCTTTACCTGCTCTGCAGTATGGCAGGCCGAGCGAAGTAAAAGCGTGGAAGCAATTTGAAGAAGCCAATGGGATACAAGTTTCAGAATGTGGCCTTTTCACTCCTCACACTCCTACTTGGCAGCGACTCCTGAGAGATTGAAAGGCGACGACGGCATTATCGAGATCAAATGCCCTCTCAGCGCGAGAGATGTTACTCCGGAGCAAGCAATCGAACAGAAGCTTGAAGACATGCAAAGGATCTACCACAAAAGCGACCCCGACAGGATGAACGAAAATCATCCTTACTTCTACCAGGTTCAAGGTCAACTGCGTATCACACAAAAAGAATATTGTCCCTTCGTTCTGTGGACACCAAAACGTATGAAAACGAAAAGTCTTTAGAGATGATAACTTTTGGCAGAACAAAATGTTGCCTTATCTATCTAGATTCTATGAGTTTTGCATGCTCCCAGAAATGATAAATGGTAGACATCTGAGAAAAATACGGAACTCAGAGAACCATAGTACATACTCGATGCACGAAACAAGTCTAAGTAAAGTAACACATGTATAAGTAGACAAATAGTCAGATAAATGTGTGTAAAAAAAACTGTATTTTAGAGTCGTCTATTTTTTGTAATATACCATTTTTGTTCACAGGTACAGTAATGTTCATTAATGGGTGCCCAGTGGCTAACTTTTTCTTCCGGGAACGAGTCTCCTTACTGGTATTTTTTATGTGCCTATGGTCGACGAAGCAGTCGACAGAAGAGCTTGGAAAACCACGACGAAGCCTCCCGCCGCTGTCATTTCGCATTCGCATAACCTCTAAGTTCGCGAGAGCACAAATAATTTTAATAATTAATTAAAATTGAATTAATTTTTCCCTCATGATGTTCCGCATTGAAGTCTCGATGGATGTGAAATATTTTATATAGTTTAGCATATTACGGAGAGCCTAATGTCCGGAGCTCTTCCTAACCAATAAATATAATGTCGGGAACAAGAAGCTGCCTCCCAAGCTTGAAGTCTAGTTTGAGAATGAGTATCCATCCCCTGTATCGGTTATCAAAATCTGCGTCTCGAGCTTAAAGTCTGGTTTGAGAATGAGAATCCACCCCCTGTATCGATTATCAAGATCTGTGTCCAAATGTTGCAGTTGTAAGGATCCAATGACCTATTCAAAATAAGGCGCGCTTCGCGCTGAGTAAAGTAGTACTCAAAACTAGACTAATATTCGCAGATATTTGACTGATGGTGTGACACCTGTTCAGCGAGCTAGAGAGATGCTCTCTTGCCACTGGATCGTCGAGTAGAGCAGACGTGCTCAAAAGTTTCTCTTGCTATTTCTATTTTGTGAAGACTGCCAGATTAAGTCTAGTTCTGCGATGAGAATCTACTCCATGTATCCATTAACAATATTTGTGTCCAAAGCTTAAAGTCCGATTTGAAAATGAGAATCTACCCCATGTATCGATTATCAAGATGAGTAATGGGATATACTTCATTAATTTGCAAATAAAAACATTCAGTCATTGATATTCAGAAATCTCTTATATTTTTTTCAAAAATGAAAATTAGGAGGTATCTGTAAAGTGAAGGGAAATTATTTCAACGACTCAACTAGATTGATACCTTTAAAGTAGGTTCAGTCAGAATCTAGAGGGATAGATAAAAGTCAAGTAATTTATTACATTTGTTTGAAATAATTGAAATGTCTTGTCTTTAATATTTAATGAAGGAAAATTCGAATTTTATAAAATATTTACTGAAATCTGAAACAAGCTCAATGGAAAATGATTAATGGGAACATTAATCTAATTAGTTGAATCCGAAGCCACTTTCTAGCTTGAGTATAATTCTCCGATGAGGAACTACCCGACGTATAGATTATCAAGATCTGCGTCCGCAACTCGAAGTCATTTTCGAGGCCAGTTGCCAGTTCCAGTCTGATCCAACGATGAGAAATGTGTATGGATTCTCAAGAGCGTTGCTCCTAACGCAGAATGGAACTTGCTGCAACTTCTGTCCTATAAATTGTGGGAATTTATTTGAGTCATATCGTCGAGGGGTCGAAATAAACCCAATCCACATAAATGCTAGAAGGATGGATGATTAGTATACGAGTAGTGAAATGAGACGAGTTGATAATAAATTGTCGAGTATGAGAATCAGAATAAATTTACAAAATATTATGACCCCGTTTTTTTTTACTGCGTATCATCGTTATAATTTTTAAACGTTAATCGAAAAACAGTTTAAATCACTGCACAGGTTAACCTTATCAGCGGCTTCTTGTTCCCGGCATTATATTTATTGGTTAGGAAAAGCTCCGGACATTAGGATCTCCGTAATACGCTAAACTATATATAATATTTCACATCCATCGAGACTTAAATGCGGAACATCATGAGGGAAAAATTAATTCGATTTTAATTAATTATTAAAATTATTTGTGCTCTCGCGAACTTAGAGGTTATGCGAATGCGGAATGACAGCGGCGGGAGGCTTCGTCGTGGTTTTCCAAGCTCTCCTGTCGACTGCTTCGTCGACCATAGGCACATAAAAAATACCAGAAAGGAGACTCGTTTCCGGAAAAAAACGTTAGCCACTGGGCACCCATTAATGAACATTACTGTACAGTAGTGTTCATGTATGGATGCCCAGTGGCTAACTTTTTTTTCCGGAAACCAGTCTCCTTTCTGGTCTTTTTTATGTGCCTATGATCGATGAAGCAGTCGACAGGAGAGTTTGGGAAACCACGACGAAGCCTCCCGCCGCTGTCATTCCGCATTCGCATAACCTCTAAGTTCGCGAGAGCACAAATAATTCTAATAATTAATCAAAATTGAATTAATTTTTCCCGCATATTGTTCCGCATTTAAGACTCGATGGATGTGAAATATTTTATATAGTTTAGCATATTACGGAAAGCCTAATGCCCGGAGCTTTTCCTAAACAATAAATAGAATGCCGCGAGTAGTGAAATAATACGGTTCCTAATCCAAGCGGCTCCTAATCCACCCTGCTGAAATGTCCGAGTGGTGAGCGCGCCTTTACCGGCAGAGTGTTCCTTATTTTCCGGGGTTGTAACCCGCGCCCTAATGTAATAAATTTAAGATTATTATCGACAGGGTGTACCCAGTTATTATCTACAGGGTGTGCCGCGCCTTTCGATCAAAGCGCCGTGTTGCGTATTCTTAGCCCGCGCATAATCAATCGTCAGAATTTTTTACGGTAGGTTATCGGTATTTGACGGCACCGTGATCTTGAGGCGTCAGAATTTTATATCAACTTTGACTTGCCACCGGTTAAGGGGGTATATACACCTTTGAATTTTGAAAAAATGGATTTTGTGTTTTTTGCATTTTTGGAACATTAGGGATGTAAACTATCTGTAAAAAAATCATCATGTAAAAATATGTAAAAATGAAGAAGTTACAGCGATTTTTTGAAATTTTTTGAAATTTAAAAAAAATCAATCTTGTATTTTTTGCATTTTTGGAGCACTAGAGGTTTAAACTATCTGTCTTACTATTAAAATGCTTACGGAACAACCCCAAATCAGTTTAAGGTATAAAAACAGCTATATGGACTATATGGTACCACAAGTCTTCGACAGACGATAAGCCGCAGCACCATCTCTACCCGGAGGGTCGAGACTCTTGGTGTAAGTATCAACAGGCAATTGCAGTTCGAACAGTTGAGACATTCAAACACCGGGCTAATCTCCCAGAAATTGAGATGAATGAGGTCAGACCAGTCTCCGTTGACCTCAGCGACAAGGCATTACTAAAGCGCTGTGTCGGAGGTAAGACACAGCATACGAGCGAGTCCTAAGACTTTATTTTCAGGTCGTGACGTCCTTCAAGTTGGAGCCAACATTGCAGCGATCAACTCCCAAAGTCAACGAGGTATGTTGAGAATCATGCAGGAATTTTCAGTAGAGGCGAGACGCTACGCTGTCGCTGCAGCGAAACTACAGGGCTAAGCCCGAATCGAAGTTGTCGATAGGCGAGCGGAGCAGAGGACCAAGGAAGCTCGTGTTGCTCTGAGGTAACTACGGACAAACCCACAGGAGGAGGCCATCGAGGTGGAAGGTAGCAGTTATGAACCAGGTGCTTTTTAGAAATAAGGCAACGCAGGACTTAGGCGACGTCGCAAAACAAGCTTTTAACTTTACCTGCGTTGGTCCAACGCCTGGATCAAAAAGAAGGATGGAAAACTGTTTTGCATTATTAATTCACTTGATAGATCATAGAGAAGTATTATAGTAGTTTATCGGCATCCAGAACCATCAACGTAGTGATAAAGTTTAAAAGTTAATTTCTGAACAATCACTATTTTGACCGGTTGTCGTAAAGAATAAAATCAACCGTTGGACCGATCTTTGATTTTTTGGTCTTGAATTATTCGTGAGAGATGCCTCTATCAGATGAACATAGAACTTTGCGATAAACCCATTTTTAGTTGAGATAATAGAAAAATGAGCCAAAATTTTGTCAAAATAAAAAAAAAAAAATCGAAAAAATTCAATAACTCAAGTAATTCTTGCAATATCAAAAAGTTTTATGTTCATCTGATAGAGGCATGTCTTATGAACAATTGAGGACCAAAAATTCTTAGATCGGTCCAACTCTGGTTCTGATTCTTTACGACAACCAAGTGGTTTTGTCTTTTCTTGTCTTCAGCGCAACCACTATTAGACTGAAAGTAATACATGATGTAAAATATGGATAATAACGGTCAAACCCTCCTCAAACATGATGATTTTTTTCAATTTGTTCAGAGTCTTCAAGTTGCAGAAAACAAAAAAATTGTTTTTCAGAAATTCAACCCATTTAAAGGTGTATATACCCCCTTAAGTACAGTGCGTAACCAGCACCGTGACCGTGAGGCGTCAGAATGTCAGCAATTTGCGAGACGTTTGAAACATATCTACTGTCGCGATCCATCTTGAGGCGTCGGAATTTTATATCAATAATTTGTAAGCGTGATCGTGAGGCATCTGAGGCGTCAGAATTTTATATTAACTTTGACTTGCTACCGGTTAAGTACAGTGCGCAACCAGCACCGTGACCGTGAGGCGTCAGAATGTCAGCAATTTGAAACATACCTACTGTTGCGATGCCTCGCATATTCATCGACACGTTGGGTTTCTCGGGAAAAGATGATGAATTTATCGTAAAAGAAATCGCATTAGTGGATTCTGAAAGTGAAAAAATAGTAAATATAAAGTTTAAAGAACCTTACGATATTTACGACTTGTCGGATGATGCGCGTGCGATTGCACTAGAAGACTCTGAATGGCATGGAATGTCCTGGTGGCAGGGTTGGGCTTCTTACACCGAACTTGAATCATTTCTTGCAAAACATTTAATAGAATCGGAAGAGTACATTTACTATGTGCAAAATCGAAGACTCTGAATGGCATGGAATGTCCTGGTGGCAGGGTTGGGCTTCTTACACCGAACTTGAATAATTTCTTGCAAAACATTTAATAGAATCGGAAGAGTACATTTACTATGTGCAAAATCGGAGCATCTCTGCTCGGTTTAGAAAGTGGAGCAATACAAAGTTCGTTGAAATGGACCAGTATGGCTGCCCTTCACTGGAGAAGTTGGGGGTGTTGTACCCGCGTGAACTCAGGTGTAGCGACCATCATATGTGTTGCGCTGTCAACCACGTATTGATGCTAAAATAGTGGTATCTCATGCATACATCAAAGCTGGGATTGGGACTGTGATCTGGTATAAAAGGGCTCGAATTCGAATCTTAAGCATCAGTCTTCAACTCGCACCCTATGAGATCCATTCGCAAGCAGCAAGAACTGAGACTGCGTTTAAAACTACTTTTGAAAAATATTCACGACGTAAAAACTTTGATTCAGACAAAATCAGATTTGAATCATATTTTGAGAAAGTTGCAAAGTATAAATTTGATATGAATAACGCCATGGACTTGACTAAGATCAACAAGGTTGGCCGATGCGACGAATACCTTCCTACGAAGAAATTGGCAGATCTGGAGGTAAATAAACACTACCCGGTCACGAGCTTGCGAAAAGTGCAAACAAGGTTCGGTACGAGGATCGCCATTGACTTAGAAAATACATTTTCGGCTTTTTTACCTGCAAGGATGTCGAAAGTATTGACTGATGATGAGGACCTATTTCAAAAAATGATACTGGCTGCCGATGAGAGTCGCCTACATTTGCATAACCTCGGAGGACTATACAACCGAGTTGAGTTTAACTATATGTGAATCTGTACCTTGCATGTAGCATGTTTAAATAAATTGTTCTGACGAGTCTAACCGAGTCTTTACCCAACATTATTTCCCTCTCAAAATATTAGTTTAAAACTGTTGAACTGATCAACGATCTACCACCTGTACAACTGCTCAGTTCAAAATCTGATACCTATACAACTACTCAGTTCAAAATCTGATACCTATACAACTACTCAGTTCAAAATCTGATACCTATACAACTACTCAGTTCAAAAATCTGATACCCGTGCAACTGCTCAGTTCAAAAA
The DNA here is from genome assembly GCA_944452935.1 of Rhogogaster chlorosoma. Lineage (NCBI taxonomy): Eukaryota > Metazoa > Arthropoda > Insecta > Hymenoptera > Tenthredinidae > Rhogogaster > Rhogogaster chlorosoma. The sequence continues at coordinate 14,198,464 of OX101800.1, read as the reverse complement.
TCTGATACCTATAGAATTTTCAGTCAAAGATCTGTTCATAAGAAATTTCGATCGGCGTCGGTGGGCTGCTGCATGTTCATCACTTTAATTAAATTTATCGTCTGAGGTCTACTTATGGCAAGATTGATTGTTCAAAAAGTATTTGTACTGGCGTGAAACCGGTTTTATCTAGTTATTCCACACGTATGAATATGACTACATTTCGAGATCGGAGTTACTTGTTGTCCGAATTCGTGAGGGTGAGCATCGAATAGAACTCTCAAGATTTGCAAAGTTTGTTGAGAAAAATGCTCAACATCATGGACCTTTCTGGAAACATGAACGTATCTGATGCCAACGTGTTCAACGCAAAGGAGTTGGTCGAGGACACATCTACCCACAACTTCACCGATGAAGAGTTATTCAAAATCGGTCAGTTGGGCTTATGCGGTGAACGTCTTCCTATAAGAAAATCGATCAGCGGTGTGCATATTATCATCGGATTACGGAAAGTAACAGCATTATCGGGAAGAAAAAACGTAGTAGCCGACATACTTGGTGGAGACGATCCGTATGAGACCTTTTCCGAAAATCTGCCACCACGCATGGCTGCAAGGCTACTGAGTGACGACCACATATTCCAAAAATTGAAGATGGTTGCTGAAGATGGTGGCGTCTACTACCGTCATGTTTCTAAACGTTTTCGCCCGATTTTATTCACTTTGCGAAGTATTCCCGACCTGAATGTCTAATATTTTGAAATAATGTTGAAAGTTTCCTCCAACCTGAATATAATGTTGAAATAAATATTTAAGAACATATGATGAATTGTTGTCAGTATCCTTCCCATATTTAAGAGGACTATATCTCAGTGTGGCAAAATCGCCCAGCAATTTACGAATCACTCCCATGCGACACTTGGTAGTAATCAGAATTCCATTAATACATCTGTAAAATCGATTTATGCAAATTAAACGGTACTCTTTTCCAAGCGTGCAGTGATTGCTGCAAAACGTCAATTATGCCATAGCCGCAGGCGGTCGCGAACTGATTGCAGACGTTAATCTTAAGTGACGTGCAGAAGCTCATAAAGATAAATATCCGATACATGATATTGAGATGTAGCGCATTAATCTCTGCTACAAAGTCGCATTATGTCAGGTGAAAAAATCAAGGGCAGCGGATCACGCCCCAAAGTAATTGGATGCGTGGTAAAATTTTTACGATGGATAAATCGATTAGCAATTGATATGTGACACTTGGTAGTTATCAAAAGCGATTAATTTATGGGTAAAATCGATTTACTCAAAGTTAAGCGGTATCAGAATCATGATCCTTCAAGCGTATAAATACAGTGATTATTGCAAATGCAAATTATATCGGAGCCGCAGACGTTAATCTTAAGTGTCACGCAGATGCTCGTTCAGATAAATCTGATACACGGGATTAATAAGTAGCGTATCAATCCCTGGTACAAAGTTGCAATATGGCGGGTGCAAAAATTCGCAGTGGCGGATCGTGACACAAACTACCTGTCAGGTAATTTAATACGTTGTAAATTTTTACAAGGAACAAAAATTTATTAGCAGATACGAATCACCTCCATGCAACACTTGATAGTCAATAAAATTCCATTTTTAACCAAAGTTACGGGGTACCAACAGCAGGAGATCTGGGAGGAGAATCGGCGAATCCCGATGGAGGAATGGGACATGGGGCTGTGTTAACGCCTGAATAAACAGTATTATGGTGAAACGAATATAGTTTTATTTGTCCACCCTACATCGATCACTAATTCTAAATACATTTTCAATAGCACAGTCATCCAAGTGGCTGTCACACCTTGGTTGCCACACATTAGATACTATTTCATCAGCTAAATAGGCTGCATTAACATTAAACAATCGTTTTAAAATTAATTTAACGGACTTGGTTGTTACTAAAATTGATGGGGAATTTTCGAGATGAGGCCGCACGAGGTATAGTAGTTCCGAGTAAGGGAGATTTCCATCGTTCCAGCTGAATCCATGATTGATTTTACTCTCAATCGCTAAACGTTGGTGGTCCTTGGATAAAAATGACCAGACATATGGGGGCTTGAAGATAAAATGTTGCAAATCAAATCCGTTTTTTAGAACTGCGATTTCTTTCACAATAAACGCGTTGTTGGGTCCCGTAAACCCCTGAACATCTACAAATGTGGGCCCCATGACCGCGTATACCCGTATGCAAAATACTCGGGCTCCGCAACATTTATAGAGGCTCGTGATCCCACCTCCACGACTTCAAGCTTTTTTATTCAAATCATCTTTCGCACCACGTTCGTTAGCGGGCTGTATTCAATAATTTTATCATGAAAAATTAGGCAATATGCAGTTGTATTTGCTGGCACGTTAGCGTTGCACTGGAACTCGAGACGTATATCTACGGTTGCACTTTTGAGAGATTCATTCTGACGCGAACAATCTATAACCGCGATGGGGGCGTGTGATTTGAATGTATCTAAATCAAGCGATGGTTCCGGCGCCTCAGTCGCACCATAGTACGATGCCTTAAATTTAACATACATATCATATAGCAAGGCATACCGTTTCCGATTAAAATCTAAATCTAAATTATCGTAGGGATATGATTCTGAATTGAGGTAAAGGCGAATGTTTGTCAATTCGCAATGGTCGAATACGCTGGGATCATGGGTAAATTTATTTCTGCGTCTGGTCTGCAGCGCCAATACCACAAACCGGGGTTTCTCAAGTTGAACGGCGGTTTTCACGGACCAGGTATGATGAGTGGTTTCTTGAAGCACTGGATACTCGTACAGATCCCATGAACGGAAACTCATTTGAATCGATGTACCACTCTCAAGAAGATGTAAAAGCTCCAATTTTTGCAAATCTTCAACACTTATATGAGGCATACGCCATTGTAATTTATTTAGCTTCAAAGTTACCGTCACATTTGCGTCACCGATGAAAATAGCATTTGAATCAGTCCTTGATCGAATTAAAATCAGCTCATGACGTGCGTTGGTAATAATTCGTTTATAATCTTCGCAGAACCCTAGCAGAATGCTGAGCGGTATGCAATAATTAAAATACCCTTTATCCAATTCAACTAAATTTCCCGGTACTGACCAATTTGCAACCTCTAATGCTCGGCTAGCATTAGTACTAAATGATAAATAGTTTTTTATAGTGGTAGTAATTCCAACATTTTTGCATCGATCAATTTCGACCCCATTCAGTTCATACCGAATTTCATCAAAGAGAAATGCCATCGCATTGTTGACAAGTTTGACACTTTTTACCGGCTGATAGACACCCGCTGCGTCTGCAACTGAATTCAGTAATGTGCCCTCGAGGTATAAAAAACTGTTGCAAGGTAGCGTATACAAATCCTGCTGTTGAATTGGAATTCGTATCTCGTCGTTATTTTGATACGTCGTACTTGCGTAAGGGGCATGAGCATGAACTTCAACCCGAGTTATACTGTTATCAAATACTGGTCGAGCATTAATGTTTAACATACTTGCCATTTCTATCTTTTACACGAAATCCTAATGATTTCAAAAATTCTGCGTTATCGGGTGTTAGCAATTGACGGACTGCGTATGGTGTTGTTTGTTTGACCAAACTTTGAATACTGAGAGATGGCTGTATGGGCATGGGATATTTGTGCACACTTTCATAGATCAACATGATGAAAAAATCACTGTTCTTTCACGTGCAGACGAATCGTTATCTCTTCTCCCCGGAAGTTGACTAGGTTACCGTCTTGATCCACAACACGAACTGTTATGTTGTCTATTACGCGGGAGCTGAGAGGTAAGTAAATGACGTGGTAAGGGGACTCTGAGATTTTATAGCCCGGTGGAACGTTGGCGGAGAATTCATGAATCGTGTGCACTGGTCGAGCGTTGCTGTATGCTCCAGCAGTGATGTTACACTCAATTCGTATAATATTAACTTTCAAAATATTGACTGGCAAATCAGATTCGTGCCAGACGTTAGCTTCAAGCTTCCGTTTTGTAAAACCCAGCAACGAGCCGAGGTTATTTTCGTTACTAAAGTCAATGCCATACTTGCACTTCAACTCACATTTTAATGTATTGTTGTTTGGTCGAAGTACTATGGCTGGAGGAGATTCGGAATCGTCAACCAGCTTCTCAGATAAATACCTATTCAAATCATCAATCTCATAAGATCCTTCTGGAATAGTGATCCTTTTGTCCGCATCATAATAAAATGTATTGTTCGTCCTGTCAACAATAGGTATTGAGTTGAATGTTTCAAAATCTACTAATCCCAGTACATATTCAGTATTTTCACGTAGGACGATAGGTGGAAAGTAGTTGGCACTTAGAACAGACGCTGACCCCGAAAGCGTGAGCGTCAGAGACATATCGCGGTCAAACGTATACTGAAGTTCAAATGTCAATGTAATCTATGTATTATCGTTTTAATTACAAACAGTGAATTGACAATGTAATCTAGGCATTATCACGTAAAAAATATAAGCAAAGCTGCCCACATATCGCAGAATTATAATTTTGATATTGTTTGTGATTGTATTCAATTTCCACATTTTTTCCAAAATATTGGATAAATTCTTTGGGTGGGGGCAAATTTCCATAGCTATCATAATATTTTATTTTACGCCCACGTTTCACATATGCAACCCAATGTGTGCCAGGTCCGTGCAAACTATCCAGGTTAATTATTCCAGACTCATTAGCTTGGATGGGATTTTTATTTTGAAGCAGTTCGGATCGCATAAACACACCTTTGAAATATGGAATACACATACGTTTCGCATACGCAAGTAGCTCGGTGTTAGTTGTCGGACCGTCAGGTAGAATAATCATCTCAGTTTTGAAGTTTTTCTTTCCCCCATCCCACCACCCTTTTTATAGGCATTCAGATATAACCCCCGACCATGCTGCTCCATAGCACGATTATGTCGTTCAGTCTCAGATAACAGTTTCCGCGCGTTAGATGCCTGATTGACAGATTTTGCAATGCCTGCGGCTCCCCCAGCTAAACCGCCTACAGCTGACAATCCCGCAAGTAATGGAACCAAAAATGGTAAAAATCCTCCACGCTTTCCCGGCGGCAAAATTCGAGGCTTGCCGCGCTTCACCCTCTTCCGTCGAGGTTGTGAAACATGTTTTTTCTCATTCTGTTTTGACAACTTTCCACCTGAAATTTTTTTTTTCCCCTTACGTTTCAGCCCGGCACCCATCTTTAATTTAACCTTCATAGCGCGTGAAACTGCCCACGCAGCCGCTTTTTCAAGCAATGTAGAGTCTCCAGCCTCGACTCGTCGTGATGCCTGTTCCGCTAGTTTTCTGTCAGCGTTATGGCGTGTTTCGAGGTCTCTGCTTTGCGAATAGGCTATATCGTGCTCGCGACAAAACTTGTCTAACGGGTTGATGCCCGCGTCACCTCGAGCTAGACGCTTGGCTAGATGTGTGCCGGGGCCACAATACTGATAGCCTGGTATGTGTAATTCGAAAGGCAGTGAATTAATGACGCTATTCAACAGACCTTGACCAAGGGATCTCGCTCTTGGCATTGACTGCGCTTTCTTATCTGGCGCGCGGGCCCATCAATATGATCAATACCTTATTATAATGTTTTAGACACACGCGATACTGTGCGAGGTCTGGATCCGTCTTTATATGAACGGGAAGTTTATTCCATATTTTTGGAATCACATCGCCATAGTATTGCAACAATATAACTTGAGGTATATATTTCAGAAGTTCGGCCGTAAAGAACTGATCTGACGATACATTAATGTCCACGTACATTACAAAACTGAGAAAAAAATGTTTGCGTATCATATAAATACCCTACATCGAGCCATATTTGATCACAAGTAAAAATGCATTTTATCAAGCAGCCGTACTCCATTCGGGTGCTAAATCTTGACAATAAAACCGAGGTCGATAGCCCTAAGCGGCACGGCCCCTTACTACCGAATACAATTAGGGCAATAATTTGCGGACCTTCCAATTGTGGGAAGACAAATGTTGTGATAAGTCTGCTGGAAAGTTGTAATGGAGTTCGCTTTGAGAATGTTTACATCTATTCAAAATCGTTGCAACAGCCCAAGTATCGATATCTGGAAAAACTTCTCACGAATATTGAAGAAATTGGATTTTTCCCATTCTCAAACGATTGCGATGTAATCCCCCCTAGCGAATCATTACCCAACTCAGTGTTCATATTTGATGACGTGGCCTGTGACAAGCAAGACGTGGTTCGGGAATATTTTTCCATGGGAAGACATGCGCAAGTTGACTGTTTCTATTTGTGCCAAACGTATGCGCGAGTTCCCAAACACCTGATTCGAGACAACGCGAATGTTCTCATCCTATTCAAGCAAGACAGTTTGAATCTACGTCACGTGTATGATGATCATGTCAACAACGATATGGCATACGATGTATTTCAAAAACTTTGTGCACTGTGTTGGTTCAAAAAATTTGGGTTTCTTGTAATTGTTAAGGACGACCCCCTTCAGGTGGGACGTTACCGACGAGGGTTCGATGAATACGTTGTTTGCCGCACCGAATCTTTCAGTTAGCCTTCAACTTTCTAAGCGTAACCATGTCTGAATTGGTAAACGAGTCTGCAACGCTTGTCGGGGACATAAAGAATAAAAATGATTCCACCAAACTTAATGATGAAAAAATTAAAAAGGCAATTTCGCGATCGAGTAAAGTGATTCGTGCAAAATACCGAGCGCTGAAAGTTAATCAGTCAGAGGCTGTTGAAGCCCTGGAAAAAAACCTGGCGCCAATCGTAGCCCCTCTACAGATCCTGGCCGAGGGTCGCAACATCAATACGTCGGTCGAACGAAAACCAATAGTGCAGGTGAAACGAAAACTTGAACTGGACGATGAGGATGACACGAAGCAGAACCGAAATATCCGTTTCAAACCGTCAAGCACTCCGATCACGAATCGCCGGGGTACATCTGAGAATGCTTCCGCTTCAATGGAAATAGACTCTACACAGCCAAGAAACGACTCCGTTTTTTTAAACCTGGAGCCCGTAGCCCAGTCATACCCCGATCCATCGCCTGAAACTACTTTGCAATCAATTCTAGAAACCCCCGAGGGTCGTGACTATGCCGTCCAATATATTGACGAGAATTTTGGTGAATTGACTAAACCGTATTTCAAGGGATTGATTTTTGACACGAAAAACATATATGATACAACGTATGGGGTTCGTTTTGCGGATGGATCCTGGCTGCTCGGTAATTCCCCTATCGAAGTAGATAAAAATGACAATATTATAATCAATAATGTTACGTACAAGGGATCCAAGGGATTAATGGAGCTGATTTTTAAACGAATTCCCGACGAAGAAGACTTTACGGACGTTGATCTTATAAAATACAAAAGCATATTGCGTGCCACTAACGCTCACAAGCGCGGATATACTGAACATGGGCAGCTGAATGGAAATAAAAGTTATAAATGGAAATATGTAATCGCGAGATTATTCAACACTGCAGCTCGTAGCAAATCGTCTGGTCAAGGTTTGGTTCCCAACAGAATGGTCGTTACAAATCATCCCGTAGATTATGTCCATTGGGACAACCCAAACGAACTCGTTGAGAGATTGAGACTTCTAGTGGCGTCCAGGAATGCTGGCCACACAGGGCACGACAATGAAATAATGTCCATCGTAGAGGAACTTCGTGAGGCAAATATTATTCATATATAGATGGTGCCACACTATTACACGTCAGTGTAGAAATGTCTGTTGATAAATTCGGAAGACATCTTGACTCTAAGCGTATCCCCATATTGAGCACACCCGCCGCTAATGGTGGCAGCAATATTTTGCAAGTAAATGGAAATCTTGACTTTCGCGGTAAAAGGTTAACAAATGTTGCGCTTCCTACCGAGTCGACTGACGTCGTGACGAAGGATTACGTTGACAATAATTTTTTAACTCCTGAAGATGGAGAGCATTATAATTTACGAAACAAACGAATAAAAGAAGTGCATGCACCACTAGCTGAGAATGATGCTGTTAACAAAAAATATGTTGATGAAGTTCGCAATAATGTTTTACAACTCGGGCCTAATGAAACGTGGAATTTCAGAAATAAACGCCTTACAAATGTTGGAAATCCCGACAGTCAATTCGATGCGGTAAACAAAGAATATGTCGATAGAAAAAATCTCACACCTGACGGACATTATGACTTTGCGGGTAAAAGACTAACTCGTGTGGGTGATCCAAATCTTGGTTACGACGTTGCGACAAAATCATACGTTGATAGGGGAAGAGCGCAAACAAGATATTATATTGATTCGTTACCGACTATCAAGCGGGTGGGTCTCGTGAACGACTTTGATTTTGAGAGCAAGTTTTTACACAACGTGAAGACTCCTATGCAGCCGTTCGATGCTGTAAATAAGGAATACGTCGACTCGTTGCATGCTGATCTAAAAACTCAAATTCAAATACTCGTTGCGCGTCTCAAAGCTCGTAATCAGAATGAGTAAAGAAAAACTGGAAAGATCGTGGACTTCATCAGGATATTCCAAATCAACTTCCAGGATATATCCGATTGAAGAGTCATCGGAAATCAGCGACACGTCGAATTGTGCTGGATCTGCAAGCCATTCAAATTTTCCAGTGGGCAAATGTTGAGACATTGCCCAGCCGTATAAATTATTTACATCAAAGTACATTAGATATTTTTTCGGTGCATTTACATCGTAACACTTCATATATCTATTATTAGCACTGGCATACCTGTTCGAGCACTGACTCAAACCGCCCCATATACCTCGTTCTACATATAATAACATATCAATATCAGTCAACAGCTCTAAACGGATTTTGGTATACTTTAGCATAGCATCCCACGTTAATCCCGGGAGGGTATAATAGTACGCGGGATCCAACTCATACGTCCTCATGCAACTTTTTCTGAAACTTTCGAACACGTCCGCCAAGAGTAAGACGTCAGTTTTTAAATACAAATCGTTGTATTCGCCCAACGTCTTTACGTTAAACGATTTCCACACATCGCACGCATGTGAATAATCCTCTTCTGAAATGTCAGTATTTGTCAATCGGTTGTGAAATTCTTTCCGCGTTGGCAAAGTTGTATCATTCAGCCTGTCAAGTGAGTTCAAGTAATCATATGGAAATACACCTTTTCGCGTCAGGAGTTTGAATTTAGCGGAATCGATGTCGTTAAAATTTTTTCTCAATATTTTTAACTCTTGGACGCCTAAATGTGAACTAAGTTCATCTAAACTGGAATTCATGAATTTAAACGAGTCCATGAATCTCAACTTCAAACTCATGCTCCCTTTAACTGTCTTTGTAAATGAGATGTACTTTTCCTTATTGATGGCCAAGACTGTAACTGTTCCTTCGAATGTGGTCATTATTTCCGTTATGATAAAATGTGCATCGTAGCCAGTCATATTGTGGAGTACTACTGGAATAACGCGATCATCTTGATAATTCAAATTACATCCAGCATGCGCTGGACCTCTATATCGACCACTAAAGTGACAATGATCGTGAACACGTATTTTTTCACCGGTGAAGGGTTTACCGCGGATGTGACAGCTTGTTGCGTTCCAATATTCCACATTTTCTTGCTTAGTTAAAATATTCATTTTAACTGGATTTTGGTAGGTTCGTACCAGGTTAATTGCAATCGCGTGTAGTTCTTCAACAAACCATTGTGAGGGGTTTTGGGCCTCGATATGTCTCATACCTTGATTGTGAATTATCATATGAACAATGAAAATAATATCCAACACTGAAGGCCTCATGCTTTTGATATGTGTAAGACTTCCCATCGTCCAACCCTTCAGTCTTCACTTCATTCAGCAGACATTCAAAGTCTGCGTACACTATAAATGGTGCAAATTCCTTCCGGTTATGATTTTTGAACTCCAACCACTTAGTTTCTTCCGTGGGAAGCTCCACCGCGCAATGATTTAATTCAGCGCAATCAACGCTGTGCTTACATAAATTTACTTCACTCCAAAAGACGTGCAAACATCTATCACATACAAATTTCTTCTTCTTGCTACGCGATATCTGATTTGCCAGCAATCTGGAAAGATTTTTAATCCAACAATAGTGCGCCTCACCACTGCTGTTTTGTATGAAGAGCAAATTAATGTGTGTCACTTTTTTACTGTTCGTTAAATACAGCGGTTCAATTCCAATGCGTTTGCCACGTTTTTTATTTAGTATGAAAACATTTACCGACATTGTATTCAATCTCTTAAACTTTGGTATTTGTTTGAGTGTCATTGGGAATGAAATGCCAGTCAAATTTAATACCTCCGAGAAATGTGGATACGAACTTGGCCGCTCCGTACGAAGCGTCACAGGATGTAAAGCTGAAACGATTGCCCAGGCAAAGCATGCGTCATCTCGCGAACGAACATTTATTACCGCTTTTCGAGCTTTCACTTCCGCAGGTAATTCCACAAAACTCGAGGCGTTTAGGGGTTCACATTTATTCACATTGACTTCTAAATTAATAAGTCTACTTAGTGCCCAGCCGCTATCCCTCTCCTGAAATTCTTCCAACTGACTCATTGTGGGTGTGACAATGTGATCAGCATACCATTCTTGTAGATTCGTTGTTGCAAGTAGCTGCCGATTCACCGTGTTGAAGGATTTCGTCTCCCTTTTTTCTTTCAACAAAAATTCTCCGTTAAGCGCGGTGTTTACTTTAATGCAAGTGTGCTTCCGCAGCGCATTTTTGATTCGAACGATGACCAGATGTTTAGCATCTTCTAAGAATTTTTTTGGATCGATGTGCTGTATATTGATTACGAGTCCTGTGCGAATTCTTCCTTTGAAAGCTGATTCAGTATCCTGCCAGCATACTCGACTGCTGCGTAATTGTTGAGAGGTATTTCCAATTCCTCGGCCGGTCTTGATCTGTTGCCGCACCAAAACTTTAAGACTTCTCAATCGGCCAATTCTTGACTCCAGACTGTGTTTGAGTCCACATGATAAATCAATTTTTTTAAGTGCCTTCCGCAACAAGCGTATAGTAACATCATACTGGTGAATCCATCTCTCAATCTTTTCAACACTCCTTATACCTGTTATCAATCGGAACATGTCGTTCAATTTAATTTCCATCTGACTTGCTAGATCCATGAGCGTCGCCATTTTGAAGTACTCGCGAAAGCGTGCGTCTTCAATTTCCAACTGTGGCTGCATTTACTGAGGTGGTCGTATTTATATCGAGAGATTTTTTCCTGTACGAACAGGCTCGTCACTATAAAATTCGGATGCCTCACGATCACACTTACAAATTATTGATATAAAATTCTGAAGCCTCAAGATGGATCGCGACAGTAGATATGTTTCAAACGTCTCGCAAATTGCGGGCATTCTGACGCCTCACGGTCACGGTGCTGGTTACGCACTGTACTTAACCGGTGGCAAGTCAAAGTTAATATAAAATTCTGACGCCTCAGATGCCTCACGATCACGCTTACAAATTATTGATATAAAATTCCGACGCCTCAAGATGGATCGCGACAGTAGATATGTTTCAAACGTCTCGCAAATTGCTGACATTCTGACGCCTCACGGTCACGGTGCTGGTTACGCACTGTACTTAACCGGTGGCAAGTCAAAGTTGATATAAAATTCTGACGCCTCAAGATCACGGTGCCGTCAAATACCGATAACCTACCGTAAAAAATTCTGACGATTGATTATGCGCGGGCTAAGAATACGCAACGCGGCGGTTTGATCGAAAGGCGCGGCACACCCTGTAGATAATAACTGGGTACACCCTGTCGATAATAATCTTAAATTTATTACATTAGGGCGCGGGTTACAACCCCGGAAAATAAGGAACACTCTGCCGGTAAAGGCGCGCTCACCACTCGGACATTTCAGCAGGGTGGATTAGGAGCCGCTTGGATTAGGAACCGTATTATTTCACTACTGCCGCGAACGCCGATAAGGTTAACTTGTGCAGTAATTTAAACTGTTTTTAGATTCACTGCAACGAACCAGTAATAACCTTATTAGGTATAAAATTATAACGATGACACGTAGTAAAAGAAATGGGTTCATCATTTGTAAATTTATTTTGATTCTCATGCTCGAAAATTTATTATCAATTAATCTCATTTCACTACTCGCATACTAATCATCCATCCTTCTAGCACTTATGTCGATTGGGTTTATTTCGATCCCTCGACGATGTGACTCAAACGAATTCCCACAATTTATAGGACAGAAGTTGCAGCAAGGTTCATTCTACGTCAGTAGCAACGCTCTTGAGAATCCATACACAGTTCCCATCGTTGGATCAGATTGGAACTGGCAAGTGGCCTCGAAAATGACTTCTAGTTGCAGACGCAGATCTTGATAATCTATACGTGGGGTAGTTTCTCATCGTAGAACCATACTCAAGCTGGAAAGTGGCCTCGGGTTCAACTCATTAGATTGATATTTCCATTGAGCATTTTCCATTTAGCTTGTTTCAGATTTCAGTAAATATTTTATGTAATTCGAATTTTTCTTCATCGAATATTAAAGACGAGACAAACAAATGTAATACATTACTTGAATTTTATCTATCCCTTTAGATTCTGATTGAACCTACTTTAAAGGTATCAATCTAGTTGAGTCGTTGAAATGATTTCACCTCACTTGACAAATACCTCTTAATTTTATGTCTGAAAAATAATATATGAGATTTCTGAATATCAATGACTGAATGTTTTCATTTGCAAATTACATTTAATGAAGTATATCGCATTACTCATCTTGATAATCGATACATGGGGTAGATTCTCATTTTCAAACCGCACTTTAGGCTTTGGACACAAATATTGTTAATGGATACACGGAGTAGATTCTCATCGCAGAACTAGACTCGAACTGGCAAGGGGCCTGTAAAATGACTTCAACATTTGGACACAGATCTTGATAATGGATACAGAGGGGAGATTCTCCTGTTCAAACCAGACTTTAGGCTTCGACTTTGACTTGATATCGTCAAGGGATCGAAATGAACCCAATCGACATAAATGCTAAAAGGATGGATGCTTAGTATGCGAGTAGTGAAATGAGACGAATTGATAATAAATTTTCGAGTACGAGAATCAGAATGAATTTACAAATGATGAACCCATTTTTTTTACTACGTGTCATCGTTATAATTTTATACCTAATAAGGTTATTACTGGTTCGTTGCAATGAATCTAAAAACAGTTCAAATTACTGCACAGGTTAACCTTATCAGCGTTCCCGGCATTCTATTTATTGGTTAGGAAAAGCTCCGGGCATTAGGCTCTCCGTACTATGCTAAGCTATATAAAATATTTCACATCCATCGAGTCTTAAATGCGGAACAATATACGGGAAAAATTAATTTAATGTTAAATAATTATTAAAATTATTTGTGCTCTCGCGAACTTAGAGGTTATGCGAATGCGGAATGACAGCAGCGGGAGGCTTCGTCGTGGTTTCCCAAGCTCTTCTGTCGACTGCTTCATCGATCATAGGCACATAAAAAAGACCAGAAAGGAGACTGGTTCCCGGAAAAAAAAGTTAGCCACTGGGCACCCATTAATGAACATTACTGTACAGGGCTGACTGAATTGAGTTGAGTAGCTCAACAAAGCCTCCTGCATCGGCGACTAATCAGCCAGGTGCTGAACCACGGAATAATACCTACCCTCCTGACTAGCGTACGGTACCGTGTTGGCCAAGAAAGCTCTCGGATATCGTCTCGACGACGAAATCGCCTCGTCTGAGGAGGTTCTGGTGACCTTCCGCGATGGCAACGGATCTGCAGTTATGAAAACTTCTGGTGAGTGGACGACTGAAGACCCTCTCCTAGTCGACAACAGTCAGGGAGTGAGAAAAAACGACGATAGAAGAAAATTCAACTTTTATCTACGACCACGAATAAATCAGCGCGCAAGTACGAATTCGAAAATTGGCGCGCCGACATATGTCGTCTGCGATCGGTACGCTGCCAGGATGCGACCGATAGACATCAAGGGTACAAGAAAAAACAAAATTCCGTCAGCAGGAATCTAATGCGACGCGCACCTACTGTCCGTTAGATCTGCGCCACTTATGACGAATGATTAGGCCAATCACTGGCGTACGTAAAATCGTTCCGTTCTGGAATTCAGGATTCGCACCACCTCACTTAGCGAGCCTAAGGAGCTACCAGCGATCCTTCTCTTCTACGTTCGACTGCCGATTGCGACGCACGCTTCATTTTCGTACCGTATCGTTCCGAGACTTTTTTATAATTACTTTAAATTTCGAGTCATTGTTAGTTAAACAGTTTAATTAGTGCCGTGCGGCCAAGTTTTCAAGTTATTATTCTAAGGTAAGCCTGTTTATCCTATGTGAAGCCACGAAATAATTCATGAATAATTTTGTATGGTATCGAGTGCGAAAAATAGTGTAATTTGCTATGCAGGCGTTGGGCCACGAGGTCTCGTCTTACTGTGTAATTTTTGATTGCTCTATGTAATTTTATTATATCGTCACGTACCGATCTTTTTAGTAGTTTGTTGTTAATAATTATTGAAATATTTCGTGACTGGCTGTTCTTTAGTTGATTTAGCATGATCTAGGGCAAAAGCCTCATATAATTGGTATATTTTCTAGTATTTTGTGATTGCGGACTTTAGAGTCCTATGATTTGTAGTTCAGCTACTATTATTGTTCATTTGATTTTTCTGTAGTAGGAAATATAATTTTCTATTCTGTCTTGCCGAACCTGGGTATTGCGAGCGTAGCCGTGGAGAGAAATAGTCTCGTCCCGTAGTTTTCTTTTCTCTATTATAATGTATAATTTTCTTTGCTGGGATTTTCCACGTTATAATTTAGGGGGGGGGGGGGGGGGGGGTAGGGTTTAAAAAAATTTTTTTTTTCATTTTTTTTTAATTTTTTTCTGACTGAACAATATGTCGAGAATATTGTGTGGGAATTTTAAGTCAATCAGAGTAAAACTAACGGAGTTACAGCGTTTCAAACGACCGGCCGTGATACCTGATTTTTATATCTGCCCGGTAACCGCTCGAAACCCCTAGTAGAAAGCAGCTGCAATTTCTTTTGTAATCCCGAAGATGCATTGCATATGTTGAATGGCAGTGTTTCAGCTGTATGGAGCTGGCATTGATGACTCTATGTGAGTAAAACCAGAAATGAATAGCATAACTTTTATCAGGGTCTTTTCGCTAAAAAAACTTTAAACGCGTTTTTCTCAAATCGATGTTTTTTGAGTCGGTGCCAACTGTATCTCAAAATCTACTGAACCGATCTTTTTCAAATTTTGTATACTATTTCTTTACACAATTCATGAGGTCGTGACGTCGAGATTTTTTCGTTTTCGATTTTATTTTGTTTATAATTAACAACAATAGTCGTGAATTTAGGCCCAAAAATCGATACTTCAACTTTCGAGTGTTGTAAAAAATTCAAAAATTGAAAAAAATACAAAAACGCGACGTCACTACCTAGAGGGGCAAATAACTTGAAGAAATAACTTTGATTTTTTAATTTAAGATGATCCAGTGCTGAGTTGTGATTGGCACCGCAAAATATCTTTTTTCTGAGACACCTGCTAAGAATTACTGCCATCGGGTCAATTTTCAATAGTTTTCACTGAAAATTTTACACAATACAGTTCAATCACTACTCTTTAATGTACAACATGTAGAAATAAATTTACTTTCGCCGTACGCCGAAAAATTCCGAAAAATTCCTGCTTTTTTTGGCCTTCAAAACACTACCCCCCCCCCCCCCCCCCCCCCCTTAAGCTGATTAGTAATTGCTGAAATCTATGATTGATTATTAATCTCTATTTTGACCGATCCTATTCTCGATTGTTAGATTTTTCTTTGAATTTGTTCGCTTATTAATTACTATCGTACCGAACCATTGTGTTATTTTGTGATTAAAAATCTGAGAAATAAGAAATCAAATCTGTGTTGCCAAAGTAATTTCTGTAGACCACCTGGTGACCTACCCCCTCTACCCTCTGATTATTATTCTGATCTAGCCGAGCACAACCGTAGTGAATCTCTGGAAAATTTGGTAAATTGTTGATAATTGACGCAAGCAGCGTCTGGCGCCGGGCCGGGACGCTACTGGAGTACGCCATAAGGGAGGAGAAAATTTTGTTAGAAATAGACAGATCCATAAACAAACAGACACTAATCAACCTCATTGCCACCGGTCTACCAAAATTCGTATTAAACAAGATTAACAGAGAAGAACTTAAGGAAGTAGAAGATCTCTATAATGATATCAATAAAAATGAACATTTAAGTACTAAGAAGATATTTGAGAAGAAAGACAACACGGGCTTTGAAACTCAAGAAAAGACTGAGAAAAAGAGACCATGCAGAACATGTGAGAAATTGAATAAAGGTGCAGGCTATCACCCGGAATCCTCATGCTGGTTCAGAACAAAGGAGAAAGAAAAAGGAGATATTAAGTGTACAAATAATAACGAATTGAAAGCTGAACTAAATGAAGAAAGTAAAAAAAACTGGTAGTGCCACCATTGATCAAGATAAGATTATTACTGAACGAGACTCTAGAAACTTACGGTATATATGATTCAGGATCAATGTTCCTCTGATTAACTCGAAACTGTTAAAATTAGAAAATGGTAAAATAAAAGATGAAAACAGTGCTAATCTAAGAACGATTAATGGTGTAAGTAGAACAAATGGAATGGTGACCATAAAAGCCAAAATATTTGATATAGAAAAAGAAGCTAATATATTTGTAGTAGGTAAAGAAAATTTGAGGTACGATTTCCTGATAGGATTGGATATGATAAGAGATTTTAAGGTTGAATCCTACCTTTGCGTTGCAAACGGCAGCGAACCGCTGCACTGCGCGGCGAACTTTTCGCATGGTGCGCCCACTGTTGCGGCCTAATGCCGATGATGCTGATGCACGCCGAAATTTTCGAGCGGTGTTTTCATATCTGCGACTCAGGATGTCAATTTTTTATGGCTCACATCTTCACTTCATACGGCAAATCGCAATAAACAGTTCGTCGTCAGACGAATAAATTTTCGTAGATGTTCTCTTTTATGAAGTGGGTTGTTTTCACTGTCATATGAACGATAATTTGCCGATCAATTGTGCGGTTACTATTCGGCAGCGAAGCGCGGCGCACCGCCGAAATGCGTTTCGCAGCCGTTCGCTGCGGAATAGTGAGCGCACCTCCATAAGATAACACGTAAAGGAATAAATTTGCCGTGCAGTGCAGCCGTTCGCAACGCGAAGGTGGGATTCAACCTTTACACTAAGTCAGAATGAAGACTTAAAAATAACACAAGAAATAGCAGATTCCCCAGGTAAAGTAGGAAGATATGAAGTAAACTTCAATGAAAACATAGATAAAAAAAATTCAATACGACAGTGAATCATTTAAATTGTCGACAGAGAGAGATCATAGACGAATTGATAGAAAAATATAAGGTGGTGTTCGCAAAAGATAAATATGATGTAGGTACGGTAAGGGATTATGAAGCAAGAAACTGATCGAGGAATCATATAGCCCATTTGCGGCACCGGTGACCCTAGCGTATAAAAGAGACAATAATAAGAGATCGAGATTATGTATTGTAACGTTCCGGGCTATTCCGGCAAATTAAAATAAAGGAATAGACCGCCGTTATATGAGTTCTTTGCTCGTTTTTTGAATTTTCTAAATTTTATGAGTTCTGGGCACTTTGTAACTAGGTCGGAGGGGGAAAGTTGGTTCTGCCACAAAAAGCCTCCTTTCTAGATTTTCTAGCTAACGACGGACTCGGAATTAACAAAGCCGTATTTATTGTGGACTCGACTGATTGCTCGGTAAAGCCACTTCCCTACGTCAGAGCCGATGCTTGCGCATAAGCCTGACTCCTGCGCTTCCCTATCTTTTCTAACTATTCCCTGCACTCAGATCCGGGGTTTGCACCCAAGACTGTATATCCAGACTCAGAAGATTGCTCTCCAAAGCTGTTCCCTGAAAATACACTATTTCGGCTTGTTGCAGCGTGCAAGAGTTTTTTATTTATGGAAATGAGTGACGGAAATGTCGGACAAAGATACGGCGTTGACTTGATTTTGCTAAACAGAATGTTTTAATCAACAATCGTTTAGTTTTGATTCTACAAAAATAAAATACAAAAATTGTCCTTATTTCTGCGTTCTTATTTTTCTACCTTACTCTACTTGGCTCTTTCTTGTCTTTGTTCGATCGATATTTTAGTTATTTCGGAATTTTGAGTGCTATTTTCAGTTTATCGATAATGCCTCTAGTTTTTACTGGAATCTATTCTCAATTATGCAGCAATAGACTATTATGAAATTTGTATTTGAATTAACAGCTTCTTTAGCCTGTTATTCTAAGTGTTTAAATTTTTATGTTATATTGAAATTTGTATTCTGAATTTTCTAAGTGATTCTAACGTTAGAGTCGACCGGCTCTATAGCTCGCGTCGCTCTTAATTCGTAGTGAGACGTCTACTCGCTCTATGCTGAGTATCGCTGGTGAGGCTTGTCCTCACCAGCTTTTATACTGTCTGTCGTCTTCTTCGGCGTCGCTTGCGCGTCAGATGACGTCACAGCCTGGTGGTGGGACGATCACGTGATCAGTCGATCACGGGATCTTTCGATTTTACCGCTGGACTAGCCGATACGTTACAGTACAGTCGGACCTCGTTATAAGACTACGCGTTATAAGACTCTTCCCCTCAATTTGTTGAAACTCGCTCGAAACGCTTCCCCCACCAACAATTCAATTAAAATTTTGTGCCGAAACCTCGCTATAAGACTAACGAACAGTACGACTAAAAGCGAGATAAAATGTATACATATGTACATAAATACAACGCAAAACGGCGATAGTCTTATAGCGAGGCTTGGGCGCAAACACTGTTAAGCACAATAGTGGGGGAACCTCAATTCTAAGAATTTTTTCCCCTACAGCCCCGAACTAGTCTTATAACGAGGTCCGACTGTATAGACTTCAGGGAATTAAACAAAATTGTCATACCTCAATCACAACCGTTTCCGTTAATCGAGGACTTAATGGTAAAAACGAGAAATTGCCAATTCTTCACAACACTAGACATAAGCTCAGCATTCTGGTCAATTCCTCTACGAGTTGAGGATAGGCAGAAAACAGCACTTGTGACACAGGAGGGACATTACCAGTGGACCTGCCTACCATTTGGCCTGAAGACGTCACCTGCCATATTTCAGAGAATACTAGGCAACATAATAAGAAAATGCAAACTAACGGACTTCACAGTTAACTACATAGACGATATTCTAATCTTCTCTAAATCTTTCTCGGAACACATAGATCATTTGACACAACTATTAGAGGCAATAATAAAGGAAGGCTTTAGATTAAAATTTTCAAAATGTACATTTGCCTCGGACACGGTAAACTACTTAGGACACGTGATAGGAAACAATTCAATACGCCCATTAAAAGACAACCTTATATCAATAAAGAATTTCCCAGTTCCGAAAACACAAAAACATATAAGACAATTTTTAGGGAATATAAATTATTACAACAAATACGTTCCTAACGTGGCTATAATGTGGCTATAAGTGGCTAGACTCACTACACAATCTATTAAGAAAAGGTCAAAAGTTTATCTGGACGGAAAAATGCCAAGAATCGTTTGAAAAAATGAAGGAATCACTCTGCTCTCAACCCGTCTTAGAAATATTTGATCCGAAATTACCGACACATATCTATACGGACACTAGTTTACACGGCGTAGGAGCGATCTTGAAACAGAAACAGGCCAATGGGGAAGAAAAACCGGTGGCGTATTTCTCAAAAAAACTGAACGAAGCCCAGAAGAGGAAGAAGGCTATATATCTAGAATGCCTAGCGATTAAAGAAGCCGTAAAATATTGGCAATACTGGCTGATTGGTAAGCCATTTATAGTTTTTTCCGACCGTAAGCCCCTGGAGAACATGAACATAAAAGCAAGAACGGATGAAGAATTAAGAGAATTGACGTACTACTTATCACAATACGACTTCCAGATAAAATACTCCCCCGGGAAATACAATTTAGAAGCTGACTGCCTGAGCAGAAATCCGGTCCTAGAATCTCATGAGAATGCAGACGAACAGCTGAAAATTGTGAACTTAATAAACATAGAAGAGATACTACTGGACCAAGAAAAAAACGATGACCTACAAGAAAAAAAGGATAAATTTATATCAAGAAAGAATATATATTACAAAAGAACAAAGAAAAGGGAAAAAATTGTGCCATCAGAAGATTTTAGTATCAAACTTGTAAAAAAAATACGCGAGAACTATTGTCATATAGGAATTCAACAAATGCAAGACATAATCGGACCATTCTATGCGGCCAAAAATCTAACACAAAACATAAAGAAAATCTGTAAGAACTGTGAGACCTGTATAAGGAATAAATCAAGAGAACAGAAAATATACGGAAGAATGTCGCACTTAGGACCTGCAAGAAATCCTTTTGAAATAATGTTTATCGACACCATTGGAGGATTTGGAGGATCCAGATCCACGAAAAAATACTTGCACCTACTGGTGGATCACTTTACAAGGCACGCATACATTTCAACTTCAATACAGCGATAAATACGCCATCTTCGAACGGTCTAAATGGAAGGTTAAACCAAACATTGGTCAACAGAAGAAGGTGCAAAATGAACGAAAAAGAAAGAAAATCAGCTTGGACGACAATAGCACGACATTGCATAAAAAAATATAACGAAACTATCTATACATTAACTGCATTTGCACCGGCATACTTACTAGAAAGAAGAAACAGCACAGTACTACTAAAAGAAATAAGCCAAGAAAATACACCAATGAACTTATTACAAGACTGAGTACTAGCGTACAAAAATACAATAAAATCACATAACTACAACAAAAGGATATTTGACAAAAACAAAAAGGATTTTGAATTCAAAGAGGGAGATTTAGTATTTGTAGAAAACGGGAATAAGTTGAACAGAATAAGATTAGACGAACTAAGAATAGGACCATATAAAATTG
Source organism: Rhogogaster chlorosoma (assembly GCA_944452935.1). Lineage (NCBI taxonomy): Eukaryota > Metazoa > Arthropoda > Insecta > Hymenoptera > Tenthredinidae > Rhogogaster > Rhogogaster chlorosoma. The sequence continues at coordinate 14,177,386 of OX101800.1, read as the reverse complement.
TGGAAAAAGTATCAAGATCAATATACAGGGTGAGTCTTCTCCGGGTCCAAATGAGGAGGAGCTTATCGCCGCCGATGCTCCGCCCACTTTATCCCACTTCATTCGCTTTATCCCACTGTTATCAAAATCTAACTTTACATCAAACTGTTGATACTTTTTCTCGTCGAGTAAGGTATTGTTGACTGTCGAATGAAAACAATGAGCAGATTAGGACTTTTGACAGTCAATAATATAGTCCGGGAGCCAGTGAACTTTTTTTGGAACTTATTTTCGCAAGCTCTATTTATAGTAGTTTCGGGTCAATTGATGATGCTTTTCAAGGAATCGACAGTCTGGCTATTGATTTCCGATGGAATCGATGAGTCAAAAATACAAACTCATGTTACTTATTTTCGCACGGATGAAACTTGTTCTATTAATTAGTATTACCCTAAAACTCCGTCAAAACAGCAGTCTGGCTGGTTTCCGAAGTTGAAAAGTCAGTCTGGCAGATATTTGAAAATCGTAAAAAAAGTAAAATTATAGAATTTATTTTCGCATAGATGAAACTCGTTGTACTAGTTCGCATCATAATAACACTCAGTGAAAAAACAGTCTGGCTGGTTTTCGGAAGTGGAAAATGCGTCTGGCAGATACGCGTAAATCGTTAAAAAAGTAAACTTATAGGACTTATTTTCGCATAGATGAAACTTTTTGCACTAGTTAGCATCATGATAATACTCAGTAAAAAAACAGTCTGGCTGATTTCCGGAGGTGGGAAATCAGTCTGGCAGATATTTGAAAATCGTGAAAACAAAATTTATAGAACTTGTTCTAGAATTTTTTTAAATTTCTCAGATGGTTAAATGGCTTGTACAATTATCAAAAAACCAGTATGGCTATCGTGGTGTACCAGTGTAAATGAGTAATCATACTTTGATTCGCAGATTTTATTACAACCAAATTTATTATAACCGAATATTATGGCGTTCTATTTTGTTCACAAAGTACCTCGGTTTTGTTTGGCATCGACACGTTTATATATATTCTTCACAGCCTCAGGCAACTACCTGGGTCGGAGACTTCAATGAAAATTGTAGATGTGTGGGGACTTAGGTTCTTCGCTTGTGTTAGAATCATGTATTGGGTAGCAGCTGCTCCGTAGAGGTAAGCAGTTCGATTTTGAATTTCATTCATGTTGATAAGTTTCGACCGAAAATTTATAAAAACCTTTTCATTGCAGAAAATGATGATGAAGATGATGTCGAAATGTATTCAATTCTTTTATTTTGTGTGTTTTTTATTATATTTTCTATTGATATTTCGTAAACTTTCAAGTATTTCGAGACGAAAATTATCAATAAAAGAAATCATCCGTTCTAAACAATATGATGCTATAATGACCTAATTTTTTCATTTTAAGGTATAAAAATATGCTACATGGCATTGCTTGCGTGAGAATACATGCACATTAGGGTGGTCCTTAAAAATTGAATTTTTTGCGACGCCCCCTAAAAAGCTTCGTTTTGATGAAAAAACACTGGGAAAATTTTCTTTTTTTTTTTTAAATTCAAAACAACACGTGCCCCGAGACGATCTAAGTTAATTTTTGGGTATAATCATTTTTTCTCCGAAAGTATCATATTAAATTTGAAATAATTATTTTTTCGAGATATGAAAATAGTTAACAATGAAACACCTTCAGTGTTATCATTTTAAGTAATGAATTTTAACTCAAAGCTTTATAAGAAGCTTAATATACTTCGTCATTCAAGCTCATGCTTCAATTTTTCTTTTATTTTTGGGCTTTTTATACATCTGTGAGCAGTTAATACGTATGAGTTATTTAAATAAAATTGTATTTTTCCTGAAAAATTCCCGAAAAAGATTATACCCAAAAATTAACTTAGATCGTCTCGGGGCACGTGTTGTTTTGAATTTAAAAAAAAAAAAGAAAAATTTCCCAGTGTTTTTTCATCGAAACGAAGCTTTTTAGGGGGCGTCGCAAAAAATTTAATTTTTAAGGACCACCCTAATGCACATGCTCATTCTCAAGATGTCAATTATGAAAAAAAAAAAAAATTGTTAATAGAACGTGAATCGTTCCTGTACCGTCGGAGATGACGTTTAGAACGCTCGAGAACTCGCAATTTTAGAGTCTGGTGAGGCTTTGATGATCGAAAATAGTTTGTAGGCTGTCTTTTTCATTAACGTTAGAGTGTAAACTATCATCTGGAAAAAAAAGTGTTCGTGCAAAATTAAGACCGTACTCATTGTATAGGCGCACACGTTGATATGACGATTGCATATAAGCTACCCGGTCACGCATCTTCCGGTCGGTCTGGCAAGGCTCAGGTGACCTCGAATGACAGCCAGACTGCTGTTTTCGACAATTGTACAACCCATTCAACTATCTGACAAATTTCCAACAATGCGAAAATAAGTCACCTAAGTTTTTTTTTTTTTTTTTCGGTTTTTCGCGTGCCAGACAAAGTTCCCATCTTTAGAAATCAGCCAGACTACCGTTTAACTAGGTTTTATGATCGCCTTCATAAGTACAATAAGTAGCATCCTTGCGAAAATAAGTTCAACGCATTAACGTTTTTTTCACTTTTTCAAACGCCCCCCCACGCTAAATCCATCGGAATACAATGAAAAGTTTATCAGATTTTTTGATCAGCATCATCTATTGAATCGAAAAAACCTTGGTAGCGGCGTGCGAAAATAAGTTCCCGAAATATTCACTGGCTCCCGGACTAATACCTTACTCGACCAGACAAAGTATCCACAGCTTGATGTAAAATTAGATTTTGATAACAGTGGGATAAAGTGGGCGGAGCATCGGCGGTGATAAGCTCCTCCTCATTTGGATCCGGAGAAAACTCATCCTGTATAAAATAGACACTGGACACAGACAATCAGAATCAACATTATTTCACACAACGAAACTAACTCCAGCACTTGCAACCGCACGGATAGAAAATACGGTAGAGAAAAGGTAGACTTCCTTTCCATGAAAGTTCTGTGGACGAACTTTCCCGAGGAGGGGAGATGTAAAGAAATTGCATGAGGGCATTTCTTTAAATCGAATCTGCCGCTCACTCGTGGCCATTACAGTTAGATCGTGAACGCGGTAGAGGGAGTAGGGATCGATAGAGACCACGTGAAAAGATAATTGATTCGCAATACAAAGGGAATGACAGCGAGGAGAGAATAAACTTTAATGTCGTTTCTTTTTGGTTACAGGTAGGAATTAAGATAGGAATATAAGGTAACTGGGGTACGCGATAAAATAAAATAAAAGAGATACATTTTTTGGTTACAGAAACCCAGTATTGATTATTCAACCGACCAATCCCTTTGATAACCCCAAATAACATTATATTAATTAGTCATTATCGGTATGATTTTGTCAATTTCATATTTACTTTCAATTGCTTGTGTTATTTTCCAATTTAGCTGCGGGAATATCCCTATCCAATTTCCCAACCCTGAAACTCGACGACCTCAAATACGATTAAACGAATGTTAATGATTTCGTCTACTTTTTCGAAAAACTAGAAGAGTGGCGTAAAATTAATTCAGAACCGCAGGTATTACTAATCCACCTTATCCTTTCATCCTTTCATATGCTACTTTTTACTGCCGTTATTGATTTATGCTACAAATAGGTGGTTTTATCATTTCATACGTCTGTATTGTAACTTGTGGGGATATGCTTCACTAGCTGAAGGCTAGTGAAGTTATCCAAGTTCGCGTGAGTATCTTTGTCACGGGTAATGATTTGGAGCTCCTCCTGGGAAAAGTTGAAAAAACCCTTTGTTGACCCTAATACAGACTCGGATAGATTTTACTCTACCAGAGCTGCCTCCCTACAGACTTGGGATATGCTAGACTCACAGACTAGGATAGCAATTATAGCTCTATCGTAGCTGCCTTGAGTCTAGCTCACCGAAGCTGCCTGTTACAGACTTGGGTCGTAGTACTCAGACTAGGGTGCCGATTATAGCTACACCGTAGCTGCCTGTACTACGCCGAAGCTGCCTTCTAGCTAAAACGATGTTAATTCTGAAAAGTTTGAATTATTTGATTAATTGCAAACGGGAAAACAAGAATAAGAAAAATGGTTATGAATGATCAAATTCCTCATTTTGAGGAATTAGAATTTTAATTAGTCGAACATTTCGCTCTTAAGAGCTGAACAAAAAATAATAATATAACATAAAATAAAAATAAATGTTGACTCGAATTTTAACAAAAAAACAAAATTAAATCATAAATTATAAATCTAAATCGTGTCCTAAATTATTGCGTGTTTCGTCTAATGTTTCTCTTTTTGGCTTTTGTGTCTTTTTCTTGTTTCTTTGATTTTTCTAAATTAAATGTTGTGTCGTATAAACTGCTATTTTAGCTAGTTGTCGAAATTTTGATATGAATTTACTTGTCTTTCGGCTGCTTTAGCACAAAGCAAGATTTTAAATATAAATTGTGTTAAATTGCGATTTTGAATTGAAGTTAAAGAAAATTGAATCTAAGTTGCTATTTAGGATCTCACTGCCGCTTTGGCAAGTGAGTCCAGCTATTGTTTGTGAGTCGGTTGGGCGCTTTGCCTCAAATCCGCTGATGAGTGCGGTGTCACCTGTCTTTATATAATGGTCGCGCGGACCAAGATGTCGCGTATTTGCGAGTGGGGGGTGTTGTGACGTATGTACGTGTGCGCTAGCGTGTGTTGGCTAAACGCACACGTTACAGTATAAGTATAACATGTGCAAAATATAAAAAGCACTGAATGTTCTGTTGCATATGGGTTTGCATATCCATCGTCTTAATATTTGCATACGGCATGCTGCACGAATAATTGGTATATTCATCACAGTAAGATAATGTACTTGATTAAAGGTGAATTTATTTGAGAGTGTTATTTATATTATCGTCAGATTAACTAGCGTGCGGCAAAGTGGAGCGTTGGAAGCCTTCCATCCTTTAATTTCGAAAATTGTTCGTTAACGAACTCAATACTAGACCCGCAGAATTTTGATACATTGCCAGGTACACGAATTATGCACATATGTATATGATACACGGTGATTCAGAATTCGTGACGAACCTTTTACAGCGCCAATCCTTGTCGAAATTGGAATGGAAGTTTCCTCAGCCATTTGTCTTTTAAATTATTACTCTCAGGGCTTAATGTTGCTCAACTTTCCAAAACGATTGTTTTTTTTTCAATCTTAAAAATATTTTTTCCCCCTTCACAATTCTGACATCTCAAATTTCTTAGCCATTTGTTTAAAAACGTTGTTGTTTTTTCAAATTTTTAAATGAATGACATGAAAATCGTTTCAATACCTCTCGTTTGAATGACGAACCGCTATTAAATTCAATTAATTATGACAGCAACACAATTTTTTTTTACAATTTCTATTGAATACAAAACTTTCACTAAGCAATTTTTCTGTTATATCAAAAAAACTTCTAGCATTCTATAAAAATGACAAATAATAATCAAAGGAAATGGAAAGAAAAAATTGATTCATATTTTTCTTGAGAATTAAAAAAAGTAATGGTAGAAAAAAATTGAGAAGGAATTTTGGATTCCAATTTTGATAAGGATTGGGGAAAAAATGGAGAAAAATTATTATAATTAGTATTATTTTTTTTTTTAATTAAAAAAATAGTCGGTTTTCAGAAAAGTGGTATTTCTTATCTCAATTTTGACAAGAAATCATCCTGTGAAAAATTCGTCAGGAATTCAGAATCACCTTATTTAGTAGAGATAGATATAGACGGAGAGCTAGCGATATACACTAGACGCTCGTTATTACCCGAGTTTCGGGACCCGACGGGTAATAACGAGCGCGAGCTAATACCTCCATACAAGGAGCGACAACAGTGCCGGCTCCACAGAGACCGAGCTTGGCTCAAACGTGGTTTAGTTCCGCCGCAAGAGCGCTAGATAGCGACGTTCCTGCGCCTGGAGCTCCCGCTAGCCAAGGTCGGGCAATAAGGAGATGGGTACTAACGAGCGTCTAGTGTATTTCACTAAGCGTCTCTTATATATATATATGTTGTATATTTTTCTTTCTTACTTACTATTGCTTACTTACTATCTTATTTCGTACTTAGTTACGTAGTCGCTCAGTTTTTTTGGAACATTTCTGATTCTGGCGCTGCGTCTAACAGTCTGTTCTGGTTGTCTAGGGTCAATGTTGACAGGTAAGGTGCTTTTCTTTGGTGCTTTGTTATTTACTCACATTTCCCTTTCAGGCTCCTCAGGTATCCCGATATCAGACTGATCTTCATCAGCTTCGCTTTCACCTTCTGATTCGTTTTCTGACCTTTGATCTTTAACTGACTTACATGTGCTGTTGGTTCGCAGTCTCCCGACTTATCGCTTCCTAATTTCTGAATTCTATAGGTATCATTTGGCAATTCTTAGCTGATTACAATCGGTCCGCGAAACTTAGATTGTAGTTCCGTTGACTCCCCTGTTGCTATTGGGTTTGACTTAACAAATACAATGTCCCCTACACTATATTTATCATTCTTAAATCGCTTACTGTCATATCTTTTCTTATATTGTACTTGGGCTTTTTCTATGTTGTCACGAACCTCCTTTTGCAACTCTTTTGGCATACGATACATCTCGTTTCCAGAGATGAGCGTTCCCACTCAGCCTTCATCGAAGCGAGGCAAATACCCATACAATGCTTCAAACGGGGTTATGCCAGTTGTCTTACTTATTGTTGTACAGTCGGACCTCGTTATAAGACTACGCGTTATAAGACTCTTCCCCTCAATTTGTTGAAACTCGCTCGAAACGCTTCCCCCACCAACAATTCAATTAAAATTTTGTGCCGAAACCTCGCTATAAGACTAACGAACAGTACGACTAAAAGCGAGATAAAATGTATACATATGTACATAAATACAACGCAAAACGGCGATAGTCTTATAGCGAGGCTTGGGCGCAAACACTGTTAAGCACAATAGTGGGGGAACCTCAATTCTAAGAATTTTTTCCCCTACAGCCCCGAACTAGTCTTATAACGAGGTCCGACTGTATTGAGATCTTTCTCCAAGTGTTTGATATTGGAGTCCCAATTATTTTCCTCTTTCTCGACTACACTACTGCGCATAGCGGGCAAAATCGCCTGGTTCGGTCTCTCAATCAGCCCGTTAGCTTGAGGATGGCGACTTGAGTTTAATGTATGCTTGATACCATATCTGTTACAAAACTCGTCAAAAGCGTGTGAAGTGAAACATGTGCTACGGTCAGACACAATCTCCGAAACGGCTTATGAATTGTTCAAGTTTTCTTATGGTGCACTGAGAGAAAAATATGGTTGATACAACCACAATTTGACCATAAAATAGAGTGTGTGGAGGTGACATCAATAAATTGAAGTTACAAATACCCACGGAATTATGTTCCTACGAATTATAAATTATTGTCAAAAAATGACTTAATCAATATAGTTGTTTCAACTATGCGTAGAGTTCAACGAATTATAGTCGGTATTACTATATCTATCAAGTAAATTCGACAATTCAGGTAATCAAGTACACTCTGCAGAGTATTTAGTGCTACCGAATTAGCGGATCATGAGTACTTCCGTTATCGTCAGTACAACACAACGCAAATGATATTTCAACTTTTGAAATTAGTAGTGTCAACGTTATAAAAATGTCAATTGAACTGTAGTTTTTTGTGATCTGTTGAGTAAATATAACCATGCTTGAAAGTTGATTTCACATTCCATGGTCGGTTGAATCTATCATCCTCGTCGTAACCTCGGTCGTAACCTATAGTATCTGAAATATCGGAAAATCGGAAAATCGGAAAATTACATATATTGTCATAGGGTCAAGTTTTACAGAGGGAGAAACATTAACAACAACACACAGATTAGCAACACATCATCACATAGAAATTGAGCGGCGCTTATAGGTGAGATCTTCCGTGTCTATTGTAACGTATCGGCTAGCCAGGCGATAGAATAAACAGGCATCGTGATCAGCTGATCACGTGACGATCCCCACCACCTTGCCGATGACGTCGGAAGGCGGACTTGCGACGTCAAGCAAGGCGACGAACGGTATAAAAGCTGGTGAGGACGAGCCTCATCAGCGATACGGAGTAAAGCACCCGTAGACGTCTCACAACGATGATAAAGTCAAATTACCTTCAATTCAAATTTCAAATATAAAATTTAAAACTTAATCAAACGAATGATATGCTAAAATTGATATCGATTCTTATTATAAATTCAAGCAATCTATTGCTGCTATTTAGAGAATAGATCAAAGCCAAGAAAATCGAGGCAATTAACAATAAATCGTAATTGTACTCCAAATTCCATTAAATCGGAAAATCGACAAACTATAGAAAGAAAGAGCTAATTAGAGTTTAAGGTAAAATTAAGAAAATAGAAATAAGAACAATTTTTGTTTATTTTATTTTTGTAAAATCAAAATACTATTTAGTTCGATTAAACATCAAGTTTCGATTAAACAGTAAACGCAAAGTCTTTGTCCGACATTTCCGTCACTCGATTCCATATAATAAACTTTAGCACGCTACAACAAGCTGATATAGTTTTATATCAGGGAACAGCTTTGAAGAGTAATCTTCCGAGTCTGATATACAGTCTTGGGTGCAAACCCCGGATCTGAGTGCAGGGAATAGTTATCAAAGATAGTAAAGCACAGGAGTCAGGCTTATGCGCAAGCATCGGTTCTGAACAGGGAAGTCGCTTTATTGAGAAATCAGTTGAGTCCACTAAAACACGGCTCTGTTAACTCCGAGTCCATAGAAAGCTAGGAATCAAAATCTAGAAAGGAGGCTTTTTGTGGCAGAACCAACTTTTCCCCTCCAACCTAGTTGCAAAGTGCCCAAATCTCAGAAAAATTAGAAAAAATCTTAATCGAGCGAAGAACTCACATAACGGCGGTCTATTCCTTATAATTTTAAATTGCCGGAATAGCCCGGAACGTTACACTATATATACCAACCAGCTTCAATAAGTGGCACTCGCGAGAATATTGAAAGCGGTGGTCGCCACCTTGCGAAGAAATATTGAAGTAATGTAGATGACCATACACATATCGTTGCAGTTTCTAGAAGCATAGTTCAAACTATACAGGGTGATTCACTGCTACCGAGCCAAATTGAGTGGATAGGTTCCTTGGGTAATTCTAAAACGAAAGTTCCTCAGCGAAAACTTGAAAACTTGAAAAAAAAAATTCATGAAAAAAAAAAAAAATTTCGTGGTTGACGTAGACGACAAAAAACTATGGCGCGGATGACCTGGTTGCCGAAAACTATGGAGCGGACGACCTGGCTGTCAAAAACTATGGAGCGGAAGACCTAGACGGCCGAAAACTATGGCGCAAATGACCTAGTCCGTGAAACTTATCTGGTGGTCGACGTAGACGGCTATAAAACTATGGAGCAGATGAGCTGGCTGCCAAAAACTACGGAGCAATGGATAACGAGGATATTCGATAACTCGGACACCGTTGATCTCTCGAATTTTTGGCTAAGGAATATTCGTCTTAGAATTCTTCAAGGAACCTACCCACTTAATTTGGCTCGGTAGCAGTGAATCACCCTGTATACGATACAAAACTTGTATGTATGTACGAACTTGAATTCCATAAAGCAAGCCGCGTTTCTTGATATAGCGCCGACAAGAACAATGTATGCAGTATAAAGCCTAAAATACGCAATATATATCAATGAAACGTAGTATGACCCACTACTTTTCTAGTAAATCTAACACGCATGAAGAGTTTAAATCAAACATTTGTGTAGTTGTTTTTGCATAAAGTGTAGTCGGAGAGTTTTTACTTAAACGATTGTCAGAGTCACTGCTATTATATGGTTCACAGAACCGTTTATAATTTGTGACTTGAACAATAAGCACATGGTAATCTGATGAACAATTTACATGGTAAAATTGACTATTTTTTTGGTCATTGTGAATAACTATTTCGTTTAGTTATTTCAATCACATATTTATAGCAGCATTAACAAAAATAAGGTTGATTTAGACATAAATATGGTTGAATGAACTAATAAAATTCAACTATACAAAATTTCACCATATACTATATATTTTTCTCTCAGTGTACGTGTCGACGTTACGTTGTTAACAGCTTCTATCTCTGCAAATTTCGTCAAATTGTCGGTCATTGCTAGTACATACTTATTTCCCCTAGGAGTCGATACAAAAGGTCCAAGGTGGTGTATGTGTACGATGTCGAATGGACATTTTCCGGGTGGAATTAGGTGAAGTTCCTCTTCCCCTTTTCGTGTTTTTCGTTTGGCGAAAATACAATCTAAGCAATTTTGAATGTGCCTCTTAACGTACGGTTTCATCCAGCGGCGGATTTAACGTGTAAGCGGCTTGGGGCTACACACATTTTTCGGGGCCCTGCATAAGAATAATGTATGTCTTTGCAAGTAGAGGCCCTATGCAAATATAAAGAAAATTCTATAAAAAGATAACCGGAATTTCATTCAGTAATCCGTTTTGAAAGAGCCTTCAAAATTTTTTTTTGAATGCAAGTGTCACTTTTGGGGGCCCCTGAGCATGCGGGCCCCGGGGCTATACCCCTGTAGCCCCCCCCCCCCCCCCCTAAATCCAGGCCTGGTTTCATCTTTGCAAAGTAATGTAACGGTTGTTACGTATTTATTTCTAAATTAAGCGTCTTGAAGGTGAAGGAGACATATGAAAGGAAAAGAAATTATTTCAATAAGACGAATGCTCGATATTACCTGGGTATTGAATTTATTATCACTTCGAATAGGACTGACACATAGGCAATATGTAAAAAGAGCCAATTGATCAAGACTTTACAAAATACTCCTCTTGATCCTCTTGCTGTACAATAATGATGAATTAGATAACAGTCTTGATCTGATTAGCAAGCAAATAACACGAAGCAAAATATCTAATGCGAAGCCAACAACTAATTATGGTGCCTTGATCCTGAACGATGTCCAATCAAATGCATGACATAACGGAACGATATGTGAAGTAACTAGGGTGATATTTAAAAGGTATAGCGACATAAAAATATCTATAGCTCAATGCACACGATAAAAGTCTCAAAAACAATATGAATAAAGTTCAATTTATAAGATAAAAGTCTCAAGTCGATATAAATATAGTTCAATTTACAAGATCAAAGTCTCAAGTCGATATAAATATAGATCAATTCGTACAATGCTAATATTAACAAACATATAGCTCAATGATAGTGATACGATTGTTGGGTTCTTAATGAGCGTGAACGATTTCGAATTTAGACCTTTTATTAACATATGGTATTTTAATGAGCGTGAACGATTTCGAATTTAGACCTTTTATTAATAATATGGTATGGTTAATGAGAAGCTCGAAAGAAGAGTGAAGTGTCTCTATCGCAACCCTATGGTTGCTACCCATCGTCAGTCATATGCTGACGCTGGGTATTTCAGCATTGGCGTATAGTACGCCATAAAAGAGTCTCAAAGGCGTGAGCGAAAAAGGCAAGGTGTCTTATTTTGAACTACTCTCCACTGTAGTTCGCAGAAGCCAAAGATTAATGAGAATAAAGTAATGGAGAATTATTGGTATCGCGATGTTTTGTCTTCGGTATAGAAGGCAAAACTTCCCGATACTCTTTTGCAGTTTAGTTAAAATGAAATATTGATTTTGATTGATTTGATTATAACACCTTCCCCCTTAAAAATGAATATGAAGCGAAGCAAAATATTCATCGGTATATATGTATATATATAAGAAGAAGTCAATATTCTAGTTGAGGATTACAAAGCTTTCCTCAGCTGTTATACATATAATTACCCTTAATAATAATGCTTATAATATTATTTTATACGGATGAGGATTACATACGCTTTCCTCAATCGTTTGCCTGATTACATATTTATTCTTATTCTCTATGATCCCTATCCATATATCGTAAACGGATAGCGTCACCGGGTCCGTCTTCGTCGTCAGTCATGTCTTCTATTATTATGTAATTTTGTCTTGTATTAGTTATGCCGAAATGTTTTATTGTTGGTTGTATGAAAATGGATTTTTCATCTTCCTGCATGACCGGCATCGGTTCTCTTTTCTTGCTTTGCTAATCAAATCATTCTGTCCGGGTCGATCCTGTTAGTTGTGGCTTATGGTATGGTTTCAGTCTGTTTGCATGCACTAATTTATTCTTCCCTTTGATTTTTTATCTCATAATTTACTTCGTTAATCTGGTCAGTGATGGGGTATGGTCCTAGAAATTTTTTGATCTAATGGTCCGGCGGTTTCGTTAGTCATTAGTACTAAGTCACCAATTTCGAAATTTTGTGGTCTTGTAATTTGGTCGTAGGATGCTTTGGATTTTTCTTTGGATTTATCTATGTTTTGTTTCGCAAGAATTTGACTGTTTGTCAGCTTTTCTGCGAGTCGCTGAGCATATTCTTTGTATGTTTCGTCCCTAGGTTCGTGAGGTACACTACAAGGTACTCTAGCTACTTGTCCGAATATAAGTTCGTAAGGCGATATTTTAGTAGTGGTATGAGGTGTTGTGTTGTAAGCAAGGATATAGATTGGGAGTGTTTCATTCCAATCGTCCGTCGTTGACATACACCTGAGGTAATCCTTTAACGTGCCGTGGCTGCGTTCTAGTGCCCCGTTGGTTTGCGGGTGGTACGCAGTACTATTTAACTTTTTTATTTTTAATATTTTTGTGACTTGGGTAAACAGGTCACTCATGAAATTCGTGCCTTGATCTGTAAGGATTGATAGTGGTACTCCGTAGTTAGATATGAAATTTCGTATGAAAGCTTTTGCGGTATGTTCAGCGGTAGCTGCTCGGAGTGGATAGGCTTGGGAGAACTTTGTTAAATCGTCTTGTAGTGTCAGTATGTAACTATGACCTGATTGGGTAACCGGCAGGGGGCCAACTATGTCCAAGAAAACCTTCTCAAATGGTTTATTACTGCTGGTCGTAATCTTCATTGGCATTTTGGTTTTTTGTCGGTCGGTTTTATTCTTTTGACAAGTTATAGAATTACGGATATATGTTTTTACATCGTTTTTCATTGAATCCCAGTAATATCTTTCCTTAAGTCGCGTCATAGTACGATTAACGCCTTGGTGTCCACCTGAAGGACTATCATGAAATTCTTTGATGACGTCTTGAATGTGATTCTGATTTAGATCGGTTTTTATATTTGAACAGACCGTTATTTTGATCCCCGATCCCTTAAATATGAATCGTAGCATCGTCCGAATTTTATGCCATTTCAATTTATCGATCCCGCAACCGATCCTGGGTATAGAAATTGTCTTGATCGAGTCTATTTCCAACCGTTCCCTAAATTTGATCAAACTTATGTATAGGTCTTCGTACGTTGGTTTATCCCAAAAGTGTAGTTTCGTCATTATGTAGTAGACGTTACGGTCCCGTAGGGTGATTTTACGAGTTGCGTATAATTCAGCTGATTCCCTCAAGTTTTCAACGTTGCCGTATCTAGTTTTAAATTCTAGTCCTATTCCCTGACTCATCTCCAGATCAGTGGAAATGGCATGAGCGTAATTGTCGATTCGATTAAAAAGGTCATCATGGATTTCTACGATGTCTGTGTTTTGTAGTATCGTTGTTTTTATGAGTTTACGATATTCAGGGTACGATGGGAAAGAGTCCATCGTTGTGATATGAAGTATTTTGAGCACATGATTAGCTGGTGGATCGATAGGATTCCTACTAAGTGCATCTGCATTCTGATTCTTTATTCCGGGTTTGAAACAAATTTCGTAGTCGAATTCTGAAATTTTCAATTGCCATCTGACTAATTTACTATTTGGATCTTTGATGTTAAACAACCAAGTAAGGGGCCTATGATCGGTAAATATTTTAAATTTCCTCCCGAACAAGTATGGTCTAAAATGTTGGGTAGCCCATACTATGGCCAGTAATTCGCGTTCGATTGTGGAATAGTTACTTTCCGCCTTATTTAGAGTTCGCGAGGCGTATGCGACAGGCCTGTCGTCACCTGGAACACCTTGAGATAGGACGGCCCCTAAAGCAGTGTTGCTGGCATCTGTTGTTAAAATAAACGTCTGCGTATAGTCAGGGTATATTAAGATTGAGTCGGATATTAGAGCATTCTTTAATTCCTCGAAAGAATTTTGTTGTAATGACGTCCATTCAAATGGTATGTTTTTCTGCAAAAGCTCTGTCAATGGTTTTGCTATCATTGAAAAATTATTGATGAAACGTCTATAGTAACCTACGAGCCCGAGAAATGATTTTATTTTCATAGGTGTATTGGGTGTAGGGAACTCCCTGACTGCTCTGACTTTATCTGGGTCAGGTTTAACTCCATCCTCTGATATAATGTGTCCTAGATATGCAACTTCTTTCCTCAAGAACTCACATTTATTCGGCTGTAGACGTAAGTTGTATTCTTTCAGTTTCCTTAGTAACGCCCAAAATTTTTCTGTATGGTTCTGGAGTGAGTCGGCGTAAATTATAAGATCGTCTAGGTATACTAAACATTTTAACCCTTGTAACCCCGATAGAACAGTATTCGCTAGTCTCTGGAATGTCGCTGGGGCATTTTTCAGCCCGAATGGCATGAAAGCGAATTCAAAATGTCCTTTACTGGTGGAAAATGCGGTTTTATGCATGTCGTCGGGGTTCATTGGAATTTGATGGAACCCGCTGGCCATGTCAAGTACAGTAAAGTATTTAGAGCTTCCTAACTGATCCAGGATATCTACTATATTCGGCAGCGGGTAAGCGTCCCCTATTGTTTTGTCATTCAGTTTTCGATAATCCACGACTATTCTCCACTTCTTGGTCCCTGATGAGTCTAACTTTTTTGGTACTACCCAGATGGGTGAATTCCATGGTGAGTTTGAATTTTGAATTATTCCTTTGTCAAGGAGATCTCCTATCTGTCTATCTACTTCTGTTTTGTGGATTTCCGGATACCAGTATTGTCTAATGTGAACCGGTGTCTCATCGGTAGTTTTAATTTTGTGAGTACATGCTTGTGTGCCTGGCAGCGTATCTCCATCTAAATAGAAGAGTTCGTTAAACTTGGTACAAGCATCTATTATACTTTCCTTTTCTTCTAAATTCAAATGGTCTAATCTTAACGCGTCTTTTAATCGTTTGATTCTGCCAGCTGAATTGTTTTCGTTGATACAGTTGACCGGTTGTATGTCGTTCGTATCAGAGTCTGTGATTCTGTAAACTCTTTGTGGCTCGATATAAATGGTGTGATCGGTGTCGGTAAGATTGATGATGCTTGTGATAGCTGTGTTATCGGGCCTAATTGTCACGTAACTTTCGCTTATCAGGACTCCGGGTTTTAATTCGGTCCTGCATATTGAGCCTTCTCTTATGAAATCTTCGGTGATGGTTGGGACGTCTGCCAGAATTTCTGTCCTGGCGGGAATAGTGAATTGTTTTTGGTTTTGCAATTTGTATTTGCGGCTACCTAATTGCAACTCGGGCTTATCCATGCCTCTGCATCTATAACTGATCAGCACATTGTTGAATTGAGTCAAGAGGTGGTTACCTATTAAGCCATCTTGCGTTATGTCTAAAGAATCGTCTACTACGTGAAATTTGATCGGCCTAACTTCATCTCCGCCGTTGAGCGTGAGTTCAATGGTTCCTAATGTGTGTGTTTGTGAATCGCTAGCTAGACCTTTCAATTTAATGACCTCTTGTGAGTTTATTTGGGGTGAGTTTAAAATGAATTTCCTTTTTATCAGACATGGATAGGCTCCAGTGTCTAACATCAGCAAGCTTTTCGGTTGGTTCAACTCGGGTATCGAAAAAATCACGTTGTTCGGTGAGCCTATTAGGTTTATCTTGTGTTCTGGTATTTCTATTTCTCTGTCGTTTGTGTTGAGCGGTTTTCTATTACGGACTTCGTTCCGCTCATCGACGCAGCCCGATCCCCAAAATTCGAGGTTCCTACGTGGTTCTGATTAGTTTTCGCAGCTAGCATAGCCTTCTTTTTGAAACATTTGTTTTCTATATGGCCCGGTTTTTTACAAAAGAAACACCTAATTCTAGAACTATCGATGGGATAGATTCGCTGGCATTCGTCGCAGGTAATTTCTTCCATTATAGAATCATAGCTATTTACTATTTCCGAACAGTTTTGTGAGCAATTGTTTTCTGATTCGTGGTCTGGATCTACGTATTGGTCGGATTCTAAACTAGAACCTGCCTCGAGGGTATTTATTGGTTCAAATCTCTGTTTCCTAAAACAGGTCTTTGCTGTGTGTCCGATTTTATTGCAATTTTGACAAACGAGATCGCTTCTATTAGTAGCAGTGGTTTTTGCGAGATGGGTAATTTGATTTTCAGTTTCCCTTAATTTTTCTTCTTCTGTGGCCCAGTTGTAGGCTTGAAGTAAGTCTTTAGGGTTTTTCAATCTTAGGATGTCACGTAATTTTTCGTTAAGTCCGTAAATGAAACAGTCTCGTGCTTTTGTCGTGATGTTTTTCTCGTAAAATACAGTTTCTTCCCTAGATCTTACCGGACCAGATTCTACTACTTTTATGCACAGGTGTTCTATTCTTTGATAGAAGGAATCGACAGATTCCCCAGGGCGTTGCCTACAGATGCTTAGTTCTAATTCCCATTGTCTATTTGTCCCTTTGGTTCCATAAAATAGTAGTAACTCCCTTTTCAGAACAGCGTAGTCTTGAATTTCCCTATTTTGAATCCTTTCATATGCCTTACCAGTGATTTTGATACGTATATACTCGTAGAGTTCTTCTAATTCTGTGCTGATGCATTGTTTGATCGCACGATCGCATTTGTCAATAAATTCTCTGACGCTGATATCCTTTCCGGTAAATACAGGAAGGAGTTTGGCTAATTTTTCAGCTGATACTGGCATTTTCTAGGATTTCAATTACAATTTCAAATTTAATTATTGCTAGTTCGTAGGACTTACAGTAGCAGTAGGATGAGCCAATGCATAACGTTATCAGTGTTGAGGGGTCGAAATTGCTGTGCCGTCGGATCCGTATGCGGTTGCTTTGGTGTTGATCTGTAGGAGTCCTCTTGCGTTTATGTCTTGACGGATCTTGAGGTTTCTTGGGCGCCTTTTCATGTAGGGCACGTAAACGTAGCTTCTGCACTTTAGGTACGATTCGTTGTAAGGGTGCATTAGATTTTATATTCCTCACAGGGTCACACTTTGTTATAGTCTAATTTGTAGATAATTTCGTTTCGTTCGCTGTGCAGGGGTTTGTTAACGTTGGATGCGTATAACGGTGAATTATGTGTAAATCCACGCACAGTGATTTTTGTTAACGTTGATTTCGTACAACGGTGAATTATATGTTAATTCACGCACAGTGATTTTTGTTAACGTTGATATATTACAACGGTGAGGGTTTGGTTTGATATCGTTGGTTTACTACAACGGGCTCTACTTTCGTTTCTTATACTTCACTTGTTTGTTAATTCCTTGGTCTCTAATCAAAAAATCCGTAACTTCTGACACCAGTGTTGGGTTCTTAATGAGCGTGAACGATTTCGAATTTAGACCTTTTATTAACATATGGTATTTTAATGAGCGTGAACGATTTCGAATTTAGACCTTTTATTAATAATATGGTATGGTTAATGAGAAGCTCGAAAGAAGAGTGAAGTGTCTCTATCGCAACCCTATGGTTGCTACCCATCGTCAGTCATATGCTGACGCTGGGTATTTCAGCATTGGCGTATAGTACGCCATAAAAGAGTCTCAAAGGCGTGAGCGAAAAAGGCAAGGTGTCTTATTTTGAACTACTCTCCACTGTAGTTCGCAGAAGCCAAAGATTAATGAGAATAAAGTAATGGAGAATTATTGGTATCGCGATGTTTTGTCTTCGGTATTGTAACGTATCGGCTAGCCGGCCGGTAATATAGTAAGGTCTCGTGATCGGCAGATCACGTGATCACCCCACCAACCAGCATGACGTCAAATGACGGTCTCGCATCGCCGGAGAAGACGACGATGAGTATAAAAGCTGGTGAGGACAAGGCTCACCAGCGATACTCTGCAAAGCGCGGGTAGACGTCTCACATCCATTTCTCGGAGCGACACGAGACAAAGCGTCCGGTCGACTCAAACAAACTTCAATTCAATTTCAAATTCACAAATTAAATTTAACAAAGAAAAGTAAGCTAAAGCAGCTACTATTTCAAATTCAATTATTAAACTCTAATGCTGCAGATTTGAGATTAGAAAATTAAACTCGAGGCATTTATCAATAAATCGAACTTGCACTCTTAAATGTAAAACGAAACCAGAGATCAATCGCATCAAAAGAAATGAGCCAGTAGAAATAAGGTAATGTTAAGAAAATAGAGATAAGAAGTAAAATTTTGTTATTTTATTTTGTAGCAATTCAAAATCAAACAATTCTTTGAGTAAAACGATTTAATTTCACAAAGTCAAATCGCTACGATCTTTATCCGACATTTCCGTCGCTCATTTCCATAATAAAAACTCTTGCACACAACATAGAAGCCGAGATAGTATAATTTCAGGGAACAGCTTCGGAGAGCAATCTTCCGAGTCTGGTTATACAGTCTTGGGTGCAAACCCCGGATCTGAGTGCAGGGAATAGTTAGTAAAGATAGCACAGGAGTCAGGCTTATGTGAGAACATCGGCTCTGACATAGGGACGTGGCTTTACAGAGAAATCTGGCGAGTCCACGCAAACGGCTTTGTTAATTCCGAGTCCGTAGGTAGTTAGAAAATCTAGAAAGGAGGCTTTTTGTGGCAGAACCAACTTTTCCCCTCCGACCTAGTCGCAAAGTGCCCAAAACTCATAAAATCTCAAAAAATAATTATTTGAGCAAAGAACTCACAGAACGGCGGTCTATTCCTATCTTTTTTAATTACCGGAATAGCCCGGAACGTTACATTTGGCGCCCAACGTGGGGCACTTTGCAGTAAAATCATTTTTGGAAAATTTAGCTTCAAAATTTTTTCTCTCTTGCAAAATTTCAACGTAGATTCAGAATAACAGTAAATTCAAGTTCAATTTCAAGCAAACAGTAGAGTCAGTCTAAATTTAAAGTCAAAATTCAAAACATGACCTGCACAAGGATCTGATAGACTGTATACCAGACTCGGTTCGATTGTTGTTGTCTCGCTAGTTTTGAGTAACGGCGGAAATGTCGGACGAAGAGCTAGGTAGTGTTAGGCAACAAACAATATCGAATGTTTTCGATGTCAGGGGGCAGGGTATAGATTCAGGTGCGGCGAACTCCGAAATGTTGACGGCAAATTTAAAGCGTGATAGTCTTTCAGTAAAAGATTCAGAAGATCCGTATGCGAAGATACTGGCAATAATAGAACGAATTGAACAAAAGGTAGAATATCAGTTTGACAACTTAGAGAAAATTATCACTAGTAAAACAGCTGAAGACATCGCGGATGCAGCTAAACCTAAAACAAAAGAAAACACATTAATTAGCTTAGAATATGAAACTTTAGATAAAGAAAATGAAAATTTAAATTTGATTGATTTTGAATCAGAAACTCTAAGTGTAACGAACTTCGAATCAGAGAAAGAAAATTTAATAGAAACTTTAAACTTAACAGAAGTTGAATCAGAAATAGATTTAATAGATTTCGATAAAGATTTCATAGAAACCGTAAATTTAATTGACTTCAGAGAAGAAGTGTCAGAAACGGTAGACTTGATCGATTTCAGTGAGGATTTAATCGATTTCAACGTAGAAATTACTGAACATAAATATCAAATAGAAGCAGCTGAGGTAAACACAGGACATAACATAACGGGATTAGCCTACTCAGCAAGTGTAAACGCAGCTGGAGATTTAAATTCGATGACAAATCTGCCAGAAGAAAACAAGCGTATTGCCGAATTAGACAAGTATAATTTAGATAATTGTAAAATTGCTAAAGTTTGCTATAAAAAACCAGGGGGCAAGCGGATTGCGAACCCCAATATAAAATTAAAAGTTACAAAATCAAAAGGACTTAGGAAAAGAAAGAAAAGACGCGATTATCGTTCAAACGCCGCCAGTAAGGTGTCACGGATTAAAAAATTAAGAAAGTTACATTTGGCGACAACCGAACGTGTAGCACACACAAAAGAAAAAAAAAAAAAAAACTGATTGCAAGAAATTTAAAATTGGAATAAATAGATTAAGTAAAGGATAGGCTAGAATGCAAATAAGCGAATCAGTCACTTTCAAAGGAAACAGACAAATTGCAACTCTAGATTATCTAAAATGTAGTATTAAGAAATAGAATTAAGAAAACTTAGGATTAATGGCTCAGAAATTTAAAGTCTAGACTAGCTAGACATTTCAAAACAAATTTGGATAACCCAATTTAGGGATTAGAAGGATCGATAATAAGATTAAAATTTGACCGATAATTACTTAGTGTAAACAGCAAGGAGTATGACGCAATTCAAAAATAGAGAATACTCACGCTTGTAAATAAGAAGGTGGGTGCACGGGAGAGACCATCCCGGATATAACATACGAAGAACCTGTAAAAGAAAAACATAGAGCATTAACGAAGGTAGTTGATGACATCATATTAACTAACAAAATCGACTTACCATGGAAAAAACTGATGCGCCTAAAGAAGAGGAGATCGTGAAGGATGTCAACTTGAATATGCCATGGAAGCTGACCAAGATCGACTTACCTGAAAAAACGAACGAATATCACGAACAAATAAGAAAAGATAGTAAACAGAAACAGACTGGACTTACGTGCAGAACTAAAGAATGGATGCAGTCAGAAGCCAGTAGTTCCACAACCGCAGTTAACACCATTCGTTGCACCAGAAGAACCAGATTACATAAAAAACTGGGACCCGACAGATCCTTTGGGATGGAAGAAAGAGATCTGAAATCCTGAAGAGGACCAGATATCAATGACGTAGACGACCAGGCCTAGCCAAGATCCGGGACATGAATGAAGAATAATCCATCAACACGGACATCCCGAAATTCAAGCAAAAAACGAGGCTATCATTCGGAAGCCGATGTTGATGGAAGGGGGCAATGTAACGTATCGGCTAGCCGGCCGGTAATATAGTAAGGTCTCGTGATCGGCAGATCACGTGATCACCCCACCAACCAGCATGACGTCAAATGACGGTCTCGCATCGCCGGAGAAGACGACGATGAGTATAAAAGCTGGTGAGGACAAGGCTCACCAGCGATACTCTGCAAAGCGCGGGTAGACGTCTCACATCCATTTCTCGGAGCGACACGAGACAAAGCGTCCGGTCGACTCAAACAAACTTCAATTCAATTTCAAATTCACAAATTAAATTTAACAAAGAAAAGTAAGCTAAAGCAGCTACTATTTCAAATTCAATTATTAAACTCTAATGCTGCAGATTTGAGATTAGAAAATTAAACTCGAGGCATTTATCAATAAATCGAACTTGCACTCTTAAATGTAAAACGAAACCAGAGATCAATCGCATCAAAAGAAATGAGCCAGTAGAAATAAGGTAATGTTAAGAAAATAGAGATAAGAAGTAAAATTTTGTTATTTTATTTTGTAGCAATTCAAAATCAAACAATTCTTTGAGTAAAACGATTTAATTTCACAAAGTCAAATCGCTACGATCTTTATCCGACATTTCCGTCGCTCATTTCCATAATAAAAACTCTTGCACACAACATAGAAGCCGAGATAGTATAATTTCAGGGAACAGCTTTGGAGAGCAATCTTCCGAGTCTGGTTATACAGTCTTGGGTGCAAACCCCGGATCTGAGTGCAGGGAATAGTTAGTAAAGATAGCACAGGAGTCAGGCTTATGTGAGAACATCGGCTCTGACATAGGGACGTGGCTTTACAGAGAAATCTGGCGAGTCCACGCAAACGGCTTTGTTAATTCCGAGTCCGTAGGTAGTTAGAAAATCTAGAAAGGAGGCTTTTTGTGGCAGAAACAACTTTTCCCCTCCGACCTAGTCGCAAAGTGCCCAAAACTCATAAAATCTCAAAAAATAATTATTTGAGCAAAGAACTCACAGAACGGCGGTCTATTCCTATCTTTTTTAATTACCGGAATAGCCCGGAACGTTACAGTATAGAAGGCAAAACTTCCCGATACTCTTTTGCAGTTTAGTTAAAATGAAATATTGATTTTGATTGATTTGATTATAACACGATAAATAAAATTATAGCTCAATCCGTAGAAACTTAAGGCGTCTTCTCACTTTAGGCACCTCGAAAATAGGCTATTTTCGCGATTTTTTTTCGAGGATTTTTGAAAAAAATTATGGGATAAAATGGATCCTATGTAATAAACACATCTTTCAAGTACAAGAAAAAAAATTTTTTTTTTTTTTTGAACAATTATTATAATCAAACAGTAGCATCGAAAAACCCGTGTAGAAATGTTATGTTCGTGGCTTGTTGATGGTATCTCCGAGACAGGTCATCCGAAACAAAAAAATAAAACAGTTTTAGATTCAGTATGTCAGTGGCTATAGCGCATATCATCAGATTTTTGATATTCGCGAAAATAACAAAATGGCGCACGTTTTTCGAAGAAGTACAAAAAAAAACGCGTTTTTTTGCAGTTTTTTGTAAAAAAAAAAATACTTCAAATCAAAATTCAAAAAATCTGATGATATGCGCTATAGCCATAACTATGAAGAATATGTCATTCAAATTTCATGACAATCGGCCGGATAGTTTCGGAAATTTTATCAACAGCGCACTGAAAAACCTTGTTTTGAGATAAACGCGTTTAAAGTTTTGGTTGCAGAAAAATCATGAAAAAACCTTACCTCGGGTTAGTCAGCGATGCACGTGTTAAGGTCTTATTAGATGAGTATAGACCCCAAAACAGAATATACCTAAGCAAGGGGTACTACATCAACAAAAGAACATTAACAATTGTATAGAGTCAGGTATACAGGGACCGTCCGAGCGGCGTCAAAGGGATCAGCCGGGTGCTCTCAGGTAGTCACCTAACGGTCGCCCAAAAATGTAGTTAGACTCGTCCGATCTTTATGAAATTTTGATATAACATTTTTGATGATATGTACTTTCAAAATTAAAAAAAAAAAAAAATCGATTTTTTTTAATTTCCAAAGTGAGAAGACGCCTTAACAAAATAAAACTTATCCTAATAACTTAGCTCTATATGATGTGTCGTGGACGGAGGTCCCTACGGAAGAGAGCGAGGTTTCTTGCTGATCCGGACACCTGTGTATCGGGTCACCTCGCATTCGTTCGACAGGTGCCGTGATTCACGGGCTATTCATTCAAATTTGAATAGGTGTGCGTTCGCGCTTACAGTAATAGTAGGCCTGTATTCTAGCGACCGTCTTTTCTACTCCAAAGTGGCTTGAAAGATCGTGATGCTTAATTAGAGGAAAGTCACCAAATATGGAATACCATTTTGTTTTAGGGATAGAAAAAAAAAAAACTTCATGGAAATGAAAATAGTTTAATGTTATTACTAATCAGTCATACATTTATATGTAGTAATTAACAGTCTTTTATCAAATATATTAATTTTCAAACTAAAATCTAACACAAAAAACAAAATCACAAATGAGTAACCAAATATGGAATAGGTACCCATGTATGAAATATAAGCATAAATCATCATATCAATGATAAAAATAGACATAAATATCTATGAGATCATGTTTAGGATTTTTAGATTTAGCGTTCGCGGCTGAACCTCAGCCGTCGGTGCACTCGTGATGTGAGGATCTCAATGATAAGAATTGGGTTTCACACTGTTAGTTCATTTGATAACATTTATTCCATTAGCAATAGTTTAACACACACACACATAAATAGGTTTTAGATATGACTAGCCTTTCGGCGATGTAGGCAGGTTTTGATAGCGAAATACTTTTATACAATTAGCCTATCGGCTGTATAGGCAGTTTCTATATTGTAAGCTACTTAGGGTGTCACCTGTGGCGGTGGCGATTGCTGATCTACTACCTGGCGAACAAGAGGAGTGGGGGGCAAATGCCCATACGCGCTGGGAAGCGCTGCCCTCTGCGGAGTTCTTCTCGTTCTATTTCTATCCAGATCAAATAAATTTAAATAAAATATTGTGATCAATGAAAGAAGTTGCTTAATTCACTTGCAAAAGTCACAGATCCAAGTATGAAACTCTGGACCAACACAATCATAATGAGCCCAGAGCCCACATATTAATATTCCATAATTAGGCACGAACGACTGCCCATATTTGGATTTTTATACTACACTCCTAACAAAAATTAGCGGGCCACCCAATTTTTGCTTCAAAAAATGTTCGATTTCAAAGTCTCGTAATTCGGCGAAAAATTGACTTAGCGAGTCGTTCGTAGAAGCATTTTAAATCTTGAAGCTTCATCTTTCAGATGCTTACTTTCGACTGCGTTTATGTTCTTGTTGTCTTGAATCATGGTCCCTTGAACCATCTCGTGTCAAATTTGTGTATCGATGTTCCAACTTCAAAACAACGCACGGGGTCGGCCACGATTGGAGTTTTAATTTCAAGATGGTCATTTTGAAGCTTGGAATGTCCTCTTCAAATTCCTTTATCGCCTGTCGGGATAAAATCATAGAAAACTTAGAGTAGAACAAACAGCTGGAATTAAAACGTAGAATTAGACTTTTATTTTTGTATTATTTTTGTATGACTTCATTCTCGCAAAACGATATCGATTTTGTTAAATAAATAGAATAAGTGAAAAACTTGGATATTTATTTGACAGTCTAAACAGCTGAGTTTAGGTGCACTGGTGTCATCACTAATCGAATAGATTCGTATCTGCCACTCAGAACACTCTCAATTTCAGCGTGTTATTATTTCCTCGTGTTGACATGAAATTTAAAAGGACAGGAAACCGAATTCAGGTGCACTGGTGTCTTCACTAATCGAATACATTCGTGTTAGCCACTCAGAACACTCTTAATTTCAGTAAACAGCATAGATTTCCTGATCTATCGCTGTCAGGGAACAGAACTCATCTGGAAAAAACCATGTGCTTTTTACCCCTTTCGTGGCGTAACAAGTCAGAAAGCTAGTTAGCTTGTTTAACATATAGAATTCTAACGCATCGCCGCCTAAAACAACTCAAAATAATTTAATGCAACAACCACGCCTGTCTCTCGCTCATTATCGCATTATTTAATTTATTAAATAACCCGAAAAGTTGCACCATATTAGGATACTATTCCATATTTGGTGACTTTCCTCTACTATTGTCTTCCGCATGTTCTTTGGAACGACTAAGCGACCGACCTTACCGTTCTCCCCTTCTACCAAGCGATACAGCAACCCATCACGCAATTCGTAATCTTGGACCTCGTTTGACTCGACTCTCGATCTGTCACACACCCTTCTTTCTAATATTCTGATTTTCCTAGCTATTGTTTTATCTTTTCTTTGAGACATTAGGACTTCGTTCTCTCGAGTAGCGATAATGAAAACATCTTCTCTTTCGCAGTCTGCAACTTGATCATTGATAGGAGCACGCGACAATGCATCTACGTGTTGCATTCTGACACCTGGTTTGTGTTTTATACCAAAGTAGAACTCTCCGATCTCACTCAGCCATCTAGCTACTTCAGGCTGCGTAGTTTTCCATGCATTTAGATGAACTAAACACTCACAATCGGTCACGATCGTGAATCTCAAGCTGATCAGAAATGATCTCAACCGACCTAACGCCCAAGCTATAGCCATCAACTCTAACTTACTCGAGTGGTAGTTTGATTCTGCGTCTGTCGTGCGCTTACTTATTGCATAGACCATCCTAAACTCTCACCCTCGTTGGCCTGAGGCAGCATGCCCGCGACCCCCTTGGAGGAGACATCAGTGTGGACTTCCGTGCGATCTGCCTTGGGATCGTAGATTCGTAATGTTGATTTCGATACCAATTTCTGCTTAATTGTTTGAAACGCTTCCTCCTCCCTTTCGGTCCACTGGAAGTCACACCCTTGCTTAGTCAACGATGTCAGTGGAATAACTAATTTTGCGAATTCTGGGACGAATCGCCTGAAGAAACTAGTCGACCCAACAAACCTGCGAACTTCATGGGCATTACTTGGCATTGGAAATTCTTCGATCGCCCTTACCTCTGCCCCCTGGCTCCACTAGACCTTCACCTACTCTGAACCCTAAGAACTCGATATGGGTCATCTCAAATTCACGCTTTCGAAGCTTCAAGGTCATCCCTGCATTTCGGAGTAGCTTCAAGACTGTTTTCAAATTCTGCATTAGTTCTTCCCATATCTTTGCAAGTACACAAGGGTCGTCAAAATAAGTTACGGCTATCTTCTGGTGCGCCTGCCTGAGTGCCATCTTCATGGCCTTGGCGAAGTACGACGGTGCACCTACCAGACCGAACATAGCTCTCGTGAATTCTCCCGTTTGATTCGCCGTAATGAATGCCGTTTGCTCCTTGGACTCCTCTGCCATTGGTAATTGGAGATATCCCTGAACTAGATCGAGAATAACAAAATATATTGCGAGCCTCGTTCTTTGAGATTACGATGTAGTACCACTACTTTCCGCTAGGTGTCACACGTTATTAGAGCTTTGAAGGTATCTTACCTCGATCGAAAAGGAATCGAACCTTCTTTATTTAGAAATGAGTTTACTTTGCGTTTCGTCTCGGGTACAGTGACAGACTCGTCAGTAGGGCTGCGCCACTGTACCCTGCCCTAGACGCATGGATGTCCGGTGGTGGACAACGATAATTACTAGAAGCTGGTATATATGCGAAGCATAGTAATATCGTGTGCTAGCGAGAGCGATGCTCAGCTAATGCGACGCGTAGCGGGCATGAGGCGAAGATGTTATGACGCCACAGCTTGAAATTTGTAGGCCCGCCACCTACCCGTATCCGTTGTTTTCTTCATATCCACCACGGCGTGGGTACCAGAATCGAAAGAACATAACGTAGCGAAGAAGAAGAATGGAGAAGCGCGAGCGAAAATGAAAGATCATCGGAGAGTGAAAAGAATTCATACAGTGATCAATCGCAGGAAGAGGAAAATGCATCAGGAAATCAACGAGGCAACAAGGACAGCGGAAGGCGTCAACAACGCCATATTGATAGAGGTCGCCATAACTACACAAATTCACAAATGGCAAATGACGAACGTCAACAATTAGAGATCGTAGAAAATCAAACCGGTAAGTTGTAATAGTATTGGTTGAGTTTACACGAGGGGTAAGACGAACACCAGAAT
Source organism: Rhogogaster chlorosoma (assembly GCA_944452935.1). Classification (NCBI taxonomy): domain Eukaryota; kingdom Metazoa; phylum Arthropoda; class Insecta; order Hymenoptera; family Tenthredinidae; genus Rhogogaster; species Rhogogaster chlorosoma. The sequence continues at coordinate 14,150,158 of OX101800.1, read as the reverse complement.
ATATACAATGACTGAGCTTACACGAGAGGTAAGACTATGGTCAACAATAATATCTATGGCTGAGTTTACACGAGAGGTAAAACAAATGCTGAAAATAGTCACTGGCAGAACTTACACGAGAGGTAAGGCAATTGCGAGATAGACGTTGGACCGAGACAAATATCTCCTATTTCACAGGGTCACTGGGCGAAAAAGTTATTGATAACAACAATCAATCTATGATGACTGCTGTAGACCAAAGGCCATCGACAAGCACTGATACAAATGGGGAGCCAATCGTCGTACCATTGAGCGAAGACATACTCAAGACGTTAGGTAAGGACCCCACAAAAAACAAATTGACAGCCCCAAAAATACACCCAGACCTGTTCGTTAGATGGAATAACTGGATAATGTCAGGTCTGGGAAATGAAGAAAGTGGAAGCCTAGTGGAAAAGTATTTATACCCTGGTATTTTTGAACCGCCTAAGGTAAATCCTGAAGTTGCAGTGTCCCTAAACGAAGCATCTGAAAAACGAGATGTACACTTTGCTGAGTCGCAAAAAATACTTGGCGCAGCTATGACATCCTTAGGGGTTGCTATCACTACTCTTATAACAGAGAATAAGGAAAATATCGATGACTTAAATATTCTAACGAATCTAAGCGACGTTGGCAAGTTACTTGCAGAGACACATTTCAAACAATCTGTGGCGAGAAGGGCATTCATACTACCAGGGATTAATAAACAAGTTAAATCAATTTTGGAAAGAACCAAGACAGATACTCTATTGTACGGCACAAATCTAGCAGATAAAATAAAAGAAGCCCAAGCGATAGAGAAATTTGGTATAGATCTGAAAATTCAGCCATCAGTAAGAAAAATAGGTCCAGCTAAACCAAGTTTAAACTGGAAAGGCCCATTGGTCAAACGTCAGTCCAACTACCAATCGAGCCACAAGACAAGAGGACAACCGAGACCCTCACAGCCACCCAGGAGCCGAGGGAGCTCATACCAGAAACCAAAAACTCAATACCACAACCAAAAGAACAACTATCGGGCCAGGCAGTAGAGGTCAGCATAATAGCTGGCAGGCTCAAAGAATATAGAGAAAGTTGGGAACGTATAACCAGAGATAAATTTATTCTGCAAATTGTCGATGGATACCGTATAAAGTTTACTACAAAGGTCAAACAGATAGGTTTCAAAAAAGAACTTGTCAGATCAGTTAAGGATGTTCTCCAGGAAATCGAATTAATGATGAGAATTTAATGAAACTTGGCAAAAGTGTAGCCAAGCATGTAAATAAAGCTAGTTTAAATTTTTGTGTACCTGGGGTACCTGTGAACCAAGATATAAATAATTATATTTATGCTTATTTTACATGGGCTCTTACGGGGAACAGTTACATTTCTGTATTCTTTCAGTCATAACTTTTTAATTGACGATGAGAATTGGTTATAAGTATGCACGTTCGAAAGAATAAGAACTGAGGATCATTTTCCGCCCTTAAAAATATTCCAAGGGTACCTATGAAAGATGTATGCAAGCAATAAACATGAAAAAATATGCATGAGCTCACGAAGCGTAGAAGCGCTGACAACGTCGCAGGTTATACACCGGTCTGTAGTCGGCACGCGTGGCTGCGGCTCACACACTAATATGCAGCCTATTGGCGCGACATTGCCAAGCGTTCACGCGCATTCTCTGTCTTTCTCTTGCAGAGCTACCTTTCTCTTTCGCACCGAAGAGAACATCCTTAAGGAAACCAAGGATCTAGCAATGGCAATCAAAAAATTAATTAAAAAAGGTGTAGTAATTTCGTGTACACCCAAAAAAGGACAGTTTCTCTCATCTTATTTTTTAGTTCCCAAACCAGACGGGACAAATCGCTTCATCTTAAATCTAAAACAACTGAATAAGTTTATTACCACAGACCATTTCAAAATGGAGGATTTAAGATCCGCCACCAAGGTAATATCGCCTGGTGATTATTTAACGTCAGTAGATTTGAAGGATGCTTATTTCCTAGTCCCTGTTCATGAAAAAAGTAGGAAATACTTAAGATTTGAATTTAACAATGAAATTTTTGAGTTCACATGTCTACCATTTGGGTTGTGCACCAGCCCTTATATATTCACGAAAATCATGAAACCAGTCATCAATACTTCGAGAGCACAGGGCTTAAGGGGGGGGGGGGTCCATCGACCAAAGTAGCTACCAGAAGTATGGGTCGCAGATGGCTGTAAATTTTTTTCTGGCTGTTGTTTGGTGTTTCGAAAACAATGCCTGAAGGTCACTGCGATAAAAAAATATTTGACCCGGGTCGATTTTTTATATACGACCCAAAACAAGATATCAAAAATATGAATCGATTGATTGTTCGGAATAGTAAACGGTATCTGCACACCAAATTTCAGCCAAAAATATAGAAAATTGTAGGAGGAGATACACTTTGAAGAATCTGAAGTTTCCATTTTTAACGATTTTTTAATGCCACTATTTTTTTTCGTAAAGTGTAGTGAATTTCATGTAAAAAAGGTCTCATGCTGTTTGCTGCTATAATAGATAGTTTAGGACATATGAATTTTCAGAAATAAATTTTTATCACCTGAAAAATTTCAGGGATGTATATTTATTGAACGTGGAAAAATCATATTCTGAAATTTATTTCTGATATATTTCTGAATAAATTTTTATTTCTGAAATTTATTTCTGATATATTTCTGAATAAATTTTTAGAATATGATTTTTCCACGTTCAATAAATATACATCCCTGAAATTTTTCAGGTGATAAAAATTTATTTCTGAAAATTCATATGTCCTAAACTATCTATTATAGCAGCAAACAGCATGAGACCTTTTTTACATGAAATTCACTACACTTTACGAAAAAAAATAGTGGCATTAAAAAATCGTTAAAAATGGAAACTTCAGATTCTTCAAAGTGTATCTCCTCCTACAATTTTCTATATTTTTGGCTGAAATTTGGTGTGCAGATACCGTTTACTATTCCGAACAATCAATCGATTCATATTTTTGATATCCTGTTTTGGGTCGTATATAAAAAATCGACCCGGGTCAAATATTTTTTTCTCGTTGTGAGCTTTAGGCATGGTTTTCGGAACACTAAACAGCAGCCAGAAAAAAATTTACAGCCATCTGCGACCCATACTTCTGGTAGCTACTTTGGTCGATGGACCCCCCCCCCCTAATATCAGTAATATATTTAGATGACATCTTATGCGTGGGCGTTGACTGAATATTCTAAAGACGGTTCGCCCTGGGTTAATTTGTGAGCCGACCAAGTGGGCTTGAAGTGGGCTTGGCGCAGCAAGCGGTATCTGTCTACCGACTGAAATTTACAGTTTCACCCAGCTGCGAGCTAACTCGTAAGGTAAATTCTGATTGATACCAGTTGGGATCTGAGATACTAGCAGACACACTGTTTTAGCGTGCGTGTTTTTTCTCCACTTTATCGACTATGACGAAAACCTACAAATCGTATACTCTGGGAACTTTCCACATCAATTCGAAGTTCAATAATTAAAGTGACTAAGCTTTGAACTTTTCTACGAAATTATATGCATTTGCGTATTAGCAAATTCCGGTGAAAGTTTCTAACAATCGAATTGACATGTAACAAACACGCGAAGTAATCAAAATGAATTTTATGTGCATCTGTTACACTTTTAAGTATACGTTTTAATGCTTTCTCGGAGTCTTGTATGCAAGTCTATACGTGATCGTAAAACAATAAAAGAAAGCTCGAACTAGTTATCGCGCTTTGGCATTATTATTATTTCCCCCGTTTTTCTTATTTTATATTACATTTATCCGCGATACTTCCTATATCGTTCAATACATACGATTTCTTATGTGGGATGAATACGGACCACTGAATTAAAAAAAAAAGCTTAACAATATACTTCGACATCTCTTGGTTTTTTCGTCCTCGAAACAAAGAAAATATTACTAATGTTTTTGAACATTTGTTCAGTTTACGGGTGCTTCTGTCAAAAATCTTGGTGATTATTATATTATTATTATTTGTCATTATGAGGTGGTCCATTAATCTGCGACTTTAAAATTATCTAGTAATATCGACCGGCTGGCATAGTGAATATAGACCGATAAAAAATCTATTTTACAGAATAAACACATGGCGAGGTAGTAATTGATAGAAAATGATACATTATTCAAGCAAATCATAAATCAAAAATGACTATTTAATTTTCTTCTTTCTATCATATAGGGAAGTTCACCATTATTTTTCCCAGAAACTGTTATTATTTTGATGTAATGATTAACGAATGTGTTGTATCGTTCAAGAATAAATTTCAATGATAGATATTGTAACTGGTGTCTCGACTACGTTTGGGTACACCTAGGAGAAGGCCGGGCTACAAACCTGGGGCTCCTGGAAAAAAAAATCGGTTGGGCTCGAGACTCGGGGCTCCGAGTCCTCTCTCACTCTCGCTCTTAAAACTAGCTCTTAAACTAGGTAGAGGGATTTCTTGGGGGCGTAGAATAACGACACTTGTAACGGTCCAGGTAGAGCGTCTACAATATATTTTGTAATTAACACGTGCTCTGGTTCACGTCGTGGACCCGCCTCGCGTGGGATAAATATTACCGGCCTTTTAAATCCCCGTGTCTCTAGTTTCGCGTCGGTATAGGTAATGTTTACCTCGCACACTCTCGCGCCGCGTGCACACAGCCGGACTACCGCGCGACTCCTCGTGCTAGTGTGCGTGAGCTGGCCGTCGGATTCCCGAAGCGCGTATGGCCTAGCTACCGCAGGTATGCCGAAAAGTGTGTGTGTGTGTGTGTCTGCGTGTGTTTGTGGGGTCAATTACCGTATGGCTACTATCCTACAGTCTTGCAGTAAGATTATAAGATGAGCCTACGTAATTGATCAACAGAGCCACTACCACCTGTCAATCGCGCAATGGATCTCCAGGTGAGCGATCTCGTGTTGGTGTGTCAGCGTCGGCTCGCATACACTGCTGAACAAGTGCAGCCTTTGTAATAAAAGTTGCACTGCCGACAGTGGTATGTGGCTGTCTGCCGTGAGTGTTAGGATGGGTGCTGTAAGGATTGTTCCTGTAAAAGAATACACTTCACCACTTCACTATATTTACACTTAACTAAGTTTATTGTTCCTCTTACTTATTCTACTATTTACACTGACTGGAAGTCTATATACAAAAAGATAGGGATTGTTCCCGATATTGATTAATTAGGTATTCACTAATTAATTAGAAAACGAAAAATAAAAATCTAAATAGAAAATAAATCAAATATAAATCAAATAATTGCGTTATCGCTCGCTAGACTTGATGCTAGACTTTGATGTTATTATGAAACTCTATTTTGTGCTATTATTAAATTGTCACTTTGACTCAAATTAGGAGAATTGGTAATTGATCGATATTTCACGGATGATAGATAAATACTGTACTGAACTGAACTGACCTGTCCTGCCTTGTTTATATAGTCCTTTACACGGATTTGGATTCTCCTGAATACGTGTTAGTGTGTCTAGAATGTTCTCTGATTTTCTATTGTCTTAATTACTTTGATAGAATGCTAATTTTCTCTTTATTATCTGGAAGCTGGTGGAGTTTATCTCTGCCTTGTATCCGGCGCAAGTAGCTATATTCTAATCTTGTTATATGTTTCATTGTTTTGGATAATAAGTATTTATTTTCCTCAAGACGCACGTCGATGGTAGCGATCACCATCGAGAAGCCTCTACGACCTTCTGCAAGCTTCCAGAATGTTATTTTGATTCTAGAACATTCTATCTGAACGTTACAGTTTTCTTATCTTTAAGCGATTTTCTATGTGAGGAGCATTATGTGCCCGTCACACACTGATGTTTAAATCTACTGAAAATATTTATTAAAAGAAAAAAAAGAAAAGGTGGCGAATTTAAGATCACGCCTGCTACCTGGCGTCTTACAAGGAATTATAAGCTTTAAGGAAGTTACCTCTACTCTAAATGCACTCAATATAAAATATAAATGACTCTAATAAATTCAATATAATATATTATAATATAATACAAGCGGCGACTAGGCTCGACTACCGCTGTAGTCAGCTGGGTAGTCGCTGTCTCTCTCTGGCTGGTGGCCAGCCGTCACTTTACGCGGCTCGCTCGAGCGTTCGCTGCGAAGTGACGCGGCGCAGCTAGGCGGGGCGACGGGGTGGGGAAGCGGGGTAAGCGGGGCTTGGCAGAGCTCTGACTCGCAGCAGCTGAGTGCGGCGCGCATGGACCTAAGAAGTAAATGGACGGAGCGTAAGCTTACTATATGGGTGCGGGGGGCTCACTGTTAGCCGTAAGGGGAATTCAGGGTCTGCGCCATTTGCAACACCTCACTCGTAGTGCTACCTGGTGAGCAAACTGTAAACTTCGTAAGAAATTCAAAGGTAGACACTGAAATGAGTATTAAGGATTTTAGAATTTTATTGTAAAGTAATTGTTCAGGTGCAATCAACTATTTCTCATTAAATATGACACTCAGAACAATAATCTACTTTTCGTTTACATCAATAACGTCAGCAGTGACCACTAGGTGACACTACGAGTGAGGTGCTCAACATGGCGCAACCAATCAGAACACACCATCGACCACCAGTCCCCTTCCGTCTTACGGCGTTACCCCGCACAGCTTACGCTCCGTCCATTTACTTCTTAGGTCCATGGCGGCGCGTGACGTCAAGGCTCTGGCAATATGGCGCCGGCCAGGAGTTGTCTGTTGCCGGCGCAGCGGGGCGATAACTAGACGGCTCCGCGCAGGACAAACAACACGTGGTCTGTTGTTGAGACTTTCAAACGACCGGTCGCTGGCAACCGTCAAGACTACCGCGGGTGGTTTGTACAAGACTCGTAGGGCACAATTAAATACAGGAAGGGACGGGAAAATGCTGTGAATGAACTGGTGGACGTGTCCTACCTTTGCGTAGCCACGAACTCGGCGTGGATCGGTGCGTCGGTGGTGTTCCGATATGCAACACGAGTCCAGGGGGATCTAGCCAAGTCGTCAACGTCGTTCATGGTAAATCCAATAGTCCACAAAACACACTCACAGTCCAGAAGAAAAAGCCGGGGTCAAAATATCCAATCTCCTGCACTTCACTCGACACAATCTCTCTCTCTCACTCACTCTCTCTTGGAAAAAGAATCGTGGAAACCCTTCGCTCCACTTCAAATTCAGAAAATTGCGAAACGAGGCACAAAAGATGGTCAGGGATGCAAAATCAAGCTTCTATATTGACGCTTTCAGGTCAGCTGGAAACGCTGGAGCCATCTGGTCTAAGCTTCGTAAATTTGGGCTTATCCCCACAAAGCGAACCAATACTTTGATAGACCTACCTCTATCCGAGCTTAATGCACATTTTGTGAATATGGGTGGCGGGGGAGAGGGCGTCTCAGTTGCTCCCTATTATCTAGGACAAGTCGAATATGATGATAGTAAGTTCTTTTTCAAAGATATCTCTTATAAAGTACTAGACAAAGCACTAAATCACTCTAAGTCTAACGCTACAGGCGTGGACGGTATAGCTATAAGTGTCATTAAATTGGCTCTCCCTAGTCTGAGGCCACAAATTCATCATCTTTTTAGCTTCTCCTTAATGCAGGGCATTTTCCCTGAAAACTGGAAATACTCGCTTGTCACTCCCTTACCCAAAATTAAAACACCAACCTCTTGCGGAGATTACCGACCAATTTCGATACTTCCTTCACTTTCCAAAGCCCTAGAAAGAATCGTGGCAGAGCAAATCATGCAATTCCTTGACGAAAACAGTCTTCATGATCCCTTTCAATCTGCATATCGGAAGAGTTTCAGCACACATACCGCCCTACTTCGGCTGACGGACGATATACGCAAGGCGGCAGACCTTAGGATGATAACAGTGGCAGTCTTCTTTGATTTCTCGAAAGCCTTCGACCGAGTTCGACATGATGTACTTCTTTCGCAACTCAGGGAGTTAAATTTCTCAAACTCGGCCCTCAGATGGCTATGCTCTTACCTCGTAGGTAGAAAACAGGCAGTCCGCGACGGACAAGAAAACATTTCAGATTGGCTTCAGGTCGAGAATGGAGTTCCTCAGGGTTCGGTACTCGGACCCCTCCTATTCTCCATTTATGTTTCAGATCTCAGGAAAAGGTTGCGTAACTGCAATCACAGTATCTTCGCCGACGACACGATCTTCTATCTCCACTGCACACCATCGGAACTCGAAACTGGCATACGACAGGTCAACGAAGATGTTGCATCCTTTCACACATGGGCACTTGAGAAAGGGCTTCTACTAAACGCAGACAAGACGAAGGTCATGGTCATCGGAACAACCAGGCATATTAACACAATCAACCTCGACAGCCTACCTCCAGTCACTGTACATGGACAGCCCCTTCAATATTCGACGAACACAAAGTGTCTCGGGATCACTATCACTAACAAACTACAGTGGCACGAACACACCGAATCCACAGTCAGAAAGATCTTCGGCACACTTCATCAGCTTAGGATAAATAGAAGAAACATCCCCAGAGATCTGAGGGTCCTGCTCATAACCACACTAGTGTTCCCACATATCGACTATTGCTGCCTCATCTACTTGGACTTGACGGGCGAATTAAATCTTCTCCTAGAAAGAGCCCTGAACGCTTGTGTGAGGTTCATCTTCGATCTAAGACTTGACGAACACATTATGCCTTTCTACAAAAAGCTTGGATGGCTCAAAATCGGCGATAGACGCAAATATTTCCTCGGGTGTATGATTTTCAATATACTCAGGACGAAAACACCTCATTACTTATCGCAGTATCTTGTCTTCAAGGATCGGACGTCATCACGCGACACAAGAGCACAAGCTGACCATCTCACTGTGCCAACCTGTAGAACTGAACTGCTTAAGAAGTCCTTTCGATCGGCTGGACCACAATTCTGGAATTCGCTGCCCACAGAAATTAGGAACATGAATAGTCCTGCTTCATTCAAAGCCAAACTCTTTTCCCATCTCTTCAAACTGGCATATACCATCTCAGACTCATTGTCAGAAGCGAGCTGAGGTCTCTTCGCTGTACCCGGCATAGGTTTTTACCTCAGTTTTCCCTATAGCCAACGTCACCAAATGGGGGTACTCCTCTGAATTCGTCTGAAGTCGCAATGCGAAAAATCACGGCTTTAACTATTTCTCTACAGAGATGATCTGTGGAAAGTTATAAGCCGTGTGGGTAGGCAACCGGTGATACACTACGAAATGGCAACGCTGTCGATGCGAGAGTCGAATAAGTCGAATGACCGTATCTACAGACGACGTAACGGCAGCTGTCATTCTGCGGCTCTCATGTTGTTAGGTTAGAATGAGAGTTATAAATAATTGTCAGATTTAGATTTTGTAATCACAGTTCCTTAATACAACGGCAAATATTCTTTCTTAAGAAAGTTTAATGGGTTATTCAGGTAATTGCGGATGTTAATATCGGTCTATTTCGAACATTATTAGGTTATAACCTAACATTATTAGGTTATAACCCCGCAGAATGACAGCTGCCGTTACGTCGTCTGTAGATACAGTCATTCGACTCATTCGACTCATTCGACTCTCGCATCGACTACGTTGCCATTTCGTAGTGAAACACCGGTTGCATACCCACACGGCTTATAACTTTCCACAGATCATCTCTGTATATCAAATCTTTTATTTATTTACTTATCTTTTCTCTTTTTCTCTGTTTTCTTTTGTTACTATTCTTCACTTCTATTACTATTTCTATACCACTATCTGTTTACTACTTCTATATTACTATTTTAACTATCTTTATGTTCATACCATACTTTTTTACATACTTGTACACCTTTCTCTCATCTCTGTACAGTCAATGCGCTTGAGGGGATCTATCCCAGAGCGCCAAATAAACGTTACTCTTACTCTTACTCTTACTCTCTCTCTCTCTCTCTCTCTCTCTTTCTCTCTCTAAGAAAAAGATTTTCTTTCTTTCTTTTCTTTCTCTCTCTCTCTGTACCTACGTGAGTACTGCTACACGCTATCTACTTCTACTCCTAACTTTTTGGGCTGGTTCTGCTGTTTTCTGCCTCCGGGCGACTTCTTCCAGATCTCTTTGCATGCGCTTTTTTGCAATCTCTGTCTGGACCTGTTTGTGGCCTGGTAATTTCTTTCTACTCCTGGAATTTCCTGTTTTCCCGTTCGGATTTTGGCTGGGGAACATAACCTACAACTGTCATAACCGTCAACTTAACCGTCCTGCTGCTCTGCTGCGCATGCCTGCTGGGATATCGACGTCCGTCATCGATTATCGATCATCGATTGTCTTTTCTCTGGTGGATCTGACTGCGCCTGCTCAACTGTCTCCGCCCTCCTGCTGTGACGTACCAGCCTGCTGATCGTCTGCTGCCGTGTCTGCGTCAACTTTGTTTTCTCCGACTGCGTCCTTCCTTTAATCATGTCAGGTGTTTTTAAATGTGCGTTCTGCGGTAAGCTCATTGCCACGAAAATCAAACGGTGTCAGTTGTGTCAGCTCTGCTATCATCCTGGCTGTTGCGATACTAAATTCCGTCGTGATGAAGTAAAGTCTTGTTGCCCCGGGGCATTAATTGAAGAATTTTTTCGTGCCACAGTAGCTGCGCCTTCTAATTCTAATTCTTTATCTGCGGTTAGCGCTAACTCTGCCACCTTCGTTTCTTTACAGTCTCAGCCGTCGAGTTCAGAGGCTCCTGCTGCATCTGTTGCTAGTTTGGCTACGCGTTTGGACGAGCGTTTTGATCTGCTCGCGGGGCGGCTCGCTCTCTTGACCGCCTTAGAGGAGCGTATTGCTGCCGCCGAGGCCCGTATTCTCGTGCTGGAAAATGACAACCGCGTGCTCTCCGAAGATAATGCCGCGCTGCGCTTGGCTCAGCAGGATCAATTTGCTGACTTAACCGCGTTCAATGCGACTGCGGCTCGGGTCGTAGAACTTGAGGAGCGTTGTCGGGTCCTCTCCTCCGATACAGTCGCGGTTAGACAGGCCCAACTGAATCGTCGGTCTGGTCAGTCGGGTCCTGGTCATTCCTCGGGTCCCGCCGAACTAATAATTTCCGGTGCTCCTTGTTCGTCGGCCGATTCTGTTCCGCAGACTGTCAAACAAGTTCTTGCCTCGTTGAATTCCAGCCTTGCTGACGCCGATATTGTTGACTCTCGGTTTCTTGTCACCCGTGATAAAGCTCGTAAGGCCACGCCGCCGATTGTTGTTAAGCTTCGCAGTCGTGCTATTCCTTCGCGTGTCATTGCAGCTAAGAAGGCTAAGGGTCGTCTTGCGACCTCTGATCTCGTCCCATGTCCTGCGGGCCCGGCTGCCACCATTAATCTAAATGAGGCCCTTCCTCCAGATATTTATAAGCTCTTAATTGCTACTAAAGCCGCTGCCTCAGCCGCTGGCGTCCGTTTTGTCTGGCACTCTGGAGGCACAATCTTTGTCCGTAAGGCCCATGGCACGCCGGTTTTGCGCATCTCGTCCCCCGCTGATCTTGCCCGTCTCGCGTCGATTTGACAGTGTTCTCAGCAGCCGGCCCAAATTCAGCCCCTGCATATTCGTGGAACTGTCAACTCTCCCGGCTCCGCCAGCTCGCCCTCTTTTTGCCTATGTCATCTTAACGCCAACTCCATCCGCGGCCACATTGATTTGCTACGCTTTCATTTTTCGTCTCGCTCAACCCATCTCATTGCTATTAGTGAATCGTGGCTGCATGCGCAGGTTTCGGATGCCTCGGTCTCGCTGCCGGGTTATTCTATTTTGCGCAATGACCGAATTGGTAAAATTGGAGGTGGGGTCGCGCTGTATGTTCTCCAGTCTCTTCGGGCCAAGCTGCTTGCTGTCTCTCCGGGTCCGTATAGATGCAGCCCTGAGTATCTTTTTGCGGAAATTCGCACCTCGCGCTCCTTGCCGTTTCTTGTTGCTGTCGTCTATCGTCCGCCTAAGGCGGCTAACTTAGCTGCTTTTGAGGCTGATTTCGACCGTCTTAGTGTTGATTACCATCTCTCCGTCATTTTCGGTGACTTCAACGCGAACCAGCTGGGCCAGTCGTATGATGCTGACAATGTTCGCGAGTTTTCTTCTTCCCGGGCTCTCTACCTGGTGCCCTTCGCGGCTACGTGTCACACTCACACGCCTCTGACACGCTTCTCGATCTGTGCTTGCTTAGTGATCAGAACGTGCTTCAATCCTTTAGCCAGTCTCCTGCGCCGTTTATTGCGGGGCATGATCTCATTTCGATCAACATCTCGGTCGCTGCTCCGCCGCCCTCCTGTAAGATAGTCAGAGCTCGCTCATTTGCTAACTTCTCTGTCAACTCTTTTGAGCAGGATCTCGCGGACTGCGATTGGTCACCTTTTGAAGCTCGGGTTTCTATTGATGAGCTGCTTTCCTGTCTACAGGGTAATATCACTGCCTCGCTCGACAGGCATGACCCCTACGTGTCTCGTGCCTTTAAACCTAGCATGCCTCCTTGGATCACCTCGGAGTTGTACGCTCTTACGCGTGCCAGGGACTCACTTTATCGGGCTTATAAGCGCTCTCGCTCGCAAGTCGCTCTTTTTCGTTACCGAGATGCTAGGGATGATCTTCATAAGCGCGTTTCTGCAGCTCGTAGTGCATTTTTTGCGGATCGGCTTTCTTCTTTTCAGGAATCACGGGTTCTTTGGCGGGAGCTTCGTTCTCTTGGTATTGCGCCGCCTCGAACTAACGACTATGGCGACTTTGCTGTAGATGATCTCAACCGTCATTTTGCGGCTGTTTCTCAGCATCCGGCTTCTCTAAATGAAGTTGCTGAGTTCTTCGCAACTCTCCCGCCTTCTTCCTATTCTGATTCTCTCTTTCACTTCCGGGATATCTCTCCGCCTGCACTGCTCCGGGCCTTTAAACATTTCAGTTCTCAATCGCGAGGCATTGACGATCTGTCGCTTCGTGACGTTCATCTAGCGCTGCCGGTTATCTTTCCTTACCTCTTGGCTCTCTTCAACCAGTCTCTCTCTTCTGCTGTCTTCCCTGAGGTCTGGAAACGCGCGCGTGTGTTACCGTTGGGTAAGGTTAAATCGCCCTCTTCCCTTGATCAGGTCCGTCCTATCTCCAACCTCTGTGTCTTATCTAAAGTGCTGGAGTGCGTTGTCTATGAGCAGATTTCTTTATTTCTCGAGGATCAGCACCCTAGTAGAAATTTGATCGGGCCATCCCCGTGTCAAGTCAGCGCCCGGCCTGGCTTAACCGTGGAAAACCCATTCTGGATTTTCTAGCCAGGCCCTTGTTCGGCAGAATCGTGGCTGGCCTATTCAGATTCTCATAGCCAGGGCCTTACGGGGGGTAAGTTAGCTGCCGAAAGTAGAGATCAGGCTATTTCAGGGACTGACTGGCGTGGCACTAGACAGCATAACTATAGAGTATATAATACAATAACTCTGCTGCCTGGATGAATCTTTCAATCTAAACGTTCCAAAAACACTGATTTCCGGCCACATTTCCAAATCGCTACGATATAAAGTCCTACACATATACATATGGGGCATTTTCCGTCAAAACGTATGGGCATGAGAATTCGGATTTTTGATTCCATCCAAATTTTTGTGGGTGGTTACACCTAATGAGAGGAGCCTTCACGATTCTTTTCGCTGATATAGGGGTTAACGAGGCAAAGCGGGGTAGGCGGGTAAAATGGGGTACCCAAAAAATTTCGTTAAAATTTTTTTTCTGCTTTAAATGTCTCTCAAATGGTCACAAATAGTTTCTAACATCATTTTACGTTATTTTATTTCGAAAATATATACACTTTTTTTCTTTTTTTTTCACGAGTCACTCAAATACAGAATGTACTTATTTTATCCAGTAATAGTTAATTCTACAAGATAAATCCAGTAACCCAAATTTTGGATTTAATTAAAAAATTTAAAAAGGCGAAATTTTTTTTTAACGGCAACTGAAAAATCGTTTTATTTTATTTAAATGCAATTTAATGAAAGAAAATTCAGCATATTCAAACCCCCCAAAACTGAATACTTTCTCAAGTACCCTGTTTTGCCCCCCTTCCCCTATATGACGCTGATCTGTGATATTGAAATGTTTATCAGCTCTCACTTCGACACTTCATAAGTAATTCATAAGTTCCGCCAAATGAAAGAAAGTTGGGTGAGTTATCATAGGGTAGTTTGGCGTAGTCGGTAGAGCGTACAACTAGTAACACAGCGAATGCGAGCGAAAGTGGGTTCAAATCCCGGTTAGGTTTAATCGGAAGGCATTTTTCTAACGAACTGGCGATGTTTGTCGATTTAGATGAGTTGTTAAATGTGAAATCGAGCATTCAAACATTGTTTTTTCTTTTTTTTTTTCTGTAATATATATATGCTCGATCATCGGAAAGTAGTAGGGCACTGTTAAGGAAAACTGCTAAGGGCCCAGTTGGCTTCACTGGCTAGAAACTGGCCGGGAAAAGTGTAACATCCCTGGCTAGGCGCTGGTCAGTTTGCCACGTCAACGCCTGGTTAGTCATGAGTTTAGCTAGCCTGGCGCTCGCTAGCGCCCGGTTGAAATTTCTACTAGGGCAGCTGCTCAATCCTCGTCAATCTGGCTTCCGCCGCGGTTTTAACACGCAGACTGCCCTCCTTAGGCTCACTGAGGATGTTCGCAGGGGTATTGATAGTCGTAATTTGACAGTTTTAGTTCTCTTTGACTTCTCTAAGGCCTTCGATACGATCCCACATGCGGTCTTGCTTAGTAGGCTCCTCGACCTTGGCTTCTCGCAGCACGTCATCCGTTGGGTCGCCTCTTACTTACAGGGCAGGATGCAGGTAGTTGCGTCTCGGGATGGCCACCTCTCTTCCTGGGCGTCTCTCGATCTTGGTGTTCCGCAGGGCTCAGTGCTGGGTCCGTTGTTGTTCTCTTTGTTCATCAATGACATCTCTGTAGTCCTGAAGCATTGTAGTCATCTAGTTTATGCAGACGACCTGCAGGTTTATTACCAGTTCCCGCCTACGAATGCTGTGGATGCTGTTGCCTGCGTCAATGAGGACATTCAGGCTGTCCTAGACTGGTCTCGTTCTTCGTGTCTTCGTCTCAATGTCGCGAAAACTCATGCGTTGATTCTTGGCAGTGGATCCTATGTCTCTAGACTTGAGCTCGGCCTTCTTCCTGCTGTGTGTCTCGATGGACTTCCAATTCCCTATCTTGACTCTGTGCGTGATCTCGAGGTCATCCTCGACTCTAAGCTGTCCTGGACAAACCTTAATGCTATTTCGTCCCGCGTGCATGGTACTCTCAGGCAGCTTTCGGCGTCTCGTCGTCTGCTTTCAAAAAATCTACGTCGACTCATGGTGATTTCTCGGATATTCCCATTGTTTGACTACTGTTGCGTGGTCTTTGCTGACCTCCAGGCGGGTCTTGATAGTAAACTTCAGCGGCTCCTGAACACCTGTGTCCGCTTCGTCTGCAGTGTTCCCCGTGATGCGCACATCACACCGTTTCGTAGGGAGCTTGGCTGGCTTCGGGTAAGGGATAGGAGGCTTTATTTTCTCCTTACGCAGCTTTTTGTCATCTTGCGTTCCGGGCGTCCTACTTACTTGCGCGAGCTGTTTGTTCTGGCTGATCGTGGTCGCGACCTTGCTACCTGTCGCCCTTCGCGTACACCCAGGAGTGACTTTGTGACCCCGTGCTGTCGCACCAACGCGTTCTTTAACTCCTTCGCGGTTGCCGGCGTACGCTACTGGGACTCTTTACCTTCCGAACTCAAAGCAGCGCCTACGTTAGCCTCGTTTAAGCACGGTTTATTTGCGCATTTGCTGGATACTGAAGATGCTCGTCCTTAACTTTAACTTCACTTCTCTCTCTTGCGGCTCTTATCTGTTAGGTGTTGGTTATTTCTAGCTTCTAGTTTTTGCTTTTGCTCTTGAGTACTCATGTATTGTATTTTTGTACCTTTTCTCTTTCACAGTCACAGGGTAAGTTATTTTGTAATACTCTGTGACTTTACTTGTCTAATATTGCTATAGACATAAATAAATCTATCTATCTATCTATCTATCTATCTATCTATCTCTCTCTCTCTCTCTCTCTCTACCGACCGTAGTAGCGCGGTGCTAGCACTCGAGACTGCGGAGCGGGAGGACCTGGGTTCGAATCCCCGGCCTGTCGAGGAGGACCTCAGCGGCAGCCTGCAGAATTTGTAAGACGGGTCACGCCGTTCAGGCGCCAAATTGGCAGGTTGTGGATTTGAACTTGGTCCGGCTACACTTGGACAAGGTTTTCCGGCAGTTTCCCTTGTCCCTCGTGCGAATATGCGAGTGTTTCTATCTCCAACTGCCACAACCCTGCTATCTCTGCTAATACTATGTATTTACAAACTTAATTGTAATAAATAAATGAATTTTCTTTCTTTCTTTCTTTTCTCTGTACTCGCAAATCGCTAACTAGGTTCTCACACTTGGATAGCCAAAATGGAAGTGAGCCCGGTTTCTTCTATCTCTAGTGCCTTCCGGCGCCGCGAGACCGGCGAGCGTGGGCGTCTACCAATTCGTGACATATTCGGTAGTTTGCCAAAATGGCTCAGCGGGTCGTAACGGGGCGCGAATATTTAATTGCTAGCTGGTGCCGGTACGCTCGTAGGCTGGGTGAGAGGAAGTCCAACGTTTTACCACATTACAGTATAAAGACAGGGATTATCACCGGTAGGGGAAAAAAGTTGTCCATATTAGAAGAAACGGGGTGTGAAAATGGACTATTGGCCATAATCGAACCGCTAGATCGTAAAAGGGTATATATAAAATTATATTGCCACTTCGAGATGGCCCCTGGCTACTTGGCAAAAACAAATCTTAATTTTAATTCTTTAAACATATATCCCAATCAGAAATTTGATTGCGCATTTTTTTTGGCCAATTGAAAAAATCGTCATCTTTTTTCAGTTCAACTCGCTCTAAATTCCAAGATATAAGTTTTTACTTCAAATTTGAAACAATTAGGTGACAAACTCTTCTCCAGCTGGTAAAATAATTTAAATTTATCTCATACGTAATAAGAAAAAGCGCCAAAAAAGGTGATGTTAGTGCCATAATTCTATAATTCTTTTTTATTCCATGAATCGCTTTGAAAATGATGAAAGCGCACATAAATAATTCGAAATTAAGCATTTTGAAACTACCTAAACGCAGAAGATCGTACGTTGGCAGATACGACGCTCTGCCTAAACGTTTTCATTAGAAACAAAAAAAAAAGAAAAATGGAAGCTCAAAGGAAATATGCGCCTAACATGCGATCTTCTGCTTTTATCTTCACTAAATTTCATGTTTAATTTTCTAATTCTCGCCAATTCCTATTTATCTGTGTATGTTTCCATGGTTTTTATAGCGATTTCATGAAAAAAGTAATTACAAAAATGGTGGATACGACCTTCTTAAATTAGCTAATGTGATTTTTTTCATCAAACTAGAGACAGACAGTCGTATCTGCCGGTACTTACGACCTTCTATACTATTAATTGTTGGATTATTAATTTTTCAACATTTTTTCTGTTTTTAGTAAAAAAAAGTACGTAATCAAGGGTCGGTAAATATAAATAATCATAGTTTATTATTCATCTTTTTTGCGTGGTAAGAATAGAAAAAAAAACTTGAATATATTTGGATGAGGTGGGTATTTCTATATAAAGTTGTATAAAATTTTCAGATTCGGAATTTTAAGTAGAATAGCGAAATGCTTGGTTTGTAAAGTCTTCTGATTATATTACGAAATTGTACAAAAATGTCAGGTTATTTCTTATAACAATATATCAATTGGAATCTTTGCTTCACATCAAAGAAGATGAATAATAAACTATTATTTCGCGTATCTACCGAGTCTTGATTAATTTGCATCTTTGGCGAACTGCGCGAGTCGCTGCTCATATATTAATATATTCTCGCTGTAACCTACGCGCGCGGCAGCTAGGCGGTGGTGAAATAACGTTAACAATTTCTGAACTATTCATTTGTTAGAAGTCAAACTTCCCAGAAGACTTTTTCGCATCCCCATGAACAACTTTCTCACTGGAAGTTTTCGATCACTCCCAATCCGTTTGACTTCCGAAGCGCTTAAGGATGTTCTCCAGGAAATCGAATTAATGATGAGAATTTAATGAAACTTGGCAAAAAGGTAGCCAAGCATGTAAATAAAGCTAGTTTCAATTTTTGTGTACCAGGGGTACCTGTGAACCAAGATATAAATAATTATATTTATGCTTTCTTTACATGAGCTCTTACGGGAAACAGTTACATTTGTGTATTCTTTCAGTCATAACTTTTTAATTGACGATGAGAATTGGTTATAAGTATGCACGTTCGAAAGAGTAAGAACTGAGGATCATTTTCCGTCCTTAAAAATATTCCAAGGGTACCTATGAAAGATGTATACAAGCAATAAACATGAAAAAATATGCATGAGCTCACGAAGCGTAGAAGCGCTGATAACGTCGCAGGTTATACACCGGTCTGTAGTCGGCACGCGTGGCTGTGGCTCGCACACTAACATGCAGCCTACCGGTGCAACATTGCCAAGCGTTCACGCGTATTCTCTGTCTTTCTCTTGCAGAGCTACCTTTCTCTGTTGCACCGAAGAGAACATCCTTAAAGATATCCATAATTGATTCTTGCAAAGATTCTGAAAAAAATTAATAACTTTCTTGTTAACAACAATATTAACCTTCTTCTTTTTTCGTTATTCTTGAAACACTGAAATATATTATTCCTGAAAATTTCGTTCAGAAATTTAAAACATTGGGTAATCTAGAAAGAGTTGAAGTGAAAAAAGGCGGAAATTATTGTCTTAAAAGAAAAACACGTTTTTTTGTAAACATTCCGAAAAAAAGATGCGGAATTAAATTCTCTACAAGAACACATTTTGGAAAATTTGAGATTCGTGATTTATTCTCCAACTGCTCAGGGTCCAACTCTGCGGAGCAAGATTAAACTATATCAACTATGAGACCTTTTGATTTTATGAATACCAAATGGTTGTATGTTGGCGCTTACGACCGTCTTTCATCAAAAAATGCCGCGCGATATGCGGTGATTGCACATCATAGTACGTAATTGGGTATTTGAATGGATTTTTTTCTCTAGATTTCAGTAGTTTAGAAAAAAATAATTAGGTCATATTTTTTCATTTTTTAATCGAACAAATATTGAAGTTGATACAACGGATTGAAAATTTTAACATTGTGACATCACCCATGTTAAGAGATATCTATGTATTACGAAAACTGGAATATTCAATTACTCATAACTTTCGTAATTATGATTTTGAACGAATAAAAAAAATGACCTAATTATTTTTTCTCTCTCTACTGTTACGTCCGGGTGTCACCACCCGTACGCTCTCCCCTCACTTACCTTTATCCCCCTGTTCCTCTACATCTCTACTCTGTTTATCTATCTGTTACCCGATCGTCCCCATCCTGTCCCAACGTCTCTACGAGATACTCGCTGCACACGGCACTGCCAAATGCAGCGAGTCAGCTATAATCCTTCTATCTTATTCCCCTAGCTACTGTCTACCTTTCCCATAAGACTCACTCCTTCACTAACTTCCATACAGGAGACACGACTTCCTTTTATAACTCAGTACCACTATTAGAAATAAAGATTTAAGTTTGGTTATAATTGCTTTCACTATCGTTTACCTACATACTCCTCAGGTATATCTTTATATATTGAACAGGGGACCTAACCCAATTAATAGACATAACACTACGTTAACCGCATGTGAAAATAAAAAAAAAATTCCATTCACAAAACACAATTCCTCAGAGATGCACCTCCGCAGTGATTTGCCTAGAGCCCGTGAACGCTCGAACAACGCTAGTCAGCCGCTCGGCACAGTCAGCTGTCAATGTGGGAGACTGCGAGCTTGCGAATAGGCATGAGCAGCGTTCAGTCGTTGCTAAACCGCGCATCCAATTCGACATATTTTATTGTACGCAACGACTTTGTAGTAGTCCGACGCATTGTGTTTATTACGTGTATTACGAAACGGATATTTTTCCACAGGCGTTGGCTAATTACAGGTAAGTGATTTTCGATTCGTAATTTATCCACAGTAATTACGAATGATGGCTGGCCATAAATTACCGCATAGTTTTACTTGCGCGTATTCGAAATGTGCCAATCGTAGCAGAGATAGCGTTCCTGGTCTACGATTCTATAGTCTGCCAACAGATCCCGCGCTCGCGCTACAATGGCTAGTCAATAGTGGACTTGCCCACATGGCCGAAGAAAACGGAAAAGAATTAGAACGGATTCGAATATGTAGTCGACATTTTTCTTGCAGCCATATTAATCCGCATGGTCGTTTATTGCGTCGTGTAGTCCCTTTCGCTCATGATAGAAAGCCGATCATCACCGGGGTGGCTCCACTTCCCGGTATTCATAATGCCTGCGACATCGAGAGAAAAGCTTTGAAAAGGCAAATTAAACTGAGAGACAACGAAATTATTAGGCTGCAGCAGAGCAATGTAGAGCTTCAACGGTCTCTCAAAAACGCAAGATTGGCGGCTTCGCGACAGAAAACTAAGGTTCTAGCTGGCGTATTTTCAGACAATAGCCTTGCTAAGGCAGTGGCCCTGTTCCTACGGACAGTTCAATTTCTAGTTTTTAACCTAGACATAGACTTAAGTTACAGTTAATTACAACAATAAGGAGCTCTTTCGTGGAAGACAACCATAGAGGTGGACTTTCCTAAACCCTAAGCTAATCCCGAAAAACTAGCAAAAATCACGTAGGCATACGCGTTCGCAGTTTACAACTGGAAAGTACACATCGCTGATTGCCAGATTTTTTATGACCATACAAACCGTTCGCTGCCTTCTGCAAACCAGATTTTTTATAACTACGAAGACTTTCGCTGCCTTCTGCAAACCAGATGTTTTATCACCTCCAACGGTCAAGCTTTCGCGAAACCGAGGGTTTTCCACACGAGGTAAATGACTACCGTTATGCCAGCCCTTCAGGCCACCTCGTGACGCCCTGTTTATTGTCTTTTAGTCAAGTTCCACCAATGAACATCACCCAAATTCTATTTGTTACACCCAATTTGTTTTCCTCTCTACTAGCGTATGTAAGTCTCTCTATTTACTAGTGTCTATAAAAACTCCGATCCTTAGAAAAAACGACAGAGTACATCAAAACGTCTAGTACGGTGGAGACTCCTCCACCTCAGAACCGCAACTCGAGAATCAAAACTTGTACTCTCCGCGATTAAACAAATGTTCGTGTATAGATCTCAATTCACTACTCAACTCAACCACTAAACTCAACTACGCATTTATTCAATCTAGTTCGATAAGCCTTTGTAAATATAACTTTGTTTAAATATATTGTTAAATAGTACGAAGTGTTCATCCCGCAATACCTCAAAAATCCCTGCATTCCTTTAATTAGTAGTGTAGGCGTTCACAAGACATCCGCGTAAATTCAAGTAACAAGGAGTCGCGTGAACAGGCCCGTAGAGTCACTGGGTTTTTGTATACTTTTGTGATATTGCAATTATTTCACAAGAAGCGTACGAACTACACTCCAAATGAACAGGAAATAGCCATGAAGATGCACTACACCTCGCCAAGCCTGTACGTCAAACTGCGAGAACATTTTGGGTTCATGCTTCCTTCGTTGTCAGCATTGAAACGTTGGTTTGGGAACATCAATCTGTGGCCAGGAACCTGCCCGGCAATATTTGATTATTTGAAGGCGAAGGTATCATGCATGGATCGGAATGAACGGCAATGCATTCTTCTATTTGACGAGGTCAAATTGAAGAAAGGCTTCGAGTTCAATGAGAGTCGCCAAAAAATTGAGGGTGTCCAGGATCTTGGTAGTCTAGGTTCTTCGACCGGCGTGGCTACGAGTGCTCTCGTGTTCATAGCCCGCGGATTGTTGAACAATTGGAAGCAACCAATTGCATATTTTCTGACAGCTGGCACCGTGCATTCCGAAACACTGTCCAAACGTATCGACATAGTACTTGATGAGGTCATTGCTACCGGATTAGATGTACGAGGATTGGTCTGCGATCAAGGCACTAATAACCAAAGTGTTATTAGTGGACGCTTGTCTCCGGACGGTCCCTATTTCTTTCACGAGGAGAAGAAAATATATTGCTTCTTCGACGCTCCGCACTTGTGGAAGAATTTGAGGAATTAGATCTTAATCCACGACATCATATTTGATAGTCCGAGAAAAGCATCATGGAACGATGTGCGTGAGCTATGGAGGCTCGAGCAACACCAAATGACGAGAGCTGCTGTCAAACTATCGACCAAACACGTGTATCCAGGTATTTTTCAAAAAATGAATTGTTGCCTGGCGTTGCAGGTCTTTAGTCGCAGAGTTGCTGCAGCATTAATGGTCGCCAGAACCACGGACTGTATCAAAAGTAATACAGTAATGGACACCGCATGGTTCTTCAGGGAGTTGAATGACTCGTTTGACAATTTAAACAGCCGATGTCCTAATGACGCGAATCCGAACCGTTGTGCTCTCTCCGATCAGCGTCCACAGGTTCTGGAAAATTTGGAAGACGTCCTAAAACGTTCTGCAGAGTGGCGTACGGTCACTGATAAGGGCCTGAAGGTTCCTCCGTGCTTTAAAGGTGTCCAACAAACCATCCAAGCTGTTTTATTGCTGTGGGAGGATCTCAAAACGGAAGATGTTAAATTTTTAATGACATCTAGATTAAATCAGGATCCGTTGGAAAATTTGTTCTCAGTGATACGCTGTCATGGAGGAACTTACAATCAGAACCCTACAGCCACTCAATTCAGACTCATCTTCCAGAAGAACATCGTTCTTAATTTAATGAAACCAGCGCAATCTGCAAATTGCTTGGACGATGAAGATGATACGCTGTTGCATGCCGATGTACAGGCAGCAGCAAATAACCGGACAAGAAAAGTAGCCAAGCCCAGCACAGAGGCCAGCCAGAGCAATGCTCTGCACTTCGACGAGGAACCCGATAACGATAGCGACAACGAAGAAGATCCGATCGATATCGAGGAAATTCTCGCCAAGGTGGAAAAATCACGTACGACCGAAGCAACGCTGGCAAAATCTGCGGTGGAATACCTAGCAGGTTACATTGCCAAAAAATCTGTCGATAAGACAGGATGCGAGCGATGTCAAGAAACTCTCATCCATCCTGATCCGAAGCTCCGTGATAGGCATCTGTTGACCTACTTCCGAGCTTATGAAACAAAGGACAAAAAAGAATTTGGGCATATGTGTGTAGCAACCGATGATTTCTCATTTGTCTTTGATTTGATAAATGCGATCTTCGACGCCGGTTATCCCCTATTCAGGGCCAAGTATGATATCCAAGACCAGCTCTTCCGGCTGATGAAATCAGCTGTACACCGTACACCAGAACATACTGGTTGGTTTGACGAAGAAATCTGTGGCCAACATCGTTGTGAACTTGCGTATAACTTTATCCCCAAAAAGCACCTCTGGTGCAAAAACCTTTCGCCAAGTACATTAATATGACACCCACCTACAAAAATGTCATCAAATCAGATACTACCGCCCAAGTACAATTCATTTTGATATACTATAACAAATGAAGACACGAAAAAATAGAAATTAAAATTGAAATAAAAAAAAAATTTAATTTAAATCAAAATTGAAATTAAAAATAATATTTAGAGTACGTGGTGCTTGGCGGGCCCATGTTTATATTGCCATAAGAGCATTGACGTAGCTCAACTTGTGTTTTCTTGTGCATGTTTTAAAAAGGCCCGCCAAGTACCACTACCTCAAATTTTTTTTTTTAATTTCAATTTTGATTTAAATTAAATTTTTTTTTGATTTCAATTTTAATTTCTATTTTTTCGTGTCTTCATTTGTTATAGTATATCAAAATTAATTGTACTTGGGCGGTAGTATCTGATTTGATGACATTTTTGTAGGTGGGTGTCATATTAATGTACTTGGCGACAGGTTTTTGCACCAGAGGTGCTTTTTGGGGATATCAGCACTTTTTATGGAATTTCGCTTGAACGTCTAATAATTGTACTCGCTCGCTACGCTCGGTCTATTAATTTTTCGGAGTTCCTCGCTCGCTGCGCTCGCTCGGTTGTTTTGTACTATCCAAAATTCATCGATAAGTACATAGATATACTGAGACGGTCCGAATTACGGAACCGCGCTGACGGAACGGCCCGATTCAAATTCAAAGTATCGCGCGCCACGTAGTCCACCCGACAAATGCTTCGACGGAATTCCATAAGTCATAATCCCGTAATTAAAGCATAAAATAACCCGGGGTAGTTAGCTAGCAGTGACTCAAGTTAAGATCTGTTCCCGGTAACCGTTATACGTAACAAAATTGGGTATTAACCTCCGAAATTGGTATATTGCAATAGGCAAACAAAACGTTCTATGAACTTCGATGAGGTATATCTCGATAAGTATGTAGAGAATTAATACGGGAAATCAGCAAAGAGATAGGCAAGAAAGACTACCAAAAATATACCACTTATAATAAGTAATAATCCTTAGCATTTCATAATTAAATAGAACAATAAGAACGCCAAATCGACGCCACGGAGTCCACACAGGCAGGAACGACGCCCCCCACCCAAGAGACGACCAACATAAAAGGACGGACAGTGCCAAGGAAGACAGGCAGTCTGGCTCGTCAACAGAACCAATCACAACGATCAAAATTATTTCTTATTCAAAATTCCTTTTCAATTTAATAAATTTACATTATCTTAAAAGAAATTCCTATTTAAATCTCTTCTTTTAGATTTGCATCTTCACCTTACGATCATTGATAAGCCAGCTGTCTCACCAAGGGTAACTACGACTAGGCAGTCCCGGGAAAAAATTTTTTTATATAATTTTATAAAATTATATATAGTTGACCATATATAATTATATAAAATTATATCTCAATTTTGGCATCATCTAATTTTATCTCATAATATATAAAAATGTATAATTTTATATAATTTTATAAAATTATATATAGTTGACCATATATAATTATATAAAATTATATCTCAATTTTGGCATGATCTAATTTTATCTCATAATATATAAAAATGTATAATTTTATATAATTTTATAAAATTATGTATATTAAATTGATCTTATTTTTAATGGGTTTTATGTCATATAAAATTAGATATTTTTATATATAATTTTATATAATAATATATGACGAAATATATAAACCAAAATTCTGTAGAATTTTTTTTTATTGCTGCTCATTTCAAATTTTATTACTGAAAATACATTTCGAATTTTTATTTTTAAATAACCATACAAATAGCTTATTTCATAAAAAAGAAGATATACATTATATAATGTTCATTAAACCAGGTATATTCATGTATCATGTGCCATTGTTACACCTCACGAATTAAAATTTTGTACAATACTGGACGGAAAAACTTCTTCTGATCTCGTATCGTAATGTACTATTGAAGGTCCGAACACGCCTAGAAAACTTCGAAAAAAAATATGAGTGAGAATGATATGTTGGGGTGAAAGAATATGCAATAATCAGATGATTTATTAATAGGATTCTGCACTTTATTGAGGTATATATATTAGGGTGGTCCAAAAAAAAAACATTTTTTTTTTTGCAAGTCTCATCATCTCAAAAGTTTCTTTCAGGTATGGAACTAATTTTCCTAAAAGCGCAGCTCGTTATCTCAACTCTACGAGACGCTTAACGATTTTCCGTTTTCCCATATAAATAACACGTGAAAAAATTTTTTTTTCGTTTTTTAATAAATAAATAAATAAATTTTTTAAATTTAGCATTTTCACTTGTGCACACATTAATTACTAAGCTATGCAGCACGTGGTTGTTTTGAGGTTATGTTTGAACTGGGCAGAAACTAGATTCAGTAATAATTTTATTTAATAATTTCTTTATATAATTCAGATTACTAATATTCATCTTAAACATTTATATTTAGTAATCATTCGAATACTTACCGCTTTTTGTTGGTCACGTTGATATAATAGAGATGTAGAAATAAAACACTACTTGTGACCTGCATGCTTTAGTCAATGCCGCGAGCCACGAGACGAGGTTATGGCCGGCGGGGGCCGGTTTCTGTGCTGTGTGGGGCGCGCGCGCGCGTATTAGCTTTGAACAAGAAATTACATTCTAAATTAAAAAATATTATCCTTTTCCTATCCTTGATATATTGGTCAGTTCATACAAAGTTGTTAATACTAACGAAAAAGGCAAAAAAAAAAAGAAAATCAGTATAAATGCTCAAAAATTATATATACCTACCTATATATAAATATTATCATCAGGAATGTTAATTAATAGTAAATATTGATCGATAAATTATACTTGCAGAAATGAGCAATTTAATAAGAGGAATCCAACATAGCTTTATATAATTTTATAAAAAAATATAAAATATATAACATTTTATATTATTTTATATATTCATATATCATAATAGATAAGCTATAGTTTAGGGTTTTCTGATTAATATATAATTATATACGATAATATAAAAATTTATATGATTTTATATAATTATATATATTTTAATCTAAGAAATCCAATAAAGTTTTATATAATTTTATAAAAAAATACAAAATACATAAAATTTTATATCTTTATATATATTTATATATAATAATATATAATAATATATAAGTCTACAGTTCAGGATTTTCTGATTTATGTATAGTAATATATAATTATATAAAATTTTATAAAATTTATATAATTTTATATAATTATATGAAAATTTATACAATTTAATGTGAGAATCTATATATAATCATACAAAATTATATAAAATAAGATACAATTTTATATAATTTTATATACTTATATATAATTTTATATAATCTTTTTTTCCCGGGGTGTTACTGCAACATTGCCAGCCTGCAGTTTACCACGCACACACACACACACACACACACACACACACACACACACACACACACACACACACACACATACACTACACGTACTTAGTATAAGTACGTGAGTGCTTATATAATACACGCACACACAGTATATACGTTACCCACGCTTAGTGTAAGCGTGTGGGCGCTTATATACTGCAACACAAAACACGTATACACTACACGTACTGATTACGAGTACGTGAGTGATTATACGACATACACACATCCCTAAGACGCGAGGTATACGCTACACGCACCTAGTGCAAGTGCGTGAGTGATTAGACCCCGTCATACACACACACACACACACACCACACATACACATATTACTACACGTACTTAATATAAGGACGTGAGTATTATATGAACACACACACTCACACGAATAGTTAAGACCGATTATATACATCCGCGGGTCCGAAATCTCTGACAGAGAACCCCGACGTCTACGACTCAAAAACGTAACCGTCACAATACGGTACATAAGCAGGAACGTTAATACTAACGAAAAACTGTTTTGGACGAACGCGATATGTATTTTTATAACGTTTACAAATTATTCCACTACAGTAATCTACAAACCTACAACGTTTAACCCTACGTGCAGCCCTCCTCCTTCCTCATCCGGGCTTGGGACCGGCATATATATTATTCAAATTATTATTATTATTATTATTAAGAATTAAGGAATATTTTTTGTATTGATACTTGGTTTCTTTATTATTTCCTTCATTCGGATTCAAAATGATTGCATATTCACGACGAATGACTGTGACGTCCAGTCTTTGCGATGCTAGCGACAGCTGCATCGTGATTCTCGTACTTACGCCACTGTATACAACTTTGATATGAACTTGTCCCTTCTGTATTAGGAATTGTGCATGCATACCGGAAATCTAGACTTCTATGTTTTATATACGCATAGGAATTGAGCAAATAAAACGGAAGTCTGAAGACGACCGGGATGAAGACGAAAATTTTACGATGAGACGGGGTCTGAAAATCTGTCATTAATCATATCTCAGCTCTCCGGACACAGATTTAACCGATATAGGGCTCAAATGGAAGCTGTTCATGCCCACATTCGAGATTGAATTAGTTTCAATTCGTATAATATAGCAGGGCGGAAGAAAACGGAGATACTAATTCGCATTATAGGTTGGAGTAGCTCTCGTTCAGGTAAATAAGGCTCGGCGCAACGCGCTCGTACAAAAAAAATTTTTTTCTTAATGTACTTGGCGCGAGGCTCTACCGAGCCTCTTGATGCGTGTGAAAATCAACAAAGATGTAAAGTGGATGGGCGAGTTATTGAGGGCTCAATCCACCCGTAGCTTGCATTCGAAGCCTCCGCAAAAATTAACGAATTTGCGAAGTGCATAGTACCAAATAAAAATAAATCATGTGGTTTTCATTCTTCTTTTGACCATGGTACTTTCTTCGGATATAAAAAAAAAAATCGCAACTTCGCATCTCTTTACAGAGGTGATCGAGTTGAACGAACCAAAGTCGCACTTTCGCATCTCCTCGCAGATGATCGAGTTGACCGACAAAAATAATAATGATTCGCAACTCTTCGGAGTTGATCGAACCAATATCGCAACATCGCATCTCTTTACAGAGGTGATCGAGTTGAACGAACCAAAGTCGCAATTTCGCATCTCCTCGCAGATGATCGAGTTGATCGACAAAAATAATAATGATTCGCAACTCTTCGGGGTTGAACGAATCAAAGTTGCAGTTTCACATTTCTTTGCAGAGTTGGTCGGACTGAACAACACATGTGGGAGACATTATCAATTAGCCTCCTCGTGGCGTCTCCTGGAAATGCTCCCGAAACCTGAGCAGCTAATAATTGATAAAATGACACTTGTATTATACTTCTCTCTCTTTTTGTATATTCTTGTAATTATCGCTTTTGTAATTCAGCTGATTTACCTTCTATCTTTCTTTTTGTTTTATTTTATTTTGTAGTTTGAGTTTTGCTTGCATTAGACTTCTCTCTCTTTTTTGTACATTTGTGTTAACTTTAGCTTGTGTAATTTAGGTGCTTTAACTTTCCTATCTTCTTTCATTCTTTTTGTCATATTTCATTTTTAGTTAAATTTTTTTTTGTTGGATCATACTTCTCTCTCTTATTTGTATATTTTTGTAATTCCTGGCTTTTCCTTCTAATTTTTTCAAGGAAATTTCGCCTTCTTTCGTTTCCTTATCAAAAAGCACAGTTTAGTTCATCACCCCTTCTTTCAACTGAAACGAATAAATGTGAAAATGAAACTCATAGATTCATTCGCTCTTCTCATATTGAAGCCAGTGTACCTCGGGCCGCTGCAAAGCCAATAAGGCTGCAAAGTGTGTGTGTGTGTGTGTGCGTGTGTGTACACGGTTGTAGATAAACCAATTCTGTATAGTCTGTTAATCCCCATCCCGTCCCGAACACTCGTCTTACGGGACTATGCCCCGTGACGTAATAAAGGATTATCATTATTTATTATATGTAGAAATCGATCCTAAGTCACCCAGCCCGTGACCCTCAACATTTTTGATTTCGTCGAAATTTTTGTCGATCTTTTAGTATATCTATCGAACCGAGTTGTCTTCAATATTTTGAGATTTTTATCTCAGCCCCTTGGAAAGTTTTGGATTACATAATTCAGGTTGAATACTATCTAGTGAAATATTATTTTAATTATTTTCGTAAATTTAGTGTACGTTGACTGATAATGACTTTAGGTCGTTGTTGAAAAACTAGGCGTGCAGATTTACTACGTAAATTTCTAGTAACTCTGTGTTCTTTAAATTTAAACACATTACAACATCGCTCACGAAGCTTTGAGATGAATATCGCCTATTCAAAATATGTGTTATATATTGAACGAATAGCTGTGAATTTCCGGAGATTAACAACTAGAAATTGTATTTCATAAATTTTTGTTCAATTTTCATTTCTTCAACAACGATACGAAGCCTTATTACCACTCAACGCACACCAATAATAACTATTATAAACAAGAAAACTTCTCGCTAAAATATTAATAGTTCTGTGAGAAATTTACGAAGATATCTTAACTAAAATTTCACTACAATTTACTCAACCTGAATTATGTGGGATCAGCAGTAATCAGCGTCGCCGTGGTCATTCGTCTGTTTTTTTCTTGCGTTATTGATAAAATAAAAAACAGGAAATAACCAGAAGGAATCGGAATCCCACCCTGTAATTTTCAGGAGACGTGTGAAAATATGTCTCGAATTTTGTGAAGAAAAAAAAAAAAAAAATTGAAATGATACAAGTTTTCAAAAAAGATATTTCAGGTTATAAATCAAAATAACAATATGAAAGTCAATCCAAAATTTTTTTTATGAATTTTTTGCACGACAGAACGATTCAAGACGAAAAGAACAGTCTATAATTTTGGATCGATATCTCTTCTTTTGGAAAAGCTATGGACATTGACAATTTTAGGTAACAAATTTTCGGAAAATCCAAAACCCATTAAGGGGTTGAGATAAAAATCTTAAAATATTTGTGAAAACTCTTTTCGATACGTACTAAAAGGTACGATAGTACATAATAATTTAATACGTGAAATGTAATACGGGAATAAAAAAAGTGGTAAAGATTATAAAAACCAATAGAAGTAATGAAAATTATATTAAAAAAACGAATCAAACAAATTCAAACACAAAAGAAGATTACTAGTAATAATAATAATAACAATAATAATAATAATGATAATGATAATAATAATAATATCCGCATAGACCGAGGCATAGACGCTCTAGCTCGGACGGGAAATCGGTATCTGGATTACGCATTAAAAATATAAATGTTCCCGCGTTGCGAGCGACCCCTCCCGCCGCCTCACCCGCCCCGACGGCCGCCCCTCCCTCCTCGACCGCCCTTGTCGACCCAGTGGCGTCGATGCGACCACTTATACCTAAAACAGACACCATACCATATTATTGGTTAGTTATATAACAAACTTTGTGCCTGAGTTTGATTTTATTTGTATATTTTATACAGGGTCACCCAAGAACCCGGACCGGAAGGAATAGGTGAATTCCTCGTTGGATTTTGAGACGAAATTTCCTTTTCGAAAACTTCGTCCGATCAACGGTGTCCAGGTTATTAAAGATTAAGAGCAGCCAATCAGCGCCTCGCTTTAGGTCCGTGCCAGTGCCGGGTCAATAGTGAACGGCGGGCAGGGCCCGTGGTTTATTTTACATTTGGCTACTTTCTTCTTCACTTTACGATTGACGCGTATTATTATTATTATTATTATTATTATTTTTTTTTTTTTTTTTTCTACCAGACCGTAGTTCTACGTGTCCAGGTTGACCGGACCGTAGTTTTCGGTGTCCAGGTCGACTGCACCGTAGTTTTCGATGTCCAGGTCGACCACACCGTACAAATTCATAAATTTTCAATCCCATGGTCAATTTCAGAAAATAATAATAATAATAATAATAATAATAATAATAATAATACGCGTCGATCGTAAAGTGAAGAAGAAAGTAGCCAAATGTAAAATAAACCACGGGCCCTGCCCGCCGTTCACTATTGACCCGGCACTGGCACGGACCTAAAGCGAGGCGCTGATTGGCTACTCTTAATCTTCAATAACTTGGACACCGTTGATCGGACGAAGTTTTCGAAAAGGAAATTTCGTCTCAAAATCCAACGAGGAATTCACCTATTCCTTCCGGTCCGGCGGTCTTGGGTGACCCTGTATAGGTACGAGGAAATTTCTTTCGGGGAACGATTTCTAGCTCAGGAAAGAGTTAGGGGCATTCTACATAAATGAAATCGATCAACTCCTGCGGGTTTGACCCCTTTAGATCTTACCCCCGATATTTCGTATAGTATTTAATCGCCCTACTAAAACACGTATTCACGATTTTTATTTTAGAATTTTATCTAAAGTGGATATGAATTTAAAAAAAATGAGAATATGTATTTAAAATCCGAAATAAATATATTTTTATATAAGTTATGTGTTTTTTCATCTTTGTTATATATTCTAACATCGCTCAAAATCCATAATATTCTTTGAACAATCGCAGAGTCAAAAATTAATCCGCGATAGGGCTTTGTGTACAATTTCAAGTTGACATGATAAGAGAGATAATATTTGAATAATTTATTAGTATATATTATGTAGTATGTATATGGCTTTGGCTTGGCTTTCCATACCAACCCAAACTACCGCGGATTTTTGCATCTTCGATTTCGCTGAAATTTAGGCATCCTTTTGTACCCCCCGAAAACGGTTTTTGTGATTTTTTTCAGATTTTTTCATCCCGCCAATCGGGAGACATGAATTTTTGAAAATTTCGCGCATTTTTTTTTTAAATATCCATAACTTGGTGAAAAATTGTCCGATTTGGGACTTTTTTTTTTCAAATTTCGTGTTTTTGGCTGAATTTTCTGAAAAATTCATGCAAAAAACTTTTCATTGTGAACTTGATCGTTTTTTTTCTATTTTAAAGATGAAACATGGATTTTAAGATTGTTTGTATCCTTCGATTTTTTTTGAAAAATTCTCAAAAATACTACTCCCCAATCCACAAATTTTAAGCCTAGTCTCGTAATGGGATAATGATCGGTTATAATGTTTTTGAATTTTCAAATTAATTAATTTTTATTCAGAGTTTTTTACACTATTCATCTATTATTGACGGCTTTATTAGATGAAATTAAAAAAAAAATCATACATTAAGATAATAAACAATTGAAGTAAAAATTCAAATTTCCAGGATAAATTTTATTTATAACTTTTAAAACGTTTTTTATTATTTTTGGCGTTTGAATATTTTACAAGAGTAAGTTTGATTTGAGCAAGAAATCAGTTTCATTGTGAGAGATCCATCTGTATTTGGTATAACGCAATGATACTTTTGTGTACCTGTGATAGTTTTAGCTTTAGAATAACGTATATTCAAAATCTCTGTTGCTTTTTCATAATCTTCAGAAGTTGAATATTTTATTTCGATTTTTGGCAAGTTATTAGGTTGCACAGCCCATTGATACAACTCTTGTGGGTTTGAAATTTGTTTATCAAATGGTAACTGAAGACTCGCTCTTGCTGCAGCTCTTTTTAGTGTTCCTCCTACACCGTCACAAGGTCCTTTTCCATGGTAGCTGGCAAAGAAATGCCATTCAGCATTTATTTCAAAATCTTCCTTGTGATGATATAAATTAACAAAGTCTTTGTAGTTCTTAAATTGTTGCGGAGCTCCATCGGAAAAGTAGTAGATCTTTTTAGCAGTATTGGACAAGAACTTTATAAAATCAGTTACGATTTTCAAAAAAACATTGACTGCAGTCGAGTCATGCGTGTTACTGTCAGATATGATCACTAAACTTTTGTGCAATAATTCGTTATGCTTCTTAAAATAAATCACCACTGGAAATATTGTCGATTGATCATTATTCCAGTGGAATCCTGGTACTGCATTTTGAATAACGAATTTGTAGTTCTCGGCAAAATCACAAACTACAAGAAATTCATCGGTTCCAAGAGACTCTTTAAGAGATTTCATGAATCTTGCTTGCGATTTCGCAATAAAAGCATGAGGCAAAAGTTCCGTGATTTTTTCGCAAAAGTCACTGATGAATTCCGATGAAACTGCCGTTAACGTTTCAAGGGTTGTCCGTAGTTTTGAAATCCAATATTGATACGTCAATTCATCGATATCATTTTCTTCAAAAATCTCGTTCAGAAAATTTTCGAGTACATCAATTCCGGGACAATTTTTACACTCGCCAAAATAGCACTCCAAAGATGAATTCTGACAAATAATCATCTTTAAACAATCACTATATTCAATTAAAGGTGTCGGAAGATTACTTGTCAATTTTTGTAAATTGGAACCTGAAAATAATTGCAAAAAAAAATCATGTGATTAAATGCACAATTTAGGAATAAAACAAAATTTGAATTTTAGTCATACTAACCTAGTATCATAAGCTTTACGTTCTGGTGGATTGAACATACACACATAGTATGTGTACCACAGGATCCTGCTAGTACACAATACTTAGGGCGCAATGATGCAAACACAGAAAATCCAACTTTACAGTCAGGATACTCAAATTTAAATAGCTCATATAACTCTTTCAAATTTGATAAAATAAGCCTTTTTTGAATGTGCTCCCGTACGCCTTCATTGTTTCTAACAGAAACGAAGTCTTTCATACCCGCCATATTAATACTCGTTTCATCATCAACATAGAACTTCAATACCTTTGATTTAACATCTTCAGATAAAGGTCGGCCTAGAAATGAATGTTTAAATTTAGAAGGAAATTAGTTAACACGGTTAAGATCAAATTAAGGTTGATTTACCTGGTTTTGAATCTGGTAATGATAATATTCCACATCGTTCTCTCAGAGACTTCGAGACTTTTACAATATCTATTGTTGCTTCCATAATATTACAGACTTTATAAACGCTCCAATCTTGTGGTAATAAAGTGAGAATTTGAATTTTTTCTTTTTTAGTAATCTCCTTATCATGAAATTTTTTTTTTGAGCTTTCAATTGTGTCTACAAATTCTTGCGCGAGTATTTGATCATTGGTTTTTTTTTGTAAGCCAAAGGCAGTTGATAAATACGTGTTTACGTCAACAATTTTTTTTTTCTAAATATTTTTGTTTACTTAAGTTTGTACGATCGATAGGAGATTGATTTAACAATTTTAAGGCGTTGTTGATGACAGGTGATTGTGTATTGATACTCAGTTGGGAATGACTACTACCCGCAGATGTAGATTGACCGGATAATGAATTTATTCCTAAAAAATAAGCAGTGCAAATATCATTTCGAAAAATATCAAATCGACTATTCATAAAGTTAATTGATGAGCACAAAAATTATTTTTAAAATTGTACCTGATAAAGTTCGGTTGAAAATTTCTCCAACGGCATCTATCTCCTCAATATCAAAAGTAGCATCGTTCTTACGACTTCCAGATATTGTTTCTTCGTCTTCTTTTTCTTCGGTTTCTTCTATTTCTTCTATTTTTTCTTGTTTTAAACTGAGATACAACTTTTTCCGACAAGCTGTACATAGATAATCGGTACTACCGATATTGAACTTCGATTGTAGATTTATAGACGCTAATGTTACGGACAGCGTAAGCCAGTCCCTAACCGATTTTCATTTTATTGTTTGATTATTTAATTTCCTTTCATCACCTCATTCTTCACTTCCATATGGTTATTTTCAAATCAGACCTCCCTAGAATCAACGTCGCTCGAAATCGAAAATAATTGCTAAACCTAAGTAAACACGGAAGGTCATAAATTTGACCGTAGTAGGAAACGCGAGGGATGGTTAGGCTCAGGAAAAACCCGAGCATTGTATCGATGAGGTGAATATGAGCGCCCGAATGCCATATGTAACAATACACTCAGGTCTAGTTTCAATAGCTGTTTCCGTTAAAAATCGCTACAAAGTCACGTAGAGTGATGGTTCTCAGAATGCAGTACTTCTGCTGACCAGGCCGCTAGACTCGATTCGTCAAGAGTTCATCGATTCAGATGCTTCGGTTTTTCCTAGACTATATATGGAAAATGGGAAGGACCCTAAGGCCTTCTTTAATTACAAGTAACAGTCAAACCTCAAATAAACTCATTTCAGGAAACCAATCATAAGAAACCAGAAATTTAATTTAAGTAAAGTTAACTAAATTGAGTCGACTGTAAGTAACGACCGTAGAACCGTCGGCGGCGGAAATGAGTCCCACGGTGAAGGAACTGGTCAATAAGAGATTGGCTTTGGCTTAACTGATGCCCTGATTGGCTGAGTCCCCTGGACGCGAACCCCCGTTTAGCGCGCGTAGTAACACCCGCGTGCACCCTCAGCAAATTTGAATCTTGGGACCTCATGCTCTGAGATGCATTGCTCGTGGCATTCGTTTCAAAGTCGCAGAGCGTTAACGTCTGACCGGAATACTCAATAGAGCATCGGTGATTTTAAATCTTAAAGTTTCTGCCCAAGGACTCAGTATTTCGTTAATCCTCCAATCTTAAAAATCTTCAACTCCTTCAATTAATTCTTTTGTCAGCCGCTTGTAAAGTCGCTGTGCGTGAGCGCCTGACCGGGATTCACACATAAAGAATCGGTGATTTTAAATCCTAAAGTTCGCGCCAAGATTCGAGGATCTCGTTATTCTTCATCTATCTATTTTCATTTCCAATTCTTTCGACAACCGCTCTAAAATCGCAGGGCGTGAGCGTGTGTCCGGGACACCCAAATTTGAGCATTGGTGATTTTAAATCTTAAAGTTCGCGCCTAAAAAGACTCAGTGTCTCGTTAAACTTCCATATAAACTTCCAATTAAACCTTCAATCGGTGATCAAAGACACAATTAAATCTCTCTTCCAAAACTCGAAATAGCATAATTGCCGTAGCATAATTCTAGTGTATCGAACTCTCCAACATAACTAAGTGACCTAACAAGCTCCACAACTCCAATTCTGCGGGGCCGTATCTACTTCCGAGGAACTCTTCCACCCAGGGCCAAGGTTTCCCGGAACTCTGGGACTCATTTTCCAAAGGAACATTCAGGAAATTGTAACGTCAAAATTTATATCTCTATCATCCATATCTACTTCAACGTCACGGTATTGTTCACAGATTCCATATTTAAATTACGATATTCTCCATCTACGGTGCTAACCGTAGAATAGCACAAGTATGAATAAGGGTTTATAACTTTTTACGG
Organism: Rhogogaster chlorosoma; assembly: GCA_944452935.1. NCBI lineage: Eukaryota > Metazoa > Arthropoda > Insecta > Hymenoptera > Tenthredinidae > Rhogogaster > Rhogogaster chlorosoma. Next base: position 14,113,478 of record OX101800.1, on the reverse strand, counting down.
AAAGATTATAACTTCGTCGTTGTGAGGGCAAACCCTATTCTTTCCGTATTATATAAAATTCCAGTGTAATTAGATAACCATACACCTAAGTTTTATTATTAAGTGATACTCGCCACGCATGGGCGAACCATAGATAGAATTCAGAGGTTTGACGGATTAAGATCCATGAATCCATATTATCCCTTGCATAGAGTTAGGTAATAGGGTTGAATTGTTTGTTTATCATATTTAACGTTTCACCAACGAACGGGAAGTAATAGCGCACATGCACTAGTGAGGGAAACCCTAACTGACCGTTCCTTGCTAGACGTATACCTTATTCCGTGTATAATTTTATTCAAGAATATATATATATATATATATATATATATATATATATATATATATATATATATATATATATATATCCCTTTGTGGATTTGTTAAACTAAAGTCAACTCAAGTTCATTTTCAACCTTAATCCACTCCTTTCTTTAGCCTAAATTATAGCTCTAGTACGGAGAAGACAAGAACGGACCCAACCATTCAACTAAGAATTAAAAATAGTACATGGTAAAGAAACGGTTAGTTTTTCCACGAGTTAGCTTATTCTTTACTTGCTTGTATATGGCGTGAACCATACAGTACGCACCGCTCGGTTACCCTCACGTCACACTAATCTCAAAGAGGTCTTGATGACGTGATTATTTAAATTGGATGGATTACAGCATACATTGAATTTTTTAACAGTTGACATTATGCTGTATTATGTATAGTGATTTGTCTTTCCTCTTAGTTATCGTTAAACACAAGTAGATATTATAACTTGTTGGTGAAGTAGTTGTCTCGCGTCAAGAATAACACATGCGCGCGCATACTCCGAACAGAGAGGAGCGTTCGCACCTATCATATAGTCAGTCGTATGTATACCGTGACTTTTTTTAGATGCGGAACACCACGGATACCAACCCAAAACTCACGCGTCTAGTGGATTGCGCCAACCATACCCTGTTCGTGCTAATTCCATCCTGTTCGAACTTAAGAACAGCGCGCGTAACATTTGAAAATTAGGCGCTTAATTTGGAATAAATCAGTAAATTGTGCGATGATGTGGATGTGCGGGAACATATATGCCACACGTATAAGACCCTACGTTGAGTATGAATAAATAACAAGTCTCAAGCACAGGGAGTTCATCTTCCTAACCTATACATTCCCTCACAATCCTCAATATAATTTATATAATCTCTTAATTTTTAGAAGCGTATTGTGGAATGTGATTAAGAATCGAAACAAATGACAGATTGCTGAATGATTAAATAATAACGACATCAGTGACCGTAAATGTTCTTTTTGTTAATTCATGCAACAAATAAAATACTCTACAAAGTAAAAACAATAAATGGAACACGAAAAGAAAAAAAAAATTAATTAATTTGAAAATTCGAAAACATTATAACCGATCATTATCCCATTACGAGACTAGGCTTAAAATTTGTGTTTTAGGGAGTAGTAGTGTAGTAGTTTATTAATTCGGCCCTTCGGCCTTGAATTAGGACTTGGTCGTACATTTTTTTTCTTTTTTCGTGTTTCTTTCATGCTTTCCCGCTTTCACGCTTCTCCTGCGTCTCCCTACCTTATCTCTCCCTCTTGTCCCTCATCTCTCGCGCCCATCCACTCTTGTTCTCTTTCCTTCCCCACTTTCTGGCGTGTTTTATTAACCTTCTTTATCCAATCTATTGCCTCTCTCTTTCCCCTCTCATCTAATAGCTCCTCCACCCCAAGAGTCCCTCCGACTTCTTCTAGACACCTTCCCAGTAGGTGTTCTAGTTCCCCTCTTTCTCTCCTGCATATTTTGCATGCCCTGTCTTCTTCCTTCAACCAGTATCTGTTTCCCTCTTCTTCATTCCCGCACCTCAATCTTGCTGTCGCCTTGTAGTCACCCTTTCTCCCCTGCTTCTTTAAATATTGCGGGAGTAGCTCTGTCCTGCAGTATTTGTACCTTGGGTTATACTTTGCTGCCGCTATACTCGCCCCTTGTTCTTGCCTTTGAATGTCTCTGCCTCTGTTTTTTAGCATCTCCTCTATGTTCGTTCCCCGTGCTCTTTCTTGTTCGATTCCTTGCCTGTTGTAGCCGTGCCTCGCGTAGAATTTCTCTCTTTCCTCTTGCCCCTTTGTGCCTGGTTTCCTCTCTCTTTCTAGCAGGCATTCTTTGAGAATTCTTTTGCCCTCCCCTTCCTTTATCTTCTCCTCGAACCTTATTGCTCTGGCTCCTGCTTTTATTTTTATTGCATCTCTCTTCGATTCTTCTAGCACTATGTACCCCGGCGTGCAGGTGTCCAGCCCTAGCGTCCATCTGGTATACCTCTCATGTAATCTCTCTAGGTTTGCGCATTCGTTCCAGCCCCAAATTTCCGCCCCGTATAGGATTACGCTCATTATCAGGTAGTCAAAGAGCATCATTCTTCGACTGTAGTCTTCTCCCAGTCTTCTTTCGCCTAGTCCCCATATCTGTCTGATTAGCACGTTTCCTCTTCTTGTCATTTCTCTTGTCTGTCCCTCCTCGCTTGTATTTCTTTTCAGTCGATATCCCAGGTATGTGAACTCTTTCACTTCTTCTATGGTTTTCCCTTCCCATGTCCACTCTACCTTCCTCTCCTTTCCCCCTCCTTTCTTAAATTTCATCATCTTTGACTTGTCCACGTTCAGCGTTAATTTTTTCTTTCTCAGGTAGACTTCCAGCGTTTTCATCATTTCTCTCATCTCGTTTTCCTCTTTCGCTATTAACACTAGGTCATCTGCGTAGGCGAGGGACCAGAATTTCTCCTTTCCTACTGTTACTCCTCCTGCCTGTCCCCTTCTCAGTTTCTCTTCCATATCCGCTATAAGTATGGCGAACAGGGTTGGGCTCAGGGGGCAGCCTTGTCTGACGCCCTTTTCTGTGTAGAACTCTTTCGATTTGTCGTTGCCGATTCTCACTGAGTTCCTTGTTTCTTTGTAGATCTCTTTTACTCTGTTTACGAGTCCCTGGCTCACCCCTCCTCCCTCCATTGCCTCCCATAGCTTCTGGCGGTCCACTTTGTCGAAGGCGGCCTTCAGGTCGACAAAGAACGCGAATAACTTCCCTCTCTTTCTGGCTAGTTCTTTTTCTGCCACGTATTGCAGGATGTATATATTGTCCATCGTGCTTCTTCCCTTGCGGAAACCTGCCTGTGTTTCTGGTAAGATGTTTTTGCTTTCCACCTCCTCCCTGATTCTCTCCGCTAGCACGGCTGCATATATCTTGTATCCCGTGTTTAATAATGTTATCCCACGGTAGTTCTCGGTTTTGTGTTGGTCTCCTTTTTTGAATAACGGAGTTATTATCCCCTCTCTCCAGCTTTCCGGTAAGCCTTCCCCATTCCACACTTTTCTTATTAACTCTTTCAGTCTACTCCTTGTTTGCCCTCTACTGTGTTTCCACGCCTCGTTTGGGATGCCGTCTCCCCCTGCCGCTTTCCTGTTTTTCAGCCTTTCTATCTGTCTTTCTATTTCCTCGTTTGATAGTTCCCTCTCCTCTTCTCGGGTTGGATTTTCTCCTGTGTTCTTCCTTTCTTCCTCTCTGCTGTCCCGCCCTTCCAGTAGTTCTTTAAAATACTCTCTCCACTCTGACATGCTTATCCTGTCGCTTGTCGTGTTTTTTGCCTTCCTTTCCCTGTTGATGAACTTCAGGACTTGTCCCTCTGACTTCAATTGCTTCAGTTCTTCCTCCAATTTTTCTGCCCCCTCTCTTTTCTTCCTTTCGCATAGCTCCCTGAAGGCCTTTCTCTTCCCTATGTACTCCTCTCTCCCCCTTCCGTCCTTTTTCTTCCACTTGGTATACTCTTTTTTCAGTTTCCTCTTTTCGCTTTTGCACTCTCTGTCCCACCAGCTCTTCCACCCTGTGCCTCGTTTTTTTGTTTTTACCTTTTTTGTTGTCATGCTTTGTTGTACCTTCTCTTTGATTTCCTCCCAAGCCTCCTCTATTCCTTCCTCCTCGAACGTGGCTAGGGCGGTTTCCTCTTTGAATTTTTTTGTTTCTTCATCTCCCCATACTGTGTATTCCCTGGTCTTTTCCTCTTCTCGTTCCCATCCGGCGACTAGTTTACTCTTCAGCTCCACCTGTAGCGGTTGGTGGTCCGAATCCACCCTCTCCCCAATCCTAAATTCTTCTATTTTCAGTTCTGCATTCCCGTTCACTATTACGTAGTCTATCACTGACGTGCCTTGCACCCCTACATATGTGAGTTCTCCTTCTTCGTCTCCTCTTACGTTCCCATTTAATACTGTCCATCCCCTATCCTCTATCATTTCTATCAATACTTCTCCCTCCTTATTTTCCGTTCTGTCCTTTGATTTTCTCTCCCATTCCTGCTCTGTCCCTAACGTTTCCCGTCTATACGCCCCCCCTTTTTTTCCTATCCTCGCGTTGAAGTCACCTCCCATCAGCAGGTTTTCTTCATCCAATTCCTCTATTTTTTTGGTGATTATCCCTCTCATCCTACTCATCCCCTTATTGCAATATATTGTTACGATTCTCCATGTTTCATTCTCTAATCTAATTTTCCTCTCATGCACACCCATCTCATTCTCCCCTTTTACTTCCTCCTCTACCTCTTCTATTTCCCTTCTGATACCCGATACTATCCCCCCGCTGGCCCTTCCTTTCCTTGCTTTTCTCTCTGCGAATTGTGCCTTCCATGTATATCCTTTGGGCAGTTTTTTTATTATTCTTCCCCAGCTCTTCTCTTCTACCCAGGTCTCCATTAGGTTTATACTGTCGAACTGCTCCAGGTATTTCCACGTTTCCTCGTCTTTCCTTTCTAGCCCTGCTATGTTCCAGAATAGTGCTTTTACCCTTTTTCCTTTTTTGTCTCTCTCTCCTCTTTTCTTGTTTTCTATTTGCTCCTTTCTAGTTCCAGTTGCGAAAATTTCTGTCGGCTCTCAGCTCCTCTCTCGTTTCGTCCCAGAACCACCATTTGCCTTGGATTTGTATTTTCATGTATCCCATTTTTGCTTGGCCTCCCTGGTCCTTTATTTCTTTCATCTTTGCTACTAATTCTCTTTGTATTTCTGTCTCTTTTTTCGTTAAATCATTGTCTATGTATATTGCCTTGTCTCCCAGGGTTTTTTTCTTCGCTATTATTTCGGCCTTGTCTTCCCAGCTCTGCATTTCTATTATCGCGATCTTTCTGTTTTCACCCATTACTCTGACCCTTTTAACTTCCTTTTCTGTTTGTAGTTCGTTCTTCAGGAATTTTGCTGCCTCCTCCTTCTCGTTTGCTTCCGTCCATTTCTTTCCTCTGACAACTATGTTGTTTCTTCTTTCTCTTCTTTCTGCCGCCTCCCATTTCCTCTCTAATTGTGTCATCTTTATTTTCCACTCTTCTGCTGCGCTGCTGGGTTCCCTGTCTGCCACCTCTCTTTCCGCACTATCCCTGTCAAGTCTTTCCTCTAGTTTTTTCAGTCTTTTTCCTGTCTCTTCCTCCTTTTCTCGCTCTGCTATCTCTAGTCTCTCCATTCTCTCCTCCAGTCTTCTCGCCCTATCGTCCCTTTTCTTGTTCTCCTCCCTCCACGTCTCGCTTTGTTCGTTTACCTCTTTTCTTAATTTCTTCATCTCATTTCTCAGTTCCTCTCTGCCTTTCTGAGCTTCCTCCCTCTCTTTTCTGAGATCCACCGTTATCTCCTCCCTGATTCTTTTGAGCTCCTTCATTATGATTCCCAGGCTGGTTTGTTCTTCCACTTCGGTTTCGGACCCCCTGTCCCAAGTACCCTCTGCTGTGTTTTTCCTGGTATCATCCTTTTCCTTTTCTTTTCCTTGATTTGGTTTCTCTTTACCGTCCTTTTTTTCGGGTGATCTGGGTGTTTTTGCGCTTTTCTTAAAGGGGTTATCGAGGTCCAGTAGTCTTGCCTCTTCCTCTTCCCTGTCCCTCTTTCTCGTGAATGCCTCCAATACCCCCATGCTGTTCGCTCGTTGTCTCCCTATCCTTGCTAATTGTTCCGCCCTTGTTGGTCTTCCTCTTTTGGCGCTTTCCTCCTCGTTTTGGGTCGCTGGCTTACCCTCCGGCTTACTCGCTGGGTTTGCATTGCTCCTGCTCTCTTCCGCGCCTGATGTCGGTATTACAGAGACGTTCGCTGCTTCCTCCTTTCCCCGCTCTGCGACGCCTTTCATGCTGGCTGCCTGTGCTCCCTCTACTTTCATTCACTCTTTGGCGCCTTTTCTCTCTCACACTCGCTCACCCTTCTATCTGTGTGTTCCTAACCTCAAAATCTATTCCTACCTTTTACTCCGTTTCGCACCTGCTATTTCCTTTTTCCTACTACCCTTTTCCTGTCCCCGTCTTTCTTTCCCCGCACTCTCACTTCTCCGCTTTCCTGATCCTTACTTGCTACTTATTTTACTTTATTTCGTCTATTTTTTCCTCTCCCACGGTACTCATGCATCCACTCACCCTACCTTCGCGTGACCAAGTCCGTTTTAGGGAGTAGTATATTTGAGAATTTTTCAAAAAAAATCGAAGGATACAAACAATCTTAAAATCCATGTTTTATCTTTAAAATAGAAAAAAAACGATCAAGTTCACAAAGAAAAGTTTTTTGCATGAATTTTTCAGAAAATTCAGCCAAAAACACGAAATTTGAAAAAAAAAGACAATTTTTCACCAAGTTATGGCTATTTAAAAAAAAAATGCGCGAAATTTTCACAAATTCATGTCTCCCGATTGGCGGGATGAAAAAATCTGAAAAAAATCACAAAAACCGTTTTCGGGGGGTACAAAAGGATGCCCAAATTTCAGCGAATTCGAAGATGCAAAAATCCGCGGTAGTTTGGGTTGGTATGGAAAGCCCCATATGTATGCTCACTTTTCGTCACGCCGCGCCTTTTTAGTTTTTGGGCCTCCCTCATCGTATTTCCTCTCGCTGCCCTCTTCCTCGCTTTGACCCCGTGCTTCTTTCTTCTTTATGTCGCCAGTTAGCTAGACAACCACAAGTATTCATAAAAGCGAATCAAAGTAAGAATTTCGAAAGATAGTAGTGTCGGAGGCCGGTGGCTCGTAAACGCACAGAAATGAGCAGGCAGTGATACAAAATTTCATATTATCGACGTCAACCCAAAAAATATTCTGAGATTGCAGTTTTCATATAGTCAAAAGCGACAAAAATTGATGCAAAATGTCATTATAGTGCACGAGGATTACAAATTCACGAATGAAATTGATTACATATTGACGCGCCCCGTTCGAAAAGAAGTATGTCAGAAACAGTTGAGAAGGGAGTACCTCGTGGAAGCATTTTGGAAAGTAATCGCGTGGTGCCTGGAACTCTATATGTATTCCCTGTACTTTGCGTCGTTTACCTGTTGCTCTCCATCTGATTGCATTTCATGCAGCTCCGCCTGTATTTGCCTCAGCTCTGCAGCCTTGTCGTCCAGGCGTTCTCTTGCCGTTGTTAATTCCTCCCAGTCCCTCGCCAACTTTTCTTTTTTTTCCTCGGCAGTCTAATTAAAAAACGAAGTTATAACAGTTGATAAATAAATGATTAGTTACAAGAATGAATTATAAAAGGGTATATTTGCTTTCCAAACTGAATCTCCACGTGTTCTGTTGGTGAGGTGTAATAATTTCAACTCGAAAAAAACCTTCAAAACAAAATTAAATTGAAATAATCGGAAAAATGCAACGTTGTTGGAATAGGGAATTTCAATTGCTCGGTGGCACAGGTTAATGATGTAGTACAGGTCTGCAACTTGGCCCAGATATTGATATACATATTATATATACTAGGGTGGGTCAAAGAAACCAACTATTTTTTTTTTTCATTTTGTACTCTGAAAAATCGGTTGCTAGACACCTCTGGAAAATACTTACCAAATATGAGCTATTAATTTTGATAGCAAGGTCCAACTTCAACCTGTGATATCTTTTAAACGGTGAGGTTTCCGAAAAAATTATAAGAGACCTTTCTTGTAGAGCGTTCAATTTCCAACAAGAATATGAGGAGCGATATTTTTAAACGAACAGTTGATAGAGAGATATAAATTTTCACTTCTAATACTAAGGAAAAAATAGAAAACTATAAAGCGGAGGACCTTTCTATCAAAATTAAGAACTCATATTTGGTGAGTATTTTCCAGAAGTGTCTAGCAACCGATTTTTCAGAGTACAAAATGAAAAAAAAAATAGTCGGTTTTTTTGACCCACCCTAATGACCATCTTAAGGAACACGCTAGCAGTGTTGTGAAAATTGGAATTAAATTTTTATTCAATCACCTATCACTTGGGCAATCTGTAATAAAATGGGGAATTCCATTAGAAATGTAATCAGTGACTCGCAAGAATGCACCCTAATACGTATGTAGTACATCGTTATTGATATTAATGCTCCGAAAATTCTAATGATAACATTTATTAAAAACAATAATTTATTTTGATTATTTTCCTTTTTTTTTTTTATTAAATTCCTAATTATCTTGATTTCATTATCATTTGATAATTTACTGCCGTATGTGGTAATTCAATTGATTCGAATTGTATATAACTATATATATGGAACTATTCGCTGGTATTCCACGAAATCAATCACAGCATTCAATGACTGAAGTCATTGAAATCATTCTAAAATCCGTCAAGAAATCACAAGAAAACGATTTTATTTGAAATCATTCATGTAATAAATAATAACACTTGGAATGACTAGCCCCTCGGTATAGAGAGCCTGCTTGTAATAGCATTGTATATGTGGAATATCTAGACGTAAATAATCCTTTATATAAATTTATATTAGGTATTGTAACGTATCAGGCTCGCTCCGAGCAAGGATCGGCGCGCGCACACCCTTACGCGCTAGACAACGGCCGGCGTGACGTCAGATTCTAGTATAAATAGAGGACAGCTGACCAGCCTCAGCAGCAATTGTCGCCTGTCGGGGCATATTGGCTCACTATTACATTGTTTTAAGCAATTGTCGCCTGTCGGGGCATATTGGCTCACTATTACATTGTTTTAAGCAATTGTCGCCTGTCGGGACAAATTGGCTCATCTCTGTAATTTTTGTAGGAATAGTCGTATTCAAGGCCTACTTAATACGATTACCTTAGAGTCAAACTTTCGTAATATTCTGTAGAGTATCGCCTGTCGGGATATCTCATACTTATCAAATTTAGCAAAACGCCAAACGCGGCATAATATTAGAGATAGATAGAATCATCGCCTGTCGGGATATTCGTATAAATTAAACTTAGAGAAAAATCAGAGTTAAACGCTTAGAATCGAATCAGAAAAGCTTAGATCTAAAAATTAGAATTAGTCTATTATTTTTGTAATATTATTTTGTATTTCATTTTCTTTTTCCAAAACCAGACATTGTTAAAATAAAACATAATTTTAGTTAACTTGAATTTTTACTCGACTAAATCAAATCAGTAAATTCACTGGGTTTAGGTGCACAGGTGTCCTCACTAGCCGTAAAACGCTCGTGTTTGCCGCTCTGAACACTCTCAACTCCAGTTTTTCCTTTTCTTTGCATAAAATCATAACTTCAAATTTAGGAGATCGAATCTAGGTGCACTGGCATCTTCATTAGCCTTAAAACGCTCGTGTTTGCCGCTCAGATCACTCTCGATTTCGATAAACAGGATAGATTTCCTAATCTATTTCTGTTAGTAACAGATATTTTTTTCTGTTGAGTTACTGCTTTTGTCCCCCTAAGAGGCGATACAAGTCAGTAGCGAAGCTAGAGATTGTCGAAATACTGAATTAATTAATAGCCGCCTCGAACAACAATAAACAATTAATGCAACAACCACGCCCTGCCTTCAGATTTAAAAATCGTCTTATTTTAAATAATTAAAATAATCCGAAAAGTTGCAGTATATTAGGCCATAATTTTTGTTTTCATATACTGGACATATGTGACGAACTGTATCTGGGTATATATTGTAACTTTTCCTGGTTATGCTTCACCAGCAGAAGGCTGGTGAAGTTAACCTAGTCCGCGTGAGTATCTTTGTCACGGGTAAGAATGATTTTCGGAGCTCCTCCTGGGAAAAAGTGAAAAACCCAAATAACCCTAATTACAGACTCGGATTGACTTTTGTCAAACAGAGCTGCCTCCTCACAGACTCGGAGATATCTATTACCACAGACTAGGGTGCCAGTGATAGCTACACCGTAGCTGTCTTGGTAACCCAGATAGAATTTCGTGATGATCATGATCATCACGGAGTATGACATAATTGTTTGTCAGCACGTTGACTACATATTGTCAACGTGGAATGATCAACAAAACATAGTTGTAAATATGCCGACATATTTTAATCATGATATGACTCTTTTTATTTCCAACATATTGAGTACATGCCATGGTAGCATATTTTTATCATTGCATGATCGATTATTTGTTGCATTCCATGTTGGCATAATTGCAACATAAGTACAACATGCTGTGATCAACATTCTATGCACTCATAATGCCATCACGGCATGGTGGAAATATGACGGCATTAAATGAACGCGTTCTTCTCGCCTCAACTTCGGCTCTGATTCCTGGCACTCAGAGCTCTTCGCTACTTCGGACAACAGCTATATGATAACAGAGGCATTACTAGCTGCAGCGCGCCAGGACACGTTTTTTATCCGCGGCGATTCAACATTACATTTTTCGAGCGATTATACGCATATATACAAATAAGAAAAAGTGACACAAATTATAATATTCCAAACAGAAGTGACCTCAACATAGTAAGTATCTTTTTTTCTTTAACCTGGCGTCGAGACGCTGCCGCGTACCTATCTTGATAACATATATAACCTGCAGCTAAAGCATATATATTAGGGTGGTCCTTATTTGAGGCTCGGACGAATATTTCATCAGACGCCCCCCAAATCGACTCCAAATAATTCAAAAACTATACCCTAATTTGTCCAGATTTTTATCTAGACTCTAACCCCTCCCACCAAGAGAGTGGATTTCTCCATTTGAAATACACGTGCTGCGACCATATTCTCAGGATATATTTTATTCTAAGAGTATAATGATTCAAGAAAAAATCTGTAACTGCGAGATTAAGGTGTTCCTTAGTGCTACTATTTGCGAAAAAATTCACATTATCATACGGGTCAATCTAGATGAATTGCACACCCTTGAATTGAAAAAAAAAGTCAGATTGAAGGGTGTGCAATTCGACTAGATTGACCCGTATGATAATGTGAATTTTTTCTCAAATAGTAGCACCAATGTACACTTAAATCTCGCAGTTACAGATTTTTTCTTGAATCATTACTCTTAGAATAAAATATATCCTGAGAATATGGCCGCAGCGCGTGTATTTCAAATGGGGAAATCCATTCTCTTGGTGGGAGGGGTTAGAGTCTAGATAAAAATCTGAAAATATTAGGGTATAGTTTTTGAATTATTTGGAGTCGATTTGGGGGGCGTCTGATAAAATATTCGTCCGAACCCCAAATAAGGACCACCCTAATGAAAAAAAAGAAATAAAATAATCTGCAAGTATCACTAAATTTCTAGTCCAAAATGTTGCTGTTTACTGCCGTGACAGTCATCATGATTATGTTGTTGGTATTTATGATGAGATACCGAAACATCAAACATTCCCGGCGAGAATTGATACAAAATGCACATCGCCTGCGCCGTATAAATGACCAACTGGAGAAATCAGTTGGAAAACAACCCAACAATTCGGCTGACACCCAGTCGAACAGCGTCGGCAGTATCTCCTCACCAAAGCCTGAAACTGCAGGGAATCACATCGCCCCGATAGTAACCTATCGAAACAATGAACTCTGCGCTGATAGTGACAGTGACGATAATGACTTTAATAACATGTCTATTTATGATGATACATCGAGCGATGATAGTGAATCCGAAAATAATGAAAGTAGTGTTGATGACGAGTGTAGTATATCCAATCCTAGCCTAGCAAATTTTTGTCGGGATCTTGCGTCTACTTTTATATCGACAAACATCAATCACGTACAAGGCGATCGGATTCTTGCCACTTTGCGTTCCCATCTTTGCTTCCAGTCTTTGCCACGACAAACAAAAACATTATTAAAAACCCCGCGAACCAGCATCGAGACAATTCCAATGGAACCCGGTGGTAAATATTTCCATATCGGTTTCGAGTCAGCGATTATGGAAAAGTTGAAAACCCTCCCCTCAAATGAGCTCCCAGACTATTTAGAAATCGACGTCCACACTGATGGAATGTCAATCCATCAAAGTACCGGCCTACAGTTTTGGCCTATTCAATTTCGAATATCGAATATCTTTAACGACAAACCATCTATAATTGGGGTTTATCAGGGACATAAAAAACCATCGAATGCTGTACATTTTTTTCAATATTTTTCGGACGAATTTAAGAAAATTAAGCAGTCCAATGGCATCGTATTCAATGACAGGCTGATTCCTGTCAACTTAAGGTCATTTATCGCGGATGCCCCGGCTAGAGCCTTGATTCTCAATCACAAAGGACATAATGCGAGTAACCCGTGTTCCAAATGCACCGTGAAAGGTACTTCTGTTGGCAAAACTATGTGTTTTTTAACATATTCGAGCGTGAATCGAACTGATCTTGATTATCAAAATGCTACGGATAAACTGCATCATCTTCCCAACAATCAGTCACCTTTGAAACTACTAGACTTTCCTATGGTAACCAGAACTCCATTTGAATATATGCATTCAATTTGCTTAGGTATCGTAAAAAAATTTTTGGCAGCGATTTTAACGACGAAATACGAATCTAAAGCTCAGCTCACGCAACGCGAAATCACGAAAATATCTGCAAGATTATTACAGATCGCAAGTTATTGTCCTTCAGAGTTTGCACGGCGCCCACGGGAGATTGAATATTTCGCAAGATATAAGGCTACGGAATTTCGACAGTTGCTTCTCTATACTGGATCAGTTGCTCTCCATGGAATATTACGTACAGATGCATATATGCATTTTTTACTTCTCCATTCAGCATGTAGAGTTTTATTAATGTCATGTCCGACTCCTGCTAGTCTCGAGTATGCTAAAAATGCTTTAGAATCGTACGTCATCACTTGCGAAATATTGTACGGCAAAAAGTTTATGTCATACAACGTGCATGGACTCTTACATGTTGTCGATGATGTACGCGTCTTTGGTAATTTACATAATTACTCAGCCTTCCCTTACGAAGACAATATGTCTTTTTTTCGCTGTTATCTTCGAAAACCTCACCAATTACTGCAGCAATTACATCGTCGCTTGCATGAAAAAGCTGTCAGTAACGCTAATCATTCCTCATAAAAAAAAAATAGACAGTTAAAAATCAAAACGTCTCATCAACACCAAGATTTTTCACTACCAGACAATGTCGATAGTAGAAGTACTCAATTTAGAGGGTTGCAATTCGAGCATCTCAAAATAAGGGCAGGAACTAGAAACGATAATTGTTTATCAATGCGAAATGGAGGCGTATGCGAAGTTCAGAATATTATCAAACTTCCAACAGATGGTTTCTTACTCGTTGTAAAATTCTTTCAGACTGTCACCCCTTTTTATGATATAAGAAATGGAATTTCGTCAAATATTGTGGGAGTATACAAATGTTCCAATTTGTCAGACGAGCAAATTGTCATTGATTTAAATCAAATGTTTGCAAAATGTTTTAAAATGCCATATTGGTATGACGATGAAATTGTGATTGATACATATGTTGTCAATGCTCTTCTTTCGAATATTTAGTAAATAGTGGATGCATATGGGTAATTCCATGCCAAATCGACCACTTCTGCACCCGACCCCTTTCGATTTGGCTGAAACTTTTGTATCTTTTTCTACCCTACTAAAGACGGTCCTCATAATTTTTTCAAATTTTTTTACCTAACCCAAAAAAAGTCGCTCTTTTTTTTTCAAATAGCCATAACTTCTTCAGAAATTGACTAATCGGGACGTTTTTTTTTTCAAAAGTTTCGTCTTGGAATGTCCTTTTCAAAGAAAAATACAAATAAACTTTCAGATGTCAAATTCTATGAAATATCTGACTTTTCTGAGAAAAATCGTCAGTTTTTCGAAGTTCGCCATTTTTAATTTTTTTTTTTTTTGATTCCCCAAAAAACTTTGAATTATTCTGTGAATAATGCCACTAGGTCCAGAGTGGGCCGACTTTTCCTTGTATTTTTTTTTTTTTGAGGAGAAAAAATGTTCATTTTTTCTCAATTGTTTATTTTTCGATTTTACAAGCCTTCGTTTTACAATCTTTCTTCAAGCTTCGTTTTCAAAATCGAAAAAATAAACAATTGAGAAAAGATGAAAAGTTTTTTTTCCTTAAAAAAAAAATAGAAGGAAGAGTCGGCCCACTCTGGACCTAGTGGCATTATTCACAGAATGAATCAAAGTTTTTTAGGGAATCAAAAAAAAAAAAATTAAAAATGGCGAACTTCGAAAAACTGACGATTTTTCTCAAAAAAGTCAGATATTTCATAGAATTTGACATCTGAAAGCTTATTTGTATTTTTCTTTGAAAAGGACATTCCAAAACGAAACTTTTGAAAAAAAAAAACGTCCTGATTAGTCAATTTTTGAAGAAGTTATGGCTATTTGAAAAAAAAGAGCGACTTTTTTTGGGGTGGGTAAAAAAATTTGAAAAAATTAGGAGGACCGTCTTTAGTGGGGTAGAAAAAGATACAAAAGTTTCAGCTAAATCGAAAGGGGTCGGGTTCGGAAGTGGTCGATTTGGCATGGAATGCCCCATATATATTAGGGTGATTCGTTTGAAACGACTTCTCTTTTGGCTCCCACACCAAAATATTATGTTCTATATATGCTGGAAAAGAAATTCTGTGCAAATTTGAGCTCTTAATTTTGATTCTAGGTACTTATATTTTTTTTGATTTTAAAGTTTTCCCATTTAAAATACATATATAGAAAATTTAAGATTTTTAAGATAAAATTCAGTGCTCAAATTTGCACAGAATTTCTTTTTCAACATTTAGAACAATATTTTGGTGTGGGAGCAAAAAAAAAAAATAGTCGCTTGAAACAAATCACCCTAATATATACAATATACATATATATATTATATATATATATATATATATTATAACATGATAATAAACATTTGTATGAAACATTAAATGAGTACCTTTTCAACGATTTTAATATAATTTTTTCTTTCGTCTTGTTGCAGTTGGTTATTTTTTAATATTTTATTATAATAATGACCTCTAATGAACTGCTAGCTTGTAAATAATTTCGCAAATAAACATAACTCAGAATCTGCGATCAATTCGTAACTTTATCACGATTTTATTACGAATTAACATCGTTTGACATTTGTTGGTTACCTTTATTAGAATGATTCGTAAATTTCACCCCGACGATTGTTTGGACCCAAATAATGTTGCAAATAAACAGAAGTCCACATCTGCAATCAATTCACTAGTTTGTTACCACTTCTTCACGAATTAATATCGATTCCCGTTGTGGTACTAGTTATATTACGATCAACCTCAAATATGTCACTCTGTATGTTGATTCTGACCCAACGACGTGACAGCTGTCGCTACGTCATCTGTAGGTGCAGACGTTCAACTGTCCCTACGACAGCGTTGCCATTTCGGTAAATATGCGGGTTGCCTACCCACACGGCTTACAACTTTCCACAGAATCTCTCTGTATATATACAAAAAAGGTCCGACTTGAAAAAAAATGTTATCTCCAGTATAGTTTGTAACCGGTGTCTCGACTAAGATCGGGTACACCTGGGAGAAGGCCGGGCTACAAACCGTACCGCGTCATTTTCCCGAATCGTTATTTTCCCGAATCGTCAAATTCCCGAAAGTTCATATTCACGACCGACTAAATTCCCGAATCGTCGTTTTCACGAAACCGTCATTTTCTCGAATCGGTGTTTACTCGAACCCGTCATTTTCCCGAATCGCCATATTCCCGACTCACTAGATTCCCGAATCGTCATATTCCCGACCTAGTAATTTCCCGAGTCGTTATTTTCCCGAATCGCCGTTTTCCCGGAACGCCGTTTTCCGGAATCGCCGTTTTCCCGAATCGTCAGATACCCGAAAACGACAACTCATGCTGGCTTCACTGCTCAGTCGGTAATATCTATACTGTATGTAAGAAAAAACAGAGGGCGCTGGTTGATTTATAATCTCACTTTACAATTCTCGATCCTCTCCAAATATTCGTTGCAACCAAATAATATTCACTATTCAAAATTTGACAGTATAAACGATGCCATTCAAACGTCTGTACTTTTCGAATGGTCATCACAGTCTGTACAAAACTGTGTTTTTGAGTTCATTTCCCAAACTTTTTTCTATTACATTTAGATCCTAAATGTAGTAATCTATCACACCAATACACCGAACAAAAGCTGTAGTCGGAGAGCTGACGACCGATGGTCAGATAATTTTGTCGTTACTGAAAGTTAGGATAATACTTACCTGATGGACCCTTTTGCGAGAATCCTCGATCTGGCAGGCCACACCTGGTCGGTTCAGATATTATGGAGTAGGGGAAATATTAGGGAAAAAGTATCGTCTTTAATTTTTGTTGCATACAGTTCCGGTATACTCCCAATACACCCAAAAGAAATTTCAAATCGATCAGTTGGTGGAAAGGTGTAGCCCCCCTTAATTATAATTGAAGGAAAAAAAATTACATATTTTAAGATAATAGTATCGTTACTGTTTTTTTTTCTGCCAAGAGTTTATTCATTATAGGTATAAGCCAAAAAAAACCAGCCAAAAATAGTGGTGAAAACATATCGAAAAGAATTATCGAAATCGTTGCGTTTTCTTCTTTATCATGTTCCTCAGCTCATTTCTGTACGAAACGCGACGAATTCAATAATTTTTTTCAATGTGCTTCCACCATTATTCTTGAATCTTGGCTGCCTTTTTTATGGTTTATATAACGAATAAACTCTTTGCAGAAACGATACTTTCAGCTTATTCCCCCGCCGCCTCCATAATATCTGAACCCACCAGGTGCGGCCTACCAGATCGACGATTCTCGCAAAAGGATCCTTCAGGTAAGTATTATCCTAAGTTTCATTAATGATAAAATCATCTCACCATTTTGGTCGTCAGCTCTTAGACTACTGTGGATCTTGAAGCTGAGGAGATAGGCATCTTCTTGGGGAAAAAAACGAATAATACTGATCAGAAATCATCAAACCCCCCCAAAAAACACGATTTTTCGTACGATTATCCCAACTCTAACGTCCACTTCTAATATTTTCAGATTTTTTCTCCGAACCGTCACTTGTTTATGAATTTCTGATACGTCAACAGAACGACATTTTTAATTTTTTTGAAAAAAATTACAAAAATTCCATGTCCAAATACGATTATTTTGAGCCCTTCTCGAAAGTGGAAGTTGCTTATATTTATTTTGCTGATAGAAAAAAAAATTTATTTCGTAAACGTGCAGATGGATAATGGCTCCCAGAATTTTTTTAAGGCAGATAAGGAGAATGGATAGTAAAAATGAGAGATACAATTGATTGTTACTATATCATTCGGATAATACGTATCTAACGGATAACGGGTGTGACTTTTCAGTTTGACATTTCGGCTTTTCAGTTTTTAGCAGCCAGGTCACCCGCTCCGTAGTGTTGACCGTCTAGGACCACTGCGCGATAGTTTTTAGCCCCCCACGTCAAGCATGAGATGATTTCCGCGGCTTGGGTCATTTGCGCCATAGTTCTAGGCCGTCCGGGTCCAACGTTCCATAGTTTTTGGCAGCAAGAAACGATTATTGTTCTATTTGTTTGAATGTTGCATTGTGAAGAAAAAAAATACGGAAAAACTATTCGTTGAACTCTGCCCACTCTCGAAGTATGATGAAAATAGAGTAAAAATTGAAAACATATTGCAGAAAGTAAAACTAATCGCCAATACTGTTTTCCGAATATAGTCAATAATTTTATATTTATTTTATGTTTGTCAACAAGATATTCACAATGAACATTTATTTTACGGAATATATATCATAGGCGTTAGTCTATAACCAAATGCCTATCATAGTATGAAAGTTCTTGAACTACCAATATGCGTATTTCATTTTTGTCGTTTTTCATTATCCACCAATGTTATGGCATTTACGTGAGCGCCCCCTCATTTATCGAAAAATTGACTCGATATACTCATTCTCAATCCAAAATGGAACGCTGAATTCGAAACCCGTTATGTGTGCTATCAATAATGTGCATACAGCTGCCATTATAAAATGATTGTTTAAAACGTAATCGATGAGAAAAATTCAGTTTTTCCAGCAGCACACAAAAACTATTAAATATTTTTACGATGTATGAAACGTAATTTGAAGTGCTCGGTGAGCATAATTCAAGGAAAAAAGGCGCGTTAAAATCCAATGCATACATCCCAAGTAATATGATTATGAATATTTTATCGTCGAATGGTTTCGTCGTCCAGGTCGTTCGCAACGTGGTTTTGATCGTCTAATTGTAAGTCATGCGACTCGTAGTTCTCGTCATCCCGATCGTGCGCTTCGTAGTTTTCGTAGTCCAGGTTGTAAGCCTCGTGGTGCCCGATAAAGTAATGTTCAGAGACAGGAAAACAAATAATTACCGATTGCATCAGAGTTTGAAGATTTCGATAAACAAAATTGTGTCTGGACGGAAAATTCGTTTATCGGGAACTACCAGGCTCACAACCTAGACTTCCAACACTACGAAGCACGTGATCTGGACGACGAAAACTATGAAGCGCACGACCTGGATGCCGAGAACTACGACCCTATGGAAAAAATCTCATAAACCTCATAAAAACATGGACAAATGCAGACCAAATTCTCATACCGAGTTATGAGAGGCTATGAGATCTATATGAGATCTATGAGAATTAGGTCTGTATTTTTCCATGGTTTTATGAGGTTTTCTGAGATTTTTTTCATAGGGGAAGCGGGCTACCTGGATCACGAGAAGGATAACCCGGACGACCTGGACGACGAAGCCACCGCCAGCAGCAATTGCAGGACATCGGAAGCGTTTCAGTTACAAGCGATGCCAAAACTACACATGACGAAATAAAACTCACATTCTATTGTTTTATGATATTTATATAAACTATAATAAAACTTAAATACATCTGTAATCGTATTTCTCAATGTTTTCGACATTATAAGTTGTTAAATAGTCATTAATGCATGTTAAAAAAAGTTTGTATAATAAATTGTCATTTTCATAATGTTAACGTCATAACTTTTATGCCCCCACTACAGAATGAGTAACACATATTGAATTATCATCCTGAATGGTGACTGAATGTATTCAAAAAAGCCCATAAGTGTGCTCTGAAAAAAAAATTATTTTTCTTCATTATCAAAAGTTTTGAGGATTCGCCCATATACGTGATAATCTATCATTCATATCAAGTATAATGCGGAGACACAATGGCCGTAAACCGTGCGTTATCTACACTGCATATATGGGGTAGGCTCTCTGAAGCGGAACACTCATCTGCGCATAGGTCACCAATTTTGGTGCCCCGTAAGATTTTGACTCTTAATTACTGACCCCTAACAAGCAATCTAGAACCGTTCGCCTGGGTATGAAATGGTTCAGAAGTTATTCGATACTTAAAATAAGAAAAAATCTGTACTCGAGCGCGCCGGACGATCTTTAGGCGTACGTAACTTCGGTTTGAGTGATCATACAAATGTTTTGCACTACTGTCGGTGCAAAAAGGTCTGAGCCCTCTGTTTGAGTGATCATAACTTCTACAGAAAAATTGATAGAGCATCGAGCTTAGAATGAACGTAAAGCGCCAAGTTTTCTGCGACTGATGGTTATTCGCAAATTTCTGTGTAAAAATCGTGAAGCGCGTTATCATCTCCGAAAAGTTAAAAAACGTAGTTTTTCGGAGTCCATTGCCGTACGTCAATTTCAACTCGTCACTGTATGTCTAAAATAAGTGTAAAAAATCTGGAAAAATTCAGGAATATTTCCTGAACATTAACGAACACGATAGCACTTGAAAATTTCCAAAATATTCACGAGCCTGTACGCCAAGTGCAAAAAGGTCCAATGGTGTGATTTGGGTAACGGATTGGTACGGACGAACTTGAGCCAGCTCAAAATTTTCGTGAGAACATACACTTTTTGATTCCGTAATCAGTTTTTGGTTTGCAATAGTGAACTTCCAGTAATCGACGTCACTAATATTCCAAATTTGCGCGGGGCCGCGTGTGTCCCAGCCGCGATATTCGTCGCTGCATTTCCCCCTTCGTCGCGCCCGTCTCAAACTTAATTGTTACTCACAGCTTACGCGGCCACTGATATACAATGTGTATGAACCGTCAATATCGATTTTAATACCAAAAAAATCTGTAGGCGATCGAAATGAATTAAATTAAATCGGTATAAATCATAATTTTTTAATAATGAAACGCATTTTTGACCAGCCCTTGGTGTAGGTATCAATTAAGTATACAGGAATTCAAAAACATTGTGTAGAACCATTAACCATGGAAAAAAAATTACATTTTATACAATTCCCAAAATGTATATATATTTTTTCATCGAGATTCATTAAAATACTTTCTTCAAGTATTTTTTGAATAGCTCAATGATCTGCAAATTTTATTATACGACTTTCCCACTTCAGAAGTTATTTCAAGGTTTTGTCATAGTCGAAATTGACCAAATTCAATTTTAAATAAATAATGAGGATACCTGTAACAAATAATCGGCCTATAATGATAATTTATTTCGATCGCCTACAGATTTTTTTGGTATTAAAATCGATATTGACGGTTCATACACATTGTATATCAGTGGCCGCGTAAGCTGTGAGTAACAATTAAGTTTGAGACGGGCGCGACGAAGGGGGAAATGCAGCGACGAATATCGCGGCTGGGACACACGCGGCCCCGCGCAAATTTGGAATATTAGTGACGTCGATTACTGGAAGTTCACTATTGCAAACCAAAAACTGATTACGGAATCAAAAAGTGTATGTTCTCACGAAAATTTTGAGCTGGCTCAAGTTCGTCCGTACCAATCCGTTACCCAAATCACACCATTGGACCTTTTTGCACTTGGCGTACAGGCTCGTGAATATTTTGGAAATTTTCAAGTGCTATCGTGTTCGTTAATGTTCAGGGAATATTCCTGAATTTTTCCAGATTTTTTACACTTATTTTAGACATACAGTGACGAGTTGAAGTTGACGTACGGCAATGGACTCCGAAAAACTACGTTTTTTAACTTTTCGGAGTTCATAACGCGCTTCACGATTTTTACACAGAAATTCGCGAATAACCATCAGACGCAGAAAACTTGGCGCTTTACGATCATTCTAAGCTCGATGCTCTATCAATTTTTCTGTAGAAGTTATGATCACTCGCACAGAGGGCTCAGACCTTTTTGCACCAACAGTAGTCATGTTCAAGAACAGGTCGACATAGAATTTCACCTACTGGAAAAAAAATCCGGGAATCGATGGGGGTAGGGGTAGTGTGGAACTCGAATTTCGGAAAAATCCCCCCATTGTGTTCACAGACATTTCGATTTGATGGTTGATTTCTTTGTTCTTCAAACATAACTCGCATATTTTCAACTTCATAGTGAAAATAATTGTAACCAAAGTTGCGGGAATCTAATTTCCCACAAGTTCTGTCATTGTGATGTTTACCCTAGGATCGATATTTACAGTAAGACTGCAAATGGGGGTAAAAAACTATTTTTTTTTTTTTCAATTATCTGATTTATTATCATGTACATCGTGAAAATAGTATCAAACAATCGGGTAGGGCATTATATTTTATGCAGCTTTTGTTACTACCTTTCTTACCCTAGGGTCGTTATTTCCAGAGTTAGATCTAAAATAGGGGGGAAGTTTTTTTTTGTGTCATTTCATCCGGAATAGGCATTTCAACAAGTAGAAACCTGTAGAGTCAAAAAATGGCATAGGAAGAGTCGACCTACTTGTGATTGCGATAGAACTCGATAGATATAATAATAGATTTTGATAATGTAATTTCTTATCGGATTGCCCGATACCATTTTTACGATAAACTGACAATAAAGATGAGAATAAGCGTAAGCTATATTTGCAAAACAAAAAAATCACCCTCCGAGTCAAGATAGCGTGAACGCAATGGCGGAATTTTCCCGAAATTCGAGTATTATACTACTGCCCCCCCCCCCCCCCCCCCCCCCCCCCCCGAATTATGAAAAACAAATGCTCCCTGGAATTTTTCCAGGCTTAATGTATGGGGTATTCTCGCTCATCCGGGACACTTTTCCGCGCATGAATGTACGATTTTAGTGCCACGCGAGATTTTGGTTCTTGGCCAATCCTTAGCAACAAATCCAGAGTCATACCCCCTGATTTCAACTGGTTCAAAAGTTATTAGATTTAGGTACCAAATATGAGAAAATCAGTTTTCGATCGCACCGCACTATCTTCTAACGTCTACGTATCTTTGGTTCGGGGGGTTCAAAAAATATTTGCAACCAGTGCCCTAGAGTCAGAAAACTCCCACCTTTCAGGATGTGATATTCAAAATTTTTTAATAAATATTTTTGCCCGCGAATTTTACAATGTATTTTTGTTTTTCGTCCCGTGACCAAAGGGCATAATTTTTTTTGATGAAAATTGGACTGTAGGTAGATCTTCATGTACTTAAAAGACCCTGCAATTTTCGAGGTGGCGTTATTTTTCCTTTTTTTTTTTAATAATTTTTCAGGCTTTTTTTTATTTGATTTTTTTCTGAATTTTTTTTTTTTATTCTTTTTACAATTTTTCCGTACGTCTCAACTTCACGTGAAATAAATACGACTGTCCCCTGAAAAGAAAGAAATCGAAACGATTGATTTCTGTCTTTCGGGTGAAATATGAAAGATCGGAGTCGAATCTATTCATAAAGACTGAAATCATTCGTTTCGATTTCTTTCTTTTCAGGGGACAGGCGTATTTCTTTCATGTGAGGTTGAGACGTACGGAAGAATTGTGAAAAAAATGAATTGAAAAAAAAATTAAGAAAAAAATTAAATAAGAAAAAAGCCTATAAAAAAAGAAAAGTTATTTAAAAAAAAAGGAGAAATAACACCCTCTTGGAAATTGCAGAGTCTTTCAAGTACATGGAGATCTACCTACAGTCCAATTTTCATTAAAAAAAAATTATACTCTTTGGCCACGGGACGAAAAATAAAAATAAATTGGAAAATTCGCGGGCAAAAATATTTTGTCAAAAATTTTAGATAGCACAGCGTCAAAGGTGGGAATTTTCTGACTCTGGAGGACTGGTTGAAAATATTTTTTGGACCCCCCCCCCCCCCCCCCCCCCCCCCTCCCGAACTAAAGATACATACGTTTGAAGGTAGTGCGATGCGCTCGAAAACGGATTTTCTCATATTTTGCAAATCTAATAACTTCTCAACCAGTTGAAATCACGGGGTATGACTCTGGATTTGTTATTAGGGATTGGCCAACAACCAAAATCCCGCGTGGCACTAAAATTGGTAATTCATGCGCAGAAAAGTGTCCCGGATGAGCGAGAATACCCCATATACATTAGGGTGGTCCAAATTTTTTTCGAAATTCTGGGTTTAGGCGCAAATGATAGTTTTCGATGAGTTAAGACTCCACCTAAATAATTAGCTCAATCGATCAAGTTTTAGAGGTCGCGGAAGGCCGTTTTATTTTTACATTTGAATAACACAGGGAAATCGTCACTTTTTACTCAATATGAGGTTTCGCGAAAACTTGGGGGAATTCGGAGTCGCTTATATCACTTTCTTGCAGTCACTAGATTACTTGAGAATGTAACGCATGTATAATCCCAACCAAAAATATTTTGGTGAGAATTTCAAGTACTTCTTGTCGAGTCAAAATCTGCAAAAAATCACCGATTTTTTCACTAAAATCACGGATTCATCACTTCCTTGTAGTCAATAGAATACTTATCTATCTATCTATCTACTGACTATAAGAAAGTGATAAATCCGTGATTTTAGTGAAAAAATCGGTGATTTTTTGCAGATTTTGACTCGACAAGAAGTACTTGAAATTCTCACCAAAATATTTTTGGTTGGGATTATACATGCGTTACATTCTCAAGTAATCTAGTGACTACGAGAAAGTGATATAAGCGACTCCTAATTCCCCCAAGTTTTCGCGAAACCTCATATTGAGTAAAAAGTGACGATTTTCCGGTGTTATTCAAATGTAAAAATAAAACGGCCTTCCGCGACCTCTAGAACTTGATCGATTGAGCTAATTATTTAGGTGGAGTCTTAACTCATCGAAAACTATCATTTGAGCCTAAACCCAGAATTTCGAAAAAAATTTGGACCACCCTAATATACATCTCCGAGCAATCGGAGCTCTTCTATCTTTTTTTAACTCATGTTGAAAAAAGAATATAGAAGAGCACTAATTGCTCACAGATGCATTTACCGAACGAAGCTACTATATTTTAAATATATCCTCAATCAGATCTGATCAAATCTTCAAATTGTCTTTATCTTATGAGTTCTAGCTACATCTGAGCAGATGCCTATAAACAGTCATAGCCAGATCTAATATTTTGATTCCTTCGATATACCTACTTTCTAATATACAGGGTGATTCACCAGACAGCCAAATTAAGTGGGTAGGTTCCTTGGGAAATTCTAAGACGAAAGTTTCTCAGCGAAAACTTGAAGAAAAAAGAGTTCGTGGTTGACGTAGACGGCGAAAAACTATGGAGCAGAAGATCTGGCAGCCGAAAACTATGGAGTGCTGGACCTATAGACTGCCGAAAACTATGGCGCAAATGACCCAGTCCGCGAAACTTAGCTGGTGGTCGACGTAGACGGCTATAATACTATGGAGCGGACGACCTGGCTGCCGACAACTAGGGAGCAGTGGATAACTTTTTTATTTTCTTAAACCAGAAAATTTTCCTTAAATCAAGAAAAATTCCTTGGTTGAAAAAAGTTTTACTTTTTCCAAGACAATTCAGAATCTTCCTCAATATTTTCTTGGTTCAAGATAACTTTTCTTTGTCTGTAGGATATTCGAAAACTCGGACACCATTGATCTCTCCAATTTTTCGCTAAGGAATTTTCATCTTATTGAATTCCCCAAAGAACTGAATTTGGTTCGGTAGTTCTAGGTCAGCCTGTATAACAAAATTTATAGACAAGTTATTAATGTTAATAAACAACAAATAATGAATTACTTATACATATACCTATAATACAACTGCATGTTGACGGAGACGGAGACGGAGACGATAATTCCAGATCAAACATGAACTGTATATTCCTATAAATCGGAATATCATATCTCAGCTCTCCATGCACCGATTGCATATGGGGAATTCTCGCTCATCCGGGACATTTTTCTGCGCATGAATTATCGATTTTCGGGTCACGCGAGATTTTGGTTCTTGGCCAATCCCTAACAACAAATCCAGAGTCATACCCCCTGATTTCAACTGGTTCAGAAGTTATTAGATTTACAAAATATGTGAAAATCAGTTTTCGAGCGCACCGCACTACCTTCAAACGTATGTATCTTTGGTTCGGGGCGTCCAAAATATATTTTCAACCAGGGCTCCAGAATCAGAAAACTCCCACCTTTCACGCTGTGATATCCAAAATTTTTGAAAAAATACTGTTGCCCGCGAATTTTACAATTTATTTTTGTTTTTCGTCCTGTGACTAAAGGGAATGAATTTTTTCGATGAAAATTGGACTGTAGGTAGATCTCCATGTACTCAAAAGACCCTGCAATTATCAAGAGGGTATTATTTTTCCTTTTTTTTTAAATGATTTTTCAGGCTTTTTTTACAGGCTCTTTTTTTTATTTTATTTTTCTTCTCAAAGAAATCGAAACGAATGATTTCTTTCTTTTCAGGGGACAGGCGTATTTCTTACACGTGAGGTTGAGACGTACGGAAAAATTGTAAAAAAAAATATATATATATATATGGGTCATTCCATGTCAATTCGACGACGTTGCGACGGTGACCCTCTTCGATTTTCTTGATTTTTTAATATGTTCTCATAGACGTAAAAAGAAGTCTTCAGCTAAATTTTGAGCTCTTTATCTCCACCCATTCCGGAGTCATCAATTTTTGCTTAAAAAGTGTATATCTTTGACTATAATTATGATAATCTTATTTTATACGGGGTCATTTTTTTTCATTTCTAACGCACTTTCTGTAAAAAAATTAAAAACCTGAGAAATTTTTTTTTTTCAACTTTTTGATGCTTTTTCGGCCATTTTTAGTCAAAAAATATGTTTTTCGTTCAATGGGACACTTTTAATTTTTTTCCAAAAAATTCACAAAATTCTACGTTGAAAAACAAAATTTTTGAGCCATAACTCAAGATGGGCTTCAAATAACTTCTAGTAAAAAAAATTAATAAACAATTTTTTTTCTGTTATTCTGATTTATTATCCAGAAAAAAAATTGAAAAACAACTAGAAGTTATTTGAAGCCCATCTTGAGTTATGGCTCAAAAATTTTGTTTTTTAACGTAGAATTTTGTGAATTTTTTTGAAAAAAATTAAAAGTGTCCCATTAAACGAAACCCGCATTTTTTGACTAAAAATAACCGGAAAAGCATCAAAAAGATTTTTTCAGTTTTTTTTTCAGTTTTTTAATTTTTTTCCAGAAAGTGCGTTGAAAATGAAAAAAGATGACCCCCTATAAAATGAGATTATCATAATTATAGTCAAAGATATACACTTTTTAAGCAAAAATCAATGACTCCGGAATGGGTGGAGATAAAGAGCTAAAAATTTAGCTGAAGACTTCTTTCTACGTCTATGAAAATATATGAAAAAATCAAAAAAATCGAAAAGGGTCACCGTCACAACGTCGTTGAACTGACATGGAATGACCCATATATATTGTAACGTTCCGGGCAATTCCGGCAATTAAATTTATGAGGAATAGACCGCCGTTATGTGAGTTCTTTGCTCAAATATTGAATTTTCTAGATTTCATGAGTTTTGGGCACTTTGTAACTAGGTTGGAGGGGAAAAGTTGGTTCTGCCACAAAAAGCCTCCTTTCTAGATTTTCTAACTAATTACGGACTCGGAATTAACAAAGCCGTTTTTTCGTGGACTCAACAGATTGCTCTGCAAAGCCACCTCCGTATATCAGAGCCGATGCTTTCACATAAGCCTGATTCCTGCGCTTGCCTATCTTTTCTAACTATTCCCTGCACTCAGATCCGGGGTTATGCACCCAAGACTGTATATCCAGACTCGGAAGATTGCTCTTCAAAGCTGTTCCCTGAATTTATACTATCTCGGCTTTATGTTGTGTGCAAGAGTTTTTTATAATGGAAATGAGCGACGGAAATGTCGGACAAAGACACAGCGTTGATTTGAACTTTGTGAAATCAAAATTTTTAATCAAATACTTTCTGATATCTGAATTTACAAAATAAAATAACAAAATCGTTCTTACTTCTATGTTCTTAATTTACTACCTTATGCTAACTGGCTCTATCGTCTTTATTTGATCGATCTTTTCGGTTCTATTTCGAGTTTTGGAGTGCAAATTCTGTTTATCGACAAATGCCTCTATTCTTTCTGGAATCTATTCTCAATACTGCAGCAATAGACTTTAACTTTTTGAAATATGAAACAACAGCTGTTTTAGCATGTCTTTCTGAGATTTTAAGTTTGATTTTATTATATTGAAATCTGTCGTAAGACTTTATTGTTTGATTCTACTGACGCTAAGTTATTATATTTGTTGGAGTCGACCGGCTCTATAGCTCGCGTCGCTCTGTAATTCGCTGTGCGTCGACTACTCGCTCTCTGCTGAGTATCGCTGGTGAGGCTTGTCCTCACCAGCTTTTATACTATTCCTCATCTTGCGCGACGTCGCAGGTATGACTGACGACGTCATCGCGCGCTGGTGGGGTGGTCACGTGGTCGCTTCTTCTGATTCCCTTCCCCAGGCTAGCCGATACGTTACAATATATATATATATATATATTGTGACGTGAACCCTTTATATCCTTCGGAACAGACCGGATCGCTATTCCGAAGGACAGTCCAGTCGACAATGAACAACCACGAGAGTTAAATAAATAATAATTCTATAAGAAAAAAATAATGATGTTGAAAGTTGGGCGCCAGGCGACTGCTTCGCCACGAGACTCTAAATTTGACGACAAAATAAACAAAAGGCCTAGATTACTATAGGGAAATGCGGCGGCTAGCTGCAGTACCGCGGAGAGGGGTCGGGATTTAGTTGAGGGATTAGCAGATGAAGTAATTACTCGAGTAATTAATTTATCATAGACAAAACGTGCGTTTATTCAAAAAAATTAGGATGAAAAATAGAAAAAAAAAGATAACAAAATATGATGTACCCGGGGGCACTTCCCCGCGGGTATAAATTGGGTATAGGCCGTGTATAGGCGACCTGGCTACGTTTGACGAGTCTCACAAATAAACAGAATTAACTAAACGCTCCCACGTAGGGTGGCAATAACAAAAAATAAGGAAAACTAATAAATGACTCGTCAAATAAAGTCCTCGTGAGACTAATAAACTAAACTCAAGCCATGCAACAACAAATAACAGCGATTACAAAAATAGATAATAAATCACCTATCGGTAGAATAATGCCTTATGCGGGCCTGCGGCCTGAAATTAATTCTACTTAACAAAATATGTAATTCCGCGGCCCGGAGTTTAGATTATTTCTTTGCCGACGGCTCAAACTTAACAATTTCGCTAAATCACTTAAATCTAACTTAACCTAACTCTGCGCAATAAACGACAAAATTATTTCCAGATTTAACTAACGTCGATCTATAATCTAGACTCGAAATCTCTAAACCATACACGAGGCTCGGCCTCGGTACAAAGTCTACTCGCAGGAGGAAGAGAGCGCGACAGTGACCGGCTTTCTTACTTGCCCTCGTGGGCGAATAGTACAAAAATTTCTTACTTCAATAATTATTCAATAATTAATAATCTGGACGCGAAACTCGAACTCTAAATTATGGCATGGGACACTGGTGACGGCTTTCGCTCGGAATCCGGCTTAATTTGATCCCAAATGCATAAAATAGCCTCGTGGCTGAGAACGAGCACGCGGCAGAAGGCCGTTGTCGGATTCAAATTATCCAACGGGTAAGATTGCTTAACGCTTACCGTTCTCCAGCCACCTGAGGAATAGGATCTCCTCTCTTTTACAATCCATCGGGATTTATACGCCTCGTCTCTCGGGGATAATCGCACTCACACTCAAGATCTCAACAAAAAAAAACAAATAGATTCGAACGCCAGAAAAAGTACTCAGTACGCCAAGATACCACAAGTGCCCTCGACAAGAGCCTAACGCAGAGTGAGACCACCGGCGTCGTGCGGATGCGCAAGGACCTCGTTAGTCCCGCAATTATCGATTTTGGTATCGACCACGCCGTGACGTCAGGGGGTAGCGCTCGATCCTTGGCGCGAATTCTTTGAATTACCACCACGGTGATTTCAGCTCTTCTAGGCCGAGGACTGCGGGTTATAGATTCTTCTCGGTGGCGGGAATCGCATCCACCACCTTCATCCCTCGTTGTAGAGTGTCGTGGACACTCTCCCGCATCCTCGGCTGGTTGGGGGAGTTAGCAGGGCCCTTGCTAATCTCCCGAGCTTCGGTGGCGCCTTGTTCAAATTCACGCCCTCGGCGTATCGAGTCGCAGGCGTTCGTCGGAGTATATCGGGGTCGTCAGGCCATCTCCAATAATTAATGCCTCGGTGCCCACATGCCAGAGAAAAGTGTAAAAAAAACAAAAGAATAAATAATCGATTTCATTATCTAAGTCGGTCACGGTCGCCTCTCGGAAGTATTTCGGACCTCGCGGTCATCCTACACACTCATACGTCATTCATTCTAGCGATCCCCCGTCTTAATTAAGGTCTCGTTTAGGGGCGAGGAGCAGTTTGTAACATGCAATGTTACAATATATTTATTTTCATTTGCATGCCTCTCGGCGTTACAATCTTTTCCATTTGCTTTTTTTATTTTCAATCGACACTACCTTATCTTACTATGTCTCCTCCCCTCCTCTAGCCTTTGCTCCTCCCCCCCTTTTCCTTTCCCTCTAGCCTGCGTCTGTCTATCCTATTTCGTTTCCTTTGTCAACACTGGCGATCGGCTCTCGCGCCCCGCTTAGCTACTCCTTTACCAGTCTGACTATCTTGTATACTGTAACGTGGCAGATTAGCTGCCGCGTAATGACCATCGCCTCTTCTCCCGGCGACAGCGACCCTCGCGTTAAAAATTAATTCCGTATCGAAGCAAGAAGTACCGAAGCTCAAGTTCCCAAGGTCCCGTTTGTAACCTAAAACCCTGTATATTAATTCCTATCCTGTTCCTATGTCTCTTATGTAATATCGTTGTGACTCTACCCCCGAGGGAGATCATCCCTTCTTAAGAACACTACTGGCAGGTAACCTGGAAGTCTCAGAGTCAGTAGCGAGAAAGCAGAGAACGTCGTATCCAGAGATATGCCTGGAAGAGCGCTGCAAAACTGTCTCCCCTGTCGCCCTCCTCTCCTACATCACTCACCGGCCTCGTCCACCGGTTATATGCAGAAATTCCGCCTTCCAGGATATCGAAAACGTCAGCCCGCCACCTTACGTCATCCTCGCGAAAGCTCTGAGAACCAACGGGCCCTGCCAGGCCGCGACGCGGAAGAAAGAACACCCACAGCGTCATTTGAAAAGGACCAATAATGATGTCTTCGCGAAAACCCCACCCCTCTTGTTGATTCCCTTAACGACGGGCGCAAGCCCGCCACTTCTTGCTTGGATAGCGTGCTAGTAAGAGCCTCGTTTTGATAAAGCCGTTTAATTTGAGTATTTGCAACTTTCTGAGTCCTAACGCCCTAACTTTCCCCTTTCAACTTCGGTTGGTGAAGTGTACCCAGAGTACGTCAAAAAGGTAGGCTTTCGCCCATATATTGATTGATTTGATCGATTTCTTGTTGCATTGTGTGATTACGTAGCTGGGTCAGGCCTCCACGAGGGTGACGCCATTCGCATAATATTGGGGTTTTCGTGTTTTGGCTTTATTGTATCAGGTTAATTGTTTAGTCTTATTACTTTTGTATCCCCTATTGATATTATTGTGAAGAGTGAATCGATTTTTCGCGAATATTAGCTTCAGAAATAATTATTTCACCGATAGCGTCCTTTTTCCTCTTGTGATCTTTCGTCCCTGATTTATTGAATTTATCGGTCTAACTAGTTCTGGAGAGGCCCACACTCATCCTATCTCTGTTCAGTTAATTTGTAGACGTTAATTATGAGATAAAAACCCCCCGTTAATCCCTTAATAATTTTCCCTTCGGTTCAATCGAAAACCGAAGCCACGCTTCCTTGTCCTCAATTCCGCCATAATTTCCAGAAAAATCGATCCTCTCAAAATTAATTAAATTTTCCTTTAGTTATTATAAAGCCTAGGAAGTCGATTTTAAGAGTCAGATTGTATAAATTCTCCTAAATTAGTGGGGAACTTGAACTGGTTTATTTTCTGTCGTACATTTATTATTTTATCAAACCTTTATAACTCGCCATTTGTTTAATTAGTTAGTGTTACATAGTTGTATGTTGTGTTTCTTCTTCAAATATTCGGGAATGTTCGGGTGAATTCGGATCGAGTCGGTTGTCCGCGTCTTCCACGCTTTGTACTTTCTTTAGAAAGTCCTACGTTATCGATCTAGCCCTCATTAATTGTTACAGTCCCGTAAAAATTGATTCCGGATCCTTCCGCATTCCCCGACGTTATCGACCTGACGTCACACTGTAATATCACGTCATCCTTTCCTACCTTATCCTAAGATACTTGTATTGTTTTATTTGGGTTATCTGTCCTGTATTACCATATGACCTACTGTTTCTTTTGTGACCTACATCCCTGCTAGTCTATCAGCTGTTTCCATTGTCGTGTTTTTCTCGGTTTAAGGCCTTCTGCCTACCGACTTTTAATTTAATGTTGAATATTATTTGTTGGATTATGACTCCGTGATTGATTATTCGGTCGTATTAATTTGTTCGTAACGGTATTTTCCCTATACTGAACGGGAAAGATCGTATTGCTTTATTTCAAAAATACATACTGGTTTCTTTGTGAAATTCCATAAACCATAAATTGTTCGCTTCGCCCTAATTATTTCGCCCCCATGTTCCCCTCACCCTGAGCTAACGCGGAACTTGTGTGCTTTCGAGATATAATTTAATTTTTATTGATTTCGGTTTCGATTATATTCTTCTTTTGAATTATTTTTGCCTCCTTTTTTTTTTGCTTTTGGATCATTGAGTTATCGCGGTACTATTAGGTACCTGGCGCCCAACACTTCAATTTTCTCGCGAATTTAATATTTTCTAAATTATAGTAATTTTGTTGTTCTAAATTAAATTCAACCCCTAGTCATCCCACAGCGGATCGTCACGTATTTGCTGGCGTTGCCTGTCACGGAAGTATCCCCACCGTCGGCAGTGCACGTCACAATACTTAACCTCTAACGTACGATCTAACTTAAGGGGACCAGTACACCTTGGTTTGAGAAATCAGGACTACTCCAGAATTGATTTATTTCATCACCAAAGTATATTTCACATCAAAAAAAAACTTTTTTTCAAAATCATGTGTCGTAAGGTTTTTGGAGCAGCGTTGATCCAATTCAAGGTTTTGACGTCTCATCTTCTTCAGGCAGCAATCCTACATCTTTTGAATGTAGGGATCTGAAAACAAAAAACCATATGAAAAGTTACAATCATTTATCCAAAATTTCCAAAATTTCAACCACTAATTTGCAAATAACGTGGCCAAAACAGAAAGATTCAAAAATTCCTTCATTCATAAGATGAGGATTTGTTTTCTGAACAAAATGAGCCGTCAAACATTCCAATCGGACCAACGGTGCTCCTTAAACCTTACGACAAGCTCCAAAATTATAGTTCAGAGAAAAACGCGTTTGAAGTTTTCACAGAAAAATTGGTATTTACTCCTCTAGGGGCTTATACATCAAAAACTTTGTTATATAAAAGTGAAGTGAAATGTTTTTCTTTTTCAATTTTTTTTTTTCAAAATTGAAATTTTTTTTTTTTCAAAAATTATTTTTCAACAACTTTTTTTCTTCATATTTTTAGTCCCATACATGCTTAATTTTCTTACTCACTTTTTTAAAAAGCTCCAGCAGCATATGAAGGCCCTGCTGCATCCTCCGCAGACTCATTGTCAGCAAGCCGCAGGCTCCTCATGGCGATCCGTGTCTCACGAGAACTTCTGGCTGCTTGTTGTTCAGCTTGCTCGAGGCGTGTTTCATCAGCTTGAATTGAGTAAGCCTTTGCGTTGCTTCCTGGAGTGACTTTGAGCGCAGTCATGATCTTCAGAATTCCTGCAGCGCCTTCAGAAAAAGTTACAGCTCCCATATTAGCTGCTATGCGCTGTGACGTTGCATTTTGCAAACGTCACGAAGGACGCGAATTAAGCTACAGATCGGGAAGACGGACGGCGCCAGGGAAGTCAGCGACAAGTACCAGGTTTTCAATTTAGTTATATTTTAGGGCTATTTATTTAATATTTTGCTTTTCTTTCATCTTCTTATTATATTCTGTCATCGGCGAAACTCGGAGGTCAACGCAAGGACGTCGAGGGAATCCTGAGATGTCCGAAGCAGCGATCTCCACGGATCATCAGCTGTTGCTAGTCTGAATCATCTTACTTCCGTCGTACTCTCGGCTGTGGATGCCGCAGGAGCGGTCGAATAAGGCTGACTCTAAGAGTCTTCCTCCCGTTCCCGCCGACTTTTCAGCCTGGTGCTGGACCACATCCCGTCTACTAATTCCGGACGTCTCGACAACGGTCGAATAGAGCCAGGTGAACACCCCAAAGTAGCCGTATGCTTCCCGTTGTCGAAGACTCATCACGCTGGACCAGATCATCGGCTTTCTCGCCATCATCCCGGACACGAACTGCAATCGTGTGATGCAGGCCTGCCTGTAAGCCTTCCACACCGTCCATGGGGAAGTCTGGATGCAGATCCGGGTATTAGGGGCATCAGAATTTCCGCCAGATCCTCTGTTGGTCAGTTTTTTCTGTTAAAGCGCAACCAGAGTGCACTTCATCCCGATGATGCATGCGAGGAGTCCCGAGACGAGAGCCAGAGTCGACAGAGAGAAGTTATCGAGTACGAGTCCCGGTGTACCGCATTTGAAATCCCGCCACGCCGCCATAATGAGCCTGGACAAATATTCAAACCAGGGTGGACTGGACAACACGTCCTCAAACTCATTTCGGTCGGTAAAGGTAGACGTAAAATTCGACTACTTTGCGATCGCCAAAGTCTAACGACGAACGTCGCAGCGCGGGAACCCCTTGCCTATAAATTGGGTAACGCCGCAGGACTCAGCCTACTTCTACGTCTCGCCGTCTTCCCGATCAAAAAAAAATGGCGAACGTCGAAACGAAAAATGGTACCATTTGGATCCATTGGATATATTGGATCCATCCGCCATATTGGATCCGCCATTTTGAATTTTGAAAATCTGAAACCAGATTCGTAGTCAGCTACCCCAAAAACCCCCGGTAGCACCGTGTCAGCCAGAAATCCTCGGTCGTTCGTTCTTCGGGAGCTATCGAATAGCGAAATCGGTTATTTTCAGGGGGTAGTTACATCCCCTTGGGGTCGAGTTCCGCCGATATAAAAAAATACGTGTCGAATATTTTCACCCCCTCTACAATCTCCCAAAGTTTCGTCGAAATCGGAGGGGGACACCTGGCGGGGTTTCCTTGTGAGACGTTATCAGAGCGTCAAAATACGTAGTGCATGGATGTTATACTTGATTTGGTAAATTATTCACCGTGAGTTGCTCATTTTCAATTATGCAATACCTGGATAGTAGAGATTTTTTCCGATTATTTCGTTACGTTAACGTTACGAACTTTGGCTTCATAGACAAGAAGAACCAAACATACACGGCAATGCAACTGTCTGATAGAAGATATAAAAAATCGAAGGAACGTTGAAATTATTTTTGAAGTAAAATAGCGTACGAACGATAGAGTTCTCGATAGAGTCACTACATGTAACTTAAATGCGAGTTGTTTAAACCTATATTCTGAGATAAATATTTGACTCTCGTGTACAACCCGACTCGAGTCGGAATAAAACAAAGATAATATGATCGGCGTATAGGCCGTAGAGCTCTCATGCAAGCAGAGCCGGATTTAAAGGTGTGGAGGCCCTAGGGCGACAAAGATGTGGGAGGCCCCTAATTATATTTTTCAAACAAAATAAACAAAAAAACACGAGTGATTTTTTCACATTTTGCATACCGTTGCAAATTTTACCTAAAAATTTATATTGTGGAGGCCCCTTTCTTGTGGAGGCCCTGGGCTTCAGCCCCTGTTGCCCTCCCCTAAATCCGGCCCTGCATGCAAGTATTGTAACGTGTTCAACGAATACCACCTCACGACCACGCAAACACACACACCAGCTTGCCGGCACACCGACGGTCGGAACAGAAGTGACCAACGCGCTCGCGCTTTCGCGCATCAGAAGACCCTGGCGTGACGTCACGAAGCGGGTATAAAACAGGCAACGTCCAGGCAACGCGAGCGTATTTGTGCCAAAGCGGCCGTGCGACTCATATTTCACGTCAGTTAGATTTTTGAACTCTGTTATATTTCACTCAGTTAGATTCTTGAACTCTGTTATATTTCACTAAGTTAGATTTTTGGACTCTATTATAATTTGTTAGTGCCAAAGCGGCCTAATTGAAACTTATAAAAATTTCACTTATTTTCGTACTAGTCAGCTAAAGCAGCGTCTAAGTAAAATTCGAGTCATATAGAATAAAATATTTGATTAGAGTAGTCATCAGATAAAACAAAGAAAACATAAAAACGTTAAAATAACGCATAGCCAGTAGCATAGCTGCGACCAGATTAGGTTAAGAAATCATCTTTTATTTTTCATCATCATCTTCATTGTAAAAATTTCCATCTCATTCCTTTTCTTGTACATAATTTTCAACACAATTTTTATTTAATAAACGGGCGGAAGATCACCGATCCCACTATCAATATAAACAGGAATCTGATTCATTTCTTTCATTTCCTAATTTTGTATTTCAGCTTCATTTAAGATCGTGCTTAGCTAAACAAAAGACTTCGGTGCGTCTAACCTAGACAGCGACGGTAGAGCTGTAATTGCTATCTGAGTCTGTGGGTTAGACAAGTCGCAAGTCTTTAGAGTATTGCAGTTGGTCACTCAGGCAGCAACGGTAGAGCTGTAATTGCTACCTGAGTCTGAGAGTGATTCGACTGCTGATACTAGGGAGTTTTTGGTGCGTTCAGCCTAGACAGCGACGGTAGAGCTGTAATTGCTATCTGAGTCTGTGGGTTGAACAAACCGAAAACATTAGGGTATTTGGGTTTTTTCAACTTTTCCCAGGAGGAGCTCCAAATCATATCCCGTGACAAAGATATCCACGCGGACTAGCATAACTCCGCCAGCCTTCAGCTGCGGAGCATATGCAGTAAAGTTACATTTGGCGCCCAACGTGGGGCTCCTCTGAATAAAATTAAATTCATTTAATTTCATAAATTTAAAAATAAAATCATTGCGCAACTTAAAATCAGTCTTAGTAAAATCATTTCAAACAATATCAGTCAAATCTTTCCGTAGAATCATTTATAAAGATCACAAACGGAAATGGAAGGAACGGATCAGATTCCTGAAGGTTCAGAAGACAAGGAGCCAAGGGCTGATGTCAGAGACACTGGCTTCCAAGAAGGGGACGTCTCCGGATTGACAGATTCCAGTATGATTAGTCAGGGAGGTAGTCCTCAAGCGGACCGTAGTGACCCTCTGTCGATGCTCGCAGCTTCCATAGAGTCCCTAAGACGATCGAACGAAAGGCTGGAAAAGAAAATAGATACTAGATTTGCAGCAATGGAGCGTACCATAAACAATTTCCAAATTACAAATATAGAAGCTCAAGTAGCTTACGAAACAAGAGTAAATAAAAAACTTGACGAACAAACCTCGAAAAACAAACGGCAAATGGATCAGGTAGAAACCACAGTACAAGCCATAGTTGAGAAGTTAGACACCGACATTATAGGTTGCCACAGTAAAATCACATCAGTCGAGACATCTTTGAGAAATGAATCAATTGGAAATTATGAACTCCTTAAGAGTAAGATCAAGGAAAAAGAAAAAGCTACAAACGAAAAGATAGTCGAATTAAATCACAAGCATGAGAGCTTAAAATTAGGCCTCGAAGGAGATATAAAAAAACTTAGGAACAGACCTGTTAGTCAGTTAAGTAGTAGCGATAATATTAGGCTCATCACGAAACAGATGAAATTGCCAACATACTCAGGCAAGACTTGGGAAAAACCCATGAATTATGTCAGGGAACTGGAGGAATATTTCACTTTTTTAGGAGCAGATGAAGAACTTTGCTTACGATTAATTGGCCAAAGCCTCACTAGCGACGCAAAAGACTGGTGGATTGCGCGTCGCGATGTTATTAGCACGTGGGAAGCTTTTAAAACTAGATTTTTAGATAGATTCTGGGGAGAGGAGATTCAAAGGGATATCCGGAAAGATTTAGAATTCGGACATTGCCGTTATGACACTAAACTCACGTGGTCGGAATACGCTAACAGGAAATTTGCAACTGCTGTATGTCTGCGCCCTCGCATTAGCGAAGAAGAAATTGTCACAAGCTTGATTAGGCATTTTGGCGAAAATATCGTTGAGGCAGCAAGATGCCGAAATATTCGCGATATTGACCTTTTGTTGCGTTTCCTAGACGAGATGCAAACAGGTGGACGATCAAATGCACCCAGGTTTACCGGACAAACACCAATTTTTAGTAGACAATGCCCAACTGACAGCCGCGTTGCCGAAGAAAAAAATAAGCCGCTATCATGGCGTACGGGAAATAGTAGTCCTCAAAAACCACAAACGACGCGAGATTTTAGTAAGCCAGTAGACACGCAAGATAGTCGTAAGAAATTTGGACAAAGCGAGTCAACCCCAAATAAATCACAAAATTGGACAACTTCACGTGTCCAAGCAATTATCGAAGACGAACCTTCTGAATCGATAAATGAATCGATAGAAGAAATCAATGTAGTTTCGGAAAACTAGGTGGCGCTGTGCCAACTCAGCCGATAAAGGTACAGCGCGATATTAGTATTTTCGCGGCAAAATTAGGAAAAGATAACGAAAATTACGATTTGTTTGAGGATCCATTCAATTATTTGGTCAAAGAAGAAGAAACTTGTGAAAATAAAATAAAGCAATGTCCAGAAGTAGAATTAACGATAGAAGGCATAAAAACAAGGGCTTTGATTGATACAGGAAGCCAAATAACATGCGTATCCCAAGACTGGTACGACAGAAATAAAATCCTTTTAGCTAAATGCGAAAGACTGCCAGTCGTAAATTTCCAAATTATTGGAGTGACAGGAGGCAAGCCAGTTAAAATCAAGGAACAAATTTTAGCAACAGTCAAAATTGGTAGAGTCATAGATCAAATAAATTTATTAATCGTGAATGGCCTCAAACTTAATGTAATTCTCGGAATCGATGTTCTACATCATTGGAAAGCTGATCTAGATCTAAGAACGAACAAACTTCATATAGAATCAATACCCAATAATGATCAAATTGAATTATACAAAACCGAACATATCAACGAAAATCAGACAGCCAGGATATTAAGCTTACAAAGCGAAATAGCCAATAAAAAGGACGATTATAACATAAACTATAGTCTAACCGGTGATGAGATCGATGAGAAGCTACAGGAGTGTCAGGTGTTACGAGCAGATGAAATAAAAATCTTTTCAAATTTATTAGAAGAATATCGAGATGTATTCTACAAATTGCCCGGTCGCGTAACAATTTATGAACATCAATTAAAAATTTACGAAGACAGACCATTTGTCAGAAGATCGTACCCTGTGCCTATAATGCATCGAGAAAAAGTCAAGTTAGAGATAGAGAAGATGTTAAACTTAGGTGTAATCGAAAGATCCTATAGTGAATACGTAAACCCATTAGTTGTTGTAGCAAAAAAGTCTGGAGAAATCCGTTTAGTTTTAGATGCAAGATTTATTAACAAGCTCATAATACCTGATCACGACTGCGCTCAATCAACTGAGGTTTTATTCCAACGATGCGGAAACACTTCTTTTATGTCAAGTCTCGATTTAACGGCTAGCTTTTGGCAGATTCCTCTCCATCCTGATTCACGAAAATTCACAGCCTTTATGCACGAAGGTAAAACATATCAATTTACAGTAACGCCATACGGTTTAAGCACCAGCTTAGCTAGTTTAGTACGAACATTGGATTTAGTTTTGAAAAATACAGAAAATTTTACAGTCAACTTCGTTGACGACATCCTGTGTCTCTCTGACTCAGTCTCGTCCCATTTGGCACACCTAAGAACATTGTTCGCAACCTTTCGGAAATATAATATGACAATAAATTTTCAAAAGTCAAAATTTTTCAGGGAAGAAATTGATTTCCTCGGTCATAAGATCACAAAAACCGGCATAAAGCCACAACCGGAAAAAGTGGAAGCTATCAAACAATTTCCCACGCCGAAAAATATAAAACAACTAAAAGGGTTCCTTGGCCTTACAAACTATTATAGTAAATTTACAAAGTCATATTCCGAAGCAACTTATCCGTTATTAGCATTGATAAAAAAAGGAGCCGAATGGGACTGGACCGAAAAAATGAAGGAACAGTTTCAATTAATTAAAAACATTTTTTGCGAGGAGATGATAGTTCATCACCCAAATCCCAATAGAAGATATTATTTACAATGCGACGCAAGCAATTACGCAGTAGGAGCTGTTTTGTACCAAATCTCAGACACCAATGACGAACAAATAGTCGGATTTGCAAGCCGAACCATGAAAGGGGCTGAACTGAATTACTTTACAACGGAAAAAGAATTAATGGCTATCGTTTTTGCCTTAGAAAAATTTAGATCGTACATAATTGGAGCTAAGTTAACGATCAGAACAGACCACAAGGCCTTAACATATCTCTTTTCGTGTAAACTAGTAAGCTCGCGGTTGGCACGTTGGGCATTGTTTATTCAAACATACTGTTTTGATATCGAATACATCAAGGGGAAAGACAATATCGTTGCGGACGTCTTGAGTAGATATCCTCCTGAAATAGAAAAAGAAAACGAATTAGTAAGCAATATTAAAATCATGGCACCCTTGGCAAAAGAAATAGATGAAAATTTGATTGAAGATTTGAAATATTTGAAACAACATCAAAGACAGGATCAAAAAATTAATGATTTAATCAATTCTGACGGGTTAAAAACAAGTAAATCTCTAGTCATCCTAGATGAAGTTCTCTATCATAAGGAACCAGGAGGCAGCCCAAAGGCTTATATCCCAGAGTCACTGTTAAAAGCATTAATAGAAGCATGTCACGAATCATATGGACACGTAGGTGCAGCCAAGTGCTACAAGTTGCTGAGAGAAGCATTCTATTTTCCCAAACTCGCCAAAAGAGTACGTCAAGCAATCGCGAGCTGCGACAGATGCCAGCGTTGCAAGGTTCCAAACCGATACAGCTATGCAAATATGCAAAACATAATTCCGAACGGGGTAGGGGATTTAGTATCCATCGATTTTCTAGGGCCGTTGCCGTCAAGTAAAGGAAATTATAAGTGGCTATTGGTGACTATAGACGCGTTTTCCAAATTCGTTAAGCTATACCCATTAAAAGCAGCGAACGCGCAGTCTACCATAAACTGCATATTTAAAAAATATATACCGGAATTGGGGAAGCCGAGGCGAATCCAGTGTGATCATGGGACTCAGTTTACTTCTTCAATGTGGATAAACAGATTAAAAAGTGAAGGAATCACACTAATATTTTCATCAATTCGCCATCCTCAAGGAAATATTGTAGAGCGAGTAAATAGAGAGATAGGAAGATTTTTTCGCACCTTTCTGACGGATAAACACACTCAATGGATTAATTGGATCCGGGTAATCGAGAGTTGTATTAACGAAGTATCCCATGATTCCACTGGATTCGCCCCTTGCGAGATCCAGCTCCAAGAAAAGCCAACAAGGTTCTGGAAAGAGTGGATTATTCCAAAAGACAATGATTTAACGCATGACGCAAAACTATGCCTAGTAGAGAAAAATATCAGGAGGCACGGAAAAAAGCGAGCAGACAGATTCAATAGTACACACAAGATGGCAAAATTTAAAATAGGTGATCTGGTTCTAGTTAAGGCATTAAACGTATCAGATACAGTCAATAAAAAAATGGCTAAATTTTTTGCATTGTATGAAGGGCCGTATAAAATCAAACGCCAGATTGGCGAGGCAACCTACATATTAGAAACAATAGACTGTAACGTTTCGGGATATGCCGGAATTAAAAAATGTAGGAATATCCCGCGTTATTGTGAGTTCTTTGCTCAAAAGATAGAATAAGTGTAATTTTGAGTTTATTTGGGCACTTCACGTTACTAGGAGGTGGGGAAAAGTTGGTTTTGCCACAAAAAGCCACCTGACCTAGGTTTTTTGTTTTTTCCTGGCTAATCTCGGACTCGGACAATTTCTTGCCAAAGCCGTCAGTCTTCGGACTCAATCGATCGCTCGATAAAGCTTCCGACTCCAGCAGACTCGATTAATTTCTTAATAAAGCTGCCTCCCTAGAGCAGAACCGGTGGTTTTACGCACAAGCCTGCTTCCTAGTTCTATCCTGATTTCCTTACTAATTCCTACGCTCAGATCCGGGGTTTGCACCCAAGACTGTACACCAGACTCGGAAGATTGCTCTTCGAAGCTGTTCCCTATGGTGAACCTATCTCGGCTGTTGTAGCGTTTTTATTATTGTGAAATGAGTGGCGGAAATCTCGGACAAAGAACTAAGCATTTGCTTCTGTCATAATATAATGTTTAATGAAATTAAATGTTCATTGTGCGATTGATTTCTACAAATAAAAATAACAAAAAGAATTAAACAGGTTGTTCCTTATCATTTAATCTTAACCTAAGGCTCGTTTGTTCTGATTTTGTTTGAATAATTTGTATCTCGAGATTCGAATATCAAGCTTGCTTTAAGTCAAGACTTCTATAGATTTGATTTGCTATCCTCGGAATTCGCGCAGCGATAGACTTTTACATTTATATTTCCTTTTCTAATTATATTTCAAGTTTCATTTTAAATTGTATATCTCTAAATTGACTCTACTGACTCTACTTTATTACCTGGAAAAGACTTCCAGTGTAATATGCAATAATGAGACGCCTACGAGCGCTTTGCTTCGTATCGCTGGTGAGGCATTGCCGCACCGGCTTTTATACAAAATTTTGGATGTTGATGACGTCACCGACGTTTACCGCGCTGGTGGGGAGCTAACCGTCACGCGTTCAATGTTCGTCTATCCTTTTCTGTCACACAGGCTAGCCGAACCGTTACAAGACACAGGGTTAGAACGTGGAAGATTCCACATAAATATGTTTAAACTGTACCTAGAACCAGAACAGTAGAATAACATTAGAAGAATAAAAACTAGAATTTTAAGAAAGGATATAGGATTTAGGGATTAGGAAGAAGAAATTTTAGAATATCAGAAACTCGAGTTTGAGGTAAAAGAAATGAGCACAGGTGGCTGGAGAGGATTAAAGGATTAGCCGAAATTAGTATATAACTGGGTGAAGAGCTATCCTCGACATCAGTCTACTTTTCAAAATGAGTCTGCCAAGTATTGTAGTCAGGGATGAGAGTTCGCAAACCACCGGCGAAGATTACGACGTGATCATTAGTAATCCCGATTTTAACAATAATCAATCACGAGTAATCTGGGGAAACCCAGTAAGATTCAAGAGTGGCAGCGGGACTTTCAAATCTGGCAAGCTGACACAAACAGAAAAGAAGAAGACATCAAAGAAAACAAAAAAGGAAGCTAAGAGGCTAAAACAAAAGAACTCAGAAGGATGTGCAGAGATTCCGGAAACAACCGAAACGAAGAAAGAGAACCAAAGGAAGGAGGAACTTAATCAACATCCGCAAGAGCCCGAGGTAATCAGTAAAACCGT
Source organism: Rhogogaster chlorosoma (assembly GCA_944452935.1). Taxonomy (NCBI): domain Eukaryota; kingdom Metazoa; phylum Arthropoda; class Insecta; order Hymenoptera; family Tenthredinidae; genus Rhogogaster; species Rhogogaster chlorosoma. Next base: position 14,070,352 of record OX101800.1, on the reverse strand, counting down.
TTTTAAGATTCCGGCAATACCACCCGTAAAACCGAGCAGCAAAAATCCTCCTACACCTGCAAGGAGACCAAAGCGTTTAATAAAAATTGACGTGCCTAAGTGGACGGAAGAACAGCGGAAGGATTCATGGCCGGCAAGTATTGTGTGGTTGGTGTGGAGACAACCACACTCGAAATGTTCCGTGTGTGGATTTTCCATACACGGAATTCGATCACTGCAAACCAAAATAGACTGGAAACGTATCCGAGATCGACTATGACACAAAAAAGGCTCAATAGCATATCGCTGTATTGCGGGCCTGCCGAGAAGTGACGGAAAACTTGGACACAAATGAGCTTGTGAATGATTTCATCAATAGAAATTCTATTAGGAGAGCTATTTTCGCCATAACTGAATAAAAAATCTGAAAACTGCCCCCCCCCCCCCCCCCCCCCCGTTGCCAAATCCACCACACACGGAAAATTCATAACTTGCCGGCACTGGAAGGATTACAGGGAAAAAATTGAATTATTAAAAATATTCAATTTAATGAAAATTCTCGAGGCAGTGACACCCATAGACGAAGAAGTCAACTTACCTGAAGCAGATCAGCGCGGCAATAAACGTCTGATGGAATTGTTTAATTCAGCGGACCTGCCCAAGACGAAATCGAAGAACGTGAAGATGCCAGCCTGTCTCCGAAACCTCAAAAAACCGAAGGTAATGGATGAAGGTGATAAGACCCCTGAGTACATCGCGAATTTTGACTTCCGGGATCCACTGGGCCTGACGAAACCTTAGAGAAGAAAGGAAGGAAGGAAGACGGATTAACAAAAAAAAAAAAACGTGGTTTGATTGACCTACCTGTTGATGATCCTCGAAGACACCCGATCATCAAACGTCGATCAAATCAAAAGGAGGCAATGTAACGTGTTCAACGAATACCACCTCACGACCACGCAAACACACACACCAGCTTGCCGGCACACCGACGGTCGGAACAGAAGTGACCAACGCGCTCGCGCTTTCGCGCATCAGAAGACCCTGGCGTGACGTCACGAAGCGGGTATAAAACGGGCAACGTCCAGGCAACGCGAGCGTATTTGTGCCAAAGCGGCCGTGCGACTCATATTTCACGTCAGTTAGATTTTTGAACTCTGTTATATTTCACTCAGTTAGATTCTTGAACTCTGTTATATTTCACTAAGTTAGATTTTTGGACTCTATTATAATTTGTTAGTGCCAAAGCGGCCTAATTGAAACTTATAAAAATTTCACTTATTTTCGTACTAGTCAGCTAAAGCAGCGTCTAAGTAAAATTCGAGTCATATAGAATAAAATATTTGATTAGAGTAGTCATCAGATAAAACAAAGAAAACATAAAAACGTTAAAATAACGCATAGCCAGTAGCATAGCTGCGACCAGATTAGGTTAAGAAATCATCTTTTATTTTTCATCATCATCTTCATTGTAAAAATTTCCATCTCATTCCTTTTCTTGTACATAATTTTCAACACAATTTTTATTTAATAAACGGGCGGAAGATCACCGATCCCACTATCAATATAAACAGGAATCTGATTCATTTCTTTCATTTCCTAATTTTGTATTTCAGCTTCATTTAAGATCGTGCTTAGCTAAACAAAAGACTTCGGTGCGTCTAACCTAGACAGCGACGGTAGAGCTGTAATTGCTATCTGAGTCTGTGGGTTAGACAAGTCGCAAGTCTTTAGAGTATTGCAGTTGGTCACTCAGGCAGCAACGGTAGAGCTGTAATTGCTACCTGAGTCTGAGAGTGATTCGACTGCTGATACTAGGGAGTTTTTGGTGCGTTCAGCCTAGACAGCGACGGTAGAGCTGTAATTGCTATCTGAGTCTGTGGGTTGAACAAACCGAAAACATTAGGGTATTTGGGTTTTTTCAACTTTTCCCAGGAGGAGCTCCAAATCATATCCCGTGACAAAGATATCCACGCGGACTAGCATAACTCCGCCAGCCTTCAGCTGCGGAGCATATGCAGTAAAGTTACAGTATATGTGTAGATACTCGGTTGAGTCTCGCGCTGCGCACTTAAAAACTCTTTTTAATGTAGGTACACGGAGAAAAAAAAATAGGTATTGCTCCTATTTTCACATGGGGAAAATTCCTATGCTAACATAGGTACAATTCCTATGTCACATAGGTATGATTCCGATGTTACATAGGTATTCTTCCTATTTTTACATAGGAATTGTACCTATGTTAACATAGGAATTTTCCCTGTGTGAAAATAGGAGCAATACCTAGTTTTTTTTTCTCCGTGTAGGTATATACTTGGCGTGAGATTCCCGAGTGTCTTGATTTGCATGACATTGATTGAGCTATTAAAAAAATCCTTAAAACAAAATATTCCAACGAATCATAATGAAAGAAATACATAAATGTTAGAAATTGTCTGCATTGTATTTTTAGTTTTATAATAAAATAAAATACAAAATTATACCTAAGTGAAATATTTTCAAATTCCTGTATACTTTGATAACTACACCAAGGGCTCGCCAAAAATGCGTTTCATTATTAACCCTCCGCAGTTCATATGGGTCATTTTTAACTCAACCGAATATTCGCTCTTAAATATCTCCCGGATCCTTGAGGGGCGAGGCTTCGCTCGCTACCATAAAAACAACTATCAAAACTATCAGAACTTAAAGCAGAATCAATAAAGACTAAAGAGTTAAAGAGAAAAAAATGACCCATATGACCCGGGGTGTCAGCAAAAATCATATGACCCACGAAGGGTTGATAAATTATGATTTACACCGATGAATTTAATTCATTTCGATCGCAGTATTTTTTGTAGATTTTAGATTGTTATTTACGGTCGCATAGACATTGTATGTACCCCCGCATAAGCTCCGAGCAGCCGCGGGGGCTGCGACAGGTGCGGCCGGGGGGAAATGCGGCGGCGATAAAATTTTATAACGGTCTCTTATAAAATAAACGAAATATGAAACAAACGAAAAGCGAATTATGAGCCAGTCAGCGTTAAAAATTATCATCTCCAATCCTGTCACGCTGGTTAACGAAATGCGAAGGGGTGGAAGTTTGTTACGTGATCGAGCATCAACATCTTTCATTCGTTTGATATTCGTCGCTGAGAAGAGTCAATCGGATAATTTAAGTGAAAAAATACGAACGGCGAGAACAATGGAGCAGCCAGAGAGAATAGAGGACGGGTATACTTATACCATTGATAAACAGCGGAACCAGAAGATGTAAGTATTAAATTACATACGAATAATATGTTTAAAACCACAAATAGCCTTTCCAGACATATATGGGTAGTATTTTACACATGTACGCAGGTATGCTTAGAATTTTTTTTAAGAATTTTCTAGGAACTGTATTTATCACATAGCTAGAATTACGTTAAAATTATTTGATGGTACCTACTCAATATTTCCTCAATGATTCAAGTTTGAAGAGCAGGTCTATAATCAAATAACTGCCTGACATATCTTTGCATAACTGTACTATCGCGCCGTAAAATCGGGGCGCCTGAGTTCGATAGCTTTGCGTCAAAAAATCCCACAACATCGTAAAAAAACATTTTCTGAAAGTGTGGAATCTCCTACGTCCAGCTATCACATGCATATATTGTTGTCGGAAATTTCGAATTATGGCGGTACATTATAAAAATTGTTTAAATTTTAATTATGCAGTGACATAAATCTTTTTAAAGTTTGATTATGCCTTCATTCATATAATTGAATTTCATGAATTATTATTATTATGATAAATGATAAATGAAATTGTGAATTTATTTTTTGTGGTGGTTTAAATAACATTGACTGATATTTTATTATGTAGTGGAATAATTTTAATATTTTTTATTATAGTAGTGTTTATTGAAAATAGTGTATATCATCTCTATATACATAATTAAATTATTTTTAATTATTATTGTGTCACAAGATAATAAAAATATATTTTTCATTGTAAGAAATGAATTTCAAATAATATACAGGGACTTTCTGTGGTGGCGGCACAGCTAGTTCCATCAAACACACGCACGCTTCGTCCGTGTGCCAGGGATACCAACCGAAAAAAAGAATGATGCAGCTTGAACAGAGCAAAGAGTATAGCAACCATAAGCGTGAAGTCTTCGGTTGTCACATGGACGAAGCGAGCTTGTGTGTAGTGGCGGTGGCTAATGGAACTAACTGTGCCGCCACCACAGAAAGTCCCTGTATAGTTACACGGCTTGCCATAAATTTCAAAACCTTTGCCCATCTGGAAATGTTGAATATATTGTCGGTTTCGATATTCCGACTGGAAGCATTCCAAAGCCTGTAAATTGCCATAAAGCATCGATTTCGCCACAATACTGTGATTAATATTTAAGAAGAATATATATGTATGCTCATCTAATAAAACAGCGTCACGTCAGTATAAGTGAGGTTAGTTTGTACGATTAAACATTTTTGGCCTACTGCGTATCATAACACTTGATAATCATTTTTCACTGCATATGACTGTCCTTTTTCTTTTCCAATATGAGTCCCCTGAGGTCGCAATTATTTTTCAATTCATTGGATTGAATGATTTTCTTTATAGACTGTCGTATTGACGTTGATCGTCTATAGATGAGCGAGTAGACTATAGTATGTATGTACTCCAGAGCAGACGACGCTTTCGTGAAGGCACGGGTGACGATCGTTGTCAATACACTGCAGTGTCAATATAGTCCGGGAGCCAGTGAACTTTTGTTGGAACTTATTTTCGCAAGCTCTATTTATAGTAGTTTCGGCTCAATTGATGATGCTTTTCAAGGAATCGACAGTCTGGCTATTGATTTCCGATGGAATCGATGAGTCAAAAATACAAACTCATGTTACTTATTTTCGCACGGATGAAACTTGTTCTATTAATTAGTATTACCCTAAAACTCCGTGAAAACAGCAGTCTGGCTGGTTTCCGAAGTTGAAAAGTCAGCCTGGCAGATATTTGAAAATCGTAAAAAAAGTAAAATTATAGAATTTATTTTCGCATAGATGAAACTCGTTGTACTAGTTCGCATCATAATAACACTCAGTGAAAAAACAGTCTGGCTGGTTTTCGGAAGTGGAAAATGCGTCTGGCAGATACGCGAAAATCGTTAAAAAAGTAAACTTATAGAACTTATTTTCGCATAGATGAGACTTTTTGCACTAGTTAGCATCATGATAATACTCAGTAAAAAAACAGACTGGCTGATTTCCGGAGGTGGGAAATCAGTCTAGCAGATATTTGAAAATCGTGAAAACAAAATTTATAGAACTTGTTCTAGTGTGACATGACAAGTCACAAATCTCCCCAAGCCACACGGGGAAAGCCGAAATTAGCCGTAAACACCCGAGACCGATCGACAATGAGTGTCGATCGGCACTCGTTGGTGAACTAGTTAAGAAGCCGTACGTAATCGTTGCTACAGCCGAAAAGACTTCAAGAAAGGTCGGTGCACTTTTATCCATACTAATTGTTAGTAACCATTCTCACGATAATCTCTAAGTCATTAACCACACATACCCCCACACCTACACACACGATTACACCTGTATTAATTAAGGATCTAGAATAAATAAATTCAATCGCTCAGTACACATCTCTCGCACCCTTATTTAGCGTCCTACCCATTAATTCGTAAGATACCCCTTACACTAGAATTTTTTTAAATTTCTCAGATGGTTAAATGGCTTGTACAATTATCAAAAAAGCAGTATGGCTATCGTGGTGTACCAGTGTAAATGAGTAATCATACTTTGATTCGCAGATTTTATTACAACCAAATTTATTATAACCGAATATTATGGCGTTCTATTTTGTTCACAAAGTACCTCGGTTTTGTTTGGCATCGACACGTTTATATATATTCTTCACAGCCTCAGGCAACTACCTGGGTCGGAGACTTCAATGAAAATTGTAGATGTGTAGGGACTTAGGTTCCTCGCTTGTGTTAGAATCATGTATTGGGTAGCAGCTGCTCCGTAGAGGTAAGCAGTTCGATTTTGAATTTCATTCATGTTGATAAGTTTCGACCGAAAATGTATAAAAACCTTTTCATTGCAGAAGATGATGATGAAGATGATGTCGAAATGTATTCAATTCTTTTATTTTGTGTGTTTTTTATTATATTTTCTATTGATATTTCGTAAACTTTCAAGTATTTCGAGACGAAAATTATCAATAAAAGAAATCATCCGTTCTAAACAATATGATGCTATAATGACCTAATTTTTTCATTTTAAGGTATAAAAATATGCTACATGGCATTGCTTGCGTGAGAATACATGCACATTAGGGTGGTCCTTAAAAATTTAATTTTTTGCGACGCCCCCTAAAAAGCTTCTTTTCGATGAAAAAACACTGGGAAAATTTTCTTTTTTTTTTAAATTCAAAACAACACGTGCCTCGAGATGATCTAAGTTAATTTTTGGGTATAATCATTTTTTCTCTGAAAGTATTTCATTAAATTTGAAATAATTATTTTTTCGAGATTTGAAAATAGTTAACAATGAAACACCTTCAGTGTCATCATTTTAAGTTATGAATTTTAACTTAAAGCTTTATAAGAAGCTTAATATACTTCGTCATTCAAGCTCATGCTTCAATTTTTCTTCTATTTTTGGGCTTTTTATACGTCTGTGAGCAGTTACGTATGAGTTATTTGAATAAAATTGTATTTTTCCTGAAAAATTCCCAAAAAAGATTATACCCAAAAATTAACTTGGATCGTCTCGAGGCACGTGTTGTTTTAAATTTAAAAAAAAAAGAAAATTTTCCCAGTGTTTTTTCATCAAAAGGAAGCTTTTTAGGGGGCGTCGCAAAAAATTTAATTTTTAAATATCACCCTAGCCTGCGTGCTGGTATCCTGATCCTCGGATTCATAATTTCAGTCTGTTAAGTCTTCGCCCTGTAGTTATACAGTCGTCCAGATCCTCAGCCTCGTAGTCTTGGTCATCTAGGTTCTCTGCTTCGTAGTTTCAGTTGTCTGGGTTTTCCGCTTCATAGTTTCAGTCCAGGTAAATATTGTAGGTACTGAAACTACAAATCCGAGAACCTGGACTGCGAGAACTACGAAGCGGAAGACCTGGATGACTGAAACTACAAAGTGGAGGGTCTAGATCACCGAAACTACAAGCCCGAAGACCTTGACAATTTCAACTATGGTGCCAAGGCTCTAGACTACGAGAATTACGGAGTGGAGGACCTAGAGACTGAAACTATGTGTCTGAGGATCGGGACGACGAGAATGGAGGTGCATGTCGTACGAAGATATCCCCAGAAGATGATGTCATCATACTCATCTAGAAATCAAACTGAAACGTCATACAATAAGAATCGATGCGCGACGGGCACTGCTCGATTTGCACTCTTGAACCAGTCCTGTCTTCGTCACACATAAGTACTGTGATTTGTGAACTAAGATCTTCTTTGAAAATATTTGTCCCTCGAAGCTTTTGTGAAGGGAATTTAGTCTTAGATTTTCCAGAGAAATACACCTACCCAAAATGATCCGTCCAACCTGAATGACCCTATATATGTATGGCAGATATTATTGTTCAGCTAAAAAAAATTCAGGAAATACTTTATACCTTGAAAATCCAGTGGTGGAAATATCACGTTATAGTCGTCCATGTCGAGGTCCATGTCAATATCTAAATATTGGAATAGAAATGAATTTCTATTGAATTGATAATATTAAGCGGGTCTCAGATCCCCTAGCTCTTATAGTGAGCAATTTTTAAAAAAATATTTTTGGTTGAGTTTGGATGAAGTGGAATTAATTTTTATAGGAATCGAATCGGCACAAGGTAAAACAATAATAAGTATCAATATTTCTCATTTTACCAGGAATTACTGGAGCAGGGACAACTGGAGGAGCTTCGGGAGGAGGATGTGGAACGCCTGGAGGTTCAGGAAGGACATCAATAGGAGCGGCCATAGGAAGGGCATCATCAATAGGAGCGGGTATAGGAAGGGCACCGTCAACGGCAGCAACCACAGGAGCGGCCACAGGAAGGGCACCATTAATAGGACCTTCCAAAGGGAGGACCGGGACAGGTACTATCGCAGCAATGGCGGCAGGGACGATACCCTCAATTAACTCAGGTTCATTATTTTCATCCTGATCACCGGCAGCAATTCCAAAATTTTTAGCTAATTTGCTGACAAAATAGGAAGCCTGTTCAATAAATTCAGCCACTGAGATACGGCGTTCAGCCAATTTCTGCCAAGCCCGTACTATCTGCCGGTGATTGATAATGTACCCAATTTTGGGCGACCGAGATACCGACCGCCCCTGCTGCAGTGCCAAAAGATCTGAGTGTGCTACAGACTGCAGGTTCACCAGTTTTTCTAATCGGAAAAGAAATATTGTAATTGCAGACACATTATTTTATTCAGCATCGAAATGTATGTTTTCTTATAGCTCCACCCACAATACACAAATAGGATAGATTCCATTCAAAGTTCTAAAAAAATGTTGTATTATCGATTTATATTGTATACGTCATTATGGATTTATTATCGCGATGGCGTAGCCTGTATATTTAGGCAATTCTTGGATGGTGTGTGTGAAAGAGAGTGACTGTTGGTATGAAAGAGAAAAACAAGACGAGCGATTGGCGGGTGCGTGAGACACGTGAAATCGAGAGAATGAGTTCAAAGTACGTGTGGATAATTAGGCAGTGTGGATCAGTTTTTGAAGAAAAGTGGATGGAATCCGTCATATCTGTATATACGTACTTGTGAAATCCCAAATGTTTGGGTGTGGAGTCATTTTGTCTAGTAAGACCCGGTGATATGACTCCACACTGTTATTCGTTCTACGGATAAGCCCGTTGACCGAGAACAATTCAGGAGTCACTCTATTTAGCCACTGACGCTCGTAGTATGGGAAAAAATCTACAAAAATGCGTCTCAAGTCATCAGTGGCATTGTTTTTAATTTGCTGGAATGCTTCCACGATGCTTAGAGCTGGCAGCAAAGCTAGAGCCATCAGCTTTCGCAGTAATTTCTGCCCTTCGTCATTGTGTGCAATAGCGTCCGTTATGCGGAGGTTCTTTGCTTTTCGATATAGAGCCTAAATGAAAGAATTATTGTTAGGCCAACTGTCTGTATGTTTTTGAATGTGAGTTAGTAGTGTAGGGCAATATCGGAAACAATGGAAGTGTGCACCCCCCAACATTACCAGAAAAAAAACTGCTGCCAATTATATAATTTTGTACGGTTATGATATGTCGGCTTAAGTATGTTAGTATTACATAATATATGTTGTCAGTATTACATAATAAATGTCGTATTGATTGTAAGTGTATTGATGCAAGTTATTGGTTAAAGACCTGGCAGTAATGGAAGAAGCAGCCATGGGGTGCTGCATCTTCATACGTGTCTGTGAGCGCATGCTGCATTGCACTCTCAAAATCCGCCATTAATAAAGCGGGTCTAAGATTAGGCGCCAATATTGTCTTGACATGCATCAAGACGCAGTCGTAAGCTGCTTTAGTCTTACGGCTCATTAGAGCCCATGCAAACGGCAATGCCTAATCAACAAGATAACATATATAAATAGATATTGCGTTACCAGTTGACAGTAAAAAAAATAATATGAAGGTTGTAGCTCCGGGTGTGCGTGTAGCTGATAATTTAGGAGAGATGTGATTGTGGCTGTTGCCTGGCAAAGGAATATACATTTTGTGCAATAATTGCAGCATTTTCAGATGAAGAAAAATTCGACATTTATTATTCTCCATCATCTGCTATCCATTATTTCTTTTTTATTATCCAGTTCTCTAATCTATTACTATTATACTTTTCTTCTTGATGTGCTAATGATTAATTATTTCTATTGTCGTGACAAGTTGTCCAATTTTTATTAATTTTTTTTTCTTTATATTTTCAGTCCTATGCCATCTATAGATTGGTACCTCGTATTAGATACTCGCACACCCTGAATTGTTCGAGAAATGTACGAACATGATTATATTTCGTTGCCATGATTGTCAAGAGCTGATACACCCCATCGATGGCCGGAACTACTTTGAATGTAGCATCAACAAAAATTTCCGTAGCATCGGAAATTAGATGCACAAAATTGGCATTTCCGAATACTACGGAAACTGAATTATCGACACCGATAAGGGTTGTAGCCTGCAAACGCCCCTGGTTGTATGTCAGTATGCGGAGCCACTGGGGATCGACAAGTAGATTACCGTATACTAAAAGTGAAGCAGGATGCGGAGGGTGGAATGTTTTACGCCATCGACGCATGGCTGATTCGATGCTCGCATATGTTACAATAATAGCTGCTTCAGGATGCCTGTAATGTGAATTAGGTCGGTTCTTATTCTTTGAAAGACATTTTTTTTGTCTCACATCCATTCGTTACATTTGCCAAAAAAAGTGTTTCAAGTTGGAGTCTGAGTGGATAACATTAACCCATGCTCAGGAGAGCTTGCAGAAAGTACGAAATTTGTGTCTTTATATGTAACTTGCAAGGGGAGTGCCAGGGTTGGGAAATGAAGTTTGGGGTGAGGCGGCATGTGCTTGCAGTACTACCCCATAGTGTTAAAATGCCATTTTAACAATAACTGCAATCACACTCATCAGTAATCGCCAACCCGCACGAGTTACATATCCTATTTTATGTGACACCAGCATGGGACCAAATGCCATTTTAACACTATGGGGTAGTACTGCAACCACACAGCGCCCCAGCCCCAAACTTCATTTCCCAACCCTAGCACTCCTCTTGTTAGTAGCAAAATGTTATGCAGCGCTGGAGCTTACAGAATCCTTGTCCAGATTTTGTGTTCAAGGTCTAGTTATGCTTGCTTACGCGCAAAGAATACGATCGGGTCAAAGATTCTGTAAACCCCAGCTCTGTATGATTTTTCCCTGCCAAGTTGAATAGAAAATCCCCAAATTTTTTATTTTCCCATTTAAAAAACAATGTTAAATTTTAGGCTGTCTGCGGCACGGGTTAATATTATCCGACCAGGCGCAACCTATTTTTTGGGCAAATTTTTTCACAAGTGTAACAAATCTGAAGGTTGATACAGAAAAAATGTAAGCTTTCGCAAAATAAGGACCATCCGAATATATGTATGTTGCCTGCTCCATCTGATACTCACAATATACGAAGAGTATCATAGATTGATTTTTGATTTTCGAATTGGTTTGTACACGCCAGACGTAATTCGCGTTTGAAAATGGCCACCAATTCAGCGTTCTCATCCCTCGCATGATTGTGTACCGCCGTCATCGTAAAAATATTACCTTCAATAATGGCTCGTCCCTTACAGTATAAGTGCCGCCCGTACTTGCATGCAAGATATCTAAATAAAATCGAGCAGTTTTAGTTCATTAATTGAGGATAATTATAAAGATTTTCCGATAATAGAATCCCGTAATGAAGTAGTCAGTCGTGATGCATTATTTATTGAAATCTTTGATACAATCGATCTAATCTCAAACACCGTGCGAGATACGTTAATAATGCAGAGAATCTTAATCATTTTTATCGAATACCTACTACTATAGGTAAGTAATGTGCGAAGTTTCAAATTATTCAGTGCAATACTGCGAGGAAAAAAAACATTAATCATGAAGCATATTTGTATTTTTGTGTATCTATCTGTACTTGTTCTTTCGGGTAAATAAATAAATAAATAAATAAATAAATAAGCGCCAAAAATCATATGTCATTTAAATGGTAAAAATTCGATAGCTTTGCGGAGGTACTTAGAATTGAGCTAGAAGACTGCAACTCCGGGTACTTCTACTTTAACGCATTGAAAGACATTTTAGCCACTGCGAGCTTCATTCAGAAATTTGATCAAAATAAGGCCCACTCTAATGTATATATACGGGGCTTCCATGGTAACTTGCACAGGGTGAAACCTGACTGACTTTTATTTGCATAGATGCTTTTTATATTGTTATATTATCACTGAGAAGAGCACCTGTGATTTTTTTTCAAGTTTTTATTCGCAGTATGAATTTGTTTTTATAATTTAAAAAATTGTGACCAATTAATAAAATGAGTGTAGTAAGAGAATACGGATGAATTTTTTATAACATTCCTGGCCATTCGATATAAAAATACCCAACAAACTTTCAAACATAATGTCGAGCATATTCATTTTCACTAACAAGAGCGAGTCGATCACGTCTCTGGATTATAGATCTTACCCAACTTGTAGGGGTGCTCTCTTGTACCGAAATATGGAGCACAGATGCTATACCACTTTTATCATTTCAATTTATGAAAATATATTATACCAGTTAGCGTTACATGGGCTTTACAAATTGACCGGAAATAATCTATTTATAATTGGCGTTATGAGATCTTACGTGATATTGAATATTTAAACATTGGTTACTGTACATCAATTTCCCACAATTTATGATCCTAGGAGAATCATTTCATTTTGCGTGTATAGAGGCATTGCTTCTCGTTGTTTATCACTCGTACAACATTCATTTGGTGTATTCCAGAGACCTTTTGCCACTTGACTAATGTTAAATATATAGTCAGTTTCGATATTCCCACTGGAAGCATTCCAAAGCCTGTAAATTGCCACAAAGCATCAATTTCGCCACAATACTGTGATTGATATTTCAGAAGAATGTATATGTATACTCATCTAATAAAACAGCACTGGGGGGGTATAAGTGAGGTTAGTTTGAACGATCAAATATTTCTGCATTTCATAAGATCACTCGTCTGTCTCATTTCTTTCCGAAATAGGCTCTCTTGGACCTTGGAAAGAGGAGAAGTATAGAGGTTTCCTTTTTCTATCTAGCTAAGCGTGTGAACTGGTTGCAATTTAACAGACATTTACGGAGATATAGTTACCCTCATTTTCAATAACATATACAGATCAATTGATCATTTTCCACATGATAAAAGTTTCACTGGCGTAGAAGCTACGCACATGTTTTCCTTTTTTGTTCATTCGATTGAATGATTTTCTTCATAGATTGAGATATTGACCATAGAGATATCTCTATCACAGATGTTATAGTATTAGTCCGGGAGCCAGTGAATATTTCGGGAACTTATTTTCGCACGCCGCTACCAAGGTTTTTTCGATTCAATACATGATGCTGATCAAAAAATCTGATAAACTTTTCATTGTATTCCGATGGATTTAGCGTGGGGGGGCGTTTGAAAAAGTGAAAAAAACGTTAATGCGTTGAACTTATTTTCGCAAGGATGCTACTTATTGTACTTATGAAGGCGATCATAAAACCTAGTTAAACGGTAGTCTGGCTGATTTCTAAAGATGGGAACTTTGTCTGGCACGCGAAAAACCGAAAAAAAAAAACAAACTTAGGTGACTTATTTTCGCATTGTTGGAAATTTGTCAGATAGTTGAATGGGTTGTACAATTGTCGAAAACAGCAGTCTGGCTGTCATTCGAGGTCACCTGAGCCTTGCCAGACCGACCGGAAGATGCGTGACCGGGTAGCTTATATGCAATCGTCATATCAACGTGTGCGCCTATACAATGAGTACGGTCTTAATTTTGCACGAACACTTTTTTTTCCAGATGATAGTTTACACTCTAACGTTAATGAAAAAGACAGCCTACAAACTATTTTCGATCATCAAAGCCTCACCAGACTCTAAAATTGCGAGTTCTCGAGCGTTCTAAACGTCATCTCCGACGGTACAGGAACGATTCACGTTCTATTAACAATTTTTTTTTTTCATAATTGACATCTTGAGAATGAGCATGTGCATTAGGGTGGTCCTTAAAAATTAAATTTTTTGCGACGCCCCCTAAAAAGCTTCGTTTCGATGAAAAAACACTGGGAAATTTTTCTTTTTTTTTTTTAAATTCAAAACAACACGTGCCCCGAGACGATCTAAGTTAATTTTTGGGTATAATCTTTTTCGGGAATTTTTCAGCAAAAATACAATTTTATTTAAATAACTCATACGTATTAACTGCTCACAGATGTATAAAAAGCCCAAAAATAAAAGAAAAATTGAAGCATGAGCTTGAATGACGAAGTATATTAAGCTTCTTATAAAGCTTTGAGTTGAAATTCATTACTTAAAATGATAACACTGAAGGTATTTCATTGTTAACTATTTTCATATCTCGAAAAAATAATTATTTCAAATTTAATATGATACTTTCGGAGAAAAAATGATTATACCCAAAAATTAACTTAGATCGTCTCGGGGCACGTGTTGTTTTGAATTTAAAAAAAAAAAAGAAAATTTTCCCAGTGTTTCTTCATCAAAACGAAGCTTTTTAGGGGGCGTCGCAAAAAATTCAATTTTTAAGGACCACCCTAATGTGCATGTATTCTCACGCAAGCAATGCCATGTAGCATATTTTTATACCTTAAAATGAAAAAATTAGGTCATTATAGCATCATATTGTTTAGAACGGATGATTTCTTTTATTGATAATTTTCGTCTCGAAATACTTGAAAGTTTACGAAATATCAATAGAAAATATAATAAAAAACACACAAAATAAAAGAATTGAATACATTTCGACATCATCTTCATCATCATCTTCTGCAATGAAAAGGTTTTTATACATTTTCGGTCGAAACTTATCAACATGAATGAAATTCAAAATCGAACTGCTTACCTCTACGGAGCAGCTGCTACCCAATACATGATTCTAACACAAGCGAGGAACCTAAGTCCCTACACATCTACAATTTTCATTGAAGTCTCCGACCCAGGTAGTTGCCTGAGGCTGTGAAGAATATATATAAACGTGTCGATGCCAAACAAAACCGAGGTACTTTGTGAACAAAATAGAACGCCATAATATTCGGTTATAATAAATTTGGTTGTAATAAAATCTGCGAATCAAAGTATGATTACTCATTTACACTGGTACACCACGATAGCCATACTGCTTTTTTGATAATTGTACAAGCCATTTAACCATCTGAGAAATTTTTAAAAATTCTAGAACAAGTTCTATAAATTTTGTTTTCACGATTTTCAAATATCTGCCAGACTGATTTCCCACCTCCGGAAATCAGCCAGACTGTTTTTTTACTGAGTATTATCATGATGCTAACTAGTGCAAAAAGTTTCATCTATGCGAAAATAAGTTCTATAAGTTTACTTTTTTAACGATTTTCGCGTATCTGCCAGACGCATTTTCCACTTCCGAAAACCAGCCAGACTGTTTTTTCACTGAGTGTTATTATGATGCGAACTAGTACAACGAGTTTCATCTATGCGAAAATAAATTCTATAATTTTACTTTTTTTACGATTTTCAAATATCTGCCAGACTGACTTTTCAACTTCGGAAACCAGCCAGACTGCTGTTTTCACGAAGTTTTAGGGTAATACTAATTAATAGAACAAGTTTCATCCGTGCGAAAATAAGTAACATGAGTTTGTATTTTTGATTCATCGATTCCATCGGAAATCAATAGCCAGACTGTCGATTCCTTGAAAAGCATCATCAATTGACCCGAAACTACTATAAATAGAGCTTGCGAAAATAAGTTCCAAAAAAAGTTCACTGGCTCCCGGACTACTACGACGATTTTGTGTTGTTTTGCAGACTCACTCTATACTACACCGCTCTATAATACGTGAACTAGCATAATTTCTGATGTGTCAATGGAAATTGTTCACCCGATATGAAGATTTTGACTATTTCCAAAAAACACTCTGAATATGGGGGCATTCCATGCGAAATGGGAAAATGACTAAAATTTCAAAATTTCTCTAATTAATTCCAATTTAGTTCTAACTTATTATTAAAAGTCTATATTTTGCTAATTTGTAAAGAAAATTTTTTTAATCAATAAGAAAATCAATTTTTCTCTCCTAGTAACTTTCCAGTCGCACTGACTTGTATCCGGGCCAAATGTTGTTTATCTTGGCAACACGTGTTTTTAATCATCTAATTTATTCCAGCTAGTGAATCATTTTATTGCAGAAGAATAGTTAAATAAACAAAAGAATTACGTTGATTTCGAATGAAAAGGTACGTTAGTTTTTGTATATTTCGTATTTGAACATAAGCTTATCACATGTCCCACCAGTCACGCAAAAACACAGAAAAGTTGTTTTTCTAACCTCGAATCTGACTTGTTCCATTTTTTTTTTCTTTGTAGAAGTAACCATAAACATGTTAAAAATAATTTAAACTTCTTATTATTGTCAAAAAGTCCAAAATATAGTTTTGAGACCTTTTCAAAATATGTCCCACCAGTCACATGTGACTGGTGGGACTCTGGCTTCTAGTCAATGAATGATAGAATTTAGTTAAAGTACTGAAATTTACAGCTTTGTTTCTCTTAGTGATCTTCAGTTAAATGATTAAATTTTTTTTTTAACCTAAATAATCACTAATTTGGCGATAGATTATATTTATATTGAATTCAATTTTGCATGCTTCAGTGTGTTGGTCTATTTTTAATTAAGCTATTTATTTATTTAGTTTAGATGAATGTAGCGGAGAGAAAAAGGAAATCTCGAGAGAGGATGAGGCAGGATAAGAATAAATGGAAGGAGGTTCAGGAAAAACAAAGAGTGTGGGATATGAAACGAAGAGAAAAAAAAAGACGAGAGTGTAAGAAAAGTCGGGAGAAAAGAGAATCTTTCAGGGAAAAAGAAAGATTGCGTAAAAAAAACAGAGAGAAAAGAAGAAACTAGCAAAAGTATCAAATAATATCAGTTCAGAACTGGGGTCATACAAGTGTTTAAATACTTTAAAGAAAGCAGTAGTAAAAACGAAAAAAGCTCTGCCTCAGAGTCCTACCAAGACAAGAAAGCAGCAGTCTTACCGCAAATGATTAAAGAAATTATTCCGCAAATGCCCTCATTACTCCAGAAACCTGACGCCATAAGAAGTAGCA
Source organism: Rhogogaster chlorosoma (assembly GCA_944452935.1). Classification (NCBI taxonomy): domain Eukaryota; kingdom Metazoa; phylum Arthropoda; class Insecta; order Hymenoptera; family Tenthredinidae; genus Rhogogaster; species Rhogogaster chlorosoma. The sequence continues at coordinate 14,053,489 of OX101800.1, read as the reverse complement.
ACATTATTACAGATGAAATAAAGCAGAAAGTTCAAGCTTTCTTCGAAAGAGATGACATCAGCCGTGCTTCTCCTAACAGAAAAGATACAATGTCAATCAAAGATTTGCAATCAGGGAATCGTACTCATGTTGCTGAAAGACACCTGATGATGACAGTTGCTGAAGCTTATTCATTATTTGTGATTGATAACCCTGACATTAAACTTGGGAAGAGTAAATTCTTTGAACTTAGGCCTTTACATGTAAGACCAATGAGCGAAATGCCACACAACGTTTGTGTTTGTATCCATCATGCAAACTATAATTTTCTATTACAGGCTTTGAACAAAATAGTACCAATAGTTCCCGGTTCTTCTACAGAATTTTTAAAAGAAATAGCTTGTGATCTATCAAACGAAAAATGTATAAGTGGTGAATGTTCAAAATGTGACAAGATTTCAAATATTCTTCCCCTAGAGCTAGACACTACGATAGAAGTAACATGGAACCAGTGGAAATCTGTTGAGAACAGGTTTCAAATAGTAACTGCTACTGGAACCTTAAAAGATCTTCTGGAAGAGCTTGATAGTAAAACACTCAAGTTTAAATATCATGTCTTTACAAAAAATGAACAATCAAAATGCTTTGAGACTAAAATTAAAGAAAGTACAGAGACAGAAGTAGTACTACAAATTGATTTTGCAGAAAATTTCGCTATTTTAAATCAAGATGAAATACAATCCGCTTACTGGAGCCATGCTCAAGTAACTTTGTTTACGGGATGTGCATGGGCTAACCAAGGTCAAGAAAAACATTCATATGTAATCACAAGCGACGAATTGACCCACAATAAATATTCTGTATGGTTTTTTATGAAAAAGATCATAGATGATTTAAAATCTCGATATGCGAACCTAAAAAAGGTGATAATATGCTCTGATGGATGTGCTGCACAGTTTAAAAACCGATTTACACTTTCGATACTGTGCTTTTCTGAACTGGACTGGGGTGTAGAAATAGTTTGGAGTTTTTTTGCTACTGGTCATGGTAAAGGAGTAGTTGATGGTATCGGAGCAATCGCAAAAAGGACTCTTTGGTCTGCTATTATGACAAGAAAAGCAGTAATCAAAAATAGCAAGGACTGCTATGAGTACTTGGTATTAAAAGGTTTCAATGAAATGCATATTTTCTTTGTTGGTGCAGATGATATTAAAGAACATCAGACATTTCTTGACAAAAGATGGCAAATCATTAAAACAATTCCACACATACAGAAACACCATCATTTTAAAGCTGACGGAAATAAATGTATCATTTATACTCTGACGGCATCATCATCTGAATACAAAAAGGTTTCAATAATCCAAGAAGAAAAGTTGAATTATTCTGAAGTCTATAACTCCAGCGACAGTGAATAGAAACTGGACGTAAATCTTAATAAAGATTATCTTTAACGTATTTATTATAATAGTTTTAAGAGCAAATTTATTTTATGTTTGTTATTAACTAACATATTTATTATAATAATTTTAAGAACAAATTCATCTTATGATCGTTATTAATTAACAGCTAAGTTTATCAAGATCTTGTTGTCAGTATGCTAAATCCTTTATTTGTGTTCTGTAATTAGTTTTTTTTATTTATCCTAAATAATTTATAGTTAAATATATAAACAATAATGTTTCTGAGGTTGAAATGATATAAAAGTATTCTTAATAAACGACTTCATGTACACATTTTGTATTTGTCCCACGTCCCAATCAACACACGATGGTATAATAAACGTTGAGAAAGAGTATGAACCATAAGTTTAAAAGACGTTTATGAAGCTCGGATAATACTACTCAGAATGTCCGCCACATAAACGTTATTTTTTACGTTTATTCACCCACTTTAATACATACTATCGGAAGGTTTCTTAGACGAATATTTGTGCAAGTTTAATATTAGGTACATTTATACGTTTGTATTACGTTGCTCTAATTCACGTATAAAAATGGCTCGATTTTTTATGTACGTGGAATACGTATTTTAGACGTACCATGAAAACGTCAAGACTACTACTATAGATGATGCAGTGAAAACGGTATGGCGCATAGGTTTAAAAAACGTTGGAGTATAATTCTCTTCCGAATGTCCGCCACATAAACGTTACTTTTTACGTTTATTCATCCATTTTAATACGTACTATTGGAGGGTTTCTTAGACGAATATTTGTGCAAGTTTAATATTAGGTACATTTATACGTTTGAAGTACGTTGCTCTAATTCACGTATAAAAATGACCCGATTTTTTATGTACGTGGAATACGTATTTGAGACGTACCATGAGAACGTCAAGACTACTACTATTGTAACGTATCGGCTAGTCGGCCGGCAATATAGAGCGATCTCGTGATCGACCGACCACGTGATCACCCTACCACCCAGCTGTGACGTCAAAGGACGTGCTCGCGTCGGCGAAGAAGGCGACGACGGGTATAAAAGCTGGTGAGGACGAGCCTCATCAGCGATACGTAGTCAGAACTAGCAGCAATAAGCAGTCAGAACTCGTAGCCGTCTCAATTGCGCTATTATACAGGGTGTCTCGAAATTTGCGCATGTGCTACATACGGGCGGATTCCTTGCGAAGAATAAATACAAAATATCCAAGTAAAAACTTCCGCGAGGACTTAGTTTTCCTGTAAAAGCGCTTATTAACGAACCAATCAGCGTTCATCTTTAGAAGACTGTCTAAAATCCGTATCGCCGTCCGCCTTATTAGCGCGAGCGAAACAATAATGTGTGGTGTTCCCCGCTCGCTTGTCACAAGGCGCTCGTATACCTGTCTATGTGTCGCGCTCACGTATACGAGCGCGTTGTGACAAGCGAGCGGAGAACACCACACATTATTGTTTCGCTCGCGCTAATAAGGCGGACGGCGATACGGATTTTAGACAGTCTTCTAAAGATGAACGCTGATTGGTTCGTTAATAAGTGCTTTTACAGGAAAACTAAGTCCTCGCGGAGGTTTTTACTTGGATATTCCGTATCCATTCTTCGCAAGGAATCCGCCCGTATGTAGCACATGCGCGAATTTCGAGACACCCTGTATTTTGGGCCATCCAAAAATAATAACTTAGAGTCAGTAGAATCGAATAATCAAGTCTTAAGACAAAATTTCAATATAATAAAATCAAACTTTAAATCAAAGAAAGATATGCAAAAACAGCTATTGTTTCAAATTTCCATTTATCGAAATCTATTGCTGCATCATTGAGAATAGATTACCGAAAAAATAGAGGCATTTATCGATAAACTGAACTTGCACTCAAAACTAGAAATATAACCGAAAAGATCGATCAAATGGAGAATAAAAGAGCCAGTTAAAATAAGGTAGAAAAGTAAGAACGTAGAAGTAAGAAAGATTTTGTTATTTTATTTTGTAAATTCAGAATCACACTTTAGTTGATTAAAACTTATGATTTCACAAAATTCAAATCATTCAAGTATCTTTGTCTGACATTTCCGTCGCTCATTTCCACTATAACAAACTCTTGCACACAACATAAAGCCGAGATAGTATAAATTCAGGGAACAGCTTTGAAGAGCAATCTTCCGAGTCTGGATATACAGTCTTGGGTGCATAACCCCGGATCTGAGTGCAGGGAATAGTTAGATAAGACAGCGCAGGAATCAGGCTTATGTGAAAGCATCGGCTCTGATATAGGGAGGTGGCTTTGCAGAGCAGTCCGTTGAGTCCACGCAAAAACGGCTTTGTTAACGCCGAGTCCGTAATTAGACAAAAAATCTAGAAAGGAGGCTTTTTGTGGCAGAACCAACTTTTCCCCTCCAACCTAGTTGCAAAGTGCCCAAAACTCATAAAAACTTAGATAACTCAAAATTCGAGCAAAGAACTCACAGAACGGCGGTCTATTCCTATATTTTAAATTGCCGGAATAGCCCGGAACGTTACAATATATAAGTCACCCTTGGGTATGCTCAGTATATGTGCGATAATCAGATAATATATTCAATATAATCCTCAATACTACCGTATAAAATCCAAAGAATAAGTCCACGGGTGAGCAAAAGTCGTGTGTCTGCCTGGTGAGCCGCACAGATTTCCAGAAGACTCTAGATAAATGGCCGAAGATGGGGTTGTAGGAGAGGAAAATGGCTATAAGTGGAGAGCTCACTCCACATGGCAGTCTGGTGTCGAAGTCACGCCCCTAGCAGCCTGTGTAGCTAGTGGAGAAGACGCGAATTTCACAACGTGTATTCGGCAGTGCTGCCAGGCAGCAGCGTGCGCAGCCGCATCGTGGTGAGCGCAATCTGTGTGCGTGAAGGTACGTGTGACGGGGTCCCCTCTTGTGCGGCCATATACCGCGCGGCCATATATATCTAGAATCTACTGTGGTCGCATCATAGAGATATAAGAATAGAGTACGCGAGCCATAGGAGCGCCTGCAAGTGAAAAGAAGCACGCAATAGAAAGAGAGAGGAGAACTAGTGCGTCGGATGGTCTTTGTCTACTCATGCATGCGCAGCAGACGAGTCCCGGCCGCACTCACGTGTCAACAACGTTGGGCATGCCTGCGCATGCGTGATTAGACAAAGTTAGACAGAGACCATCCGACGCACTAGTTCTCCTCTCTCTTTCTATTGCGTGCTTCCCGTATTGGCTGACTCCCGTACTCTATTCTTATATCTCTATGGGTCGCATCCAGGGGTCGGCAACTCCAGTACATCGAAGTGTTAATCACCTCACGCGCGCCGCCTGTAGTTGGCTCAAAACACTAAGCCTTATGGCGGGTCGTTTAAATCGATTTACCGGTTCAGCTTTTCATATGGCTTGTTCATTTCGTAAATTGTAATACTTTTTTGGGAAAGGGAATTTTTGCTAAAATGAAAGAGAACTCGATTTGTGTTTATATTATTAGAATTTATCTGAAAATAGTCATGGAATAGAATATAAGAATTACTTAGCAAATTTTATAACAATATCAAAATATCAGCTAGTGCTCGTCAAAATATATGTATATATACATATATTTTTGAGGGTGATATTGTATATATACAATATCACCCTCGGGCTTGTCAAATCTAAATACTTTTGATTACACACTAAGTAGTAAATACTTTATCACAGTAAATTGTCTCATCTTATATGCTTATACTAAAACATTCACAGGATTTACTAATATGTGCTATACCTAAAGTGTTTCAATCTATATGTCCTCGCTTGCCTATATATAAAATTTTCATTATAAAGTGCTCTATAATATTTTCCAGTAAGAATCCTATTGACATTACAACAAAAAGCATGCACCTGCGACAAAATCAGTATTTCAAAGAATTTTGATTTTATTGCAGATGCATGCTTTGTACATGTAGACCAAATTACAAATTCGTTTTCGTTGAGTTTTGAGTGTAATGTTGCCAGAAAATTTCTCCTAAAGCAATTACTAGGAAGCAATGATTTTAACAATTGATTACAATGTTTGTCTGATGCTAAGAAAACTGAATTAACGTGTTGCAACTGGCTGTCGACCCCGCGGTTGCACCCCGTTGTTCTTTAGTTGCATCCTGAAAAAGATAAACTGTTTTTTAGTGAACTCTGAAGTAAATGCTTCGACAGATTTATTTTTATGGAGCTTATATGTGGAAGCCCGTTTTTGGTGAACAGCCACAGCCGCCCTTAAGGACCTAGCCTTTTGGGTTAGATACCTCTCTCTTTTAGGAAGACCCGATAGATGAGACCCAAGAGGACGTTTTTGTTTGTGTGAGACACATACGTCCTCATTAGGCCTCATCAAAGGTTTATTTTGTTGATGAGTGGAGAGCGAGGCTGATTGCCCAGCAAGCTCTGGCTCCTGCTTGGAGGATGGCCGCTATCGCAATTCTCAACAGCACTGATAGGCAGCCGCAAACTCGATAAAGCCGCCTCTTTTAGAGTAGGCTTTTGAGTTTGGGCCAAATAATCAGTGCTGGAAAAATGCCGGTGGCACACCCGATATTTGTTCAACTGAGTAACCTCTAGATTACACAGTTCGGGATTTCCCAAACTTTTCACCCAGAGGTTAGCTTTGTTAATGTCTTTCGGGATTCGGTGGCCTGTTGCTTTGCGACAATCCGTCTCACAAGATAGCACTACACATTTCCACAAAGCAGTTGTTTTTCTAACTGGCGGCATCGTAACCACAATCCGTCACTTTGCACCGATTATAAAACTTATAATTTCTACAAGAATCACTCCAGACACTACTGTTCACAACACTTGTACAAATCGTAACAATGGCGTCGATGGCGTCGATGGCGTCAGTCCAACGCGTCACTGTCACGGCGGCTCAAGCAGCGCCACGAGCGCCCCTTCAGGTGGCTCAAAACACTAAATCACCCTCACGCCACAGCCTATAGAGTTGCGGGGCCCTGGTCGCATCCGCGTGTCGGTACAATCCGGTACACGTGCAGAAGTGAGACTTTTCTTAATTTAACTCAAGGTGTAAAACGTTTAATTTCTGTCAACTGTCACACTTGCATTGAAGATAAGGTAGGTCTTTTTGGTCAATATTTTTACGTAATCAAGAAATCGCCATTCATTTGGTTTTTCATAATATTTGTTGTGAAAGTTTATTATTAGAATTGGGCATAGTAAATTAAAAAATAATATTATCATTATCACAGGGTGTTTAACGACGTGAAGAATCATGAAAATTCCTAAATGTCATGAAATTTCAGTCAGGGCTAAAGTTAGACACCCTGTATTATTATTTAAACAATTCTCTCTGAACAGATTACTTTTGTGTTTTTATCGATTAACGACATGGGCAATTCCACCTCACATCGGCCGGATTTGGGTGTTTTTTGACGTCATATTTTTTAAATCGTATGAAAATTTTTGTGTGTGTAAAGAATGCAAAAAAAGTCGACACGTGTTTCGGCGTTTGGCCAGAATATTTTTTTTACGAAAGTTATAAATTAATGTATTTTGTTGAAAAACCGACGCACGGTCGGCTTTAGAAATTAATATCTCTGGTTCTATCAATCGTAGAGAGATGGTCTTTGACTCATTTTGAAGGTAATGGAATACACTTTTTGAACAAATTTTACAAGTTCGAAAAAAATTGCAAATTGCAACCGTTATAAACAATTGAAATGTTTATCGATTTTTCCTGGAAAAATATCCATTTTGAAAATTTTGACAAAATTTGACCATATTCCTCATTACATTCTACAGAGTGTGTAATTTTTTCACGATGGCTTTATTTTTTCTTTTTTTTTATGCAATTTTTCATAGTGCGGCGCGCGCGCCTCGCCTGACGCCTCGTGTGTTGGACCTCGCCTCGCCGCGCCGTGCCGGAGTCGGCAAATGGCGCAGCACGTCGACCGGTCCACAATCAGTTAAATAACTCGGCGCGGCGCGGCGCGGTTAGGCGAGGCGCGCGCGCCACACTATGAAAAATTGGTTGCAATTTGCAATTTTTTTAGAACTTGCAAAATTTTTTCAAAAAGTGTATTCGATTACCTTCAAAATGAGTCGAAGACCATAGTAGATAAACAATGCCGGTTCTGGACACAGATTCCTACCCCGACATGTTACCGACCTACTTAGCCGAGACGCAAACCCCTTCTGTGACGTCATCGAATGTTCTAGAAGGTTCTGCGTTGTTTTTCGGACACGTCACGGACCTTCGGCGTCACAGAAGGTCGAAGTTGTTGTTCCGACGCGTCACCGACCTTCGACGGTGCGGAAGGTTCTACGTCGTCGTCGGTTTGACCAGACCTAAGACGCGGGAATTCCAGGAATTGTTTTTGCATCCCGTTTTCGAGATATCATCTTTCGGAACTATGACGCGAGGACTGATCTACGCGGTACTTTCTCCGGAAGGTTGTACGTCGTCGTCGATTTGACCAGACCTAAGACGCGGGAATTCCAGGAATTGTTTTTGCATTCCGTTTCCCAGGAATTGTTTTTGCATCCCGTTTTCGAGATATCATCTTTCGGAACTATGACGCGAGACCGACCTACGCGGTACTTTCTCTCTGATTCGAGACGTCATCGTTCGCGATCAGAACTGATCTACGCAGTGTTCACCCCCCGACCCGAGACGAACGCAGAACCGATCTGGGCCCTGCTGATAACGTCACCCACCTCGACTCAAAATGGCGTCACACCTTTGAGTTGACGGCACACACCCTGACAGCACACACCCTTAATTTGACGGCACACACCCTTCAATGACGGCACACACCATCAAATTGACGGCACACACCCTTAATATGACGTCACACTCTCTTAATATGACGTCACACACCCTTGATACGACGTCAGACTCTCGAACCTTCGATGATGACGTCACGCTCGGGCCTCAGACCTCTGGAACTTTCGATGATGACCTCACTCGGTTCCCTGTCTTCTTGGAATTTTCCGGACAAACATTTCTTGGAATCGGCACCCTTTGTAATGGGTGCGGGTCAAAATTTAGAAAGTCTAAAATGTAAACTGACCAAAATCTCGAAATCCAAAAAACCAAATAGTAAAATGACGATGGAGTCTGATGTCGAAATGTTTATGTCTGATGATTCAACAAGTCGAATAGCTCTTCCGTTGAAAGGTTATTCATCCAAAGGTGCATAAATTCGAACGTGTATTTTCAGATCTTTTTCACTTCAAATGAGCAGAATATAGAATAACATATAACGTGGAAACTTCATATTTTCGAAAGGTAAAATGTAAGGTGGCTAATATTCGAAGAAGCCAATAAAACAAACACGAATATTTCAAGAGTAAAAGTTTTGAAAGAGTAAAACTTATATTTGCACAATCCAGAATGACCAAAATCTAGAAAGGCCAAAATATCGAATAATCCTGGGAATCGCCCATAAAACTTATTATAGTCTTTTTTTTACTTCTATCCATGAGTACGGTCCTACAATTTAAATTCCAATTTTGTTGACGTGTTTGGTTCGCGAATCAAAAAAAATTGTTGGCCCAGATAAAACAATGGTATCGTCACAATGAATAATGATTTCGTATTGAAACCAAATTTTTGTTCAACGTAAAAAATAAATCGTACTAGATCGAGTTGAAATTTGGTTTCGTAAACTAAAAATAAAATAGTTATGTCTACAAAACGTTCCCGGCATATAATCATTGCGGAAAATAAGTCCCTAAAATACCACTCGAATCTTTATGTTAATTAGAACATGCATTTCACTCCATAGAACAAATATACACTCCCCACAAAAATTAGGGGGCCACCCAATTTTTGCTTTGAAAAATGTTCGATTTCAAAGTCTCGTAATTCGGCGAAAAATTGACTTAGCGAGTCGTTCGTAGGAGCATTTTGAAGCTTGAAGCTTCATCTTTCAGATGCTTACTTTCGATTGCGTTTATGTTTTTGTTGTCTTGAGTTATGGTCCCTTGAACCATCTCATGTCAAATTTGTATATCGATGTTCCAACTTAAAAACAACGCACGGGGTCGGTCTCGAACGGAATTTCAATTTCAAGATGGTCATTTTGAAGCTTGGAATACAAAATTGGGTGGCCCGCTAATTTTCGTGGGGAGTGTAATAGGTTCTATGGAATAAAATGATTGTTAGAATTAACACAGACTTGAGTTGTTTTCCAGGGACTTATTTCCTGCAATAAAAAACAGATTATGGATCTATTATGGGAAATTAATAGGGCAAAGTGTCTAACCTATCAATAAGAAACCACGACATGAGAAGAAAGTAGAAAAAAACTTCGAAATCCTGAGTTAGCTGGTCCATGTTAGATATGTATTCCGGAACTACGAGCACATCAAACTCATACGCACGTTATTCCGACTATATGTGCATATGTTGATGCCAGTCCAACAAAATCATGTCCACTGATATATCGTCGGTGATACTGCAATACCGCGTAACTAAAAATTTCAATACCGCGTAACTGCTAAAAATACAATTTCACAGGAGCAAGAAAAAACGTCATATTAAATAAATTACTGAAATAATTTCCTTCCAATCGAATGTATGAGCACAAAATATGGTTATTTATCATGAAAAAACTCGATCTAATAATTTAATTGAATAAACAATATGAAATATGACTAATAAATGTTCATAATACTTACGTGCTATGTAAATATCTTATGAAATCTGATTAATTTCATAAACTTTATCGATATAACAACATATATTTAAACAGCTCAAATATGGGATCTTATAATATAATAAGAGTTTCTAAGATAAAATAAGAAATGGATAGAAAATATATTTTCATTTATAGCGTTATGTTATGCTTGAATTTAGAGGTTAATATGTTGAATAACTGTCTAAAAAAATTTTTTTGATTCAAATTAAATTTCTATCAGTATGACTAATATTGAAAACTTTTAATAAATAATTCAATGTATTTACTTTAAAACATTCAGATCCGACACTGTTCTTTGCTTCTCTTATTCTGTTTGACGCGTCGTACGCGGTATTGTATAAAATAGTTTTTAAAATTGAAATTTTTTTTTGTAATTCATGCAAATACCAATAGATGCAGAACAAAAAATACGTAATTTAAGTAGAAAATCTCATTTTTGCTATTTTTGTAGTTACGCGGTATTGCAATTTTTAGTTACGCGGTATTGAAATTTTTAGTTACGCGGTATTGCAGTATCACCGACGATATATTATGATCTCGCATGTTATACGGTGCATGCGCGCTAGAAAGTGTTGTGCATTTGATATTCGCAACCAATTATTTGTTGCAGATGATACAGTCTTTGGTTGATAGAGAATATCGAATGAGACATATTGTTAAAAAACTAAGAAACTGAATTATTTATTACTTACAAACAAACTAAGAATGGGGATTTCGTTGTGCTAACAAAAGTTTTGGACATGTCAAACAGAATTTTGTCGAAATTAGTCAACAAAAGGATTTTGTTGTCTAAACTGAATTATCTTTCTCTCAAGATATCAGTGCGCCTTTGAAATCGTGCAGCGTTTGAAAACTTGGTATTTAAAGGAGTGTAAACCATCCCTTTTTAGAGCATTATACACAGCCATTCAAGTACGAGATTGGAAACAAATGAAGGCGGAGGACATCGCCTATCTGCCTAAAGATTTCATTCTCATTTACGGATCGAACGTCATCGATGAGGTGTGGGACAAACTATCCGAGGCTATGAAGAAGGACAAAGACATCGCAGGCTGTCGGAGATGTCGGATACATTATGAATCGCAGGGTGACCAATTTGATGAACCTACTCCTATGGTCAGAGACTGCCTACAATGTCAAACACACTTATAGACTCGGAACCTCTTCTGGAAGCTTCACAGTTCCTGTTCAGCACCATGTGAGAATTTGATATCCCTGTACGAAGAACATGCAGATGCAAGTCCATATTCTTTGATAACTATTGATTCGTGGAATATCCTTCATGACGATTCTCGGAATTTCTAGAACCATTCGACACCCTGTGAGAACTTCATTGAATCAGACCAAATTACTTAGGAATGCAAAACTATGATTAGCATTGTGATTCTCAGAAAAATAGTTCTTGGAACATCCTCCAACTCTGGAAATTAGTGGAGGGGTTGTCAGCTATAAAAGAGCGAAAAATGTAGGGTTGAACATCAATCTACAATTGTTCCTTAAGGGGGGGGGGGGTCCATCGACCAAAGTAGCTACCAGAAGTATGGGTCGCAGATGGCTGTAAATTTTTTTCTGGCTGCTGTTTAGTGTTTCGAAAACCATGCCTAAAGCTCACAACGAGAAAAAAATATTTGACCCGGGCCGATTTTTTATATACGACCCAAAACAAGATATCAAAAATCTGGAACGATTGATTGTTCGGAATAGTAAACGGTACCTGCACACCAAATTTCAGCCAAAAATATTGAAAATTGTAGGAGGAGATACACTTTGAAGAATTTGAAGTTTCCATTTTTAACGATTTTTTAATGCCACTATTTTTTTTCGTAAAGTGTAGTCAATTTCATGTAAAAAAGATCTCGTGCTGTTTGCTGCTATCATAGATAGTTTAGGACATATGAATTTTCAGAAATAAATTTTTATCAACTGAAAAATTTCAGGGATGTATATTTATTGAACGTGGAAAAATCATATTCTGAAATTTATTCAGAAATAAATTTCAGAATATGATTCAGAAATATTCAGAAATAAATTTCAGAATATGATTTTTCCACGTTCAATAAATATACATCCCTGAAATTTTTCAGGTGATAAAAATTTATTTCTGAAAATTCATATGTCCTAAACTATCTATGATAGCAGCAAACAGCACGAGATCTTTTTTACATGAAATTGACTACACTTTACGAAAAAAAATAGTGGCTTCAAAAAATCGTTAAAAATGGAAACTTCAAATTCTTCAAAGTGTATCTCCTCCTACAATTTTCAATATTTTTGGCTGAAATTTGGTGTGCAGGTACCGTTTACTATTCCGAACAATCAATCGTTCCAGATTTTTGATATCTTGTTTTGGGTCGTATATAAAAAATCGGCCCGGGTTAAATATTTTTTTCTCGTTGTGAGCTTTAGGCATGGTTTTCGAAACACTAAACAGCAGCCAGAAAAAAATGTACAGCCATCTGCGACCCATACTTCTGGTAGCTACTTTGGTCGATGGACCCCCCCCTTAAATAAATCGGATCTCTCGAAGTGAATTGCGACTACGAATTGTGTTATTACTGAAAAACATTGACGAAGTGAAGCATTTCATTGAAACCAGATCACGTCTGGCTCGTATAACGAAAAAGCTCGAAAACATACACTTAGACCAAAGGAAATCGGTGGAAGAAAAATTAACGTAAAAGCTCTAACGTTAAAAAAGATTCAGTATAATGGACCTCACGAAAATCAACAAGATTGCTCGACTGGAGGAATATCTACCGAATAAGAAGATGAGCGACTTGGAAGTATTCAAAGATTATCAAATCACTGGTTTGCGGAAAGTGAAAACCAAATTTGGAGATAGGATAACAGCTGATGTAGAAGATACCTTTTCAATATTTCTACCGGCTCGCATGGCAAGAGTCCTGAACGACGATGGTGATCTTTTCCAAAAAATGGAGCAGGCTGCTGATGAGAATCGATTACAGATGCGCTATCTAGGAGGCCAGTACAACCAAATTGAGTTCAGCTGTGTGTAAACCTTTAATTACATTATTCTCAGTATCATTAAATTCACTAGTAAATAAGCTGATTATTTGTGAATCTTGATGTAAGTTTCACGTATCAATGTATGTACACTTATCAATATATGTTTGTAAGCTTCATCGTGTGAATATGATTCAATAAAAGAAATTATTGGAAAACTATGTGTTGATTATTTGAAGAGTAAGTTAAGCACTACCTCAAAAGATATAATAACCATACATTTATATGAAGACTAATAAACTTATTCAAAGATAATCAATTATTTATAGATATGTTGAGGTATAGGATTTTTGGTTGGGATAGAGGTATATAATAAGTTAGGATAAAATTGAAGGTGTAATTTTTATTATACAGGGTGAATCCTTTAACTCTGTCAACCCGTCACGGGTATGTTGGGGCTGCTCAGACAAGCATTTTGAGGTAACACACTTATGGTCGGAAACTCCTCCTAACGGCTGTGGAGGGCTTTGAAGATTTATTTTTTTTCTGATACCCAGGGGTTGCTCGTAGTGTAATGAATCAGAGGTGATTACTCGCGACCCAACGTTTTATTCAGGCGTGAACTTACTTACGAACGTAGACTTGTATTTACAAACGGACGTGCTTCTTTTAGCAGATATTTTCAAAATTTCAGACGTAATTGTTGGTCCACGTACAGTTTAGATCCGCTACACTATTATGCGGCGCCGGGCCTCTCGTTTGACGCGATGCTCAAGTGCACGAGTGTGGAACTCGAGCTGCTTATCGACGTTGATATCTTGATGTTTATAGAAAAAGGCATTCGCGGCGGTGTAGCTCAATGCTCGAACAGATACGCTAAAGCCAACAACAGATATATAGGGGCAGTATTCGATCCGAATCGAGACGAATCATACCTTATGTAATTCGATGTTAATAATCTGTATGGTGCAGCTATGAGTCATTTCCTACCGTATAGTTCCTTCGAGTGGTTATCGAATTTCGAACAATTTGATGTTTTAAATACTTGAGGTAGATTTAGACTATCCGCGAGAACTTCAGGACGCTCACAAAGATTTACCGTTGTGTCCAGAACATTACATCCCACCTCTTTCAAAATGTAATAAATCTAAATTAACAACTACCCTTTTCTCAAAACAACAATACGTCATACACTATAAAGTTTTGAAGCAGTGTTTGAGCTTAGGTATGAAGTTAACGAAAATCCATCGGGTATTAAAATTCATACAATCGCCGTGGCTTAAAGAATATATCAACTTGAATACTGAACTGCGGAAAAAGTCTGATAATGATTTTGAAAAGAATTTTTACAAACTTATGAACAACGCCGTTTTCAGAAAAACTATGGAAAACGTTAGAAAACATAGAGACGTGAGGCTGGTTACGAAGTGGGATGGGAGATACAGTGCGAGAGCGCTTATCGCGAAGCCAAATTTTCATAGCTGTACTACATTTGGTGAAGATATGGCGATAATTGAATTAAATCGTACTAAAATTAAATTCGATAAACCTATTTACGCAGGATTTTCGATCATGGATCTTGCTAAAACCTATATTTATGATTTTCATTATAATTACATAAAAAAAAACAGATTTGGAAACCGAGCTAAACTGATGTATACCGACACGGATAGCCTTATATATCACTTTACCGTACTCGATATATATGAACTTATGAAACGTGATTTGGATCGATTCGACACTTCCGACTATCCTCCAGAAAATGTTTACAAGATGCCGCTGGGTAACAAAAAAGTATTGGGATTAATGAAAGACAAGAATAATGGGAAGATAATGACTGAGTTTGTAGGCTTGAGAGTTAAATTATATTCTTTCAAGGTTTTAGGTGAAAATAGAGAGACGAAACGAGCTAAAGGAATCAAGGGATCTACGTTAAAAACTATAACTTTCAACGATTACATGGAATGTGCCTTGAAGCATCAGAATTTGGTTAAGAGTCAGAATTTAATTCAAAGCAAGAATCATCAGGTTCATACGCTGATCCAAAGGAAGTTGGCGTTGAGCTGGAACGACGACGAGAGGATCATATTTCCTGATACGACAGACACGCTTCCGTGGGGTTACAATAAGACTGTGTAGAATGAAACAAACGCACTTGTGAAACATTGTTTCTTTATTAATAAACCTTACAAGTCAGACTTGTTCATCCAACTATTGTGTGTATTATTGAAACCCAACCATTTCACAAATAACTTGTTTCCACGTCTCTTGAGCACTTTTTCCACGAGGAGAAGATGTCGGGGTTCTTCACCTTCAGAAGCTCCTGTTCGTAGAAACCACCTGCTATGGGTTGATCTCGATAGTCTTTAAGCTTGTACGTTACTGGATCGGTATTTGTCACCTGAATTATCGTGAATATTTCAGTTGTCCAATTCGGCGTATACCCTTTCTCAAAAACATTTTTATATTTGCTGATTCGAACTTTGTCGCCAACTTTGAACTTTGGCGGCTTGGCAGGTCTCGCTCGAACTTTTTGGTACACACTTTGTAATAATGTCTCTTCATTTCTAGAGGTCACGGCTTTTGGTTTGATTCGAATAGTCCGATGTTTGGAGTTGTTGTAAGCCGAAACCAAGTCAGATAAAATGTCTATCCACTTGTGATTTCCTTGCAGACTGAACCGCATCCACATTTTGTTTTTCAGTGTACGATTAAAGCGTTTGCAGATCGATGCCTTCAAGTTAGTGAATGTTGAGTATAGCTTAATATTATCCCTTCGTGTGTACACTGGGTCTTTTAAGGAACAGTCGGAATTTGAATTTGTCGTTTCTTTCCACTCTTTCGACTATTCTTGAATTTTTATTAACAACGGGTTTAAACTTTTGACTTTAACAACTTCTGGGCCATATAGTAGACACTTCAAGAAGTAACCCAGAATTTTTTCAAATTTTTTCAAAGCATGGAAAACTCCAAAAACTCGACTGTTCCCTAAAAGACCCAGTGTTCACACCGCGTAGCGAAAAATAGAGTGTACACACGAAGGGTTATATCGTTGCATAAGAGAATGGAAATTCGAGTTCCAAAATTCTCCACCTCTGTCAACGTGCAAGTTCTTGGGGCTACGTCCCTGTACAAGTACAGATTCCATAGCACTTGCCGTATCTTTACCCGTCTTACTCTTCATTGGCACGACCCAAGCGTACTTGGAGAATATATATCGATAACGGTGAGCATGTATTTGTAGCCTCTGTTTACTCCTGCGTAAGATGTCATGTCGACGAGATCCGCTTGCCAGGTTTCATCCGAACCGCGAACATCTACACGACGACGTTATAGTTCTTTCGAGCTGGCTTATGGAGCTCCGTCACGAGTGCTAGCTTTTTCTCGTTCATTTTCCAACACTGTTAGTCTGGTGTCCAACTCGTAAATGATATTGGCGGTGCGGGTCGACAATTCTTGACCTGCTTCGATATCAGCACCTAGGTTCCGCAGAGCATCCGTTATGCGAGAGTCCAAGGCATGTATCATCGAAAGAATTTCGGTTCTCACACCAACGATTTCTCGTTGCATGAGATTCAAAGTAACAGCATCATTTTGCTGTACAGAATTGGCAACGTTGCACAGTCTCTTATTGTCTATATCGTAATGTCCGTCAACGGTGAATTTAAATCCAACACCGGGAGGACCACGACTGCCTGCGGCTGCGCTCTTCTCCAATTGCCGTCCAAACACATCAACGCTCATCTTGAAAATGACGGTGAAAACAATGGGTGTTGATTAATAAATGATACCAGCTTCACGTAATTCTTCGATTATTGATACGATTTCATTGGAGTGGCTCCTCGAGTTCCCAGCTGCTTGGGAAGCTAGAAGCAAACGCAGCCGGTCTACCAGCTCATTGGGATCATCCCAGTGAGCATAGTCCGTTCCTCTACCTTCTCGAGCAATCATAAACTCCGGTAACAAACCTTGACCCGTCCGCGGGAGCGGAATGTAGAACGTTTGCGCAATGAATTTTGTAAACTTGGGGTTGTTCACGTCCTGAGCAGGTTGATCACTTTTATACCATTTTTGATGTGTATTTGTTGCAAATACGATTTGTTTATAATTTCGGATATCGTCCGAACTCACATAGGTCTCATCGGGTATCTTTTTGAATAATAATTCGAACAAGCCTTTGGTCTTCGTAAAGCGCATATCACCTACACGAATAAAGTCATTTTCAAAGCTTATCGGTGAGTCACCTATCATTAGCTTCTCGTGAGCGAGTTTACAGACGCCGAAAACATTATCTAGAGCACTTTTCCTATTCTCATCTTGTAACATTTCAAGATACTCGTCAGTAATCCCATCCATCGGTTGTAAAGTCTCGTTCGCTTCCTCATCCGCTGTTTGAAAGGAATCACCATCATCATCTCTGCGAGGCTCATGTTCGATCGGTTCGTGTTTGATCGGTTCTTCTTTGACGGGCTTAGCAACCGTTTGAGAAACTTCCACCAATTGTTGCAGCGGTGTAGTGACCGGTTTGAAAACATTGCTCATAGCTTGTTCGGCGGTCTCCCTACCCGACTTTAACATTCTATGCTTACGTCAAATCGCTGCACTGGCTTTAGCGATATGACGCAAGACTTCTTTTTTCTCGCGAATGCCTTGCATGTTGACGCAGCTATAACTGAAACGTTACTGATCCCACTTCTCATTTATTTCTGTTTTATGCTCACGAAACAGTCAAACCCTTTCCTATATCTACCCTCATTTATATCACTGTCCTTGTCTATTACAACGAATCCATATTTATCGTTGTTCCAACACGCAGAGCACAAGTCCTTGAACTGCGCGTAAGTCATATCGGTATTCACATGATCGTCGTATACATGCTTCAAGTTCATTTCATCTTGCTTGAATAGTACCAAAAGGTTGGTATTATCACGCACGAGATGCTTGGGAATGCGAGCATAGGTCTGACAGAGATAGAAGCAATCCACGTGCTTATGTCTTCCCATGCAAAAGAAAGCTCTGATGTTCTCCTGCTTCTCACACGTCACATCATCGAAGACGATTATCGAATTGGGTAGGGCATCGTCCGGCATAACTACTTGTTCATGCTCGTCAAATGGAAAGTACTCAACGTCATCCACTCCCTCGAGTAATTGTTGCAGAAACTTGTACTTGGGTTGATTCAATGATTTCGAGTAGATATAAACGTTCTTGAATCTCAGCCCGTTGGGGTGTGTTATTAGGGTGAGCAGCGCATTGGTTTTGCCGCAATTTGACGGACCGCAAAATACTGCACGCACGCTGTTTGGTAGCAAATCACCGTGCCGTTTTTCAGTTGCAACATTCTCCTGCACGAATTTATCGAAATTCGTCACAGGTAACTTGACAGGCTGCTTCTCGAATCTCATCTCGACTCTGACTAACGGCAAAAGGTATAAATAGTGTTTTTATAAAGATGATTTCTCAGTCAAAGCGCAGCTATGATCGTGCACAAAGCTAAGACGACCAGTCGTAAACGTCGTGGGAAAGGTCTGGTCAACAGAATCATTAACAGTCTTCCTGTAGAGTTACATCTGCCTGGTTATCAATACTGCGGACCTGGCACCAAACTAGCAAAAAGACTCGCGCGCGGTGATCCCGGTATCAATCCCCTTGACGCAGCCTGCAAAGAACACGATATCGCCTATTCGCAGAATCGAGAAAATCTTGAAGCTAGAAGTGCGGCAGATAAGATATTGGCCGAGAAAGCTTGGAGACGGGTTTTAGCTTCAGACGCAAATATTGGTGAAAAAGCAGCCGCTTGGGCTGTGACGAACGCAATGAAAGCGAAAACCAAGCTTGGCATGGGAATCAGGAAACCGTTGGTATTGAGAAAGGTTATCGATGCAGCTAAACAGTCTATGGTTCCCGGTCAAACGGCACGAATTGCTATCAAGTCTGCGTTAAAGAGTGCACGCGGAGCTGTTAGGAAAGCAGGTGGTAAGCATCATGTACGTTCTCCACGAATTCTGCCACTACCGTCCAAAGTCGGAGGGTTCTTACCCTTCCTCATACCTCTATTCGCTGGATTGAGTGCTACCGGTGCGTTGGCTGGTGGTGCAGCAGGTATTGCAAAAGCGGTGAATGAGGCAAGTTCCGCCAAGAGGCAACTGGAAGAGAGTCAACGTCACAACAGGACTATGGAAGCTATCGCTTTAGGAAAAGGACTTCACTTGAAACCGTACAAGAAGGGTTTAGGTCTACACCTGAAACCGCACTCAAAAAACTAAAAGTGACGCTACCCCAACGAGCTCTGACTGACACGGACCTGTTGAAGTACGCAACGATCTTGAAAATTCCACTTTTCCGCGGCGTATTTATGCGGAACGACTTGCCCAGGAACGGACCGCGTAAGCGTGAATCAGCGATCGTCAATTTAGATAATAAAGATGGTCCCGGCACACATTGGGTCGCGTGCCGAAAGATCGGTAACGAAGTAGTTTACTTTGACAGTTTCGGAAATCTTCGACCACCGTCGGACCTCGTCAAGTACCTTGGTGTTGGTAGCGTCAAATATAACCATGAAAGATATCAAGACTACGATACGTTTAACTGTGGACACCTATGTCTTAATTTTCTGTGTAGACTATATAAACATGCAACATGACCCTTCAACATCAGTTCGCTGTCATGGATGATTCGTTCACGTTAACCGTATCGGGGAGCTCTTCTGTCCTCGAGACTCAATACTTTCCTCCGATTGAACTTTCCCCTCACAAGAATTACTGTCTAGGCCTCGTTGAATTGTTAACCTTCAATTCGATTCCTAATATAGATATCGGACACAATAAGATTTATGCAGGCGATGAAGTAGTTACTATACCCAGCGGTAGCTATGAAATAGAGGATATAGAAAGCTACGTACAGGGTGTGTTAATGAATAAAGGTATCAACATTGACATCAAACCCAACAACAATACACTATGTAGCGAAATCAAATGTAGTCACCCGGTAAATTTTATGCCTACCGATTCTATAGGAAGTATATTAGGTTTCACGTCACGTATTCTACAGGCTGATAAAGTTCACAAGTCCGATCTTCCTGTAACCATTATCAAAGTGAACGCACTGCGAGTCGAGTGCAACATTACAACAGGTGCCTACGTCAACGAGCACAAAGTACACACGATTCACGAGTTTTTCCCTGTCGTTCCACCCGGATATAAGATCATTGAAGTACCGTCTCACGTCATTTACCTCCCAGTCACCGTAAGGACTATAGATCACATCCAACTTCGTATAGTCGATCAAAACGGAAATTTGGTCAATTTTCGTGGAGAGATTATAACTGTGAGATTGCATATCAAGACTCAATAATGGGAATAGTTTATAACAGAAGTGGTTATAATGCTACAATAGCATGCCCCAAGCACGTCAGTCGTCAACCGTTACTCAAAGAGCTGACACCTCAGAACGTGCTGCTTCTAAAAAGCTTAGGTCTCAAGGTTACGCGAAAAAAGTAAATCGTTGTTTTCTTTGCATCTGTATCATCTGTTGTATACCATGGAGGAGGAAATCTTAAACATTCAAACGCCTGTAGTCTTTGACGAGTCTATCGCACACTACGAGGTTCATACACACAAGCCTTACGCCTCATCAAGTTTCAATAACAGTGATGAGATTCGTATCGCTGTTCAACACCAAGACCTGTGCGTGTTACCAAACCAGAGTTCGTTGCATGTGTATGGAAAGATAGTGAAGGCTGATGGAACTCCGTCGATTACCACAAGTCTGGTCAACAACGGTGTTTGCCACTTGTTTGAAGAAGCACGATATGAGATAAATGCTATTGAGATCGACAGAAGCAAAAACGTAGGTCTCACGAGTCTCATGAAAGGTTACCCTTCCCTGAGACCTGGACAAAATTGGATGATGGAAAATGCTGGTTGGCTCAATGTGAACGCAAGCCATGTAGATGTCGACGGTAACTTTGATGTGTGCATACCACTGAAGATCATACTAGGATTCGCTGAAGACTATCGCAAGATCATCGTCAACGCTAAACACGAATTGATCTTGACCCGTTCGAAGACCGATGCGAACGCGGTTTTGCAAACTCAAGATGAAGAATTCAAAATTCTGATCGATAAAGTCGAATGGTTGTTACCGTATGTTAAGCTTTCGGACCAGCGAAAAGTACAGCTGTTAAATTTCATCGAGAAAGATGCACCAATCCCTATGAGTTTCCGCAGTTGGGAATTGTACGAGTATCCTCTACTTCCTACCGGGAATTGTACGAGTATCCTCTACTTCCTACCACCTCGAAACACGTTTGGACGGTAAAAACATCGACTCAGTTGGAGAAACCTCGATACGTTATATTAGGTTTCCAAACAGGTCGGAAGAATAAGTTGACTAAAAATACCAGCCAATTCGATCACTGTAATATCTCCGATGTTAAGCTTTTCTTGAATTCTCAATGCTATCCCTATGGAAATCTGAATCTCGATATGAGTCACAATCAGTATGCTATGCTATACGAGATGTACGCAAACTTTCAAACCTCTTATTACGGCAAGCAACCTGAACCGTTGCTGAAGAAGAGCGAATTTCTACAGTATGCTCCCTTGTTCGTCATCAACTGCTCGAAACAAAACGAGTCGCTCAAGTTTGGACCAGTAGACGTTCGTCTTGAGTTTGAAGCAAAAAATAACTTTCCTGCCGAAACATCAGCATACTGCTTGATCTTACACGATCGAGTAGTTGAATACAACCCCATAAGTGGTGGGGTGAGGAAATTGGTATAAAACCCTATTCAACCTATCTGTAATTTCACTATCATTAAAAACTCTGAATCATGTGATTCGGCTAATAAAACACTTGTATCGAATATTTATGTGTTCTTATTCATTAGTCATTACCATATACAACATATAGATGTAGTAGCGACTATTGTTGATAAAACACGACTCCGTCTTGCGTCTCTCTCTGCACAGAATTCGAGATTATTTCCTGGAACGGCATCGAAAGTTCCAGAGGTCTGAAGCCCGAGCGTGACGTCATCATCGAAGGTTCGAGAGTCTGACGTCGTATCACGGGTGTGTGATGTCATATTAAGAGAGTGTGACGTCATATTAAGGGTGTGTGCCGTCAATTTGAGGGTGTGTGCCGTCATTGAAGGGTGTGTGCCGTCAAATTAAGGGTGTGTGCTGTCAGGGTGTGTGCCGTCAACTCAAGGGTGTGTGACGCCATTTTGAGTCGAGGTGGGTGACGTCATCAGCAGGGCCCAGATCGGTTCTGCGTTCGTCTCGGGTCGGGGGGTGAACACTGCGTAGATCAGTTCTGATCGCGAACGATGACGTCTCGAATCAGAGAGAAAGTACCGCGTAGGTCGGTCTCGCGTCATAGTTCCGAAAGATGATATCTCGAAAACGGGATGCAAAAACAATTCCTGGAGTTCCCGCGTCTTAGGTCCGGTCAAATCGACGACGACGTAGAACCTTCCGGAGAAAGTACCGCGTAGATCAGTCTCGCGTCATAGTTCCGAAAGATGATATCTCGAAACGGGATGCAAAAACAATTCCTGGAATTCCCGCATCTTAGGTCTGGTCAAATCGACGACGACGTACAACCTTCCGGAGAAAGTACCGCGTAGATCAGTCTTGCGTCATAGTTCCGAAAGATGATATCTCGAAAACGGGATGCAAAAACAATTCCTGGGAAACGGAATGCATAAACAATTCCTGGAATTCCCGCGCCTTATCGGAACAACAACTTCGACCTTCTGTGACGTCGAAGGTCCCGTGACGTGTCCGAAAAACAACGCAGAACCTTCTAGAACATTCGATGACGTCACAGAAGGGGTTTGCGTCTCGGCTAAGTAGGTCGGTAACATGTCGGGGTAGGAATCTGTGTCCAGAACCGGCATTGTTTATCTACTGACCATCTCTCTACGATTGATGGAACCAGAGATATTAATTTCTAAAGCCAACCGTGCGTCGGTTTTTCAACAAAATACATTAATTTATAACTTTCGCAAAAAAAATATTTCGGCCGAATGCCGAAACACGTGTCGACTTTTTTTGCATTCTTGACACATGAAAAAAGTTTCATACGATTCAAAAAATGCGACGTCATTTCTTGGCCGATTTGAGCTGGAATTGCCCACATACTTTTTGCAATTTTCATCACTTTCAAAAAGCAGGAATTATTATAAAATCGAGTATGCAATAAAAGTAATTAGTTCATTTTTTAGAGGCTTATTAAGCAACAGTAGAGGACTTATTTTCTGTAACATTATTCAGAACCTTGTATTTTGTAACTTAACAATAATATAAAATAAAAAGCGCTTGTTGGATTGAGGCAATGTCTATACGGCACACAAGAGGTCATCATAATATCACAGAAAAATTATTGATGCCTTTTCTATAGATAATTTTATGATCTACAATTTTAGTCTGAGGTAATTTTACGATAAAACTTACCGTTTTGAAGAAAATCGCGAAAAGCCCATTTTTTTTACCTTTGACCTTGAGTCAATTTTTTTCCATGGGTCGTAACGATGGGGAGTTTTGAGAAGTTGTTTTTAATTGTGTTTTGAACAATTTCACCAATTTTCAGCTGGATGGGAATTTTGGTAGCTTCCAATGTGTAAATTGACCGGACTATAATGTTTTATTTCCAGAATTATTCAAAATAAGTGAAACAGCAAATAGCCTAAATCCATTCTTGGTGGTTGTTTTACAAGGGTTGACCAAAGAAGAACCCACTATTGTACCACAATCGTGGTTATGCGACAATAATTCTTTTGTTGTGTGGCCTCCAAGTGTCGCTTCAAAGAATACTGTTTGTAAAAAGGTGACACCTGGACTTAACTGGTTAAAGTATCAAGTACTGCGAGTTTATTGGAAAACTGGTTAGTTGAATAAGATTGAATGTTTTATTTGAAAAAGAAAAATGTGGATGAGCTATTTTTTAGAATACAAATTTTAAACGATTGTAAAAACGGAGAGAACTATTTAAATCTGACTTCAACGCACAGTAATTTGTAATTTCATAATTTTATCGGAAAACTGTTATCTACTTAATTTAAGATAAATTGAAAGTAAAACTAGAATTTCTTATTTTATAGCAACGCATAATTATCAAGAAGCTACTAAATATTTGGAAATAGCAGAAGAAACATCCAGCGAAGAGAGCATTGAACAGAAGTTCGCAGAACTTCAAGATCCTAAGAAAAGAAAATACAGGCACCAAAAATATTTAAATAGTGATAATGACTCTGTACAGGATCCTAAAATTATCAAAAAAGTCAAATCAGACAGTGTTATACAGGGCTCGGTTAGCGAAACAAAGAATTTAGCTAATCCACGTGAATTGTCAAAACTACTGCCAGAAATTTTGACTAATCAAGACTCTGAAAAACCTAATGGAACAACAACAGATTCATCAGAGCCAGAACCATCACATAATAATATTGAAAAAAATATTGACCATAATGACATAATTACGAAGGATAAGTGTGATCAAGTCGATGACATAGGTACTTGAAAATTAATTTATGCTATTTTACAGTTTATTGATATAGGCTAATGCAAATCGAAATTTATTTTTTCGTTAGGGATACAAGAGTCTACGGACTTGTTCAAAATTAACGATTCACTTGTCAACGAAGACGATAAAACAGGTAATAATAAATTAAAATTACAATATAAAGTAATAAACTTCCACGTATAATTTGAATATCGCAACATATTAAATATACAAAGAAAATAACGAAAATAATGATTATTGTTTATGGGTAATTCTCATTTTCGACTGAAATCGCTGTGCACACCATTTTTCTAAGCTGTAGTATTTAATTACCGGATTGGTGATTTACTGTAGTAAATAATAGATGAAATACTATCCTCCCAAGCTAAATTTATGTAAATAAATCATATAGTTAATTTTTTATTAGGCGTCAAAGCGTCAAAAATGTCACTTCCATGGGTGTGATCACCACGCATTCGCGAGGAAAAAAAATCAGAACACTTTGATTCTTTATAATATCCACTTTTAAAGTGAGCCAATATCAACTACGATAAATAACTCATTTAATAGTACAATATAATATTTATAATTACACAGATTTTAATATGAACCGTCATATCAAAGTTTGTGATTAGTTCTTTTGTCACTTCCATGGACCTATGTCACACCTCTCTTATTTAAGAAAATATTGCGCGGGGAACAAATCCCAAATGGCTATAGACACAGTAACTAACCCGCCATCTTAAGCCAGTGATCTGTTTGTACCGGTGTCGTAATCACAACAAGAAAATTTAAGTACAATTTTTATTCTCACAACTCGTCGAGCATAACGGTCACAACCGTGGCAGCTGTTTGAGGTATGAAATTTTATTACTACGGAAATAAAATTAATAAGACGAATAAAAGTAATTTTGTAATGCAATTACATATTTTTTCGAAAAAGTGTTATCTTCTTGTAGTATGTCACTTCGATGCATTATTTTTATACAAGGAATGTCACTTCCATGGAAGACCTTTTTTTCGACCCCCTCTAATTAAGGGCTGTCGGGGCTGCGAGCTCAGCGACTATTTTTTTCTTATAGAGTAAGACCTAAACTTGAAAGATCTACCATAATTTATAATGAAAAGACGTTTTCAGTAAATCATCAATTTTCGACCTCCGAAATGAGAATTACCCTTATAGGATCGAAAACTGTAGCCGAATGTGAAGCAAAAACTGAAAAAGCAAAACCATTAATTATTTCTGATGAAATCTTACTGAATCAGAGAATCAGAGTAGTACCTTATCATAAGCTGGTGGAAAGCGAAGTGCATAACACGACCGAGTCAGCGATTAAAGTTGAAGGTATTAAATAGTAGTTTATATGGAATTCTAGTACACAAACTGTTTATAGGCGAGGATGATATTTCCAGAACAAGCCGAAGGTGCGTTCTGAAAAATCATTCGTGCCGAAAAACAGTTTACAAGCATGCCACTGATATACATATAGGCAATGCAATGCTACTGGCACCTTATCCCCTCCCGAACGAGTCTCACGCACGCGGTGCGCGGCTGTGTCGGTTTTGCTGTAGGAAGGGGATCGTTTAGTCTCACCAAATGTTCTCAGTGTAATATCCGTTTTGGTATATATCAATCGATTTTCGTAGACGGGTTTTCAATTTTTTTCTTAACATATTTTTGGAATGTTAGGTATGTTATAATTTAATATTTCGTTCATTACGAGCCCTATAACAATTAAATTGCTTGTTATAGGAAGTGTGAAAATATTTAATGAAGAATATCTTTTTATTGCACATTTTTTTATTATTGAATGAATTAGTACCTTTAGAACCCAGCTAAATTACGCAGAGGGTGCTTGGATCAATTAAACTTTTCGATTTCAGTTCTGCAGCGCCTTAACAATAATTAAGATATCCCAATTTTGCTTGCTCGGATTTGAATAATACTTCAAGTTGAATAATAAAATACTCGATCCTTCTGAGGTATATTCATGCTTTATTAAAATAAATGTTCAATAAATGTTTTATTTCAATAAAGCATGTGAAAAGCTATTTTTATTCTATCTAAAGTTAGATAGAATATAAAAATTGAAAAAATTAGACCCGAATTCAAAACCTGGTCGAGATAGCAAAACCTTAGAACACATTAATTAAAAATTGAAAAATATATACAATGTTAATCAATTTTAATGATTTCGAAAAAATGGATCTTGAATCAGATGATAACAATCTGTCAAAGGAATTTCTGAAAGAGGTATCATCTATGAAAAGAAACAATGATCGAATTTTCTTGAAAGGTAACGTATTAAAAACATACAATTACATCGTATTTGATAACTTCTTTCATTATTTAAAATTTTTTTTATTGTTTGGTTTTAGCTTCATTGAATCAGAATATTCAAAATAAAACGACCTTGAAGGATAATGAACGCCCAGAAACTTCAAAAGCAAGTGATCAAGGTACATTTTATTATAAATGAGCGGATCCACGTCACTTCACTCAAAAAAAAACCGTCAAGTCACGGATTTTTGCGCCATTCAATACATTTGTAGTACTATGGAAAAAAAAAGTACAATTTGAAGGATTTTGAAAAATTCTCAAAAATGGCGGAGTTAGAGGCATGTGAATTTTTGTGCACCACTTTGTTTGAAAATTCATATCTCCGAAATCGTTCATCGGAGCGGAAAGATCCTTGGATCGTTTTGTTCGTAAAAGAATGCACTTTTATAAAAAAAATCATATCCTCAAAAAAAAAAATTCTTTCAATATTTTTTTGGCGTTTTAATTTTTGATTTCGCTGCCATTTCTGAAGGACTTACAGAAATTAATGGAGATAATTTTTTTTGGATACCTGGATCCTTCCTCTTTAATCCTAAAAAAAAAAATTCATGGAGAAAATACCTGGGCCGGAGATAAAAAATAAAACGTGTCGTCGCGCGTCACCGCGCGCGCTGATCCACGTCCGCGCTACTCCCGCAAGCTCGCTGTGTTACGTAGTGGGGATGTCATATGATGCTTCTTTGCTTAGCCAGGTTATCCATTCTCCGAAAATAGTTATTTTACCACCTTAGCCCTTCCGTATCCGTCTACTGGTCATGTTTTCTTGGAGTTATACAATTGTATACGTGTATATATGCCTGTTCTGAAAATTCCAGTACGGCTATGGTTCGTTGAATATACTTGTGCTGGAATTAAGTTTGATTCCATTTCACTCGTTTTGTGCTATATGACTGATGGATCTTGTGCAATATTTTGGTGGTCCTGAAATGAGCCGATGTTTTTCGCGATAATTTGCTTATCTCCGGCCCAGGTATTTTCTCCATGAATTTTTTTTTTTAGGATTAAAGAGGAAGGATCCAGGTATCCAAAAAAAATTATCTCCATTAATTTCTGTAAGTCCTTCAGAAATGGCAGCGAAATCAAAAATTAAAACGCCAAAAAAATATTGAAAGAATTTTTTTTTTTGAGGATATGATTTTTTGTATAAAAGTGCATTCTTTTACGAACAAAACGATCCAAGGATCTTTCCGCTCCGATGAACACTTTCGGAGATATGAATTTTCAAACAAAGTGGTGCACAAAAATTCACATGCCTCTAACTCCGCCATTTTTGAGAATTTTTCAAAATCCTTCAAATTGTACTTTTTTTTTCCATAGTACTACAGATGTATTGAATGGCGCAAAAATCCGTGACTTGACGGTTTTTTTTTTGAGTGAAGTGACGTGGATCCGCTCATATAGTCCTGTTTTTTAAAATGCAAGGAACAGATGCGCATAAAAGGAGAAATCGGTTTGCCAATTTTTATTGCTCATTCCCACGCCTTTAATTTATCGATTTTTTCCAATACTCCGAATTTATTTTCGGTATTAACGAATCGTTGTCCAGATTTCGGAAATCTGTGAAATCTCACAGTTGCAACACTGCTGCCTTTGCTCGAGCAACCGTACACGGCACAAAACGATTGATCTTTACAATTATTTACGCGTGGCGAAAACCTCATTCCTTAGCACGGAACGTCACCCATATTTTTACGATACTTTTAAATTCTTTTCTTGTTGGAACTAGTCCTTTACTGGTTTAATAAAATTCGATAACCTGCTCAATGCTCACGAAATGTGACGCATCGCATGAGTAAATATGAGGCAGCGACTGGGAGAGAGCAGTTGGATATTCTGCCGCCAGAGGTCAGGGTGCCACTTGTGAGTTTCCAATAGGCCTTCAGAAAAGTTGGTCTGTCCACGCAGTTCAAAACCGCTGCTGAGTTCTGCACTCGCGGCGCCGTTCCAGCAATAGAACATTCGTGGTTTATCATTGGCTAGTTCAATTAAAGTAAAATTTTACAGACGACTTATACATATCCTGATGGCCACTTCTTCCGCTGAAAGTTTGTGTTTGGCTGAATTTACGTAGATAGGCAGAGCGATTGAAGGTATTCGAACGCTGTTTGTGTAGTTACTAAGAAAAAAATTAGTACTTTTTTTTTCTCATTACGTATAAGATAAATTTCAATTATTTTACCAGCTTGAGAAGAGTTTGGCACATAATTGTTTCAAATTTGAAGTGAAAACTTATAATATCTTAGGATTTGGAGCGAGTTTAAGTGAAAGAAGATGACAATTTTTTCAATTGGCCAAAAAAGATGCGCAATTAAATTTCAGATTAGGATGTATGTTCAAAGAATTAAAATTCAAATTCGTTTCTTCCAAGTGGCCAGGGGCCATCTCGAAGTGGCAATATAATTTTATATAAGGCATTCCACGCCAAACTAACCAACGTTTGACCCTGACCCCTTCCGATTAGAGTCATGATTTTTTATGTTCTTCCACCTTCATGAAAGAACATTCTGAATTTTTTTCAGATTTTTTCAAAATTGTCTGATTTACTTATGATTTTTAAAAATGAACACATCGATAGCCCCAATTGAAAAATTTGAAAAAATTCTGAAAAATCCTGCTTCATTTATCAAAATTTTCGAAATTTTACCCAAAGTGGGCAGACGTTTGCTTCTCATGCTATTCAACGTTGTTTTCGAAAAAATACTAACATTGCAGAAGCGAAAGTCTGCTCACTTTGAGTGAAGGCTTGAAAATTTTTACGAATGACACGGGATTTCTCCGAATTTTTTCAGATTTTTACGTCCAACAAAAGTTAGTTATGAATTTTGGAAAATTCAAAATCTTGGCCCCAATTGAAAAATTTGAAAAAATTCCGAGAAATCCCGCGTCATTCGTAAAAATTTTCAAGCCTTCACTCAAAGTGAGCAGACGTTCGCTTCTGCAATGCTTGTATTTTTTTCGAAAACAACGTTGAATAGCATGAGAAGCAAAGGTCTGCCCACTTTGAGTAAAATTTCGAAAATTTTGATAAATGAAGCAGGATTTTTCAGAATTTTTTCAAATTTTTCAATTGGGGCTATCCATGTGTTCATTTCAAAAAATCATAAGTATATCAGACAATTTTGAAAAAATCTGAAAAAAATTCAGAGTGTTCTTTCGTGAAGGTGGAAGAACATAAAAAATCATGACTCCAATCGGAAAGGGTCAGGGTCAAACGTTGGTTGGTTTGGCGTGGAATGCCTCATATATACCCTTCTACGATCTAGCGGTTCAGTTATGGCCGATAGTTCATTTTCATACCCCGTTTCTTCTAATGTGGACAACTTTTTTCCCCTACCTGTGATAATCCCCGTCTCTATATTATCATTGACATTTATTTTTGAACGATAGAACACCTTCGTTAATCATTACATCAAAATAATAACAATTTCTGTGAAAAATAATGGTAAACTTCCCTAGATGATAAAAAGAAGAAAATTAAATAGTCATTTTTGATTTATGGTTTGGTTTAATAATCCATCATTTTCTATCAACTACTACCTCGCCATGTGTTTATTCTGTAAAATTGATTTTTTATCGGCCTATATTCACTATGCCAGCCGGTCGATATTACTAGATAATTTTAAAGTCGCAGATTAATGGACCATCTCATAATGATAAATAATAATAATATATTAATCACTAAGATTTTGGACAGAAACACCCGTAAACTGAACAAATGTTCAAAAACAATTGTAATACCTTCTTTGTTTCGAGGACGGAAAGACCAAGAGATGTCGAAGTATATTGTTAAACTTTTTTTTATTCAGTGGTCCACGTTCATCCACTTTACCACATAAGAAAATTGTATGTATTGAACGATAGAAAGTATCGCGGATAAATGTAATATGAAATAAGAAAAACGGGGGAAATAATAATAATGCTAAAGCGCGATAACCAGTTCGAGCTTTCTTTCATTGTTTTACGATCACGTATAGACTTGCGTACAAGAATCCAGAAAGCATCAAAACGTATATACGTAAAAGTGTAACAGATGCACATAAAATTCATTTTGATTACTTCGCGTGTTTGTTACATGTCAATTCAATTGTTAGAAACTTTCACCGGAATTTGCTAATACGCAAATGCATATAATTTTGTAGAAAAGTTCAAAGGTTAGTCACTTTAATTATTAAACTTCGAATTAATGTGTGTCCAAGATTCGAATGTAGTTAGACACTCACTATTGGTCTGGCTGAATCAGTCAGACAAAAGGTTGAAGAACACACAAAGTAGTTAGCTAAGATGGCGAAAAACATCACGCCACCCCCAAACACGAGGCTCTATCACTTACTTAGATTAAAATATAATCAACAGTGCATACAATAAATAAAAGTTTTTTAAGTTGACGAGAAAATAAGCATATCTTTATTTACACCGAAACATAATGGTCCTTCGAGCCGGATAGAAAAATACAATTAGTGAAGTGTATAGAACGAAGCCTCGTGACGACGCCAAGATCCTGAAACAAAGGAAAAAGAAATTATGTGATAAATTTACAAACAATATCCAAAAAACAAGAGTACAAAAGACAATTATGCAATAAAATTTATCGAAAAAACAAGTGAAAAAGGCAAAAGACACTAAATCTTGAGCAAAATAAGAACGTGGTCACACGGACGCACACACACATTCAAGCAAGCAAGAGCGTAGTCACACGAACGCACGCATACACACAAGCAGCATCGTCGCACGGACGCATACATACAAGTAAGCAGCATCGTCGCACGGACGCATACATACAAGTAAGCAGCATCGTCGCACGGACGCACACATCCAAGCAGACAAGGCAGGTAAGTGAGTCACTATCCCGTACCCTTCCCCAATTCCTTGAAAAACGAATACAAAACAGAAATGACCGAATTAAGCGACTTGATTAGAAAGAGAGGAAACATAAAGTCTCAGCTCACAAGATTTAAGAATTTTTTAACAAGCACTGATAATCGAGGGTTGCCACAACTGCCTGATAGAATAAATAAAGCTAATAACCTATTATCAGAATTCGAAGATACTCAGATAAAAATAGAAAATCTCCTGTTATCATCAACGGTCAACAACGACGGAGTTCAAGATGAAGAAGCCGCTAGAAGACTGGAAATACAATTCGATGAAGAAAGAAACTCATTTGAAGATGACTTTTATCAAACGATGGCAACAGCGCGAACGATGTCAAATCCACCAGAACAACATGGTAATGCGAGACAAACTCAACAAAGAAATGAAATACAAGAATTGGAAAGTAAGTACTCGAACATACTGCTTCCAAAACTTGCGTTGCCTACGTTCAGCGGCAACTATGATCAGTGGCTGTCTTTTAAAGATTCATTCCACTCCCTCATACACATGAACCCAAAATTAAGCGATATACAAAAATTCCAGTACTTAAGAAGCTCCTTGAGTGGCGATGCGCTCCAGGTTCTGAAAGCACTAGAGACTTCATCTGAAAATTATAAAGTAGGATGGGCCCTACTGACAAAGCGTTATGAAAACAGAAGACTAATTATCAACACCCATATGAAGGAACTCTTCGACATCCCATCGGTGCACAAAAGTTCGCCTTCTGCGCTGCGTCAATTCATCGATACCGTTCAAACTCATCTAAGAGCCCTCGAATCGTTGGGACAGCCTGTAGATAATTGGGATACGCTAATAATTCATTTACTAAGCAACAGGTTAGACTTCATAACCAGAAGAGACTGGGAAGTGCATGTCGGAGAGAAAGAAGAAGAAGATTTGCCCACAATGAAGCAATGGCTAGAATTCCTAACTAGTAGATGCCATACGTTAGAATTAGTAGAAGGTCAAAATGCCAAACAACAGGATACAAGAAATAATACAGCCAAGAAAACGGAAAGAAGGGTAAGCTTAGCGGCAACAACCACCCAGCACTGCAACTATTGCAACGGTGAGCACTTTATACATAGATGTGAAGAATTCTTGAAATTACCAGTTCCCAGAAGGCAAGGTGAAGTAAAAGATAAACGATTGTGCATCAATTGTTTGAAAAAAGGCCACATCGCAAGGGATTGTTCGTCTTCCAATTGCAAGAAATGCTCCAAGCAACACAACACGTTACTCCATTCAGAAAGGGGAACGTACTCGAAGACAGAAGAAGAAGCACAAGGAATACAAGCATCTGCGCAGACAACGAAGACCGAAAGGGAACAACCAAAGACACAAAAACCAGCTGTAACAGCAATGTGCTCACAAACAAATAATGATACTGGTACTCAAGAGATCAGCACACAGGAATTAAGTCAATCAATAGTCAATCACATGCAGCAAGGAGTCTCACAGGTAATTCTCTCAACGGCTCAGGTATATGTCTCTGATGCAAAAGGAGATCTAAAAAGATGTCGAGCTCTTTTAGATCCAGGATCTCAATCCAACTTAATCACCAAGGCTTTAGTCGAGAAGCTCAATTTGAAATGTCAAAGGGTAAACATCCCTATCAGTGGCGTTAGCCAACAAAGATCTAATATACGAGAGTCAGTTAATATCAAAATGAGATCCATGCACAACAGCTTTCAATCAGCACTAGAATGCTTGGTACTGCAGTCTATAACGGAACCTTTACCTCAAATGAGACTTGACTCCAAAGCCCTCAACATACCAAACGATTTAAGATTAGCGGACCCAAATTTCAATACACCTGGCACCGTAGATTTGCTAATCGGAGCAGGACTGTTTTGGCAGCTACTATGTGTAGGCAGAGCAGTTCTCGAAAAGAATCAGCCCATCCTGCAGAAAACCCTGCTGGGATGGGTGATAGGAGGAGCAATGGGCGACGCAAGGCAACAAGGAACAATCACAGCTTGTTGTACTACCATAAACAAGACACTAGACCAGAGGCTGGAAGGATTCTGGCGGGTGGAAGAGGTAGGCCTAAAGAAATTTCCGACTGCCGAAGAAAAACAGTGCGAACAGTACTTCCAGGAAAAAGTCAAGCGTAGTCAAGATGGAAGATTCATAGTAAAACTGCCGAAAGACCCAGACGTGAAATTGGGAGAGTCAAGAAAAGGAACATTAAGAAGATTCTACACATTAGAAAGGAGACTACAAGAAAATCCAGTACTAAAAGAGGAATATACAAGATTTCTGCAAGAATATGAAGACTTAGGACATATGTCACCTGTACTCAACGAACAGGACAGAAAAGACAAGGAAGTTGTTTATCTACCTCATCAACCAGTGGTTCGAAATACGAGCCTAACAACCAAGATCCGCGTGGTATTTGATGGCTCGGCGAGAACTACAACAAGTAACTCTTTAAACGATAAGTTATGGGTGGGACCAAACCTACAGGAAGAAATTGTGGACATTGTACTGAGATTCCGATGTCACCAATACGTCTTAACCGCGGACGTAGCTATGATGTTCAGACAAATACTAGTGGACCCACAAGACAGAGACTTACAACGAATCATATGGCGCAAGGATTCAGATTCACCCCTTCAGGAATATACATTAAACACAGTCACCTATGGCACTTCTTGTGCACCATACCTTGCGATGCGGTGCTTAAAGCAGCTAGCAATAGAAGGAAAATCCGAAATGCCACTAGCAGCGAAGGCGTTAATGCACGATTGCTACATGGATGACATAATAACAGGATGCGATACAAAGGAAGAGGCAATGCTGATACAACGACAACTCCACAAGCTATTGGCACAAGGACAGTTTCCGTTAAGAAAATGGAGATGCAACGAACAAGAAATACTACAAAATCTAACAGAAGAAAACAAGGCTGACGAACTTATGGTTATAGACAAAGATGGGCCAATGAAAACACTTGGCCTATTATGGGACGCAAAAGAAGATACCCTACAATATAAAGTAACCGTGAAGGACGAATGCAAACCATCAAAAAGAAGCATTTTGTCAAGAATAGCGAGTATATATGATCCATTAGGCTTAATAGGTCCTATTCTGATCGTTGCAAAACTAATGATGCAGGAGCTATGGAAATTACAGTTGAGTTGGGATGAATCAGTGCCTCAATCACTGTACTCAACTTGGTACACATACTACTATTCATTGCCAAAGATTGATCAATTGAGAATAACAAGGAACGTCAATCCCAGGAATGCAGCACTGAAAATGGACCTGCACGGTTTCTGCGATGCTTCAGAAAGAGGTTACGGTGCTTGCATATACAGCACGTGCGAAGCAAAAGACGGTCAAATGATATCTCAACTTCTATGTTCAAAATCGAAAGTGGCACCATTGAAATCAATATCATTGCCCAGATTGGAGCTAATGGCGGCAGTATTACTAGCAAGGCTTATAGCGGTCGTTTGGGGCGCGTTAGGAGACAAGGTAGGGAATTCACAATTGTGGAGTGATTCCACTATAGTTTTATGCTGGATCAAAACCCCACCTCACACCCTTAAGACATTCGTAGCAAATAGAGTGGCAGAGGTGCAGGATATTACAAGGGATACGCCTTGGTATCACGTTCCCACTAAGGAAAACCCTGCTGACCTACTATCTAGAGGAGTCCCAGTGGAAAACATACTAAACAACAAGTTGTGGTGGACCGGACCAGACTGGTTACTGAACCGTGATGACTGGCCTGATCAACAAGGAGAGCACACGGAAGAAATAGCAGAACTCAAGACAATACGCGTGATGACTATTACTATAACACCATTGGACATCCTACACAAGTATTCAAAATACAATAAACTTCAACGCGTCGTAGCGTACTGCCACAGATTCATCAACAACCTAAAGTCCAACCGACATACAGGAGCGTTAACAGTAAAAGAATTAGAAAAAGCTAATAAAACAATCATCAAGATGATCCAAGTAGAGAGATTCTCAACAGAGATAGCAGATCTACAAGCAAACAGACAGGTGGGAACGAAAAGCTCCTTAATAACCCTCAAGCCCTTCCTAGACGATGACGAACTCATTAGGGTAGGAGGAAGACTGCGGCATGCAGAAATATCAGAAGATCAGCGACACCCTATAATCCTACCTGCAAAACATTTCGTAACGGAACTAATCATGCGAAAGGAACATATTCGTTTAGCACATGGCGGACCAGAACTTCTATTAAGTTCAATAAGAAGAAACTACTGGCCGATATCCGGCCGACAAGAAGCACAAAAGGTCACTCGAAACTGCATGCAGTGCTTCAGATTTAATCCCAGACCTCAGAAGACAGTCATGGGAGACATTCCACAAGCAAGGTTGCAAGTATTTAGCCGACCGTTCGATAAGTGTGGAGTGGACTACGCAGGCCCTATTCTGATACGAGAAGGAAAAAGACGAGGGCGGATCCCAGTGTCCAAAGCATACATCGCTGTGTTCGTCTGCTTTAGTACAAAGGCGGTTCACTTAGAATTGGTAACCAGCTTGACAACAGAGGCCTTTTTAGCTGCCTTAAGGAGGTTCGTGTCAAGAAGAGGAGTGAGTTCCCACATTTACTCCGACAATGCTACGAACTTCGTGGGAGCAAACCGAGAGTTATCAGAACTATACGAATTCTTAAAAACGAAACAGGCTAACATTGAATCGAATCTAGCAGTACAAAGGATAACGTGGCATTTCATACCACCGCGATCTCCACATTTCGGGGGTCTGTGGGAGGCCGCAGTAAAAAGCGTAAAAAGACATATTAAAATAATAACCAAGGATATCAAATTTACCTTTGAGGAGTACTATACTCTGTTAGTGGAAATAGAGGCAATCCTGAACTCGCGTCCTTTAACTCCTATTTCCTCTGACCCAAACGACTTAACGACACTCACACCTTCCCATTTCCTAACCGGTGACTCACTACTGGAACCAGCTCAAGAATATTTAATCGATGTAGAGAGGAAGAGGTTGTCTCGATGGCAGCATCTGCAACAGCTCCGCCAACACTTCTGGAAGCGCTGGCGCATTGAATATTTACATCAGTTACAAGCTAGACATAAGTGGGTTACGGGAGATAAAAATTTAGAAAGGGGCAGACTAGTATTGTTGATAGATGATAACTCACCTCCACTTCATTGGCCGATGGGAAGAATTATAGAAGTTTTCCCAGGAGAAGACGGCGTGGTAAGGGTGGCCACAGTTAAGACCTCCGATGGTACCTACAAGAGAGCTGTAAGAAAACTTTGTGCCATTCCGTATGAAATCTAAAATCAAAAAATATTGATTGTTAGTATTTATTTTGAATTAAGAAACGTTGATTGTTATCTCTTACCTTCAATCAAAAGAAATATTGATTGTTACTCCTTACCTAAAATCAAAAAATATTGATTGTTAGTATTTACTTTGAACTAAGAAACGTTGATTGTTATCTCTTACCTTCAATCAAAAGAAATATTGATTGTTACTCCTTACCTAAAATCAAAAAATATTGATTGTTAGTATTTACTTTAAACTAAGAAATATTGATTGTTATTTCTTACCTTCAATCAAAAGAAATATTGATTGTTACTCCTTACCTAAAATCAAAAAATATTGATTGTTAGTATTTATTTTGAACTAAGAAATGTTGATTGTTATTTCTTACCTTCAATCAAAATAAATATTGATTGTTACTCCTCACCTAAAATCAAAAAATATTGATTGTTAGTACTTACTTTAAACCAAGAAACATTCATTGTTATTACTTCCTTAAGTCAAAGGTATTGATGTTACTACTTACGTTAATTAGTGTTAAGGACATGTAAATACTCTTCTAGTTTGTTTTAAGTCTGAATGAGATTACCTACCTTTTATTATTTAAAGTGACCTTTCAAGGCGGGCGGCATGTCCAAGATTCGAATGTAGTTAGACACTCACTATTGGTCTGGCTGAATCAGTCAGACAAAAGGTTGAAGAACACACAAAGTAGTTAGCTAAGATGGCGAAAAACATCACGCCACCCCCAAACACGAGGCTCTATCACTTACTTAGATTAAAATATAATCAACAGTGCATACAATAAATAAAAGTTTTTTAAGTTGACGAGAAAATAAGCATATCTTTATTTACACCGAAACAATGTGGAAAGTTCCCAGAGTATACAATTTGTAGGTTTTCGTGATAGTCGATAAGGTGGAAAAAAGACACGCACGCTAAAACAGTGTGTCTGCTCGTATCTCAGATCCCAATGTTACATGCTGACCAACGGACCGACGCTAGTTGGAGAAAAACCAGCAGGAAACCAAAGTCTAATGCCGGGAAATCGACCAAAAAGGGGCAATCCAATGATTCAGTTTCAACGGAGGCCTCTATTAAGTTCACATGAACGGGTTCTCGAGAGGCTTATTAAGGATCGGGTTGTTTATGTAAATTGGGGAAAAATATGAGAAAAATAAGCTAGTTCTTACCTTTTTAATCTGCCTTGGATGTCTTTCGCAATTTCGGGCGTAGAGGGTTGTGAAGGATGGTCAACGTGTGCGGCTGCGAAAGTTTCCAGATGTCTTCCAGGCTATCTGCGACGGCCTCGGTTCTCTTAGGTTGCGTTTATTTGAGTGTTTGACACTTAAGTCGGTTTTCAATGATGAACTTGTAGCGAAACTAGGGTTTAGTGGATTAGCACCCGAGTTAAGTATAGAATTTGTATTTTGAATTTGAACTTGTAGCGATATTCAGATTTAGGAAATTAGGATCTGAATAAAGTGTATTTGAATTCACGTTTGAATTTGAACTTGTAGCGATATTCAGATTTAAGAAATTAGGATCTGAATAAAGTGTATTTGAATTTACGTTTGAATTTGAACTTGTAGCGATATTCAGATTTAAGAAATTAGGATCTGAATAAAGTGTATTTGAATTTACGTTTGAATTTGAACTTGTAGCGATATTCAGATTTAAGAAATTAGGATCTGAATAAAGTGTATTTGAATTTACGTTTGAATTTATGCTTTCTTTTAGTTGTCACAGTTCCATTCATTTAGGTAGGAGGGGTAGTGGATTAGGAACATTGGCTGAGTTACGAATAACGTGCGCCCGGATGTTTCTGTGTAAGTGGGGATGAATGTTGGTGAGTGTGGATGGAAATGTGATAACTGTCAGATTTCTTACCTTGTCTAACTTGAGAAATAAACGAGTTCACTTATATAGATATATTGTCTTTATTTAACACAAGGGTTTAAATGATTAAAATTTGGATTACACGAACTTAAATGTGTAAGAATTAGATTATACAAAGTTAAGTGTTTAAAAATCGGATTATTATTGGATTTGTCCCGCAAAGCACCAAGACCAGATTTGCGCGTCTTACTTTCAGGGCTCATAGTGCGTCACTTTTCTCACTTTTAGTTACTTTTTCTCACGAACTCACTTTTTTGTCACTTATTCCTGCCAAAGTCACTTTTTTCAACTATTTTTCTGTTCAATAAACCGAAAGTTTGAAAAAAAAAATGTCGTTGCCATTCTTATGTGGGGTACATGTATTGTAAATCTACTGTAACTATAATTTACTAACCAATCTGCCGTATCGACTAGCCGGCAGACTGGTCTGCCGTATCTACTGAGATCCATCTTATTATACACCCGAAACTTAGTGACATAACCTCCAACTATCGTTCGACTTTTAGTTTTTTTTTTTGTGCTGGTTGAGATAATATCATCTCAGATAATCTGAGATTAAGAATCTGGTACGAAATTCAAAGGTGAGTGGTATCCGTTTAGCATTTTCACTTCAATTCATATCTATTTATCATTTATTTGAGTTAACTCTGTACGTCGATATTTATTCATTTCTTTTATTTGGCTTTACTGTGATATCGACGCCTCTTACGAAGACAGCCACGTTTGAAATGTCTTACGAAAACTGACACATTGAAATTTTTTCTGACGAAAAAAGACATAATTGAATTTTCACCGCGAAAAAGGTAACAAATCGCTTTTATTCGGCGAAGAAAAACCATAACTAGTCCAGTAACGAAGTATGCCTGTAATAAATAAATTATCTTCCGCCTGAAAAATTAGTTTCGCTGAAACATGCTTTTTTTCGTGGCGAACATTTTAACGAATCAGTTTTCGGCGAGAGAATTGAGATGTGCTTGTTTTCGTGGTGAAAATCCAAACGCGACAGTTTTCGTCCGAACTTCTGAAATGAGGCTGTTTTCGTGGTTAGTCGAAATGTGTCAGTTTTCGTAAGACATTTCAAACGTGTCACTCTTCGTAAGAGGCGTCGATATAAACTTTTTTATATATACAGCTGCGAAGTGATCTATCGCTGAGGCCTAGGATGGGCAAATGTAAAATCCATAGTGACTGGCTCCGAAAGAATGATTCGTTGGGGTATCCAGTATCGAACTGGGGCAACAAAATAAGTGATACGGAAATATTCTGTAAAATATGCATAGCCACAATAAATTGCGATAAGAAAGGGTTTCAGGCTCTTCTACAACATTCTAACACAGCAAAACACACAGCCAATGCTAGGACAAAGCTAGACATCCATCAGCTCCGTCTTACGAAAACACCGTCAAATCCTTCTGAACAGACACCTCAGGCTTCTGATACTCCAAATCGAATTGAACTTTACTCAACTAAATCCGCAGCTACGAAGGCCGAAATCTTGTGGTGCCTCAAGACTGTGATCTCTGATTGGTCTGCTGCATCATCCCAAGGAATTCCAGATCTATTTAAAGAAATGTTTCCGAACAGTGTTCCAAATGCATTCACTTTGAGTCCTGCAAAACTTAAGTACGTAATCACGGAAGCTCTTGGGCCATACTTTCGTGAAATCATTTTGAAAGACTG
Organism: Rhogogaster chlorosoma; assembly: GCA_944452935.1. NCBI lineage: Eukaryota > Metazoa > Arthropoda > Insecta > Hymenoptera > Tenthredinidae > Rhogogaster > Rhogogaster chlorosoma. The sequence continues at coordinate 14,012,842 of OX101800.1, read as the reverse complement.
TTCGGCTGCTTGGTTTACACTGATATATGACGAGACGACCAATAATGAAAGCAAAAAAGAGTTACAGGTAGCACTACGCTATTGGTCAGATACCGAGGAACAAGTCGTGATCCATCATTTGGAAACGTTTTTTCTTGGGCAAGCTAAAGCCGAAGATCTTGAAAAATCAATTTATGAAGCACTGGACAATGCTGGTCTTCCTGTTCGTCAATTACTTATGCTGGGCAGTGATGGACCAAATGTCAACAAAAAAGTATATAGATTGGTAAATGAACGTGTCAAAATTGAAAGGAACAAGAGTCTACTTAATATTGGAACATGCAACATCCACATCGTGCACAACGCTTTTTTGAAAGGTCTCGAACAATTGGGGCAGAACGTTAGTCAACTTGCAATTCAAGTCTTCTACTATTTTGATGGTTGGCCAAAGCGCTGGGAGGATTATACCGAAATTCAAGAGAAATGTAGTGTTCCATCTCATCGATTCATAAAGCATGTTCCATCGAGATGGTTGACTTTACAAGACTCTGCACGCCGACTGTTTGAACAATGGGAAGCAATTCGTGAGTTTTTCCTAATAGCAGTGCCTAAACAAAAACAATTAACTTCAAAGCATGCTAACGATATAGCAACTACTTTGAAGAACCCCACCTTGAAAGCAGAAATATGTTTTGTTATCGAATCGGCCGATGTTCATCAAAGTTTCACACGAAAATATCAATGTCAAGAACCATTGATTCACGTCATATATGACGAGTTGAAACTGCTGTTTCATACCCTGGTTGGAAGGATTTGCAAAACACACGTCCTTGCAAATCTACTAAACGAAAATGATCCGTTTCTTCAGAAGAATTTACTGCCTGTTGCTGAAGTATATTGCACTAGTGAAGTTCAGGACATTTTGAAATCCCTCCCTGAAGTTGACCGTGTACACTTTTTGAAAAAAGCTCAGAGTCATTATCTTGAAGCTGCAAAGCACATTCTCAATAAAACCTGTCTGTCCGTTGGAACAGTTACTAAGCACTTCCGATGTCTCCAGCCCGAAGCAATAAAAAAAGAAGCATCCATTCGAAGCATACAAAAAATAGTAGATGCATTGCCGTTGGAAATATCCAGTATCAAAGTAGCTGATGAATGGAAAATACTTGCCATGGAAAAGTTACCTGACAACAAATCTCAACGTATTGATCATTTCTGGAGAGAAATCATGAAACTCACAACTGGATTGGGGGAACCAAAATACCCAAATGTTAGTAAGATTGTCAAAGCCAGTCTCTCACTTTCTCATGGAAGTGCTGATATTGAAAGAGGGTTTTCATCTTCCGGTAGAATCCTTACCCAAGACAAAACGGCGATGTCATTGAAAACATTAAATGCTAAAATTTATATTAAGGATGGCATGAAGAGATTTCAAAATAAACCCGAATTAGTTCCCATGACCAAGAAACTAATACTTGCAACAGAGAATGCTCACCGCAAATACAAAAACCATTTGGAAGAGGTGACAAAGGCAGCAGAGGCAGAAAAAAGTAAACAAAACGCAGAAAAACAAGAAATTGAAAAGAAAAGAGCTTTGGAAGAGAAAATGGAACAATCCAGGAAAAAACTCAAAGTACTTGAGACAGAATTTAAAAGTGCTGACCAGGAAGAAAAACAACAGAGGAAATTGGCTGATAAATTGTTCACTGAGGCAAACGATAGACTTAAAAAGGCGATTGAAAAAAAGGATATGGAAGAGATACAGTTAGCACAAAGTATGTTGCAAAGTGTTGTAACGTGGCAAACGTTCTGACCTCCTCCTTCCCAGCCTTACGGACGTACTTAGTCCCGCACCCGCCTAAGTATCGGTCCTCGCGATTTAAATTCCTCGCGCCGTCGTCCAGCGGAGCCATTTTGGTTGCGAGTCGCCACTTGCCGGTGACCGGCAACAGTCAGCGCCCGCAGGACGACTGGCAAAATTCCGAACTAAGCGGAAGAGGAGAAATCGCCACTTCTTATCGTACCGCGTGCGCGTAAGCAAGTGCCTTAGAACCCTTTTCAAGTTTTGTGAGAGAGTGTGAGAGAGAGTGATTTTGGTGAATTCTTATAACGACCCGGCTATCCCTCATTTCTGTGCGACTTTGATTCTGTGGATTATTGGACTATCATTTGGACTAACGACGACTTTGGCGAAATCCCCGGACACGAGTTGGACTTGCGAGATATCCCGACGAGTGGTTCCACGCCCCTTCAAGACCTTCTTAAAGGTAGGATCTTTCCTCTTTACCCCTTTTGCCATTTCCCCGTCGTATTTTGTTCGCCCCAGGATCCTACGAGTCTCGCAGATACCCCAGAAACCTCGCCCGCGCCCACGTGCCGTTTCCCCGCGATCCGTTAAAGTTCAAAGTGCCTAGTTCCCTTTTAGTTCGTCTAGTTCCGTCCCCCAGCGCCACCGTCGCGACTCTTCTGACGTCACGCGTCACAGCGCCACGCTGTTGCGAGTTAGAGAGTCCGAGGTACCCCAGTTTCGCTTCCCCCACCCCTCCCGCGCGACAGCTGAGCGATCGCCCAGCGCAGTCAACTTTCAGAGGCCAAGCTGAACGCTTGGTCTTGCAGAGTTTGACAGCTGGTCGCGAGGCGTTTTGTCGGAGTGACTTGAGGAGTGCCTAGAGCCACCTCGTCACTCCAGTAGAGTCAATTTCATTGTTAATTACTTATAGAGTTTTGATTATTGTTAATTTTTGAGTATTTGAGATTTGTTATGTAATATTTGGAGTAGAGTTAGAGCCACTATTTTTTATATCAGATTTATTATACAAGACGCCAGGTAGCGGGCGGTAAATCGCGACCTTTTTCTTTTTTTCTTTTTTTTCCAATAAATATTTCTAATAAACTTAGCTATTCGGTGTCTTTATTCCTCGCCCTCACGAAATCCCTCTACCTTAGACATAAGCTAGCTGTAAGCGAGAGAGTGAGAGGACTCCGCGCCCGGAGTCTGGCGCCCAACAATCCATCCGAGGTCAGGTTTGTACGCGGCTTACCTCTAGGCGAACCCGAGTCTAGAGCGAGTATCCGGTTACAAATTTGGCGCCCAACGTGGGGCCCGAATAAAGACACCTCGGGTCAAGGCCGAACCTACCCCTGCTACCGAGTTCAGCTTCGCGCTTTATTTTATACTGAGTGTCGAGTTCCGTTTCCCCGTTCCATCCCGATCGTTTTATACCGTGAGATTAGCTAAGCGTCATGGAGGATATCCCTGTCGAGGGAATCTCGCTACCGTCGCAGGTGGCTGACGTGACAGGTGCCACGATATCTTGGATCTGTGCGATGCCCTTGGAGGACGTCGACGGTATCCTCAGTCACTTCCGGCTGCGAACTGACGGGACCCCCCACGAGCGACGCTGGAGGCTACTTCGGTATAATCAAGTTCTGAAAGGTCGTAACGTCACCTGGATTCCCGAGGAAGACGCGCTTCCAGGCCCCGCGCAGCCGTCTGAACCCCCACCCCCACCCCGAGTGACAGCTACGACTCGTATCGTCGACCCCTTCGATCTGTTAGGGCCTTCAGCCCCGACAGATCCGACACCCCCGTTGCAGGCATCACTGCCTATACCCCCGCGAAATACCCCTTCACCTCCGATCGCGCCCAGGACTTCATCCGCACCCCCGTATAATCCCAGTCCCGCAGTCGCGCCCCCGATTCTGGTGTCCGTGACACGCCCCGCGCCCCCGATCCCTCCGCGATCGACCCCCCCGGGTCTCGCGATCCCTCAACCGACACCCTCACCCCGTACCGGACCCGTCCCTGATCCCGTCCGTGATCAGAGTACCCCGAGAGTGCAAACGGCCGCTTCTCAACCGCGATACGGGACAGCCGACGACAACCCTGCCGCCGTGCGCCCTGTAGGTCCGTTCCAGGATGAACGAAACCGCGGAGAGACCGGTCGTGCCTACCTACAACCCCCTCTAGCACCCCCACCCGGTATTCCTTCTCCGAATATCGCCCTCGAGCCAGTCTTGGCTCACTATATGAGTACCCCCCGAGGTCCCTCTGCTGCGCCGCCCCCGCGATACGAGTCGACCGGCGGACTTTTGGCCGCTGCACGTCCTCGAGTTCGGTTCCAGGAGGAACTGAATCGGGGGGAGTTCGGTAACGCCAACCCCGCACATCCCCCAGCACCCCCGAGAGTTTCGGAACCACCCCCATGCGATCACCCTTATCAGTGTCGGACTTCTTCGCATCGGTATTATAGCCTGCCGATGGACACTGTCACCCCGCGCAGTGCGTTTGCGCCAGTACACCCTGCGCCGCAGACCCAACCCGCGCCACCGAACCCCAGCCTTAATCCCTTCGCGTATCGTAGCCATTCCCACCCCGTGTATGGTAGCCACCCTACACGCGCGCCCCCTAGTCAAGAGTACCCGCCAGTTTCGAGTCACGCGTCCCTGGCCTATCAAGACCATCGACCCCCCGCGGTCTTGAACTACCCCCCGCAGTCTTACGCTGACGAGCCAGCGTATTACCGACCCCAAGCCCCCGCGATTCCTCCTGTACCGGACTTCTATTCCCAGACCCCCGCAGAGTACCCCCCCCAGCCAAGCCGAACCCCTAGAGAAAATACCTGGGGAACCCACGACCTTCTAGACCCTCGAGTTCCCCGAGGACAACCTCGGGATGCACTCGAGGCAGTAAGGAAGTGGAACTTAGGATTCTCGGGGCGAGGTGACGCGAGTCCTGAAGAGTTTCTCCGTCGTATCGAAGAGTGTCGATCGAGCAGCCGCCTTAGCGATCCCGAACTGCTCGGCGCCCTCCCCTTCCTCTTCACCGGTATCGCCCTGCAATGGTACCGACTTCACTACCCCGACTGGCGTACCTGGGGCGACTTCGTTGCCGAGTTTCGAGTCCGCTTCGGCGGAATAAATCACGAGGTCCGTGTCCGAGACGAAGCGCGTCGTCGTACCCAAGGCCCAGACGAATCTATTGCCGACTACCTCGACTGTCTGAGGATGATCCTCAGCCGTCTTCCCCACCCCTGGTCAGAGAGAGAGCAGCTCGATCTGGCCTACACCAACCTACACCCCCGGTATCGCCACATGATCACCCGCGACTCAGTGACGTCCTTTAAAGCCCTCGAGTACGCGGGTAGACAGGTGGAAGCGGATAGAGCCTTGGACAGGTTCTACGCACCCCCACCCGCCCCCGAGGCAACCTATTTCCCGGAATGCTCATATCGAGGTTCCGTTAGCGGCCCCAGCCCCAACACACCCCGGAATCCAGTCCCGGCCCATGAGACGAATCCTTTTCTAGATCCCCCGAGCGAACCGTCAGCGACAGCCGCGCTCGACCGACCCCCCACGAAGTCACGTTCCCGAAACCGCGGAAAGAAAACACCCGTTTCGGCCCCCGGACGCGACCAGAGTGCTTCCCCACCCCCGCTGATGTCACTTCAAGTCTCGGCCCCCACCTCAACACCCCAAGCTCCCCAGCAACCGACAACCAGCCAACCCAGTGACGTGCCGGCGTATCCCACGCAGCACGGGTGGCCGGCCGGTTGCTACCGATGCTATTCCCATGGACACTTTGTCCGAGAGTGCCCCCACCCCCCTTCCTACACCGCGTGTTCGCGATGCAGAGCCCCGGGAGTTACTGACGCGACGTGCAGACGCTGCTCCGGGACCGCGTCGGGAAACGCCAACAGGAATCAGTAGACCGGGTCCCTACTAATTCCTCCCCAGCCCCCCGACCCGATCCTCTGCTAGAAGTCTCGGCGAATGACACCCCCTTCCGCGGAAACCATCGCGATTCGCGGTATTACCTCCGGATAGAGGTAGCCGGACGCGTTATCGAAGCTCTCTTCGATCCCGGCTCCAGCCGAACATATCTTGGTGGTCCTGCGTTACCCCAGTTCCGAGATCTCATTCCCGTCCTCAACCCCCTCCCCTCGAACAACATCGTATACCCGAATGGTGCCGTGGACGCAGTGACAGGCGAGATGACGATGCCCATCAGTCTCGGAGAGCGGACGTGCCTCGTTTCTGTCCGCGTCGCGCCGACCATCCAATACGCATGCATCCTCGGTATGGATGCAATCACCTCTTTCGGATTCCGCGTAGATTTCGGCCGCGGAACCTGGGAGATCCCGCCAGTACCCGACTCCCAGTCCCGAAACAACCCCGCGAGAGAGAGAGAAAACCAGTCCCGAGCCATCCCAGAGAGAGAGAGAGAACCCTTCCAAAACGAGTGTGCCGGCCTATCAGAGCTTACGAGCTCGGAAAAGTCTCGGCTAGATACCCTGTTAGGCCACGTGCTTCCCCCACCTAACCCCCACCCCGGAACCACCGACTTAGCAACCCATAGTATCGACGTCCAAGGACACCCCCCGATAAAGCAACGGTACTATCAGGTGTCTCCGAAGGTGCGTGAGTACATGTACCAGGAGGTAGACACCATGTTAGCCGGCGATATCATCGAGCCTTCCCGTAGCGAGTGGTCTAATCCCATTGTCATGATCCGTAAGCCCTCCGGAAGGTACCGGTTCTGTCTAGACTTCCGTTAAGTCAATCAGGTCGCGAAGAAGGATGCGTATCCCCTTCCCCACATGAACAGCATCCTTGATAAACTCCGCGAGGCGAAGTATATCACCACCCTCGACCTGAGTCAGGCCTACTTCCAAGTCCCGCTAGAACCCGCGAGTAGAGAGATCACCGCGTTCACAGTCCCAGGTCGCGGTCTTTTCCATTTCAAGCGTATGCCGTATGGCCTATCAGGTGCCCCCGCCACTTTCCAACGCCTGATGGATCGCTTGATCGGTCCCGAGATGGAGCCACATGTCTTCGTTTACCTTGATGATGTCATCATCGTAAATCAGACCTTCGAGGACCACCTACGGTGGCTCGAGAGAGTGCTTCGTCGGATTACCGAAGCAGGACTCACCATCAACCCCGACAAGTGCGAGTTCTGCCGTTCCGAGGTCAAATACTTAGGGTTCCGCGTCAACCGAGACGGTCTACAGGCTGACCCCGAGAAAGTCGAGGCCATCGTGAACTACCCCGTCCCGAGTACCGTGAAACAAGTCCGACGCTTTCTCGGTATGGCCTCCTGGTACCGCCGTTTCATCGACGACTTTGCCACCAAAGCGGAGCCGCTGAACAGTCTCCTCAAGAAAAGCCGTCGCTGGCAGTGGGGAGACGCGCAACAGCAGGCCTTCGAAGCCCTTCGTTCCGCTTTAGTCTCGCCCCCTACCCTAGCCTGTCCCGATTTCAGCCTACCCTTTTCCCTGCAGACCGACGCGAGCGACTTTGGCATCGGTGCTGTCCTCACGCAGACCGTGCAGGACGTTGAGCACGTGATAGCCTACGCCAGTCGTTCGCTCACGGATGCAGAGCGGAAATATACGGTCACTGAACGCGAGTGTCTCGCCGTTCTATGGTCCGTCCGCAAGTTCCGTCCCTATCTCGAGGGTTACCACTTTACAGTGATCACAGATCACAGTAGTCTTCGGTGGCTATACCACCTTCACAACCCGACCGGTCGACTCGCTAGGTGGGCGTTGGAGTTGCTCGAGTACGATTTCGAGATCGTGCATCGCAAAGGAGCTCTACACCACGTCCCCGACGCGCTGTCCCGAATCCCTGAACCGACCCCGATAGCCGCCGTAGAGGAAATCCTCGATCCCTGGTACCGTCGCCGAGTAGATGCCGTCCAGAAGATCCCCGTACAGTATCCGAACTGGAAGGTAGAAGAAGGCCGATTGTACCGCCACCGTGTCGACCCCTTAGCAGACCCCCTACTTCCCGACCTAGATCCCTGGAAATTAGTCCTGCCCTCCGAGAGACGTCCCGAAGCCCTCCGCGAGGCTCACGCGATCCCCACAGCCGGCCATCTTGGAGTCGAGAAGACATACGCCCGTGTCGCTCTCCTCTACTACTGGCCTGGCATATACCGCGATGTAGCTCAGTATATCCGCACCTGCGAGGAATGCCAGCGGTGTAAAGTGTCTCAAACAGGGCCGCAAGGACTGATGGGACGCAGAGTCACCGAAGGGCCATTTACCGCGGTGGCTGCGGATATCATGGGTCCCTTTCCCCCGAGTCGTCAAGGCTTCGCGTATGTCCTGGTCATCCAGGACCTCTTCACTAAGTGGGTGGAGTGCGTGCCTCTCCGTAAAGCGAACGGTGCCGCTATCCTGAAGGCGTTAGAAGAACTCGTCTTCTACCGCTGGGGAATCCCAGAAGTACTTCTGACGGACAACGGTACCGAGTTCGCTAACAAGGTCATCACCGCCGCGTGTACCGACCTTGGAATTTACCACACCACCATCCCCCCCTACCATGCCCAAGCCAACCCTGTAGAGCGCGTGAATCGGGTGATAAAGACTATGATTACCACCTTTCTCGAAGGTGATCATCGCGAGTGGGACCGGCACCTGCCAGAGTTCCGCTTCGCCATTAACTCCGCGGTTCACAGCTCGACCAAAGTCTCGCCCGCCTTCCTGAACTTCGGACGAGAGATGCGTCCCCCCAGAACCATCCGAAGACAGGAAGAAGGCCCCCCCGTCATAGCCCTGCAATCCCCGGAAGAGTGGGAGAGTCGCGTGCGTAGGTTAGACGCGTTGAGGGACTTGGTTACCCAGAATCTCGAGGATGCCACCGAACGTCAGGCTCGATATTACAATCGCGGTCATCGGGACGTGACATTCCGGACGGGCGACCTTGTCCTCCGCCGTCAGAGGATATTATCCTCCGCCGCGAACTACGTAGCCTCGAAACTCTCGGCCAAGTTTCACGGACCGTTCGTGGTCAAGCGCAGACGAAGCCCTACGGTCTACAGCCTGACAGATCCCGCCGGAAATCCGGCCGGCAAGGTCCACGTCAAGGACTTGAAGCCGTATCACCCTGCGACAGCGGACCTGGCGGACCAGGCCGATGAGTCGAGACTCGTAGGACCCCCTAGTATCGCCCCCGACCCCCCTGTCCCTCTCAGAGCACCGAGTCCCGCACTAAGTTCTTCTGATTCGCAGGTTGACGATATCGAGGAGCCGACCCTTCGGCCGCAGAGGCGGACCAGCCAGGGCGAGATCGCCGTCCCCGAACCTGGACGTGGGGATGGAGCCCCTCGACCAAGAGGACCGTCACGGAGCCCAGCTGGCACTCCGCAGGGACTCCACGTTCGAGGACGAGCTGGAGAGGGTGAGGCGCCTTCTCGCAGCAACCCCGACGTCCTTGGAGCCGGAGCCGGAGCAGACGCCGATGGAGTTCGTCTCGATACCGCCAGCCGAGGACAACCCGGCGCCCGACGTCGCCGCGGCCGACCCCCTGGCGTTAGAGGGACCCGAGATCGTGATGATCGCGGAGATTCCTCGCGCCCGGGCCCCAGTACCGCCCCCGAACCCCAACCCTCGACCAGTACCGGCCCCACCAACTCCCCTCCCCGCCCCTACTACCTCCGCCCCCGCCCCTGAGCCGAAGCGGAAACGCCGACGCCGCAGGGCAACCCGCAAGCGTCGCACGACGCAACCGGCAAACCCCTCCCTCGTGAGTGCGTCTTCCACGCACTCACTGGATTCGGTCCCCGGCCCCCCTACCAACCGTACCGTCCCCGCTTCGACTCCCGCGAACCGAGGTACCTTTCTTAGGTCCTCGGATCCCTCCCGCGACGCCCCGGGTCCCAGCAGACCGTCCGCGAGGGTGGCCGCGCTGCTGGACCGGCCATATCAGCGTCCACCACCCCGCGCCGCCCCCGAAGTACCGGCCCCGAACCCGGAAAACCCCGCGCCCCGTCCCCCGCCAATCACGAGCACCGCGTGCTGGGCTTGCGGCCAGGAAGGCCATAAGTACAGCCGGTGCCCGGCACCCCAAACTCCGCACTGCTTTGTGTGTGGGTGGCGAGGGTATACCGCCCGAACCTGCCCCACGCACAGGCGGATGTGGGAGAGGGCCTACGTAGCCCACCAACTCACCCGACAAGCAGCCCCCATCCCCGAACCCGTCGCGGCGCTGGAGGCGCCGAGAATCCCAGCGTTGATGTCGCTGCGGATCCCGCCTCCAGCAGTCGAACCGACTCCCCCACCATCCCCCCCGCGCATTGCCCTTCCCCCTCGTACCGCGAATAGTCCCTCTCCCGCGGACATGCTACGCCTGATCCGGGAGATGCTGGACCGTCGCCGGTAAAGCCCCGCGAGGGAACCCCAGTCCCGGGCCTTCAGTAAAAACGAAAATATAGTCCCGGTCCCCCAAATAAAATCAACCCCCAGTCCCGCACCCCAAAACTACTCCAGAGACCCCGCACCTTCGCCCAGCCACCCCGTACAAATTTCAAGACTGATTAGAGATAGATTTCCGTGAGGCTGGGGAAGTCGGAGGTTGCGGAAGCGTCCGAGTAAAACCCGTACGTTCCGTTTGGCGGAGGGGTGTTGTAACGTGGCAAACGTTCTGACCTCCTCCTTCCCAGCCTTACGGACGTACTTAGTCCCGCACCCGCCTAAGTATCGGTCCTCGCGATTTAAATTCCTCGCGCCGTCGTCCAGCGGAGCCATTTTGGTTGCGAGTCGCCACTTGCCGGTGACCGGCAACAGTCAGCGCCCGCAGGACGACTGGCAAAATTCCGAACTAAGCGGAAGAGGAGAAATCGCCACTTCTTATCGTACCGCGTGCGCGTAAGCAAGTGCCTTAGAACCCTTTTCAAGTTTTGTGAGAGAGTGTGAGAGAGAGTGATTTTGGTGAATTCTTATAACGACCCGGCTATCCCTCATTTCTGTGCGACTTTGATTCTGTGGATTATTGGACTATCATTTGGACTAACGACGACTTTGGCGAAATCCCCGGACACGAGTTGGACTTGCGAGATATCCCGACGAGTGGTTCCACGCCCCTTCAAGACCTTCTTAAAGGTAGGATCTTTCCTCTTTACCCCTTTTGCCATTTCCCCGTCGTATTTTGTTCGCCCCAGGATCCTACGAGTCTCGCAGATACCCCAGAAACCTCGCCCGCGCCCACGTGCCGTTTCCCCGCGATCCGTTAAAGTTCAAAGTGCCTAGTTCCCTTTTAGTTCGTCTAGTTCCGTCCCCCAGCGCCACCGTCGCGACTCTTCTGACGTCACGCGTCACAGCGCCACGCTGTTGCGAGTTAGAGAGTCCGAGGTACCCCAGTTTCGCTTCCCCCACCCCTCCCGCGCGACAGCTGAGCGATCGCCCAGCGCAGTCAACTTTCAGAGGCCAAGCTGAACGCTTGGTCTTGCAGAGTTTGACAGCTGGTCGCGAGGCGTTTTGTCGGAGTGACTTGAGGAGTGCCTAGAGCCACCTCGTCACTCCAGTAGAGTCAATTTCATTGTTAATTACTTATAGAGTTTTGATTATTGTTAATTTTTGAGTATTTGAGATTTGTTATGTAATATTTGGAGTAGAGTTAGAGCCACTATTTTTTATATCAGATTTATTATACAAGACGCCAGGTAGCGGGCGGTAAATCGCGACCTTTTTCTTTTTTTCTTTTTTTTCCAATAAATATTTCTAATAAACTTAGCTATTCGGTGTCTTTATTCCTCGCCCTCACGAAATCCCTCTACCTTAGACATAAGCTAGCTGTAAGCGAGAGAGTGAGAGGACTCCGCGCCCGGAGTCTGGCGCCCAACAATCCATCCGAGGTCAGGTTTGTACGCGGCTTACCTCTAGGCGAACCCGAGTCTAGAGCGAGTATCCGGTTACAGTGTAAAACAGCTAAGAGAAGAAGAAGATATCAAGAAAAGCAAGCGGGAAACCATTTATAAGAAGCTCGAAGAAAAAAAGTCATATTTGATAAAGAAGGCAAACACCAAGTAAGCTATTCGGAGCTAAAGAAGAAAGTAGCAGTGTCATAAAGTTCCTAAATTAATGCAAAGTCAAGAGCAAAAGACTCTAATTTGTGGTACTTATAAATTAATATATTATAATAGCACCATACAGATAATTTCTAAGCATATGTTCAAGACTGAGGCTTATTATAAGCAATATTTTTCAGAGTGTTAAGTATGCTGGGTTATTGAATCAATATTTTATATAAAGTTTATAAATATTTTATCGTGTTGCTGAATAAAACTTGATTTATATAGTTCAATAGTAGTTACTTTGTTTGTAAATGGGGAATTCCATCACAAGTGTATGAACCCGTGGCCCCGACCCTCTCGGATTTAACTCATTTTTTTTCTATAATTGCATAGAGTCTCAAAGGCACCCTAAATTTTTTTTGGATTTTTCCAAACACCTGTTGAATATGAAAAAAATAAAATGTTGATTTTGAAAATCAAAAACTGGGCCAAATCCGAGAGGGTCACGGGTTCATACGCTTGGGATGGAATTCCCGTAATACGTATTTTTGTCATCCTCACAACTTGGATATGCATGTGCTGAACTCGTGTAAGATTAACTGATCCATATGGATTCATAGATTTAGCAAAATTCATCAGTTTTAGTCACTATTCAGTCACTAAATAGTCACTTTTCAAATATTGAAAGTCACTTTTCTCACTTCTATTCGCCCAGTTGCCCGCTATGAGCCCTGTACTTTATTTAGATTGATTATTCTCTTTTAATGCGCCGAGATTTCAAGACTCGCGCGTCTTACTTTATTTAGATTGATTATTCTCTTTTAATGCGCCGAGATTTCAAGACTCGCGCGTCTTACTTTATTTCGAGATTCTATACCTATCAATGCGCCAAATACTAGCTGCGCGTCTTACTATGCAAGATTAGAATATTGATTTGTTTTGTTTTTAATCAAGGAGGTTTGAAATTTGGATGAGAAGTTAGAAGTTAATCGAATGACTGCCGAATGTGAACTGATCTGAAGAGATGTGAGAAGAAGGGTGGCTGTGGTCTTGGGGCTCATATGGGATCCCTACTCCTAGGTAGAGTGGGAGTTTGTTTATTAAAAATTGCATACCGATCTCACGGTGGAGTTTGGCAGTGGGCATGACTCATATGCACGTGGTGTTTTGGATAGATGGAGTTTCTAGTATTGTTTTTGATAGTTGATATTTAGAGTAAACAGTTTGGAAACTAATTCTCCGTGTGAAGTTTAGGGTTGGAGATAACGGTCGAACCTAATATTCGGCCGGGTGGATATGATTTCAAGTGCGCATGGTTTATGTTTTGCGTGCCAGTGCAATGAGTCATCCCTACGCTCTTTCTTATTCTATATTATATTTTAAAGTTTATAATACATCTTAATATATTTTATACCTTATATGCTTATGTTCTATAGAGTATATAATTATTAACTTATTAATGCATGGGTGCATGAGCATGCGTATGCATATGTATATGGGGCTTTCCATCCATTATCGCCGACGTTTGACCTCGACATTTTTTTTTTTGCCCAATTTTTTCTTATGTTGTAGTACTATATCGAAAGATCATCTGTGATTTTTTTTTTAATTTTCCAACAAACCGTTTTTTTTTCATAAATAATAACAACTCGGAAAAGAATACATCCTTCGAAAATTCTGAAAAAAATCACCGATATTCTACGTCCGAAACTCGATTTTTTGACACCCGTCCGATCGTGGACGGTTGAGATCTTCTATTTTTTCAACCAATATCAAGATTAAAGAATCGCTATTCAACACACACAAGTATCCTTGTGGGTTGATAGCATTCATTTTTGATGAAAAAAAAGACAATCCAACAAACGATTTCATTAGTCCAACAATTACCAACAAACAAAACAAACGATTTATAAAAAAAAAAAAACTCAGAACACTTGAAATTGAACCGCTTCACTTGCAACGCTGTGCGGCTCGATATAATAATTGAACACTCGCAATTTATTAACGGCTGGTTCAATCAGAGTTAAACTTCACGAAAAACTTCTACATATCCTGACAACCATATCATCCGCGGGAAGTTCGCGATTGCTTAAGCTTACTTCAATAAGCCGAGCGATTGAAAATATTCAAAAGCGATTTGTGTATCTACTCAGAAGAAATTTAATAACTTTTTTGGATTGATAAAACGAAAAATTCTACCAACTACCATCTTGAGAATAGTTTAACACATAACTACTCCAAATCTGCAGTGAAAACTCGTAATATTTTCGGATTTAGAGCGACTTGAAGTGAAAAGGGAGAAACATTCTTCGTGTTCAAAAAACTTCGTGTTTTTTCCCATCCTTTCGAAAACAAAAAAGAGTTATAACTTTCGGTTATATTTCGGTTCAATTTCGAGTTTTCTGAGTTTTTTTTTTTTTTGTAAATCGTTTGTTTTGTTTGTTGGTAATTGTTGGACTAATGAAATCGTTTGTTGGATTGTCTTTTTTTTCATCAAAAATGAATGCTATCAACCCACAAGGATACTTGTGTGTGTTGAATAGCGATTCTTTAATCTTGATATTGGTTGAAAAAATAGAAGATCTCAACCGTCCACGATCGGACGGGTGTCAAAAAATCGAGTTTCGGACGTAGAATATCGGTGATTTTTTTCAGAATTTTCGAAGGATGTATTCTTTTCCGAGTTGTTATTATTTATGAAAAAAAAACGGTTTGTTGGAAAATTAAAAAAAAAATCACAGATGATCTTTCGATATAGTACTACAACATAAGAAAAAATTGGGCAAAAAAAAAAATGTCGAGGTCAAACGTCGGCGATAATGGATGGAAAGCCCCATATGTATGGGTTACGCGGCGACTACCGGCGTATCCTTGAAGTTTAAGCAAGTGGTTATATTCTATTTTATCATTAACTGAATATAAATTTGTAATATTCTGTTTTAGCTTTAATTGGATATTAATCCGTATAAGATATGCGATTCTATAGGTGGTAACTTAGATCTAATTATTAATAATCGGTAATATAAGCCTACAAATGGTAAGGCAGACGTCTTATGTATCTAGAGTGGATATAGGAGATACGTTGGTAACTGCATATCTATAGTTTTTATAAAATAAACATACGATATAGTATATGTTAATAAAATGAATATATTATATGCTTATAACTAAATATATATATATTTTGAAAAGGGTAAAGAAGGTTTTTGAGTCTTTAGTCGTTGGTCGTCGGGTGTACGTCTGCGTAAATCTGTGAGGATGTCACACCAACTCGTATCAATCAGAATTTACCCTACGAGTTAGGTCGCAGCTGGGTGAAACTGTAAATTTCAGTCGGTATGACAGATACCGCTTCCTGCGCCAAGCCCACTTCAAGCCCACTTGGTCGGCTCACAAATTAAGGTAGTTGTCCTGATATGAGCATAGTGTCAGAAAATTCTACATTTTTGTATACTCATTAAGGATACTATAATACAAATACCATTAAAATTTAAAGTCGATTGACCGTCTCGAACTCGAGATAAACTCAATTAAAGTTCGGACAATTAACACGGAGAGCATAGGAAAAGTTGTGTTTTTGACAAGTTTTTTGATTAAATAAAAAAAACTAACCGTCAGAATTTTTCAAAAAACTAACTGTTCATTGATGTTTTGGTTCTGAGTTTTAAATAAAAATCCAAAAATTATTAAACGTCTTATTGTTGAGATATATAATAACGCAAAGTTCAACAATGTATTGTGACGTGATTTTTATTGGACCCCGGATCCAGACCGGATCACTAGACCACGAGGTCGTCCACTCGACAATTGGCTAAGAAAACTAAAATTATTTATCAATGTTGGGCGCCAGGCGGATAACCGCCACTTTCAAAATTCTAAATTCAAAATCTCACCACGACAACAGTACTTGAAGCGTCGGCCAGCATCAGTACCGCGGAGAGAGGTCGGGATTAAATGAGGAATTAGCTAGGCGTTCAATGACGACTCGGAAAGTTTCAATTTGACAAAAATAATACTGAATTTATTCAAGATAATTGATATAAAAAGATCAACATGCTTTCACGTACCCGGGGGTACTTCCCCTCGGGTTTAAAACGACTACAGGCCGTTAAACGGCGACCTGGCCGCGTTTTGCGAGTTTTACAATAATGAGAATTAACTAACCCGCTCCCACGTAGGGTGGCAATAACAGATCGAAATTAGTTAATAATTAACTCGTCAAATCTAGTCCTCGCGGGACAACAAATAAACTTTACGACTAACAATGGGACTTAATGACTAACAACGCAACTTAGAACTAACGACGGGTAGCCTGCGGCAATAAATAACCAAATAACAACCAAATAATATCAGAACAATAATACGTGACTCGAATAACCGCCAAACAACAAAATAGTCGAGCCAACGGCTCGAGATTAACAACAAAATAATTCAAACAATATGGCCCGCGGCCCAGAATTAATAACAGAATAATGCCAGCGGCTCAAACTTTAACAAAACAATTAACAATAGCGACACCGATCGGGTACGGCGACCGGCACGCCTTCGAGAGGCGAAACCTCTCGGAAAGAAATATTTACAATTTAATAAATAATAAATTAACTAAACCTAGCTTAATCTAACTCTGCGGTAAATAATATCCCAGATAACAATTTCTCTACTTTGAAAATATATAAGAAAAAATGATACAGTTGATGTAGAACTTACGATACATAATATATGATCCTGTCGAAAATTTAGAAATGATTCATCATTTTCCATCCCAGATAACAATTTTCATATTACGATATTATATAAGAAGAAATTATAGAATTGTTGCAAATTTTACAGTGTAGAAAATATGCGTTCTGTAAAATATGAAAATTATGTATAATTTTCCATGTAGAAATAAGTATGTGCATAAAATTATACATTCTTTATAAACATTGGGAACCTAATAAGATTCATAATTTCTTCTGTACAATAATGATAAATAATTATTTATCACTCAAATACGTGTATAAAAGTTAATAAAGCATTCATAAGTTCAATTGTAATTAAAATCTATTCCGGTGGATTCAAAAAAATGGTATAATTTACGAGTCATAATATATATACAACAAAAAATGCGGAGATACAATGTATAATTATTTCATAATTGGCAATGTGAAAGACACTGGTCATCTAAAATATAGCAATAATATATAATAAGGCATAGATAATAACAATTTAAAACGAATTATAGATTTATTTCAAATTTACCTCCACATAAAAAATACGAATTTGTGGTTTTCATAAATGAATATTATTTTCACAATTTTGAAGTTCATATCGGAAAGTGTACAAAAATTGTATGAATTCAGGGGAAATTAAAATTTGATTACTACGTGCTATTATTAAATTTCAAATAAAGTCATA
This sequence comes from Rhogogaster chlorosoma, assembly GCA_944452935.1. Taxonomy (NCBI): domain Eukaryota; kingdom Metazoa; phylum Arthropoda; class Insecta; order Hymenoptera; family Tenthredinidae; genus Rhogogaster; species Rhogogaster chlorosoma. Next base: position 13,995,666 of record OX101800.1, on the reverse strand, counting down.
TGAAAAATTACTCATAGAGTACGTCATTTTATATACATTTGGCTATATAATATTAATGTCTATGAATTGTATTTTTTTATTGCCATCACAGCAATAGAAGCTCAAATTCTTCACGACCATTCTAGGCTCACGCGTGGTGCTGCTCGCATGTGCTGTTTATCAAAGCATACTCAATTTAATTTGCAGTGTGAAATAATATTAGCAAGTACTCTGTACTCATATATAGTTGTGCTTTGTAAATGTTTACTGGAAAGGCTGGGTAAGAATAACGAACATTCTGTGAAAAAGTCAGCTACATCTAGAAGTTTCAAAAGTAGACAACTCCGAAGATGGAAAAATGATCTAAAAAAAAACATATTGAGTGATATGAGCGGATCCACGTCACTTCACTCAAAAAAAAAACCGTCAAGTCACGGATTTTTGCGCCATTCAATACATCTGTAGTACTATGGAAAAAAAAAGTACAATTTGAAGGATTTTGAAAAATTCTCAAAAATGGCGGAGTTAGAGGCATGTGAATTTTTGTGCACCACTTTGTTTGAAAATTCATATCTCCGAAAGTGTTCATCGGAGCGGAAAGATCCTTGGATCGTTTTGTTCGTAAAAGAATGCACTTTTATACAAAAAATGATATTTTCAAAAAAAAAAATTCTTTCAATATTTTTTTGGCGTTTTAATTTTTGATTTCGCTGCCATTTCTGAAGGACTTACAGAAATTAATGGAGATAATTTTTTTTGGATACCTGGATCCTTCCTCTTTAATCCTAAAAAAAAAAATTCATGGAGAAAATACCTGGGCCGGAGATAAAAAATAAAACGTGTCGTCGCGCGTCACCGCGCGCGCTGATCCACGTCCGCGCTACTCCCGCAAGCTCGCTGTGTTACGTAGTGGGGATGTCATATGATGCTTCTTTGCTTAGCCAGGTTATCCATTCTCCGAAAATAGTTATTTTACCACCTTAGCCCTTCCGTATCCGTCTACTGGTCATGTTTTCTTGGAGTTATACAATTGTATACGTGTATATATGCCTGTTCTGAAAATTCCAGTACGGCTATGGTTCGTTGAATATACTTGTGCTGGAATTAAGTTTGATTCCATTTCACTCGTTTTGTGCTATATGACTGATGGATCTTGTGCAATATTTTGGTGGTCCTGAAATGAGCCGATGTTTTTCGCGATAATTTGCTTATCTCCGGCCCAGGTATTTTCTCCATGAATTTTTTTTTTTAGGATTAAAGAGGAAGGATCCAGGTATCCAAAAAAAATTATCTCCATTAATTTCTGTAAGTCCTTCAGAAATGGCAGCGAAATCAAAAATTAAAACGCCAAAAAAATATTGAAAGAATTTTTTTTTTTGAGGATATGATTTTTTGTATAAAAGTGCATTCTTTTACGAACAAAACGATCCAAGGATCTTTCCGCTCCGATGAACACTTTCGGAGATATGAATTTTCAAACAAAGTGGTGCACAAAAATTCACATGCCTCTAACTCCGCCATTTTTGAGAATTTTTCAAAATCCTTCAAATTGTACTTTTTTTTTCCATAGTACTACAGATGTATTGAATGGCGCAAAAATCCGTGACTTGACGGTTTTTTTTTTGAGTGAAGTGACGTGGATCCGCTCATATGTATCTGTTAAGACCTCTGCTCCCGCGAGCCGTCATGATAATCAATTTCGCCGACCTAACAATAATGTGACCAATCAATCCATAATACCTAATGACCAAATAGAGCTAAATGAAGAAAGTCGTGCTTCACTCGTTAATCAAGTTTCAGATACATCCAATGATATTGGTAATGAAATAATAAATATACCAAAAGATTGTTTTCTACTCGATGATGTAATTGACTATCTAATAAAATATCTAAATAAAATTTGTTAATGTTTAATAAACTCTTCTCTCAGTGCGCTTTCAAAGTTTCTGTACTCACACCCCACTGAGCTAATACGCGAGAGCGGATTCATTTAAAAGCAAAACTTACAAGAAAAGAGCAATAATCATTGATCTTTTATTCGACCGCAAAATTATAGGCCAATGAAGTAATCAATGTTCGTATTTTTGTTCAAAGAGAAAATAGTATTGAAAGAGTGGTCAATATCGCTATCTTTATAAGCTCACTGATCGTACAAGAGGAGACCAATCAATGTGCTTATTTTATTGCTATCGCAAATTAGTAATAAAATCATAATAAATATTACCATTTATCTCGGACGCAAAATTATTACAATAACAGAAATTAGCATTACTATTCGATGTCGAATACAAAATCAAAAAAATTGAGTACTCAGCATAAGTCTTTGCATCCCATTTTCAAGTATGAAGAAATTGTTATTTGATTCGAACTTCAAATAGTAAGAAAGAGTACTACTTCGTTATACAATAAGTGTTGCAGAAGTATAAGATCCTTGTATACTAATGGTATAAGGAATATTAGTAATGTCATAATATTCGATATACAATTATTAGAAATAAAGTATGAAAATTGTTATCTGGGCATAGGTCTAAAACCTCACGCGATAAATTATACACTTTATCTGAATATTGGAATCGTTACAATATATACAGTGATTCTTTTCTAATAAAGGTAAAAGAAGAGTTATTAGTCAAATATGCGTACCGAAATTTGTAAGAAGTATACATTTGCAGGAAGAGATGAAGTTCGATTCACGGGTTTGAAAAAATTGTGTAATTTTTCTGCTTGCAATAAATGTATATCAGTAAGTATATAAGGTGTAGGGTATAATATTTCCATAATCGACATTGCCAAAAAATTACAGCTCTTCAATACAGAATTGCTGTATAAATTAGTCTTGTAAAATAATAACTTACATCGGATTCGATATTTATTTCATATCTTCGCCTGTCAAAAAAGTATCTATCTAATTTCTCATCATTTTTATATAATTTCAAACTCAGTAGATCCTCGAATACATCCGTAAGACAAATTATCCACTAATTTTATCATTTCTGGCACATTTATATTTACGTTGATTTACGCAAATGTTTCAGACGCTCAATTTAACTGCCAATTTTTGAGATGGCGCAAATATCAAACAATTGCTATGAATGAAATACGTTAATTTCGTGTAGTTCGTACAACCGATCATAAGTTCCGAAGTTCCAACAAATTAGAAAAAGCTGGACTAATTGCTATAGGGTAGTTTGGCGTAGTAGGTAAAGCGTGCGACTAGTAATACGGTATGTGCGAGCGATACTAGGTTCAAGTCCCGGTTAGGTCAAAAAAATCGAATGGCGTTTTTCTCAGTGAAATGGTGATGCTTGTCCATCTACATGTGAAATCGAATACTCACACATACGTGAGTATTATTGTTCTTTTTTTTTCTTGTAAATATATATGATTATATGAGATTTCACGTTTTTTCGAACAGTGTAATAAATCGAATATTACAAAAATATACCTGAAGTTTCTATTTAATTTCCAAGAAAAATTAGTATTAAAAGAGAAGTAACCGTTACCCATATTTTAGACATTAAGTTCTGGGTAAAATAACTATAGTCCAGGAACCGGGTATTTTTACGTGACACAGAGCCGGACCGATTCTAACCGACGGATTCGTGTAGGGCCCAAGTCCCTGATAAAGGCCTGATAGTTTCCAACCACAGATTTTGGGAGGCTTTTTTTTGCCACGCGGTCAAAGTTGGCAAAACCATGTTTTTGCGAGATAGCGCCGAAACTATCGATCGGAGAAGAAAAAAGTTCAGTAACTATTTGTAGATATTAGAAAAACGAACAATTTGGCGGGTCGCAAGTTAAAATCGGTTGATTAGTTCGCCCGCAAAAAATTAAAAACCAGCTAAAATGGCCATTTCTATTATAACGAATTATTAGTTCAAAAATGTATGTGCAGCCTTCCAAATCTCAGAATATATGCCCTTCGGTACACTAAACAAGTGTGCAAAATTTGAGCTCGATCGGATGGATAGTTTTTGAGAAAATCCATTTGTTATTAAAAAACCGACTGTTTTTGCAAGGAATTTCTACACCGGGAGGGGGTCACAGCGCAATAAAACCAAAACGAAATCATTCCGAAAGAATCAAACTACCATATACACTTTGGGGCAAATCGATTTTTTATAATTAAAGGGGTAAAAAACGGCTCCAAAAATGGGGTACGATTTTTACTCATGAACAATTAGAATTCCATCGCGAATTTCCAAGTTACAGAGTCGGGGGTGACATCATTCGAAAGCGGTTATTTTTATACGAATTTAGAAGAAAAAAAAAATGCGTAAAGTTAATTAAGGGGAGAAAAAAAATTTATTTTTTAATAATTATTGCAGCTGCTCATTTCAACATAGAGAGCTGAAAATTGGACAGCGTACAGGGTAAGGCTTATGCTACCCGGAGAAAAATCAGTGGAAAAATCCCATATAAATTTATTGTTTATTTCAGCGGCTTAATGGGAGGCCAAATGTCACGTAGCGTTTGGCGGCAGAGTGGGGGTAGCCGTCTCCGGCTCGCGCGCGCTCGCGTGAAAAGTGAATTCGCGCGTTCAAATTCCACCAACATGCAATATCTCCGGAACTAATCAACTTATCGAGTTGTTTTTTTTTTTTTTTAATCTGGGCTAACTTTTTCCGCTGAGTATGATTCCGCTATTCAAAATTCCGAAAAATCGAAAATCCACCTCCAAATTTATTGATCATTTTTTTTTCATTTTTTTAACACAGTTTTTTACTCAACTTTTGGGTGAAATCAAATGAGAATATTATCGTTGTGATCTTCCCCAACTACTGTACGGAGGGGAAAAAAAATCAATGCAAAATGTTTTTTTAGCGGAGCACGTGTCGTTCCGTTGCCAGGAAAAATTAACTATTCGAAGCCGTTGCGACTACGAGAGATACCACATGTTCTTAAGTATGAAGAATATTTTTTCTTTTTAATTAAAATTATTATGCGTTAGTTTTCAGGGTACAAGCAAATAAAAAAAATATTAACACAGAGAAAGGTTGAACCGATGATATATTTTTCACAACGCCAATAAGAATACAGAAACATTTTAAAATTAATAACAAATTACTGAATGTTTGTTAGCTTCGTGGCGTGGTGAAAAATATATCATCGGTTCAACCTTTCTCTGTGTTAATATTTTTTTTATTTGCTTGTACCCTGAAAACTAACGCATAATAATTTTAATTAAAAAGAAAAAATATTCTTCATACTTAAGAACATGTGGTATCTCTCGTAGTCGCAACGGCTTCGAATAGTTAATTTTTCCTGGCAACGGAACGACACGTGCTCCGCTAAAAAAACATTTTGCATTGATTTTTTTTCCCCTCCGTACAGTAGTTGGGGAAGATCACAACGATAATATTCTCATTTGATTTCACCCAAAAGTTGAGTAAAAAACTGTGTTAAAAAAATGAAAAAAAAATGATCAATAAATTTGGAGGTGGATTTTCGATTTTTCGGAATTTTGAATAGCGGAATCATACTCAGCGGAAAAAGTTAGCCCAGATTAAAAAAAAAAAAAAACAACTCGATAAGTTGATTAGTTCCGGAGATATTGCATGTTGGTGGAATTTGAACGCGCGAATTCACTTTTCACGCGAGCGCGCGCGAGCCGGAGACGGCTACCCCCACTCTGCCGCCAAACGCTACGTGACATTTGGCCTCCCATTAAGCCGCTGAAATAAACAATAAATTTATATGGGATTTTTCCACTGATTTTTCTCCGGGTAGCATAAGCCTTACCCTGTACGCTGTCCAATTTTCAGCTCTCTATGTTGAAATGAGCAGCTGCAATAATTATTAAAAAATAAATTTTTTTTCTCCCCTTAATTAACTTTACGCATTTTTTTTTTCTTCTAAATTCGTATAAAAATAACCGCTTTCGAATGATGTCACCCCCGACTCTGTAACTTGGAAATTCGCGATGGAATTCTAATTGTTCATGAGTAAAAATCGTACCCCATTTTTGGAGCCGTTTTTTACCCCTTTAATTATAAAAAATCGATTTGCCCCAAAGTGTATATGGTAGTTTGATTCTTTCGGAATGATTTCGTTTTGGTTTTATTGCGCTGTGACCCCCTCCCGGTGTAGAAATTCCTTGCAAAAACAGTCGGTTTTTTAATAACAAATGGATTTTCTCAAAAACTATCCATCCGATCGAGCTCAAATTTTGCACACTTGTTTAGTGTACCGAAGGGCATATATTCTGAGATTTGGAAGGCTGCACATACATTTTTGAACTAATAATTCGTTATAATAGAAATGGCCATTTTAGCTGGTTTTTAATTTTTTGCGGGCGAACTAATCAACCGATTTTAACTTGCGACCCGCCAAATTGTTCGTTTTTCTAATATCTACAAATAGTTACTGAACTTTTTTCTTCTCCGATCGATAGTTTCGGCGCTATCTCGCAAAAACATGGTTTTGCCAACTTTGACCGCGTGGCAAAAAAAGCCTCCCAAAATCTGTGGTTGGAAACTATCAGGCCTTTATCAGGGACTTGAGCCCTACACGAATCAGTCGGTTAGAATCGGTCCGGCTCTGTGTCACGAAAAGGGCCTTTTTCATACCCGGTTCCTGGACTACTAATGAACAGCAGTATTTCTCACCGTCCGAAAAGTCGTAATAATTGTATAAGTAACATGAGTCTCCGGATCCTATTTTGCAGTTGAAAGAAATGACATTTTAATTCGAAATTCAAATGGTAAGGAAAATTGGTAATTCATTATACGAAAGGTGTTGCAGCGGTATGGAATTAATTCCTAATAATTTCATAAGAAAAATTACTAATGTCATAATATCCGATGTAGAATTCTTACCAATAAATTATGGAAATTGTTGTCTGGGTAAATAACAAATACTGCCCCTAAATAGCAGCTATATGACCAGCGCGAAACAATAAACTCGAGGTCTCGACAACAAGCCTCTCCCTACAGGAGGAAGAGAGAGCGACAGTGACCGACTGTCTTTGTCGCACTCGAGTGCGAATCGACTATACTCAATAAAACGCAATAGATCACAAAAAAATTCTCAATAAACTAACTCAAAATACAAAACTCTAATGCATGGGACTCTGGTGACGGCCTACCAGTCGGAGATTGTCTTAATTCGATCTCAAATCAATTAAATAGCCTCGAGGCTGCACAAAGGCAAGGCGGCAGACGGCCGTTGCCAGACTCAAATTATTACAGGTCAGAATGGCTAACGCTTACCGTCTTCTAACCATCGAACGAAAAGGACTTTTTCCCTTCGGAAGTCCATTGCCGTGAAACCGAAGAGGAATCCCTCGGGGATGATTCTCACACTCACACAATACTAAATAACCAAAAGCCTCGAAAGCATCCCAAAATCTTTATCTCGAACACAAAACCCAAAGACTATATCAACGCAAAAAGGAAAAATCGCACACGGGTGCTCGGTACGCTAGTCTAACGCAGAGTGAGTTCAGACGGCATGGCGCCGGTACGCATGGGCGTCGTTAGATGTGTGTGAAGTTAGCGTCTCAAGTATTAGAATCTCAAAATATTCCGACAGTTCCTGTAGCATCCCAAATAGTTCTATAGTTCTATGTAGGTTTCATCAATAGTTCACACGTTTTTTAAAAATAAATCGATTTTGAAAAAATGAGATGCTAACTTCGCGTGGCGTGATCCAGCATCTCAACGGAACCAGGTCTTCCGAAACGTTAATCGCGCATATTCGCAGAGTTCACTCATCTCCTGTAAGTTTAAGTCATAATTCAGTAGGATTTTTCTGAAAATTTTTTGTTTTGAAAAAATGAGATGCCAACTTCGCGTGGCGTGTCCCAGCATCTCAACGGAATCAGGTCTTCCGGAACGTTAATCGCGCATATTCGCGGAGTTCACTCATCTCCTGTAAGTTTAAATCCTAGTTCAGTATGATTTTTATAAAACAAAATTTTGGAAAAAACGAGATGCCAACTTCGCGTAGCGTGTCCCAGCATCTCAACGAAATCGGGTCTTTCGTGACGTCAATTGCGTGTAGTCGGGGAGTTCTTTCATCTCCCGTAACTATAAGTGGAAGTTCAATGAAATTGAAAACAGAAAATCAATTCTGCACAAAAACTGACGCCATTTTCGCGGATGTGTCCTAACACCTCAGCGTGATCGGTCTTCCGAATTCTTAATCGCTGCAGTTCTCACATAAACTCTATTTTCTGGCCATGGTTCAGACATTTTTCATGAAAAATTCGATTTTTAAAGTCATTTACTGTACTGTACTGATTATACTGTACTAGAACGGATTGCCAGGCAGAACGTACATTGTACGAGAACATCGTGAGTACAGACCAGCATCTCACGAAAAACGAACTGAACTATGCTTGTAACGGACAGAACTATCGAGAGAGAGGCACACAGAACGATAAAATCGAGAGTTCGGCCCAGCATCTCACGAAAAACTAACTGAACTATGCTTGTAACGGACAAAACTATCGAGAGAAAGGCACACAGAACGATAAAATCGAGAGTTCGGCCCAGCATCTCACGAAAAACGAACTGAACTATGCTCGTAAGGGACAGAACTACCGTCAGAAAGGTACGTAGAACGATGAAATGGAGAGTTCGGCCCAGCATCTCACGATAAACTAACTGAACTATGCTCGTAAGGGACAGAACTATCGAGAGAAAGGCACACAGAACGATAAAATCGAGAGTTCGGCCCAGCATCTCACGAAAAACGAACTGAACTATGCTCGTAAGGGACAGAACTACCGTCAGAAAGGTACGTAGAACGATGAAATGGAGAGTTCGGTTTACCATTTTACTCGTTATCTCAGCACTGAACCAGAAATGGAAAAATCCTTGGCGGTCGCGATGTATTATTGAAGGTTGATGCCCAATTATATAATCTTTCTCTAGAAGACGGAAACTGACAAAAAATTCGGAAGTTATGTTTACAGCCACTAAAAGCTACTATATCGACGAACCTATTTTTTTCCCCATCTTTAATAATGTATGGAAAAAGAGCGATCTGAATGAGTCACGACCATGAAAGTCGAGTAGAGCACTTTCAAAAATAGTCGCATGTGGATGGCTGCGAAATTCTGAAATAGAACCGCTGAGTTACGTAACTCCAAATCTGCAATGTGAAGTATGTAATTTCGGGCGTTGATGGTTTTTTTTAAAAGGTCAACATGCAATAGTTTCTGGGCGGCGATTCTGGATCTTTTCATGTTTATAGCGACCGTGCTATAATGCAGATAGCGACCGTTCATAGCGACTGCTAGCGAGCGCCGGCGCAACGTTTTGCATAAAATCTGAGGGCTGCTAGATGACGAATGGAATAATGATAAACGCGGGGCCTGTTCATGAGGCTAGTGCTTGTAGCCAATGAACAGCCTGCATTCGTGGTTTCATCTCGATGCCAATTTTGGCGGGAAATGTGCCGGAAGGCGGGAACCCTAAGAGCGATGACACACACAGCGGTTTCTGCCGACTCGACGGCCGAGTCGACTGCCGCTCGACGATGACACACACAGAGGTTTGTGTCGCGGTTAATAATGCAAAACACACACCGCGGCGAGCACCGCCTGGCGGCTAGAAAGACGTCTCGTCACGTCGTCTACTTGAAGAAACGCGCGCGGTTTTATGGCTCGAGCGGCGCTTAATTACATTGTTCCGTATGAGCGCTGACACACACGGCTGTTTGTCTCGCGTTTTTCCACAAACGCAGCCATATGCAAATAGATTTTCACTGGGATAGATACGCGCGTTCTGCCGCGGTTGAAACCGCGACACAAACCTCTGTGTGTGTCATCGTCGAGCGGCAGCCGACTCGGCCGTCGAGTCGGCAGACACCGCTGTGTGTGTCAGCGCTCTTAGATAGTTACAATTCCACCCGGGCGCTATAACTGTATTACGTTTGTTTTAGGCGCTATATCCACGATCGGCTATTCACGCTTTCGGAGGGTGGCGTTAAAACGGGTAGCGCCTATGCCGATCGCTATGAACCGGTCGCTATCTATATACCCTGTGTTTATGTGACATAAAAGTGGCAATTTTCAACCTTTCAAATCAATATTATTATTATGCGATTGAATTTGAAATATAACTTCGACATGTAGTGCGAACACGTTGTTATCTAACGTTTAATTCATTTTCGTAATTTAGTACGATTTTGAAATCATCAACTATCGTGGTACATGTGAAATTCATTCAGCAGAGGTTATACGAGAATATCGGTACCGCCAAAGGTTACCGCTTATGTGGATGCTTTATGGATCATGATTGTGGTGGTTGAACGCTACAAAATAGATCATTAAATTCACGGTAAGCTTGAGTGTGTAATTCTATACTATTGTTTATGAGATGAATATCATATTTATAATTAAAAATACATATATTTTATACCCGATGATTCTGATTCATTATTTAATCAGACCGCATACTGCGACGTTTAATTTCAAATCACTCATGGTGTTACACAGATACCGTTCATTGGATGAATTAATTTTTGAGATACAATAATCACAAGAAGTAAATTAACCTATAGATAGCTGCTGATGAATGGACTGTTGGATCAAGCTGAAGGTACATGATGAATTAGACGAAGCTAACAGCTTCACTACACCGGAGATTCAATGAGATAAACTTCATAGCGTGACGATGGATTATGCAATATGTATACATACCTATATATGCTCAACGACTGCTAATCACATCGAAGATAAAATAGATGTTATCGGATGTCTTTCAAACGTAAGCACAACTAACACAAATTTGTGCTATTGTAGCTTAGATAATGGAAATTATGGTAGTAATGGAAATGTTTAGTATATAAAATCAAAGATACTGTAATAAATTATGATTTCTGATTGTGAGCCAACTAAATATTGTATGTTTTGTAGGTGCTGTGTGTGTGAAGAATTGGGTGGTTCTTTTTTTGGTCAAGTTTCTGTTTTATAGCTCCCATGGGCTGAAAAGTCTCCGGAAAATAAAAGTAACCGAATTTTCAGCCTCGTAGCTCAACTCTGAGTGTCAAAAGTAATCGCACGTTTTTCAAATGATGAAATTCTACAGCTTTGCCAAAGTACATATAACTGAGCTATGAGGCTGCAACTTCGAGTACTTTTTTTCCAACGCTTTTAGAGACATTTCAGCCCATGTGATCAATAAAAACAGAGTTCGAGCAAATTAGGGACTACCCTAGTGAAAAATCAACATATTATTGAGTATTATTGAAGACACCGGAAGCAGAGTTATAGGCAACATCAAGTGATGACATCAGCTTCACGCAAACTTTGAGTGTCAATCTACGATGAATAAAATAATTTACTTCAATAGGTTTATTGAAATCAAAATAGTATAGATTCTTTTTATAATGCGTGTATTGATAATTCGGTGATTAATGACATGGTGGCCACTCTGGGTCAGGCGAATCAGGGAAATCAAGGAAAAGTCAGGGCATTTGAAAATGGTCATGTAAATGTATGATTTGATAGAAAATGATACAACAGTTATGTAAAATTTATAGTTGCCTTGATGGATTTGTATGGAAAATATAGTTTAATACTTTATCAAATTGATTGTGTTGGTGAAGGTAAATCGAAAAAATCGAAAAAATTATATATCGTATACGAATACTGCTGCAATACAATCATTTCAATGTTATAATAATGTCAACATCAGCGAGAATACAATAAATACACAATAAAGGTCATTGGTTAAATATTTATATGATGTGTTAATGTACCTGTATGATTCTTGTCTGATTTATGAAACTCCGTTATGCAGTTACAGGGCAGGGGGTCACAGAGAATTAAAACTTAAAGAGAGAGGCTTAAATTTCAATAAACTACAACAACTACACAACTTGACATGGGCGTTTGTTAATTGGACCTTTTCTACACCTTTAAAAAATGATAAACTATGTTTTACTATTTTTAGTATAGGCCAGCCTCCCTCTAGTCAGTAAAGGTAAATAATATATTAACGCTACTGTATAATATTTGCTAAATATTAATACTACATGCTGCTACAATATTTGTTCCCGCATAAAAATAATTAGTTAACTGGCAGAATTACGTACTTACCTCATATTCACTCATAAATTCTATGCTGTCCCATTAAATAGTGGTTTACATCAATTTAAACTTTTCGCGCAAAATTGTTGAAGAAGAACACACTATAGAGTATTTCGAAGCGATAGAGTAACAAAACTCTCACCCGAACGAACACTGATGGAGTGTTCTCATTGGCTACAAGCGCTAGCCTCATGAACAGGCCCCGCGTTTATCATTATTCCATTCGTCATCTAGCAGCCCTCAGATTTTACGCAAAACGTTGCGTCGGCGCTCGCTAGCAGTCGCTATAAACGGTCGCTATCTGCATTATAGCACGGTCGCTATAAGCATGAAAAGATCCAGAATCGCCGCCCTGGTCATGTTTCTGAAAATGTTCTTATGCGTACGATTAATGGCGTGAGTATTATGTCAGCTAAAAAATATTTGATTTTCGAAAAAATCGTTTCTCGTAATTTAATAGCGGTTTTACACAATTTTCAGTGTGTTCTGTGAATTCGTAAAACTTCCAAAAATTAGGTCCTGATTTTCGAATCAAAATACACTTAGACACACAATTTTACGGATGCGGATATCTTAGCTGTCGTAGTAATAGTAATTAAAAATATATAAATTCTTCAAACGTTTCAATCATTTTTTCTGAGGAGCAGTAGAAGTGAAAAAAATCTGAAAACAATTAGTTTAAAGAACTCTTATTTTTTCTATACAGTGTTTTTTTTCCAAAAGATCCGCTGACCTAGCGAAAAATTATGAAATAAAGACGAAAAATTGCGTATTTTGGAAAGATTAACCTAGCAGAAGACCTGACACGCTTCGCCCTCATGCGCACGCGCCAAAGGCCCTACTCGATACCCCCCACCACCTTTACCATCACCACGCCAGCCATCCCCTCCCCACAATTCCAATCTGAAGTCCCACGCGCAGCCGCTCTCACAGCTCATATCCTCGTCCTGAATAGCTTATATGTGCTGTGGCTACTATACGCTCCCACGCAACTTCGGCTACACTGGTTAGGGTTTCTGTTAATCAGCACGCTGTCTCCAGCTTCATACGTGAAATTTTCAGTCAAGCATTTCCAAATTTTCTCCCCCAATACTTTTATTTCGACAGCATATAAAACGATTTAATGCCAAAAGCTCATGCGGCTTACAATCCAATCATCTTGCAGGAAATTTTACTGCAAGATGATTGCAGAACAATTACTGATAAGGGAAATGTTTATTCATGCGGTCACGAAGTATATGCCATTATCAGTAAAAGAATGATCGATAAAGGTTGTTCAAGCATGACCAATTGAATAAGGAGAGAGTTACTCTAATAATTTAAGACACCGATCACACCGATCACATCTATAACACACGACAGTACCCACGCATTTACAACACATTCAAAATTAGTTTCTTTCCACCGTAGGTTATAACACACGCATTTAAGACCCAGAGCAATAGTCCAACGAACATAAATTTAGTCTAGACAAAGTGCTTTCACGAATCCGAGACCGTAGGGAAAACGCATCCTTCCACGAAAAAGAGACAGCGGACGGTCACCAAATTTTACCATTTTTACAAGGGTCATTTTTACACGACACATCTGGCAGCCAAACGGCCAAGTACTTAAACAATAGAACAGAAAGTAGCTTTTGGAAATTTAGAAATTTAACAGGACACTCCCACAACATCCCTCCTTCCTCCACCGTAACTAACAATTTCACTACTGAGGAAGAAAAAAGGCAGAAGCAATCGAGACTCGACACGACGAAGGTGATTCGGCTGATTGCTCTCCGAGCACCTTAATCGTGTGTTCGTTACACAAACCATTCATATCTTGCATCGTTCTTTCACTCCATCATACTAGAAATAGTTTTATAATATTACTCTTTAATCCACCCTTTTTTATGTTCCACTGAATAAATAATTTTTTACGTTACAACTAAATTCAGTACTTCAACACAGCGTGTTATGTATTTATTAACCTATCTACATACTCCCGCAAACAAAGGTTCTCACATCACGGCTCGTCATGTTCACACAATATTGAATAACGATCGGAGGGGGTTTAGGACTATGGTGAGGAAACATTATGGGATCAATATGATTTCAAATGATAGCAAAAGCCATGATGATTCTGACGATCACTCCACTCAAAATGCTACGTGCAATACTTCAGAATCACGTCGGTCTAAAAGTATCAGACTTGTCTTATCACCTCCTGATTGGCTGCAAATGACACCGAGGCAATTGATTTCTGGTCAGCGGACCTATTGGAAATTCAAGCAAGGATGGGCCGATGTTATTGCTGACAAAATAACCCAACAGCACGGTGGTGTATCGTGCGTTTTCTCTTTTAAAAATAATATAGTCAATCCCACCGCGACTGCACGTTTGTATGCTTCTTTCTCAGGCTCTTGCGTCGAATGCAAAGCGTCAATCAAAGGTGAATTATTGAATAGACCTCAGAAAGACGTCGACGTGATCATTGATTGTCATATTGACAATATTGTTTTGGAAAGCCATGTTGGCAAAAAGAAAAGACAATTGCAAGGTGGTCGTAGAGAGAAAATCGCCAATCTACTGATAGACCAGCAAAAAGACGCGGTAACTTACAGGCGTGACGAGGCAAAGCGCCTAAAGCAGTTTGGTCAGAAAGAACCTGCGACACTGCCTACTTGCCCTGTTTTGCGAAAAGCGAAAGAGCAACAGTACCTTAAGTTGTATGGCCTTGTTTTTTCGAACCCAGTTCTCTATCAAGATTCGCGGCAGCGAATCGCCGAGTTCCCCCCCCCCCCCCCCCCCCCCCCTCCGACAGTGAAAACTCGGCGCGCTAGCCACGAAACATTTACCCGAGCCAGCTCTTGTTCTTGTAAAAAATCTGTCATATCTTTTGAACCGCTGATTATTTCCTAATAAAATTTATATGGGCGTAAGGCCCTCGCCATTTGACCTTGCTCGCGAAATTTCGACAAAATCTACCGCGTGGTTCCGGAGATATTGACCGTCGAAGTTGATCGAAAAACACAATCTTCTCCTTCTCCTTCTCCTTCTCCTTCTCCTTCTTCTTCTTCTTCGCAGACGTTCTTCTTGGGACCACGATATCTGTCGAACCGTTGCACTTATGAGTTTGCCATTTGGAAGGAGTGTTCTCGTCACCGAAATCTCGCCCCCTATTGTTTTTGAGCAGTAATTGACCACGCATAACTGAGTTATTAATAATATTAATTATTTTACAAAATGCGCATGCGCAGAATTATTGATCGATGCCTGATTTACAAAATGCGCATGCGCAGCAGCAAATCGCGGCCGCGTGCCAGTATGATTATAATATAATATTATTATATTATTATAGTATTATTTATAATCATATTTCATTTATCATTGTTATTATTATTGTCACTATTATTGATGCGTCACGTCTACTCGTGCTCCCCGAAAAAATTTGTACTCAGTAATGTGTTCGCACCGCAGTTTTCGGTGTCCAGGTCCTTCGCTCCGTAGTTTTCGGTATCCAGGTCCTTCGCTCCGTAATTTTCGGTATCCGGGTCCTTCCCTCCGTAGTTTTCGGTATCCAGGTCCTTCGCTCCGTAGTTTTCGGTATCCAGGTCCTTCGCTCCGTAGTTTTCGGTATACAGGTTCTTCGCTCCGCAGTCTTCGGTATCCAGGTCCTTCGCTCCGTAGTTTTCGGTATCCAGGTCCTCCGCTCCGTAGTTTTCGGTGTCCAGGTCCTTCGCTCCGTAGTTTTCGGTATCCAGGTCTTTCGCTCCGTAGTTTTTGGTATCCAGGTCCTTCGCTCCGTAGTTTTCGGTATCCAGGACCTCCGCTCCGTAGTTTTCGGTGTCCAGGTCCTTCGCTCCGTAGTTTTCGGTATCCAGGTCTTTCGCTCCGTAGTTTTCGGTATCCAGGTCCTTCGCTCCGCAGTTTTCGGTATCCAGGTCCTCCACTTCGTAGTTTTCGGTGTTCAGGTTCTTTGCTCTATGGTTTTCGGTGTCCAGATCCACCGCTCCGTAGTTTTCGCTGTCTAGATCCACCGCACCGTAGTTTTCAGTGTACATGTCCTCCGCTCCGAAGTTTACGGTGATTAATTTAACTTCATCAATTAAGAACTCAACCTTTATACATATAAATTTTTAGAAGCTTGTATGTTGTTTTGCAACAAAATTGAAATCAAGCGGTTTAGTCGCATGTAACATATTATATATTCCAAATCAGCTTAATCGTTTACATAGCTGTTGAAATAAAAGGCATGTCTCTACTAAAGATTATTAAAAATAATAAAGTGTAATTATGTTAGTAATAAAGTATTATATCATATAATAAAAGGTAAATAATTTTTTTCAATTTTCAAAGTCGTTTATTCACATGTTTATAAGTTTACAGTTTGAAGTTCTGTCTATAAACATTATTATTTTTTCCGAATAAATATAAGTATCTCAAAAGTTTCCTTGTCGCGAAAAAAAAATTCCCTGGATATCTAAAAAATTGAGCTGGTGCAAGGGGCGGTCCCCTTTTCCATTTAAAATACATGTAAAATTTTTTTATCTTATACAAAATTGGTCCACACGTCTTTACTTAAACTTAACAGGGAAATGGTAACAAAGCGTAGAAAAATAGGAAAGAAATGAAATTTTCAATTAGAAAATTATTGGAAATTTTTTTTTTTTTTATATATACAGGGTGACCCAAGACCCCCAGACCGGAAGGAATAGGTGAATTCCTCGTTGGATTTTGAGACGAAATTTCCTTTTCGAAAACTTCGTCCGATCAACGGTGTCCAAGTTATTAAAGATTAAGAGTAGCCAATCAGCGCCTCGCTTTAGGTCCGTGCCAGTGCCGGGTCAATAGTGAACGGCGGGCAGGGCCCGTGGTTCATTTTACATTTGGCTACTTTCTTCTTCATTTTACGATCGACGCGTATTATTATTATTATTATTATATTATTTTTTTTATATATTTTTTTTCTACCGGACACGTAGAACTACGGTCCGGTAGAAAAAAAAAAAAAAATAATAATAATAATAATAATAATAATAATACGCGTCGATCGTAAAGTGAAGAAGAAAGTAGCCAAATGTAAAATAAACCACGGGCCCTGCCCGCCGTTCACTATTAACCCGGCACTGGCACGGACCTAAAGCGAGAAGCTGATTAGCTACTCTTAATCTTTAATAACTTGGACACCGTTGATCGGACGAAGTTTTCGAAAAGGGAATTTCGTCTCAAAATCAAACGAGGAATTCACCTATTCCTTCCGGTCCGGGGGTCTTGGGTCACCCTGTATAATTGAAGAACCAATTTTGTCGAAATAAGTGTACGGAAAAAAATTTTTTACACCCATTTATTTTAGAAATAAAAAAAATTAGCTCGTATCTTTTGCGCAAATTCGAAAATACACTTGTTCATTGTAGCACATGCATTCCATCACGAATGATCGCAAGTTGATCTTTATATATGTGTAATATGTAAAATACATTAAAGTCAGCTTAGCGCTGACCCGTTTGCACATACAAAAAGTAATGAAATAACGGCAAAAACATTGTAAATGTAAAAAATTAAAACCGAGTTCCAAAATGTTTTCCCCAGCCAAAAACTCGAGAACATCCATACTCTTTTTCAGCGTCAGATTACAAACATCATTTCCTTACAAAAATAGTACAAAATAATACGTGAAATCAGGCATCGAAGCCGAGCGTTCCCTTTGTTAATTTTCTTCAAATGCTAATCAATGGAAATGAATTGAAAACCAATAGAATCATTGATAAAACCTGTGATAAAACAGCATATTGGCGACGGAAAATATTACTGAAGGAAGTTAGCTCGTATGATGATGGCATAGATTGTTCTGAAAATTATCAATTGCACTCTTTTTTTTAAATTATTTCTTCCAGTCAACGTGTAACGATCACACCCACAAAATTGTCGGGAGCATGATCAAATACTGTTAGGATATTCTTGGCATTGATAATATATTTATTATTGTAGACTGAAACTGCGATATAATAGTAGTTTATATGGCAATGGCGCAGAAAGACCTCATCTTCGAATCGTGTGACACTTTCACACTCCTCATAAAGTCCTTTTGAGTGCCCGTGCCCTACATACTATCCTTTTTTTCTTCAAATTTAAAAATCAGAAAACATTTTCCACGCACTAGTGCTTCGTGGTTTTCGCAAGAGGTTGTGTTGAAACAAATGAATGAAAGGAATGAGTAATCCGTTGAAAATTGAAGTTAAAAAAATACCTATAGTGTGTTCATAACAAGAACTAATGGTCCAGGCACGGTGATCTCAGTAATTTAAATTCGAATGCAAGTTTTGAAGAAGAGTTCAATTTCATTCTGCATCTATCGTTCACCGATTTTCGACTAAAGTTATAACGCCATGCTACAAACATGTCACATCCATAAAACGATACATACTTATACTGGACGTACCCATTATCGGTACACTTCGGTGATGCTCTTGCGACGTCTCTCTTTCTATTCGACTTACAGTATAGGTACACATATTCTGCATTGAAAGACGCACTAATTGCTGATCTTACCTCACACTTCAGCAATTGATAATTTTCAGAACAATCTATGCCCGCCGAGTTCGTATCATCATACGAGCTAACTTCCTTCAGCAATATTTTCCGTCGCCAATATGCTGTTTTATCACAGGTTTTATCAATGATTCTATTGGTTTTCCATTCATTTCCATTGATTAGCATTTGAAGAACATAATTTGAAGTCTGAAAATTAACAAAGGGAACGTTCGGCTTCGATGCCTGATTTCACGTATTATTTTGTACTATTTTTGTAAGGAAATGATGTTTGTAATCTGACGCTGAAAAAGAGTATGGATGTTCTCGAGTTTTTGGCTGGGGAAACCATTTTGGAACTCGGCTGTAATTTTTTACATTTACAATGTTTTTGCGTTTATTTATTACACCATGCCAAATTTGGGAAGGATGCTGGGTCTATTCGAGCTGTAAGTGCGTTAAAGTTTAGTTGCAACTATTGGACACGTGAACAATTTCAAATTTACGTAGCGCGATGCAAAAAAGATCCGAATGCTATTTTAACGATTGATGCAACAGGTGGGATTTCGAAACGTGATTCTAAACAGGACCCATACATATTCCTCTATCAATGTATGCTTGTAACATCAGAAGGTAGTCTGCCCGTTTTGCAAATGGTTTCCGCGGATCAATCAGCTTTGCAAATCGCCAATTTTATCCGGCTATTTTTGTCACACGGTGCACCTATTCCACCTATCGTGGTCAGCGATTTCGGGTGGGCCTTGTTAATTGCAGCATCGCAAACATTCTGTAAGTGTACTGTGACAGGTATCTAGTGACACCTGCCATCACTTTAAAATAGCATACAACTAGAGCAGTTATACCGACATACTATGAGAGTCAAGTCACCAGAAATTCAAAACAACTAGAGTCAAAGAGGAACGAGATAATTTCCGTCGTCCTCTCTCGAGTCACTCGACGGGAAGACGCCTAGGCGATGAGTCACGCCAAACTGATCAGTATAACTTAACGTCCTTTTCAATTCAATTTTATATTTTCATTCTCTCAAGCCAAAACCAGTTCAAATATCGTCAATAATTTCAAGCAGTAGTGAATTACCAATATCAGTCACATAACCAGCCTTGCACTTGTAAAATCAACTTGAAAAGCGAATCACTATACGCCAGCGATCCACGGTGTCCAAGGGACCACGAGGCGAATCCACGGAATCTGTTAACATCGTCGCCGTACGGCATCCGATAACCCAGTCCTTTGGACAACGAGTTCACCAACCTCAAATAATCGGTGACGACCGATTATTTGGCGCCATCTGCACCGTCTTCACAAGACGATTATCAAAGTTACGGAGCCGTCGTGCCGCCTCATCGTGCAAGATAGACAAGAGCTAAGTTCCGAAAAAACTGGTTTTGTATTATTTCTTCAAATATCAAACATTTAATGGTCACATATCACCTATCGTTCTTGTTAATGTCGAGAGTCAAAATATAGCGGAAACTTACAATATATTTCCCCGTTCGAGTATCAAGTAGATTCCAACTAATTTTTAAATATCATGTATATAGGCGTATTTTAGAGTGTGAATGTGGTGTGTGAATGAATTTTTTGGAAAACCGTACAACTAAAGTATCTGAAAACGCAATCGCGAAACGAACAATTGTCATTCTCTCTTATTTCTCAAATAAAAGCCGGTTGGTCGTTTGAACACGCCGGCACTATCAATATAAACTGTTTCGACATCTATTTGATTTTTCACGTCATCCTTCCATGTTCATTATAATCCGTTACAGTACCGATTTGCAGGATTATCTGCAAAAATGTTTCAACGCTGTGGTGAATGGTGAAGACTCACTTCCAGCTTCTTACTTACGACTGGATGTTCCCCATCTCATCGCAATGTTGTCACGATGGGAATCGTTGAAAATCGATAATATTGGGTGTGCCGCACGCAGGTTCTATTTAAGATGCCTGAGTCAAGCATATAAAATGTCTGACTTTAATGATTTAAGTTATTCACTGGAGTTTTTTAAGAGAGGCTCTCCAATAGCCACATCTTCGTCTGTCGAAGCGGAGTTTAACGACCTTAAAAATCGGGCATTTAAAAACAAATTACCCATTCGTGTGGATAAATTCGTATTGCAGCATTTGGACCACCTGGATGCTAAGATTAAACTAGCATCGAACCCGAGTGATCTTCCATCGCATAATTCTGATACACTGAATCTAACGAGAGTAGAATAGGGCACCTTTGGGGCGTCACAACAAACCCCCCTTTCCCCCCGCGTGTCCCCCTTGGCGCCAGGCTTCCCCCTCAAGGTCGTCTGGGCCCTTTTCCCCCTGTCGGTTGTCCGTTACGTGGGGGAGTCAATGTGGGCCTGTCCCCCTCCCTTATTCGTTATGAGGGGTCGTTTTTTGGGGGGTGGCCGTCTGTCGCGAAATTTTGAAGGTGTTACCCCTTTCCTTTGGCGCCGAGGATAGGAGGGGATGGGTGCAGGATAGCAAGATGCAGTGCCACGTTAATGTTTATATGAATACTGTTTATTAAATTCTCAAGTATACAAGAATGTGAGCGAGATTGCCCGCGTGAAGACGATTACAGTCTTAAGCCTATGAGTAATACCTACAAGTTTAATGCAAATGTGAGGATACATTTCGGGGTAAGTACCAACTTAATCCTATGAGTACCCACACATACATACAATTTTGACGCAAAGGTGAATGTTATCCTAATTCTACGAGTACAATTTTTAATTCACAAGTACAATTTTTTCGTGAGGGGTCTCCGTGGTGCGAACCGTGAGATCTTGTTGGTGATTGGGCGACTCGACGGGGCCAGACGGTTGAAATAACGATGGTCGTTGCTTCGGCGACGCTCCGAGGAGTTCTTTCACCTCAACGGTCACATAATAGGGGAAGAGCTTGCTTATCTCAAGCAGGACAATGTCGAGGTAATTATCGCAGAATTCGAGATCCATTAGGGGCCTGATGTGTTTCAGAGCAGCGTTATACTCCCTTTGAGCTATTAGTGCAATGCTTTGCAAGGTGGGCTGCGTGGGTAGCAAAGTCTTGACTTTTCCCACGATGAACTCCACGAATAATTTTTTACACTGATTGACGTCATCTTCCAATTTTTTCAGCATACGTATTCGTTCTTGTACGCAGGCGGCTACCGATATCAATCCATCAAAGGTGGTCTTTTGCATCACGATCGAAGGTTGATAGAGTTTCTGACGTTTGGCGGATGGTTGACAGTCCTCGTGGTCGGAGACTCGCGCGTCATCGCCAATAGCGTTTGACGAGATATCCGCGTCGACCGTTGGCACGTCGAACCGGATCGCTCTTGCCCCGTGAGCGGTGGTGAATGCTAAATTGCATTCGCCGAGTTCGAGGATGTCGAGCTGCCACTGGGCGTCGGCGTATATATCGAAGGCAAAGTAGTCCAAAATGATATCCGTCGCATCGGTCAGCGCGATCCACGAATCGAGATTCAGGCAAATACCGCCGGAAGAATTATTCACCAGCCGAATCAGTGGTTCGAATTCCGTGCCATCTCGCAATCCAAGTCCGACGTTAATTTTCTTGGTGAACGAATGGTTTAAGCCGTATGTGGTAGACAGTAGTAGATGTTTTTCTGTCTGCTTCAACGACGGAGGGTAGGGCTTGAAAAGTCTGCGCCGATTGCACACCGGTAAACTCGTCTTAGGCGTAGCCATTGTGCGACGTTGTTTCTCTCACTGTCAACGAGGAACTGACGTGACTTTGCGGTTACCCTGCTTTAATACACGTGTAGACTTGCTATGAAATGATTATATAGCTCATATGATTTTTATAGTGCCCTCTACATTTTTGCGTAATGATCGGTGTGTACGTGTGTGCGTGTGTGATATAGTTCAAATCGACAGGCAATCAGCCGTGACTTGGTAGGGTAACGGCTGGTCTTCGAGCCCCCCGTTTGGCAGTAGCAGGGGTGCGATCACCTGTATCGGTCACCTGCACTGCGTTAATTGGCCCTAATCTCCGAAACGACTCTTAGACCCCCTGCTAAGAGGTCGAGTCGGGAATGACCATAAACATGTGACATGCCGACCGTGACCGTTATCGCGAGTGGCTCGCAAAATGGCGCTTTGCAGTTGGCCCGGTAGAATGCATTAAGAAGATCGTGTGAGAATTGTCAAAAATCTTACTGCACCCGCTCGCGTGAGAATAACTTCGTTTTCAGCATGAGACACGCATAAAGCTAGGGAGGGTGTGGGAGGGTGAGGGGGTTCTAGGTGATATATTTAGGCATATTTTCCAATATTTTGGTCATTCTATCGTAATCCTCGATCGAAGCTGAATCGCCGAGTCATTCTTCCCCTTTGTCTCTCTTTCGCTTGAGAGTAGAGTTATTTATTCGATTTTACGCGAGTTTTTAAATTAAATAAACGAAATGTCTGGTGTCTTGCGCGTTTACCGTGATGCCGTTTTGAAGGCGGCGTTTTACGCTAGGCAACGGAATTCAAGAATTGACCGGGAATGCGATATTCGTTGGAGGCGTTCGATCGCACGTATGTCGGCTGACGCGCTGTTGCGTGAGCTGAGACGTTTGATCGGCGCTTGTAGCGAGCGGGCCATTGGGTTGATGCACGCGGCCGGTGTTTTTAAGAAAACGAAGGAGTGCATCCGGATCGCGGCCGAGACAGTGCTAAGACGGGGCACGGGTCATTTAGCCGTGGTGGCACCGCTGATGGCGGAATATAACGAATACCGCGGTAAGTCAAGAGTTTATATTTCAAGTGGTTTAAATGTATAGCTATAAAGTGCTGAGTGAATTAATTCTGAAAAATTTCATTTCTACACGCCTCACAGAACTGTCGAACATGCTGGAGGCTTCCGCGGATACGGAGGAGATGCTGTGCGAGGCCCTGGACCGGTACGAAGATGCCGCTATGGTACAGAGTGCACCGCTACTCGAACCCCGACGCTCCGAGATGGTCGAAAATGCGAGTGGCGGGGAGACTCCGGTTGTCGATGAAACTGCGCGACCTGCTGCTGCGACTGAGGACGTGCACCCTCAACCAGGCCCGTCAAGAGGATATCGGAATCCTTCACCCGTAAATGCTGTGCAGGGAGCAGTAGCATCTACTTCCAGCGATTCTCCTGACGAGGGTAAGTTCCAGCAAATACAAATTCGTTTATTTGTCCAATATACGCCCGCCGTCGAATACGCGCGTTTTTCATTGTTTGCCGAAATCAATATTTACACGGTCAATTTCATATGCGAACAGTGTCGGTTACCGCTAGTCTATACGATCCCGTCTCCCAGGCTTCGACCGTAAAGCTGCCGAGACCTGATCGGGCAGAGATGGCCACCGATTCAGGTATTGTGCGGCGCGTGATCTTAGTACACCATACCTTCCTGCAAGCGCGACGTGTCAGATATATATATTTCCTTTCTCCGTATATAAAACCAGAAGAAGAAGAAGAAGAAGGAGAAGAAGGTCTTCAAGCGGCCTTGGAAGAAACGGCCCTAGATTTGCTGCGATTGGTGGAGGAGCGGAGAAATGCTGTGAGGGCCGAGGACGGGGAAGAGGACCAGGGCGAAGATGCGGCTGAGCCTGTAGACGAAGGTGAGGACGAGGATGAGGAAAACGCGAGTGTTTGCACGGCGACTACCGAGAGTATAACACCGCCATTAAGTCCGGGTTCATCTTTCGATAGCGCGATATTTTCGCTGGATGATAGCGTGGATGCGGACGTATTGCACTTCCCGTAAGCCACGTACGAGGCAGCACGTTCGTAGCGGGGGCGGGCGTGCGTTTGATAAATAATTTCCAATGTTATACTCTGCACTGTACATATAGCTGTATTATCTTATCATCATTATTGATCAATGTTAAATAAATGAATAAATGAAATATCTCATTTTCTTTCGACTCCCGCACACCAGGACAATCGCTGAACGTCGAGGGCAAAGTTTCCGTGAACAGAGGTTTCGGTACGACCGATCTACAGATCGGTGGACGTCAACGGATGACCCGTGTGAACGAAGGGGCCAATACCTCTGGGCTACCGAGTGCCGGGGCAATGGCTGTTGACTCTGACTATAGCGATTCCGACAATGACTACGACACGACTCCCGACGACCACGACGACGACGAAAGCACAGCGAAAGTCGACAACGACAACGACGCGTTAGTTCTCAAAGGAGACGATAAGAGTGGGCGAAAGAACGAATTGCAGAGAGACGAGGTTGAGCCAGAGCCGCTAGAGCCGGGAAGACGATTTAGTATTCTCGGGGAAATTTCGAGGCACATCAGGCGATTCGATATTACCGGGCGCGAGCTGAACATTAAGATCAACATTCCCGACGATAGCGCGAATCCTTTGGAGTGGTTGGAGGGAGCGTTCAAAGATCTGCATGCTTACGTCACCGCCACCTGTCACGCGGACGATTATATCGGTTTCATTTTTCACGCGGAAAGTTTCAACGAGGGGTCTGCATGGTTGTCTTTCCGTCCGGTCCGCGATTCCCGCTACAGCGATCTGTGGAAGCTGGTTTCCAGTGTTACACAAAGTGCAGCCGAGTTTGAAATCGACAAGGTCTTCACCGTCACCGTTCATACGGTCAAGGTACCATCCGGCCGTGGCAGGGCATTGCCGATGACACACGCCGGTGTAATGAAAAAGTCAATAGTTCGAATCGCGAACACGGACGGGCTCTGTTTACCGCCTGCACTGGTCGTGGCGAAAGCCCACGCCGAGAGGGGTTCGAGTCGGAGCGGGACGCTGCACGAGCGGTACGACGCGATACGTTATCCCGGATCGCGTCTGCAACGAGAGGAAGCGCGGATGCTCGTTGAACGGGCCGGCATCGTGATCCCCGAAACGGGTTGCGGGATGTTAGAGCTTAATAGATTTCAAGATTTCTTGGCTCCGACGGGGCTAGCGATCGTGGTTTACGAGCTGGGAAAATTAGGTACCGGTGACGCGGTTCTTTACAACGGTACGACCGGTGTTACGGACAGGGGTCTGAGCGTTACCCATAGGTTGAATATTTTGTACAACCCCGATGAGCGGCATTTCGACACCATAACGAATCTGACGGGGGCTTCGGCAGGTCGCTTTTTCTGCGAGGGTTGCAACAAGAAATTCAAACAAGGCAACGAGCATCGGTGCTCGCATCGGTGTCCACAGTGCCTGGGTACACCGCTGTGCGACATCGGGTCCGCGGAATTGGAATGCATCGACTGCAGACGCGTGTTTCGGGGTAACGCGTGTCTCGAGAGGCATCGTAAGTTGGGCTCGTTTAGCACCCGCCGAAGTGTGTGCGGCACGCTCAGTTCTTGCATAAATTGTTCTCGCATCGTCAATCTAACAGCAGGCCCGCACTCGTGTGAAACCCGTTTCTGCCGGACGTGTAGTCGTAGCCGTCCGCACAATCATTTCTGTTTTATGGCCCCCTTGACAAAAACGCAAGATGCAGCGGGCGATTACATCTTCATATTTTACGATTTCGAGACACAGCAGAGCCAAACGATCCCCGGAGACGCCGCGACAAACGTCCACGTGCCCAATCTGTGCGTGGCGCAGCAGGTGTGTACCCGTTGTATCGACGAAACTGACATCAAACGCGGCTGTCGCTTTTGCGGTCTCGTGCGCGAGTTCGTCTTCAGGGCGGATCCTGTGAGAGAACTGGTCGAGTTTGCAACGCGGCCGATGCAGAAATTCACTCGCGTTATCTGTATCGCCCACAATTCGAAAGGGTTCGATTGTCAGTTTATTCTGCGGTACATAGTCGAGCGAGACGTCAACCCCCCGACGGTAATATTAAACGGAAGCAAAATTATTATGCTTGAGACGGGCCGTACGCGCTTCTTGGACTCTCTGTCGTACATGCCGATGGCTCTTTCCGCGCTCCCGAAAGCCTTCGGACTACCGGATAGCTCGGTGAAAGGATTATTCCCGCATCTCTTCAATGCCCCCGAGAACGCCGGCTACGTGGGACCGCTCCCCGCGGCACGATTCTATGCCCCGGATCGCATGAGTGGTGCCGCGCGAGCAGAATTCTACGATTGGTACAACGATGCCGTGGCTAAAAATTACACGTTCAATTTCGATTTGGAGCTGGTGGCGTACTGCAAATCGGACGTGGATATTCTTCGTCGCGCCTGCATCGCGTTCCGGGCGATATTTCTCGAGTGCGGCGGTGTGTGTCCTTTCACCGAGAGCACAACGATAGCCTCGGCTTGTTCGGCAGTGTTCCGCAAAAACTTTTTACAACCGGACCGCATAGGGATCTTACCCCCGGGGGGTTACAGGCTAGCCGACCGCCAATCTCGAAAGGCCATCCAGTGGCTCGTTTGGATGGAGCGGGTGCTGGAGCGGACCGTGTTGCACGCAGGGCGCGGCAGGGAATATCGGATACCCGAGACCGGGCGTCAGGTGGACGGTTACTATGTCAGCGGCGACGGGTCCAGGCACGTGCTGGAGTTTCACGGCTGTTTCTTTCACGGGTGCCGAAGCTGCTTTCGTATCAATCGCGATCGGCATCTCGTGAACGGCATCACGCTCGACGCGCGCGCCGAGGAAACGCGCGCCAAGACCTCTCGGATGAGACAGTTGGGTTATCGCGTGACGGAGATTTGGGAATGCGCGTTCGACAGGGAGTTTGCCGAAAATGAGGATATGCGACGATATTTAGTACATCATCCTTTGACCGTGAGCACGGCGGGTAGCGAGCCTCTGAATCCGCGGGACGCGTTCTACGGCGGACGCACCGGTAACACTTTGCGCTACCGAGAAATCTCCACCGACGACGCGGAGGGTGCAGACGCGAAGCAGGAGATACGTTACGTGGACGTCTGTTCCCTGTACCCGTGGGTTTGCAAGAACGGCCGATTCCCGGTTGGACATCCGACCGTTTACGTGGGTGACGAGTGTAAGCTACTGACAGGCCCGACTGGCAAGGACATCTCGCGAGTCGAGGGTTTGATCAAGTGTCGCGTCTTACCACCACGGAATCTTTATCACCCCGTGTTACCGTTGCGTATGCACGACAAGCTCATGTTTGCGTTGTGTTATTCGTGTTGCCTGAATTTCGAACAGAACGAGTGCCCTCACGAGGATAGCAACGACCGGCACTTTGAGGGTACCTGGGTTTCGCTCGAGCTAAAAAAGGCCGTTGAAATGGGCTACGAGATCTTGTCCGTGCGAGAGATCTGGCAGTACGAGACAACTTCCTTCGACCCGTCCACTCGGCGAGGCGGCTTGTTCGCCGCTTACATCGACACGTTTCTGAAGATGAAACAGGAGGCGAGCGGTTGGCCCGTCGAATGCGTCGATGACGCGACGCGTTCACGCTACCTCGCAGAGTACGAGTGGGTCGAAGGTATACGTCTGGATAGGGTCAAAATTAGGAAAAATCCCGGGTTGCGGTCAGTTACAAAGTTATGTCTGAACTCGTTTTGGGGTAAGTTTGGGCAACGTGAAAATCTGACGAAAACAAGCATCGTCAAAACCCGACAGCAGTTGCTCGAGTTGATGACCGATCCCGAGATTGAGCTGCAGCATCTGCTGACGGTGAACGAGGACGTGTTGTACGTCAGGTGGGCGTACGCGCGACACAGCGTCAGCCCCTCACCGCTCGCCAACGTTGCGATAGCCGCCTACACCACGGCTCAGGCCCGTCTGAAGCTTTACTCTTACCTGGAAAGGCTCGACCGCCGCGTTCTGTACTACGACACCGACTCGGTCATTTACACGCGTGACAAGACTCGACCGGACGATTACGAGCCGCCGACCGGAAACTTTTTGGGCAATTTGACGGATGAGCTGGACGCTTACGGTGCCGGTAGCTACATCCGCGCTTTTGTCTCGGGTGGCCCGAAATTTTACGCGTTCATTGTGCGTCGCGCCGATGGCGAGGACGTCAAAGTGTGCAAGGTGAAGGGAATAACTTTGAATTACACCGCCGGCAGTCGCGTCAATTTTGAGTCCATTCGTCGGATGGTAGTGGACGGTGCGAATCCGATCGAAGTAGAGTACCGGGCGATTCGCACAACGGCGCTGCACGAAGTGGTAACGCGTACCGAAAAGAAAACCTGCAGACCCGTGTTTCTCAAAAGACGTTGTTTGCCGGATAGCTTTGACACGCTCCCCTACGGCTACCGACGAACATAGGCTGTAATAAAACTCGGTCTGCCGAACGTGAGCAGGACGCGTTACAACACGCTGTCCCAATCTCAATCTTTCTCTCTCGCTCTCTCACTCTTTCGCTCAAGCTACCTGCGTACGGACAGACAGACAGACGGACAGACGGGCAGCAGACTTTGACTGGACGAACCGGCGGACAGAGGCCCCCTTGGAGCGAAGGGTCGGAGGGTCAGTCACGGACGTGCGACCTATTTACGTCGACGTCGAAATACCTGTGTGGACGCGCGCGTGGAGTCTGAGCTGTTGAACAGGTGAGTGAATCACGGGGTGACCACCCTGGAATAAATTTCAAATATCTGTCGCGCAGCGTATGAAAGGAAAAAAAAAAAAGAAAAATCAGCTCGCGGACGCCGCGTGGCGCGCTGGCTATCAGCTCATTGCCCAGCGCGCGCGCGTGCAAACGAGCTCGACACGCACGCCGCGTGGCGCGCTGATTATTAGCTGATTGTACAGCGCGCGCGTGCGCACCGACGAGCTCAACACGCACGCCCTCCGCGCGCGCGAAAGTTGGCTCGTCCAACGGACGACGCGTGCGCGCGCTGATATCAGCTGGTAGCCAGCGCGCGCCGGGGCCCCGCGCCGCCGCCGCCGCCGCCGCCGCCGCCGCCGCCGCCGCCGCCGGAATGAGCTCTTTAGAAAAAAGAAAATTATTAAATAATACCGTGCTTCGATTTTGTTCGGGCATTTACATTTTGACCCTTTGACTTTTTGCAGAACATAGCGAAATAATCGCTAGAATAACGATAACAACACCAGCGACTACAACAACAACCAACAACCATAATGGACACACGATGGAAACATCCGTTTTCAGCCATCGTGGCCGGTCCATCGGGCTGCGGCAAGTCGAACTTTGTGAAAAATTTCTTACGCCACAGCAAGGACATGTGCGAGACGAGATTCAGTCGAGTCATCTGGTACTTTGACGAGTGGCAACCGCTTTACGAGTCCGGCAACGGGATAGAGTACCGCGAGGGACTGCCGCAACACAGCGATTACGACGGCGACAAGTCGCCCAAGCTGTTGGTCATCGATGATCTCATGCGCGAGGCGTCCAACAACGTGGTCGTCGACCTATTCACGAAAGTCTGTCATCACAAAAATCTCAGCGTCTTCTACATTACCCAGAATCTCTTTCACCAGGGGCACGGACAGCGAGATATCTCGCTCAACGCGAATTATATAGTTTTCTTCAAAAATCCGCGGGATCGCGGTCAGATTCAACACCTCGCGCGACAAGTCTATCCGGAGGATCCGCGATTTCTTCAAGAGGCCTATCACGACGCCACTGCTGTTCTGCACGGTTATTTACTTCTCGATCTGAAGCAATCGACGCCAGAAAATTGCCGCTTCCGAACGAGTATATTCCCCTCGGACGAAAAACAGTACGTCTACGTGCCGCGAAGGGATATAAAAGGCGGCAACGTTCATAGACTGCCAGTCGTCCAGCTGTAATGCCGCGAAGATCTCGCGCCGCGGCCAGTCGACACGGCTGCGCTGCCAACTTTTGCAAGACGAATACCATCGCATTACACGCGCTGCACAAATTGAACCCGAAACAGAGAGAAGCGTTACTGCGTACGGCCGACGACTCGTTGATAAAGAATATTTGCGAGTGCGCGCTGAACACCTTGGAGGGCAACGTGGCGTTGTCCCACGCACAGAAGACACGTCTCGCCCGTCACAAGCGGACGCTTCGTCGATTGGCCTGTAATCGCGGCAGCTGGAAAACAAAGAAACGAATACTCGTTCAGCGAGGAAACGGATTTTTAGCTTTACTGCTTGCACCTATACTCGGAAGTTTGGCATCTAGTTTATTTTCAAAACAATAGAGAGAGAGAGAGAGAGAGAGAGAGAGAGAGAGAGAGATGGAACGCGCCAAGGAGATGGTTTTAATTCCAATGGAGACGGTCGAGAGAATTCAACGCCGTGGCGGTGAAGGCGTACCCGCGTCTGTATCGTCACCGATCAACACGCTCGCTTCCGCTACTGCTCGCGGTAATCCCGTATCCGGTCTTGACGAGGAGATGAACAATATTTTGAAACAACAGACCGAGGATGACCGGGAAAAGTGGAAGCTTTATCAACAGGCGCTGCAGCGTTATCTGTTCTTTGCAAACGAGTCGCGAAAGCCGTTGCGAGTGGATGTTTACGAGAAGGGTAACAGTTCGGAAGGAAAAATTGATAACGAAGAACAACGTAGTAGTAGCAGTAGTAGTGGGGCCGACGTGAAACGCACCGGACCGAACGAAGAAGAAGACGCCAAAACGATACAGCCGAGGAAAATTATTGCCGCCGTGCCGGCCAAGTTTAACGCAAAGGCGAAACTCTTCACGGACATGCTGAGCGGTGCGTCGACACGCTTGACGTGGAACGGTGACGGGGTAATCTCGATCGACGGAGTACCTGTACCGGGGTCAAATATCGTCGATCTGGTGAACCATACCATGCGCAACAGAAAAACCTTTGACCCGGTGGGCAGAGCAGCGTTTGCACGATTTCTTCACGCGATCAACGTTCCGTGGGAATACGTGGGAAATGAGAATTTTTGGAAAGATATACACAGTTTCGATAACGAAAGTATCGCCGATCTTTCGAGCTTGGCCAACGCATTATCTTCAACGAGGAACGAGCCCGACCTCACCCCCAGTGGGATCCCGCACCTGAGACGGGGAAGATCGTTATCGGGCCGCGCCAGGCCCAGCGGCGAGAACGAACCAGATCACAACGATGAGGAGGATATACACGAAACGCCCGTATCGTACGATCGTCGGAGTGATATAAGACTTTCACGCGATCGTTCCAGTGCTGAAAAACGTGCAAGAAGCAGCGCTGAAAAAAAACCCAGGTGGAAGACTCTCCGGCTGAGAAAATAATGGAAATGCTGGATAGAACGTATTACGACGCCTCTCATCCCGCGGGGTACGCGGGGGCTCAAAAACTTGAACGAGTCGCACGCGGGAATGTGAGTCGTAACCGATTGGTTAGAAAATGGTTGGCTGCCCAAGACGCTTACACGCTGCACAAACCTGTCCGAAGAAAATTTCCGCGTGCAAGATACAACGTTTCCAACATCGACGACGTGTGGGAGGCCGATCTGGCTGACCTTAGCTCTATGAAAAAACACAATAACGGCCACCGATATCTATTGGTTGTCATTGACGTCTTGAGCAAGTACGCGTGGGTGGTCCCGTTGAAACGTAAGACTGCAGCAGCCGTCGCCGAGGGATTTCTACGCGTGTTGGGCACAACACCTCGCAGACCTGTCTTGCTGCAGACGGACAAGGGCAAGGAATTTGTCGGAAGCGCCTTTCAGAAGATACTCGCCGACAACGAGATAAGGTATCGAACCACCCGCAACCCCGACATAAAAGCGGCCATCGTCGAACGGTTCAATCGCACGCTCAAAGAACGGCTCTGGCGATACTTTACGCGCAAGAAGACGCGACGCTACGTCGACATCCTGCCTCAGGTCGTACAAGCCTACAACGGGTCTGTTCACTCGAGTATCGGCATGCCGCCGTCCGAGGTGACGCTTCGGAATGCCGCAGATGCGCGCGCGCACATGCTGAAACGTTATCCAGCCCGTCTCGCTGGTAAGCCAAGATTTCACAAGAACGACTTCGTAAGGATCAGCAGGACTAAGGGTACATTCGAAAAGGGATATGTGGCAAACGGGAGCGAAGAAATTTTCAAGATTTGACGCGTACTCGCACGCTCGCCGATCGTCTACGTGCTGGAGGATATGGCCGGTGA
Source organism: Rhogogaster chlorosoma (assembly GCA_944452935.1). Taxonomy (NCBI): domain Eukaryota; kingdom Metazoa; phylum Arthropoda; class Insecta; order Hymenoptera; family Tenthredinidae; genus Rhogogaster; species Rhogogaster chlorosoma. The sequence goes on along the minus strand of OX101800.1, from coordinate 13,963,188 downwards.
GGAGATCGACGGTGCGTTCTACGATCCCGAACTCCAACTGGTGGAGGGAGAACACGCAGCACAAAATCACGCGAGTCAAGGTGTGAGGATTCAGTAAGCACGCGTTTGCCGTTCGAACGACACTTCCTGAAACGAGCGCGTGCACGGGGACGTCATGGAGAGAGATCAGTTTTATATTACTCTGCCGAGCAACAGCTCGATGCAATTTTTTCCGAGCAATCGGACCTGCTGCTACGTAACCCAATTACCACGGACGATCGAGTTGACCGGGGCCTGGGAGGTCGGACTTGCCGAGATTCATTATCCGCTTACGTTGGCGGTGAACGCTGCGTCGAGAGTTCTACCTGAAACGGAAATACAGCGAAGGTCACAGTCAAAGACACAGGCAAGGATACCTTCGTGCCTGATGTTCGTCTACTGTGACCTCGTGGAACCGCGGATAGTCGGAGACGTTTACGCCCCTCTGTTGCGAGTCATCAAGGCATGCGGAACACCGCAATCCATCCGCGGGGAGTCAGAGATGACGATTCTCTCACCTCCGCACTATCTACCACTGATGCTTACAAGTTTCCGTACGATTGAAATCAATATTAGGACTCATACCGGCGAACCTGTGGCATTCGAGTACGGGACGTTGACGACCACGCTGCACTTCCGTCGTATTCAACAATAAGGCGATTCACCTCCTCGAGCCAGAAGAAGAAGAAGAAGAAGAAGAAGAGCAATAACAACGACAACAACGGGCGGTCAAATAGTCTTGGTAGCCCCGAAGAAAATAGGCGCATCACCAGATGGCACATTAAATCGAACATTACGAGTCGCAGCTCGGTGGCGGAGGTATCGAAAACTTCTACCGCGGTGCGCCGTATCAGCGAGGACACGGAATCGGTAGTTTTCTCGGGGGATTGTTTCGTAGAGTATTACCATTGTTAACCAGGGGGTCTCGGGCCGTGGGAAAAGAGGTTTTACGTTCCGGCGCGAACGTTTTATCGGATATGCAGAATCACACACCGTTCAAACAGGCGTTCAAAAGACGGGCGAAGGAGACGGGGAGTAATCTGAAACGAGAGGCTGAAGAAAAAATTGAAGAACTAATGAAGGGGTCTGGTTATAAAGAAGCGGCCGCGGGTGCAAGGCCTCAGTTAACGCTTGCCCGTCTGAAACGATTCGTCGCCGGACGGCCGTCTAATCGACTCAACGCGAGAAAGAAGAAGAAAACCAAGAAGAAGAAGAAGAAGAAGGCGTCCGCCAAGACCGGACGCACTGCTGCTGCTGCTGCTGCTGCTGGCAAGAGTGGAAAGCCGAAAAAACGCGCGATTACCGATATTTTTGGGCCCCGTTAGTCTCTCTCTCTCTCCCACACCGTCAACAACGAAAAGAATAAGCAATGGCCTTCTTACATGCACACTCTGGGGAGTGCATGAAATCGGAACTGGATCTCTTCACCTTACCACCGACGCAGACATCTATCGAGGGAGGTCAGTGGGTCCGCTACAAGCCCGTATCTTCGTTAACCGATGATTCACCAATCGAATTTCTCGTGCCGGGCCACGGTGACGAGTATATCGACCTGGCGCACACCATGCTCAGCGTGCGAGTACAATTGCAACGGTCAGCCGATAACGCAGCTCCACCTCGGCCGTGGGCATGTCCTGTGAACAATCTGCTTCACTCTATGTTTAACCAGGTTGATGTATTCTTCAATCAAAAACTAGTCTCACCGACCAACAATTCGTATGCTTATCGCTCCTACATAGAGACATTACTGAATTACGCCCCGCACGCGAAAGAATCGCATCTCACCGCCGGGTTGTGGACCGGCTACGGCAAGTCGGCATCAGACAACCACACGGGGGATGCTGACGAAGAAGGGCCGGACGGTGGATATGCGGCGCGCAAAGCTATAATGAATAACGGTCGTGTAGCAGATCTGATTGGTCATCTTCACTGCGACGTCTTCAACCAGGAAAAGTTTCTACTCAACGGTGTAGAACTGCGACTACGACTCGTTAGATCGCGAGACAGTTTTTGCATAATGGAGGCGGAGCCCTTGCACAGTCTTCACATCGTCGAGACTTCGTTGCTGGTGCGCCGCGTAAAGATCGGCCCTGGAATCCTATTGGCACACGCACGGACCCTCGCTCAAGGTACCGCAAAGTACCCCGTCACCAGGGTAGAGGTGAAATCCTTTACTATTCACGGGGGTGTACAGGCAGAAATGCTGGACAACGTTATACTTGGACAGCTACCGAAACGCGTGATACTAGGATTCGTCAGCAACAAGGCCTTCAACGGTGACAGGAAACTGAATCCGTTCAATTTTCAAAGCTTTCTCATGAACTATTTGTCACTGTACGTCGATGGGGTTCAGGTCCGTTCATACCCTTTACAACCGAATTTCAAGAAATACGGAGCGACAGGTAACCAGTACATCGACGCCTATCACACCCTATTCTCGGGCACCGGTATACATTTTCTCAACGAGGGAAACGGAATCAGCCGAACGAGTTACCCGAAAGGATTCTGTCTAATGGCGTTTGACCTGACCCCCGATCTCTCGGCCAACTGTCCGTCACATTGGTCTCTTATCAAACACGGGACCCTGAGGATCGAAGTGCGCTTTGACGAGGCTCTGAAAGAAACCATCAACTGCATAGTTTACGCCGAGTTTGACAATATTATCGAAGTGAATGCCGCGCGCCAGGTGATTGCGGATTTCGGCGGTTAAACGGGCCCAACGACTGCTGGTGAGAGAGAGAGCGGAGTCTTGAGTCATCGGGTGGACAGGTGCTCGTCACGAGGGGAATGGACCCCTCAAAGTTGGAAGGGATACAAATACAAGTCTCATAGGGGATGTTTAAAAGGCCGCACGCCCTCACCGCAACGATCAGTCTAGTACCAGTCTTTGAACCGTACGCCAGACCATAAACATGGATTACGTCATTGATATCCAAGGCTTTCGCGATATTCAGCGACAATTTTTGCCAAAAGAGGTGGCAGTGCTTACTCTGGATGAAAGTCACTCTGCGCATTGGATTGTCGAACCACCGCATCCATTTGAAGATCTACATGCCGCCGACCAGACCGGTAATAATCACGTGACCTGCTACCATCATGGGATCGAGTGGTTCGAGGGGGACATTTCGCTACGAAAACTGAATAGCTATCTGAGGGAAATTGCTCGTACAGCCTACCGTATTCTGACCCGCGGACACGAAAAGACAAGATATCTGGAGAAAGCGACGGCGCGGAAGATCATAAATTTGGAAAACTTTGACTATCCGAGTTTTGGCAATGTTGTAATCTGGATCCTTAGATCCTTCAAACAACTACAATTTTATTTTTAAGGAGTTCGTTGTCGAATTAATGGTTGGAACCAAGTCGTATAAAAAGTGAAGTTTATTAAGTACAAATTAAAGTCTTTTACAATCAGGCTAAACTCGAAATAATACGTCTCTGTACGGGTCTCGGTGTTCTGACCCCGAGTCCTATAATGGCTGCTTATTTATTAGATTAAGGAGGTCGTGCTGCGTGCTGCGTCAGGGCTTGCACATTCCTTGGTATTACCAAAGTGTGACTCGACCATCTGGGTTGCAACACCTTGGTATTCGGATTGCAACATCCCTCCCCCCTTGGAGAGAAAATCCTTGTGATTTTCTTCTGAAATCAATCAAATTTTGTGGCTTGCGCCGTTGTGCGTGCGCTTGCCTGTTATGCTATATCTGGGTTAGTAGTTTACATAATGTTTCCCGTTAACATATTTTTTCATACAATCGTTTCTTAAGCTAGGTTAGTATAATTAATTTTTGCTGGCATATTATTTGATGAGAATATTACAAATGATTAGCTTTTATTCGATAAAATGCTTCAAACGATTTACATGTACTCTAAGAGTTTTCTTTTTCACTTTGATGGTACAGTTTACTTCTGAATTTACCTCTAAGATTGTATAAGGGCCGATCCAATGAGATAACAACTTCTTTGATCGCCCTCTGCGTATAGTTTCGTCGTATAATAATACCTTGTCCCCAACTCTGAACCCTCTTTCTTTGGTTCTACGATCGTACTCGATTTTTGACTTCTCTTTGGCCTGTTGCAAAACTCGTGCGTAGTCGTCATAGGTGTACGTTGGTTCTGGATCCTTCTTCAGCGATATTGGTAGTTCAGCTGCATGTCCATACACCAGCTCAAAGGGTGTAAATCTCGTTGCAGTATGTGGCGTTGTGTTATATGCAAACATAGCATATGGTAGCCATTCGTCCCAGTTGCTCTGTTCTTCGTTCACGTAATGTCTCAGGTATTCTGCTAACGTCCTGTGTGAACGTTCTAAGGCTCCATTGGACTCAGGATGATACGCCGTCGTCTGTATCTTGTCGATCTTTAACAGTTTACAAGTATCTTTGAAAACGTTACTCAAAAAGTTGGTACCTTGATCGGTGAGTATTCTTCGCGGTATTCCGTGCTCGCACACGATTCTGGTAGCAAATTCCTTCGCTACGGTGTTAGCCTCCTGATTCGGGATGGGTATTGCCTTGCTGTATTTGGTTAGACAGTCTTGAAACGTGAGGATGTACAGGGTGGAAAGAAATTATTGGTCGCCACTTGGCCAGATGATTTTCCAGCTCGAGATCGCTGGAGATCTATCAAAACTCGTAGCCGCAAAATCGACCTTAACCATGCAATTCAAGGTCAAATTTTTTTATTGTCTTCGAAAATTCTACTTGTCAAGAGGAACAAAAGTGCCTGAGGAACCATAGGTCAAAAATGCTATCTTCTTGGTGAAAAGACAGCTCAAAGACAAAAAAAATCTTAAAAATTATATTTTCCTAAATATTGTTTGAAGGGGCTCAGAATAGATGATAAAATGATAAAAAAAAGCTCTTCATCGCTTAGCCGTAATCCGAAATCCTGTTGCGGGGCCTCGGCTACATCAAATGATTCCGCCAAAACGCCGAAACAGGATTTATTTTATGCACGATGGGGCACCACCACACTGGGGTCTCCGGGTCCGCGCTTTCCTGAATGATATTGTTGCAAAAGATGCTTGCGTGTATTAAGCGGGCAATGGGTACTCGAGAGTAATGAAGGAAGGCAGACACGAAATCAAATGAAACTGACAAAATTGGTTGTATTCAATCAAAATGCGTACACGTCTTGTCTAGTTGAGAGCTAGAGCAAGACTGACTTGTTTTACAATAATGTTTGTTTACCTAGCAACTGAGGTTCTTATATTTTAAAGGTATCTTTTATCATACAGGCTACTAGATGGGTTCGTATAATAGTTTAAATAGCTATGGGGGATTTATACCCGGCGTAACAATATGTTTGGTACCCGATGGATAGGACGACGTCCTGCGCCACACTTATAGCCCCCTCGATCCTCGGATCTCAATCCATTAGATTTTTTCTTTTGGGGAGCTTTGAAGGCGATCGTTTACCGATCTGGTAGGGCGATGAGGACGGTAGCTGATTTGCGACGCCGGGTAGACGAGGGCGTAGCAAGACTAATGTGAAACCAAGACCTTCTCGCCCGTGTTAGGACAAATTTCGAGGGAAGACTACGGGGGTGCTTGCGCGATGGCGGACGACATGTTGAAGCGGGAGTCCAAGCTCGTATGTTGATAACGATGAGAGCAAACGGTGCGATTCTTTGGGCCCCTCGTCCACGTTGCCCTCGCCAACACAACGAGGTAAACCAAGATTAAAGCACAAACAGTCAGCAAAGAGTGTTTGGAGTCATTAATTACCGCGGGAGTGACGAATCGTGGAGACCTGATCTCTGCACACAAGAACACAAACACACACACACACACTCACAGGACTCTGGACCATCGAACGAGAATGTGAAAAATCTACCCGTTACGCACTTATCCATCCACATTTCTGCAGTCAGAGTCGGGCAACGGTTCCTTTTTTTCATTATTTCCAATAAAAGTTCACGGCTAAGCGATAACGAGCTTTTTTCATGATTTCATCATCTATTCTGAGCCCGTTCAAACAATACTTAGAAAAATATAATCTTCAAGATTTTTTTCGTCTTTGAGCTGTCTTTCCACCAAGAAGATCGCATTTTTGACCTATGGTTTCTCAGGGACTTTGGTTCCTCTTGACAAGTAGAATTTTCGAAGACAATAAAAAAATTTGACCTTGAATTACATAGTCAAGGTCGATTTTGCGGCTACAAGTTTTGATAGATCTCCACCGATCTCGAGCTGGAAAATCATCTGGCCAAGTGACGACCAATAATTTCTTTCCACCCTGTACTTGTTTCCTTGTTCTGTTTCTGTCAATGGTCCCACGATGTCTAATGCACATTTCTCAAACGGTTGGTTTGGTGTGTCAGTTATGACCATTGGTGCCCTCGTCTTCCTGCTAAGTTTGTTCTTCTGGCAATTCTCGCATCTCGAGATGTGTTCTTCGACGTCCTTCCGTAATCCTGGCCAATCGTGCTTCAATCGAATTCGTTCGATTGTTCGGTTTACTCCTTGATGAGCCCCTAATGGCGTGTCGTGATACTCGTAGATGATCTTATTTCGTTCTTCTTCCGAGTATTCTTGTGGTTCTTCTTCTCGCCGCTGACTTCTGGTCACTGCGTACATGCGACTCAAGGCATCGGCGTTGGTGTTTGCCTTGCCTGCTTTGTACTCGTTCTCGTAGTCGTATTCTTCCAGCTTCAGTCGCCATCTCATTAGTCGTGATCCTGGATCTTTGACTCCAAATAACCATGTAAGTGGCTTGTGATCTGTAACAATTTTGAATCTGGTACCATACACATACGGTCTGAAATGATTAACTGCCCAGACTATTGCCAGTAGTTCTTTCTCTGTGGTGCTATAATTGCTTTCTGCCGAATTTAGAGTTCTACTTGCGTATGCTATCGGCAAATCTGTTCCTACTGCGCCTTGTGATAGTATTGCTCCGATGGCTTTGTCGGATGCGTCTGTTGTCACGATGAACGGTTGCTCGAAGTCCGGATACTGTAGAATTGGTGCTGTCGTCAACGTCTCCTTCAAATTTTCAAAAGCTTCTTGTTCCCTCGAAGTCCATCCAAATTTTACCTCTTTCTTCAGTAAATGTGTTAGCGGTTTTGCCAAACTCGAGAAATTTTGTATGAATCGTCTGTAATATCCGGCCAATCCTAGAAATCCTTGAAATTCTTTTACAGTTTTTGGGATTGGAAATTCTTCTACTGCTCGTATCTTCTCTGGATCTGCTTTGATTCCGTCTCTAGTGATGACGTGTCCCAAAAAGTTGACCTCTTTCCTCAGAAATTCGCACTTGTCTGGTTGTAGCTTCAATGAATTCTGTCTCAGGCGTTCTAATACCTCTTCCAATCGTTTGTTGTGTTCCTGCAAACTAGGAGCATGTATGACAATATCGTCGAGATAGACATAACATCTTAGGCCTTGTATTCCTGAAAGTACAGTATTCATTAACCGTTGAAACGTAGCGGGTGCGTTCTTTAGTCCAAAAGGCATGCGATTATATTCGTAGTGTCCGTGTGAAGTGGAAAATGCCGTCTTGCACTTATCCGCCTCTTCCATTGGAATCTGGTGGAATCCTGACGCTAGATCTAGTGTAGAAAAATATTTTGCCTTACCCAACTGGTCCAATATTTCGGTGATATTAGGCAGTGGAAAGGAGTCTCCTACAGTAACGTCGTTTACCTTACGGAAGTCAACTACGACTCTCATCTTCGTTTTCCCTGATGCGTCTGCCTTCTTCGGTACCACTAGCAGTGGTGCATTCCATTGGCTCTTGCTTGGCCTGACTACACCTTCGGCAAGCATTTTGTTTACCTGCTCGTTTATCTCCTGCTTGTGTTTCTCTGGAAGTCTATAAGGTCTGACATTTATAGGTGCGATATCTGAATCCGTTGTGATCTTGTGAGTAGCTGTGTTCGTGTGACCTAAATGGTCTCCTTCCAGATGAAATACGTCGTGAAATCTTTCGCATACGTCTAATAAACTCTTCTTTTCTTCTAGATTCAGATGACTAGTACGTAGGTTGTCTCTCAGCTGTTGCATTCGGCTCGCGTTACTCGGTGTCATCGTCCGACATGCATAAACTTGCGTAGTGTCAGCTTTCTCCTGACCTAGTGCAGTGATTCGCACACTCGGTCGCTCCAATTCTACTTCATAACTGTTAGTGTTCAAAATGCTGACCTTGCACTCACCGTCGACTGCGTTGGTGATGCAACTCCCCATGTATACGCCTGGGTGTAACTCGATCCCTTCGACAATGCCTTCTGCGTCATCGATCGTCTTTGCGTAAATTATCTTCTCGCTTCTTGATTCAAGCGAAATGCGAGCTCCTATGGCTCCTAAGCTCCAAATTGTTCCATACAACTTGGCGTATTTTCCAGATCTGAGCTCGACGTCATGCTTCTCGAGGAAGTCGCCTCCTAAGAGACCGTCTGCTTTTAGTGGAAAATCGTCTTTAACTGCATAACAAAGGTGCGATATGTGCCTATCACCAACCCTTATGTTTAGCCTGACCTTACACAAGGTCGTAACCGGTGTCCCGCCTATTCCTCTGAGCGTGATCACACCGTCTTCAGCCATCACTTCGCCGTCAATTTTTCCGACTTTTACTAAGCTTACCTCAGCTCCTGAATCTAATAGCATAGTTCCGTGTCTCGTTTTGAATTCATCTGCCTTGATCGTTGCGTGATTCTTCTGTCCGGCTCCATTTACTAGGCAATTTACTGGTACGACGCGATACGGTTGCCTGTCCGCCGCGCCTGCTCCTCGTTTCCCGAAGTCTCATCGTCTCGCCTGCTGGCGTCCCTTGAAAGACCTGGTTGGGCCCGTTCCTCTCTTCTAGGAGGTCCCCGATTTCTCTCGTAGCCTCGTCTATTTTCTTCGGCTAATCTAGTTCTGCAGTCTCGAATAAAGTGTCCTGGTTTCTTACAAAAATGACAAATTACTTCAACTTTTCTTACGTATTTGCTTGCTGTCGGCAATCGCTGTTGATACTGTGTGTTAGTATTCCTTGAACGGCAATCACGTGCTAGGTGACCCGATTTTCCGCAGTTGTAGCAAGACCCAGTGCTACCTTCTCTGTTTGATCGTTGTTGTCCTCGGTCTGGACCACGAATAGGACCTAGATCGCGTTCTTCTTCTATTGCCAAGGATATCGCTTCCCTGAGCTGCTCGCACCGCCGGCTCTTGACCAGTACCTTCAGCCTGTCGTTCAAACCTCTGACGAATATATTCACGGCTTGTTTTCGTACCTGGCGTTCCAATGTTGACTTAGAATCCTCTTCTGTCGCTTCTCGTATCGTTAATTCGATAACCTGTGCAGTGAGTTGTTCGACCCGTGTTCCATATGATTTTGCATCCTCGTTCGGTCGTTGCCTACAGCTGTTGAATTCTACCTGTAACGAAGCTAATGTCCGTGTATCGATGCTCATCGACTTTAGTTCTTCCTCCAATGCATTCCAGGTGTCAATTGACTTGTATTCTATAGCTCGTGCCGGAGCACCTTTAATTCGCGTGCTCAAAACAGCCTTCAGTAGGTTTTGTGTGTCTGCAGGTTGTATTATCTCACGTGCATATTTACAAGAGCGTATAAAATCACAAACCTTTCCTCGGTCGCTGCTATCGAAGATCTCAATGTCTTTAAGCACTTGTCTGACGGTAGGAGCGTTCTCTGCCATGTCTCCTAATGGTTCTGATTCTGCGGGTACTTGATTCTTACTTCTAACGAATTCACGCAATACCACACGGAGTTCGTCAATTGTATTTTCTTCTGTTACCTCTAGGTGAACGTACTTACAGATTTCAAGAATGTGTTTTTTCTGTAATTCTTGTATCCACGAGGTTCTACCTTCTGCGATACGTCGTTTCACTAAATCCCAGTTCAATGGCATTTGCTGTTCTTCCGAAGCTTCTCGTGCTGCTGCAGCCAGTGATAAATGCAACGCGTGCCTCTGGCTGGGAGGAAGTACGCTAAATAACGGTGAATTATCTCCAAAACTTACTTCTCCCTCCAATCTAGGTGCCGTCGGAGAGTCTACGGATGCTGATCGTTCTACTCTTTTGTTGGACATGTGAGTTTCACTTGAGTCCTTTTTTCTGCGTTCTGCGATGCTGGTTCTGAATTTTCGATCCTGACTTTTTACACGATTCGACGGATCTCGCCGCTGCCACCAGTTGTTGTAATCTGGATCCTTATATCCTTCAAACAACTACAATTTTATTTTTAAGGAGTTCGTTGTCGAATTAATGGTTGGAACCAAGTCGTATAAAAAGTGAAGTTTATTAAGTACAAATTAAAGTCTTTTACAATCAGGCTAAACTCGAAATAATACGTCTCTGTACGGGTCTCGGTGTTCTGACCCCGAGTCCTATAATGGCTGCTTATTTATTAGATTAAGGAGGTCGTGCTGCGTGCTGCGTCAGGGCTTGCACATTCCTTGGTATTACCAAAGTGTGACTCGACCATCTGGGTTGCAACACCTTGGTATTCGGATTGCAACAGCAAGCTGGAACCGACGCGGGAATACTGTTTGTTTCACGGCGTGAAGAAGGAGGAGCTTTTCACGTGCGCATTAAACAATGCTGTCAAGATGAAAAAATGGTTGGCAACCACCAAGTTTCTCAAAGCGTACGACCACCCCCATCGCGTCGATTCGGTATCCGGCAAGTACATCTATACCCGAGTAGAAATTGACGTCAGGCGCAGGTCAGGCCCTACACGGGCTTACCTGACAGCCTGATCAGGCTGCCATCAGGATCACTGATGAGGCCCTGATTAGGAATGTAACGCAGCGTTCTAGAATCACCCGATCAGGCCAGGTGGGGTGTTCCAGTCAAGCCCTGATCAGGCTTTCTGGCTATCCCGACTGGAAATTCGGACACGGCTCCTTCCAGGTAGTGGTCAGGCATGCCTTACTACCTAATCAGGGCCACATGAGGCTGCCTGATCAGGAATGTATTTTTATAATGTGTATTTACAGGAAAAAAAAAGAACGATAGAACTCACGTAGGTGTGAGTATTCGATTTCGCATGTAGATGGACAAGCATAACCATTTCGCTCAGAAAAACGCCATTCGATTTTTTTGACCTGACCGGGATTTGAACCTACTTTCGCTCGCATATCGTATCACTAGTCGCACGCTCTACCTACTACGCCAAACTACCCTATGGCAATTAATCCAACTTCTTCTTATTTGTTGGAACCTCGGAACTTATGATCGGTTGTACGAACTACACGAAATGAACATATTTCGTTCATAGAAATTATTTGATATTTCTACTATCTCAAAAATTGGTAGCTGAATTGAGCGTCTGAAATATTTTCGTAAATTAGCATATATATATACGGAATATAAAATCAACGAGCACTCCTTAGTAAGCAGCGCCTGGTCAGTTCCGGACCAGGAGCTCAACAGGCGCACCTTAGTAAGGAATGATTCGGGCTATCCTGACCAGGGGCTCAACAAGCGCGCCTGACTCAAATATATCAGGGTCGACTGAGGCCATACTGACCACGGCCCCAACGAGCACTCCTTAGTAAGCAGCGCCTGGTCAGTTCCGGACCAGGAGCTCAACAGGCACACCTTAGTAAGGAATTATTCGGACTATCCTGACCAGGGGCTCAACAAGCGCGCCTGACCCGAATATATCAGGGTCGACTGAGGCTATACTGACCAGGGCCCCAACGAGCACTCCTTAGTAAGCAGCGCCTGGTCATTGCCGGACCAGGGGCTCAACAGGCACACCTTAGTAAGGGACGGTTTGGGCCATCCTGAACAGGAACCCATCAGGCGGTCCTTCGTAATGCACGCCTTTTGTTAACCTGGCCAGGGCCCCAGCGGGTACGCCTTGTTGGCGGATGCCCGACTATGACCTGGTCAGGGCCGTATTTGGTGTGCCCTATGAAGCACGCCTGAGTTCAACCTCATCAGGGCCTGATGGAACGCCAGGCTGGCCTTATCAAATTTCTACTCGGGTACCTCCCAGTCGAGGACACCGGTCGACAGTAAGTGGCGGAACAATGAGCGTAGCGTCTCGACCGGAGAAGAACAGCAGCAACAAGAGGCACCACCTTTGCCGACGAAAATCGAGAAACGGCAACCACCGCTTCGACCTGAAAGAAAGTCATCTCTACGTCGCCCCGCGGTTGAGCTCGGACCGCCAACACCTGGTCTAATACCGAAGAAATTGGAATATCCGGAGGAAGCGGGAGACGAAGAAGCCTCCGTGGTCAGTGTCTCCGAAGCTCTCGATCAGATCGACCTATACTCGTCAGCTGTGTCCTCCCCGCAGGGCATGACCGTATCCGAAGACGAGGGATATGGACAGTCTGCAAATTCAGCAGGCTCTAGAGATATTGCAGCCGACCCCGTGCGGGGTTTTCGCAGCCGACCGACTACCCTTGGTTTGGACATACCCAACAGCTATTGTCTCCAACACCGATGATCACACCCAACCAGGTTCCCATTGGGTGGCATTTTACGTCGACCCCCACGGACATGGGACTTACTTCGATAGCTTTGGACTGCCACCGCTCGTCCCTCACCATTACCGAAGACTACGAAGAAATTGTCGCCAATACAGTTACAACGACAGGCAGTTGCAGAGCCTTTCTTCAGACGTATGTGGACACTTCTCTATTATGTTTATTTGTTTTATGGCTGCTGGCGGTACTTTGCGCCAGTTTGTCGATATATTCACTGATAACTTTGAGAAGAACGACGCCATCGCCCGATCATTTTATAACAAGTTAGTAAGTAAGGACAAGATCTCAAACGCCTGGCATTCTTACTCCAACAGATGCGTGCAGTATTGTACCTCTAGGAAACATAAGATTAAAAAAAAAAAAAAAATTAATCCCACTTTTAGAATTACACCAGAAAAAATGGTATGTACTCATAAGGTTAAGATGGCACTTACCCCGAAATGTATCCTCACATTTGCATTAAACTTGTATGTATTACTCATAGGCTTAAAACTGTAATCGTCTTCACGCGGGCAATCTCGCTCACGTTCTTGTATACTTGAGAATTTAATAAAATTGTATTCATGGAAACATTACCGTGTCGTTACATCTTGCCACACTGCACCCATCCCCTCCTATCCTCGTCACCCAAAGAAAGGGCAAGCACATTCAAAATTTCGCGACAGACGGTCACCCCTCAAAAACGACCCCTCATAACGAATAAGGGAGGGGGGCAGGCCCACATTGACTCCCCCACGTAACGGACAACCGACAGGGGGAAAAGGGCCCAGACGACCTTGAGGGGGAACCCAGACGACCTTGAGGGGGAAGGCTGGCGCCAAGGGGGACACGCGGGGGGAAAGGGGGGTTTGTTGTGACGCCCCAAAGCTGCCCTATTCTACTAACGAGTAGTTGCATAACGCGAACCCCTAAGGTGATTGATCTTCCTGTGGATCCAATCGAAACCACCAATATCCCGAGCAGAAATTTGCTCAGGGTGAAATCAGGGCCGGATCAGGCCGCCACAATAGCAAATCCGGGCCGGGTCAGGCAAATTTGGTCTGGCCCTGATCAGTGATGTAACGCATTCGCAGATCAGGCCCGGATCTGGCATCTTGTCAGGCCCGGATCTGGCACCTTGTCAGGTCCGGGTCTGGCAACTTGTCAGGCCCGGGTCTGGCATTTTGTCAGGCCCGGATCAGGTATCTTGTCAGGCCCGGATCTGGTATCTTGTCAGGCTCGGATTAGGCACCTTACCAGGCTCGAATCCTGATCCGAGCTTGGTAAGGTTGCATGCATGTCTCAATCGTTGTATTAATTTTTTGATTTAAAATGAATCAACATTTATTGAATTATTATTAGTTACACGTTGTCAAAAATTTCAAAAATATCAAACATAAAATTCTTAATATACAACAACATATAACATTCTTTTATACAACAACAGAATAACATTCTTTTAAAGTTTAAGTTTTTATTTCACTTGACTTAGTCGTTTTTCTTTTTTTCGTTTTCGCTATCGTTCAGTTTTTGTTCCGGGTTTGGCGATGACCATCCCAATCTTTGCATTATCAATGACCGTCGCTAGCCCATTCGAAATTTGTTTCTCCTTGATCGAACCTGCGTGGGGAGTACCATCGAACTCTGCCAAGATTGCATCTGAAATATTTTAAATACATAGAAAAATTAGTGAATATACATAGAAAACTCACATCTGTACATTATGATTATTCAATTATTATTTAAACATGGTATACCTCGTATACAAGCATAGAAAACAGTGTCAGTTTTAAATACTTTTTTTCCGCTCGATTGCTTTACAGCTGTGAACTTTAAAACTACGTCACGTATCAAAAATTTTCGAATTACGTTACGTATTGACTGTGAAAGATGTATCGGATCGGAACTGATGAGCAAAGAAATGCCATTTATCTGAAACCAATAGATAGAAAAATCAATCATTTAAAACAATTATGAATTGAAAATACTCTCATAGTATAAAATGGAACCTACGACGTCACGTCGAAGAGTTTTATCCAATTTCAGCCTGTTATCGAATTTTTCAAAATCCTCCAAATTTTGGAAGGGCAACTCCCCAAGTTTGTGAGCATCGATGCTTTGGTCAATTCCTGGCAGTCTCCCTCCGTTTTTGCCTTGAGAATACGACATCACCGAATTGTTTTCGATTTGGCGTATCTTTATTGCGGCAAGTTCTCCTCGAATTTGGCTCAATTGATGATTGAGATTGCGATGAGATTTTGAAATAATCGTTCGCAAGTCGTCTGAATCTGAAATAACCAAAGAAAATTCATAATATACAATATTTTTTAAATTAAGTTTGAAAAAAAAAAATTATTTGAATAACTACTGACCCTCCATCTCGAAATCGACCAGTTCACTGATCGGGGTTTTGGAGAGAGATTGACCGCCGTTTCGATAAGTCGTCTTGGACTTTGGGACCACCGATTCCTCTCCACTCTGCGACATCAAAGATCGCGATCGATTTGAATCACCGCAATGAGCACCTGGACCATTTTTTTTCGGTCACTTTAGTGTGATTTGCATTTAAGTCGGCTGAAATATAAACAGATATTATATGCACAGCTTCAATTTATAAAAAATACAATATTTGGAATAAATGGCCATATTTTTGTATCATCTGTAAGAATAATAATTCTATTAATTTCAACAAAGGAGCAAGCTAGAGAAAAAGATTAAAAAATTTTCTACCTCCCCGCGAGACTGGCAAAGCAAATGAAGTAAAAAAACGGGGGCAAAAGCCGACTAAGCGCGTCCGCGGAGCAAGGTAAGAGCAGAGAGAGAGAGAGAGAGAGAGAGAGAACAGGGTGGCCACTTTTATCAGGTCCTGAAATTCAAGGTCTTTTCCAGGTTCTTTAAGGTCAACAATTTTTTTTTCAAGGTTCGACGAGAGGAAAGAAAGGAGGAATAATATCCCGAGTAGAAATTGACGTCAGGCGCAGGTCAGGCCCTACACGGGCTTACCTGACAGCCTGATAGGCTGCCATCAGGATCACTGATGAGGCCCTGATTAAGAATGTAACGCAGCGTTCTAGAATCACCCGATCAGGCCAGGTGGGGTGTTCCAGTCAAGCCCTGATCAGGCTTTGTGGCTATCCCGACTGGAAATTCGGACACGGCTCCTTCCAGGTAGTGGTCAGGCATGCCTTACTACCTAATCAGGGCCACATGAGGCTGCCTGATCAGGACCTGATCAGGAATGTATTTTTATAATGTGTATTCACAGGAAAAAAAAAGAACGACAAAACTCACGTAGGTGTGAGTATTCGATTTCGCATGTAGATGGACAAGCATAACCATTTCGCTCAGAAAAACGCCATACGATTTTTTTGACCTGACCGGGATTTGAACCTACTTTCGCTCGCATATCGTATCACTAGTCGCACGCTCCACCTACTACGCCAAACTACCCTATGGCAATTAATCCAACTTCTTCTTATTTGTTGGAACCTCGGAACTTATGATCGGTTGTACGAACTACACGAAATGAACATATTTCGTTCATAGAAATTATTTGATATTTCTACTATCTCAACAATTGGTAGCTAAATTGAGCGTCTGAAATATTTTCGTAAATTAGCATATATATATACGGAATATAAAATCAACGAGCACTCCTTAGTAAGCAGCGCCTGGTCAGTTCCGGACCAGGAGCTCAACAGGCACACCTTAGTACGGGACGGTTTGGGCCATCCTGAACAGGAACCCATCAGGCGGTCCTTCGTAATGCACGCCTTTTGTTAACCTGGCCAGGGCCCCAGCGGGTACGTCTTGTTGGCGGATGCCCGACGATGACCTGGTCAGGGCCGTATTTGGTGTGCCCTATTAAGCACGCCTGAGTTCAACCTCATCAGGGCCTGATCGAACGCCAGGCTGGCCTTATCAAATTTCTACTCGGGATGATATTTATGAAATAAATAAAATTAATTCTGAGTTGCATTTAGTTCAGCTAAATTCAGTCGGCTCCGTTCGGTTCGGATCGGCATAGTGCGCGCAGGCCTTGACGCGGAATATTGCGAGGAGCAGAATTGATGAATATAGCATGGAAATAGCACTTGTGACATTTTGGTCAAGTTATTTGTAATTCATTCATTTTCCAGGTTTTGCTGAAAATTGTATCGAATTTAAGGCATTTTCCAGGTTTTTCAAGGCTAATCAAAATTCAAGGCTATTTCCAGGTTTTCAAGGTTTTAAGGTCCAGTGGCCACCCGGGAGAACTCAGGAAAAAACGAAAACGGGCTCCGGTATGTGGCTTGATTCGCATTGATGTGCGTGCGAAGTGTTCTGTCTTTTTCACACGCGCGTGTATTTAACGTCTGAGTGTTACTCTCTCTCTTCATCGTCCCCCCTCCGTGTGTTCTACTAGCGCAAGGGACAATAGTTGTGAAAGGCTTGGACTTGTATCGAGGGGGAGAGAGAGAGAGAGAGAGGGAGGTATGAGAGAGAGAGAGAGGCTTCTTCCTCTTGGGTTTGACAACTGTGTATTCCCGATCCTTGATTAAGGGCTTCGGAAACTGAGGTACCGAGAGTTTATTGAACGGCGGTATCCCAGTTTCTGAGCTTTAAATTACGAATAGGGAATACGTGTTCAGAGGCGTCCAAATTAATTAATTATTTGAATGACTACTGACCCTCTGTCTCGAAATCGTCCAGTTCGCTGCTCGGGGTTTTGGAGAGAGATTGACCGCCGTTTCGATCAGTCATCCTCGACTTTGGGACCACCAATTCCTCTTTACCCTGCGACATCGAAGAATGCGATCGATTTGAATCACCGTGATGAGCACCTGGTCTATTTTTTTCTGTCACTTTAGAGTGTTTTGCGTTCGAGTCTGCTGAAAATATAAACAGATATTATATGCACGGTTGCAATTTATTAAAAAGATGGCAAAGCAAATGGCAATGCAAATGAAGTAGAAACCGGGGGCAAAAGCCGACTGGGCGCGTCCGCGGTGTATCCTGTGCACCCGCGCCCGTCTTTTCTTCGCATTCATGCACATACATGCATATATCCATATGAGCGCTAAATCAAATCACACATGCGGATTATTTGAATCATTACTCACCCTCGGAATCGACGGAATCGGAGTCTCCACTCTCCGACAATGAGGAATGCTCGGAGGAATGCGACCGATATCGCCCCGAGCGACAACAAGACTCTTTTTTTTTCCACTTTCTTGGGATGTGCTGAAAATATAATCAAACATTACATGTACGAAATTATTTGTTGTTTTTTGTATTTATTTATTTACTTTAATTTACTTACGTCTTTTGTTGCTCTTCATATTAGTCGACTCTAAGTCGATTGCAGCTGCTGCAAACTCCTTGTCGAGTGGCTGTGATTTACCTACGTGTGCTCTTATTTTGTAGGATTTTATGATTTCCTGTTCTTTCGCTTGGGCGTGGTTCTCATCCTCTGTCGAGTATACGTAGGGCTCTTTCCCCAGATTTTTTTTTTTTTTTTTCAGCTTCACCGTACGATTCTGAAAATAAATGTACAGATAAAACAAATATATAGGAAAATATATACGTGTAAAAACTGCATACTTGCGTAACCTCGAACAGAAATTTTATAGAGTTGCCATGTATTTGGCGGATCACTTTGAGATTTGACGAGAGTCGTCAATAACTTGGCATTCGCTTTCGAGTAATTCGGGATAAAAAGCGTGACGAGATGATTCTATTTCTCGTCGTAAAAAATCCAGTTGGCTGGTACGAAATCGATGCTCTTCGATTCATCGTCGATGAATAAAACGAGCATGAACTTTTCCTTCACCTCCAGCGCCATGTCCTCTGACGTTTTGAGCACCTGAAACTTTTTCGGATGCATTACGATTTGATCAAACGTAATGTTTGATCAAAATTGATAGTTCCTCAAAATCTTCTCCTTTTTCAAACGTACATACATGTACATATGAACGAGGACAATGCCGTAGTTTAATCTCTTTTTGTTGTTCTCGCATCATTTGTATATACAGGGTGACCCAAGACCCCCGGACCGGAAGGAATAGGTGAATTCCTCGTTTGATTTTGAGACGAAATTCCCTTTTCGAAAACTTCGTCCGATCAACGGTGTCCAAGTTATTAAAGATTAAGAGTAGCTAATCAGCTTCTCGCTTTAGGTCCGTGCCAGCGCCGGGTTAATAGTGAACGGCGGGCAGGGCCCGTGGTTTATTTTACATTTGGCTACTTTCTTCTTCACTTTACGATCGACGCGTATTATTATTATTATTATTATTATTATTATTTTTTTTTTTTTTCTACCGGACCGTAGTTCTACGTGTCCGGTAGAAAAAAAATATATAAAAAAAATAATATAATAATAATAATAATAATACGCGTCGATCGTAAAATGAAGAAGAAAGTAGCCAAATGTAAAATGAACCACGGGCCCTGCCCGCCGTTCACTATTGACCCGGCACTGGCACGGACCTAAAGCGAGGCGCTGATTGGCTACTCTTAATCTTTAATAACTTGGACACCGTTGATCGGACGAAGTTTTCGAAAAGGAAATTTCGTCTCAAAATCCAACGAGGAATTCACCTATTCCTTCCGGTCTGGGGGTCTTGGGTCACCCTGTATATATTAGGTGGTTCGTTTCAAGCGACTATTTTTTTTTTTCGCTCCCATATCAAAATCTTGTTCTGTATGCTAAAAAAGAAATTCTGTGCAAATTTGAGCCCTTAATTTTAATTCTAAGTACTTTATTTTTGATTTTGAAGTTTTCCTATTTAAAATATACAGGAAATTGAGGATTTTTTTTTCAATGGCTTATAACTTCGCGGCATTTAACGCTATTGCAATGCACTTAGGCTCAATTTGAAGGGGATTAGTTACTCTTTGAAAGGACCCCCAACTGATCGACGTCAACTCATATATTGTGGTATATATTGTAACTTGTGGGGATATGCTTCACTAGCTGAAGGCTAGTGAAGTTATCCAAGTTCGCGTGAGTACCTTTGTCACGGGTAATGATTTGGAGCTCCTCCTGGGAAAAGTTGAAAAAATTCCTTTGTTGACCCTAATTACAGACTCGGATAGGTTTTATTCTACCAGAGCTGCCTCCCTACAGACTTGGGATGTGCTAGACTCACAGACTAGGATAGCAATTATAGCTCTATCGTAGCTGCCTTGAGTTCTAACTCACCGAAGCTGCCTGTTACAGACTTGGGTCGTAGTACTCAGACTAGGGTGCCAATTATAGCTACACCGTAGCTGCCTGTACTACGCCGAAGCTGCCTTCTACACGGAAAAAATGTCGGGTGAGCCACACCCGAAAGCACGGAGCGTTGCGCGACCAAGTTCGGTGCGGTGGCATTGCGATATATGCGAGAGGGCAGGTCCTCCGCATGTCGGGCGAGCTAGTCGCCTACGTTTTCGGGAGCGCTGCTGCACCGAAAAAAGAGAACGGAGTCACCGATAATATGCCTCTCCGAGAAAGTAATCAATTCGGGGCGACTCCGTTCTCTTTTTTCAGTGCAGCAGCGCTCCCGAAAACGTAGGCGACTAGCTCGCCCGACATGCGGAGGACCTGCCCTCTCGCGTATCGCAATGCCGCCGCACCGAACGTGCGGTGGCGTTGCATGAACATGCGATAGTGCAGCCGCTTGCCCAACATTTTTTCCGTGTAGCTAAAATGATTTTAATTCTGAAAAGTTTGAATTATTAGATTAATTGCAAACGTGAAAACAAGAATAAGAAAAATGGTTAAGAATGATCAAATTACTCCTTCTGAGGATTTGAGAATTTAATTAGTCAACATTTCGCTCTTAGGAGCTGAACAAAAAATAATAATATAACATAAAATAAAAATAAATGTTGACTCGAATTTTAACAAAAACAAAATGATAAGTCTAAGTTATAAATTTAAATCGTGTCCTAAATTATTGCGTGTTTCGTCTAATTTCTCTGTTTGGCTTTTGTGTCTTTTTCTTATTTCTTTTATTTCTTTAAATTAATGTTGTGTCATACAAACTGCTATTTTAGCCAGTTGTCGATTTTTTTTGTATGAATTTACTTGTCTTTTGGCTGCTCTAGCACAAAGCAAGATTTTAAATATAAATTGAGTTGAAGTTAAGTTTTGATTGATTTGAAATTTAATTACTATTTCGGATCTCACTGCCGCTTTGGCTAGTGAGTCCAGCTATCGTTTGTGAGTCGGCTGGGCGCTTTGCCTCAAATCCGCTGATGAGTGCGGTGTCACCTGTCTTTATATAATGGTCGCGCGGACCAAGATGTCGCGTATTTGCGAGTGGGGGGTGTTGTGACGTAGGTACGTGTGCGCTAGCGTGTGTTGGCTAAACGCACACGTTACAATATATGCCACCAAAGTCATATTGGTGTGAAAAAATCTTATTTTTTGCATTTTCCGGTGAAACGATCAAAGTTACAGAAAAATTTTACACGGTGATTTTAAAGGGTATTCAATTTCCTACAAAAAAAGTCCTGCGACCCAAATCTCTAAGATTGATATTTCTCGAGTTATTGACCCTTGACTTTTTTGTAGTATGAAATTACATTACTAATTACATTCCATTACTCATCTTTTTCCTCACCTGCAACTTAAAAAATAGATAATTACTGAAGAATGCAGTGATAGGAAATTGAAATATCAATATACATTAAAAAATTTAACTCAATAATCCATTAAAATTCCATACTACAAAAAAGTCAAAGCTCAGTAACTCGAGAAATATCAATCTTAGAGATTTGAGTCGCTGGACTTGTTTTGTAGGAAATTGAATACTCTTCAAAATTATCTTGTGAAATTTTTATGTAACTTTGATCGTTTCACGGGAAAATGCAAAAAATAAGATTTTTTCGCACAAATATGACTTTGGTGGCATATATTGCAACTTTTCGCATTATTTAATAGAATTAAATAAGACGATTTTTGAAATCTGAAAGCAGGGCGTGCTGTTGCATTAATTGATTTTGTTGTTCTAGGCGGCTATTTATTTATTTAGTGTTGCGACAAACTCTAGCTTCACTACTGACTTGTATCGCCACTTAGGGGGACAAAAGCAGTAGCTCAACAGAAGAAAATATCTGTTACTAACAGAAACAAATTAGGAAATTTATCCTGTTTATCGAAATCGAGAATGTTCTGAGCGGCAAACATGAGCGTGTTAAGGCTAATGAAGACGCCAGTGCATCTAGATTCGATCTCCTAGATTTTATGTTATGTTTTATGCAAAAGAAAGTGAAAAAGCTGGAGTTGAGAGTGTTCAGAGCGGCAAACACGAGCGTTTTACGGCTAGTGAAGACACCTGTGCACCTAAACCCAGTGGATTTACTGTTTTGGGTTTAGTCGAGTAAATATTCAAGTTTTAACTAAATTTATGTTTTATTTTAACAATGATTTGTTTAAAAAGGAAATAAAATACAAAAAAATAATATTACAAAAATAATAGTCTAATTCGAATTTCTTTAACTCTAACTTTTCTGATTCGATTCTAAATCTGTGACTCTAATTTCTCTAAGTTTTACGAATATCCCGACAGGCGATTATTCTGCTATTTCGTTATTATGCCGCGTTTGGCGATTTGCTAAATTTTATATGTTATCGAGATCCCGACAGGCGATACTCTAACGTATTGATTCTAAGGGGAATCGTTTCAAGATGGCCTTGAAACGATTATGCCAAAAATTAAGTGAAATAATGAGCCAAGTTATCCCGACAGGCGATAAATGCTGCTGAGGCTGGTCAGCTGTCCTCTATTTATACTAGAATCTGACGTCACGCCGGTCGTTGCCTACCGCGTAAGGGTGTGCGCGCGCCGCTCTCTCCTCGGAGCGAGCCTGATACGTTACAATATATACCACAATATATGAGTTGACGTCAGTCAGTTGGGGGTCCTTTTGAAGAGTAACTAATCCCCTTCAAATTGAACCTAAGTGCATTGCAATAGCGTTAAATGTCGCGAAGTTATAAGCCATTGAAAAAAAAATCCTAAATTTTCTGTGTATTTTAAATAGGAAAACTTCAAAATCAAAAATAAAGTACTTAGAATTAAAATTAAGGGCTCAAATTTGCACAGAATTTCTTTTTTAGCATACAGAACAAGATTTTGATATGGGAGCGAAAAAAATAGTCGCTTGAAACGAATCACCCTAATACAGGGTCACCCAAGACCCCCGGACCGGAAGGAATAGGTGAATTCCTCGTTGGATTTTGAGACGAAATTTCCTTTTCGAAAACTTCGTCCGATCAACGGTGTCCAAGTTATTAAAGATTAAGAGCAGCCAATCAGCGCCTCGCTTTAGGTCCGTGCCAGTGCCGGGTCAATAGTGAACGGCGGGCAGGGCCCGTGGTTTATTTTACATTTGGCTACTTTCTTCTTCACTTTACGATCGACGCGTATTATTATTATTATTATTATTATTATTATTATTATTATTATTATTTTTTTTTTTTTTTCTACCAGACCGTAGTTCTACGTGTCCAGGTTGACCGGACCGTAGTTTTCGGTGTCCAGGTGGACTGCACCGTAGTTTTCGATGTCCAGGTCGACCACACCGTACAAATTCATAAATTTTCAATCCCATGGTCAATTTCAGAAAAAAAAAAAAAAATAATAATAATAATAATAATAATAATAATACGCGTCGATCGTAAAGTGAAGAAGAAAGTAGCCAAATGTAAAATAAACCACGGGCCCTGCCCGCCGTTCACTATTGACCCGGCACTGGCACGGACCTAAAGCGAGGCGCTGATTGGCTGCTCTTAATCTTTAATAACTTGGACACCGTTGATCGGACGAAGTTTTCGAAAAGGAAATTTCGTCTCAAAATCCAACGAGGAATTCACCTATTCCTTCCGGTCCGGGGGTCTTGGGTGACCCTGTATTATTGAGAAAAAATGTTCGACGGTACAAAATGCAATTTGCGCAATTATTTCTCGTCATCTGGTCCGATGCCAACGTATGTATGAGTACATTTATGTACTGTGACGTGCATCGCCGACGGTGGGGATACTCCCGCGACAGGCCGCGCCAGCAAATACGCGGCGATCCGCTGTGGGATTGGTTGGGGGTCGAATTTAATTTAGAAACACAAAACTACAATAATTTAGAAAATGTTGAATTCGAGACAATACTAAAGTGTTGGGCGCCAGGTACCTAATGGTACCGCGATAACGAAATGACAAGAACAAAAAGACCAGAATAATTGAAATGAGTAATGTGAGTTAACTGTAATCAAAACCGAAATCAATAAAAATTAAACTATACCCCGAAAACACACAAGTTCCGCGACAGCTCTGGGTGAGGGAAACATGGGGGCGAAATAATTAGGGCGAAGCGAACAATTTATGGTTTATGGAATTCCGACAAAGAAACCAATATATTTTCAAAATAAAAACAATACGGCATTTCCCGTTCAATATACGGAAATATCGTTACTAACAAATCAATACGAACAAATAATCAATTACGAAGTAATAATCGAGTAAACAATGCTCGACATTAAATTAAAAGTCGGTAGGCAGAAGGCCTTAAACCGAGAAATATACTACAATGGAAACAGCTGATAGACTAGCAGGTATGTAGGTCACAAAGGAAACAGTAGGTCATATGGTAACGCAGGACAGATAACCCAAATAGAACAACACAATTATCTTAGGATAAGGTAGTAAAGAATAACGTGGTAACAAAGTATGACGTCAGGTCGATAACGTCGGGGAATGCTGAAGGATACGGAATCAATAATTACGGGACTTTGCCAAATTAACAAGGGCTAGATCGATAACGTAGGACTTTCTAAAGAAAGTGCCAAGCGTGGAAGACGCGAACAACCGACTCGATCCGAATTCACCCGAGCATTCCCGAATATTTAAAGAAGGAGCACAATATACAACTATGTAATACTAAATAGTTAAACAAATGGCGAATTATAAAGGTTTTATGAAATAATAAATATATTACGGGAAAATAAACCAGCTCAAGTTTCCTACTAATTTAAGGGAATTTATATGGTTAGATTCCTACGATCAGATTCCTAGGATCTATGATAATTAAGGGAAAATCTAATTAATTTTGAGGGGATCGATTCTTCTAGAAGTTATGGCGGAATGGATAACAATGAAAGCGTGGCTTCGTTATTCGTTTGAGCCGGAAGAGAAATTATTAGGGAATTAGGGTGAGATTTTTATCTGAAAATTAATTTCTACAAATTAAATGAATGAGAATTGGATTAGTGTTTGGTCTGACGGGGATTAATCAGACCAATAAATCAAATAAATCGGGGACGAAAAATCGAAAAAGGGAAAAAGGACGCTATCGATGAAATAATTATTTTTGAAGCTAATATTCGCGAAAAATCGATTCACTCATCAAAATAATATCAATAGGGGACACAAGATTAATAATACTAAACAATTAACCCGATACAACCAAGCTAAAACACGAAAATCCCAATAATATGTTAATGGCGTCACCCTCGTTGAGGCCTGACCCAACCACGCAATCACACAATGCAACAAGAAATCGATCAAATCAATCAATAATGGGCGAAAGCCTACCTTATAGAAGTACTCAGGCACACGACACAAACAGAAGTGAGGATTCGACAAAGATAGATATTACAAACTTATAAGTTCTTGGAATACAATCAAATTAAATGGTTTTTCACAAAAAGGGGCTCTTAATCGCACGCTATCCAAGCAAGAAGTGGCGGGCTTACGCCCGTCGTTAAGGGAATCAACAAGAAGGGGCGGGGGTTCTTCTAAAGACGTTGTCATTGGCTTCGTTTGAATTTCTTCGCGAGTGTTCTTTCTTCCTCGTAGCGGGCCTGGCAGGGCCCGTTGGTACTCAGAGCTTTCGCGAGGGAGATGTAAGGTGGCGGGCTGACGTTTTCGATACCCTGGAAGGCGGAATTTCTGCATGTAACCGGTGGACGAGGCCGGTGTGTGACGTAGGAGAGGAGGGCGACAGGGGAGACAGTTTTGCAGCGCATGGCATTACATAGGAGATATAGGAACAGGATAAAGAAATTAATATACAGGGTTATGGGTTACAATTGGGACCTTGGGAACTTGAGCTGCGGGACTTCTTGCCTCGATACGGAATAATAATATTTTAACGCGAGGTCGCTTGCGCCGGGAGAAGAGACGATGGTCAATTACGCGGCAGCTAATCTGCCACGTTACAGTACATATATATATTGTTACAAAGGGTGCGTCCACCCCTTGTATTGCTTTATATCCATTCATTTCATAGCCACCCGAACTCCCATGTACAAAACATCACAGTAATAATTATCAAGCATCTTCTGATAAAACAACTAAACGATGTATCTAGCGATAGCCAATTTATCAACAGTCTTGTCTCAGACATTAACCGAGACACTTGTATCTTCCTGAATATAACCTAATCTGCCTTTACCATTAATTTGTGTCTTCAAGTCTGCTTATTTCGCTCAGGGACTCATAGCTCAATTAAAAGGTAACTCCTAAAGTTACATTTGGTGTCAGGAGTGTGAGATCGTTTCTGAGCCCGATACGCTGATTTGCCTGGTGCATTTCTTTTGGTTTTTGCCGATTGCTTGTATTCATAAGCTATAAGCTTTCGTGCCCTATTCTCCTGGAGAATCCCATACCTTTCTGGAACAAATCTGCTCGATATGAGCAACCGACGAAATACTCGTCGCCAAGGATCCCCTGCTGCCGCTGCCACAAACTCGAACCAAGTGCCACGGGCGGAAGAACAGGAGGCCAACCCCATCACCGCCCTCGTCCAACTTCTACAGCAGCAGGCTGCCCAACAAGCTGCCCAGCAGGCCGCTCAACTCGCCGCACAAGAGCGTCCACAAGCCGCCCAGCTAGCGGCTCAACAGGCGGCTCAGGCTGCCCAGACCGAGCAGCAAGCTCTTCTTTTACAGATCCTCCAAGATCAGCGGCGAGACCAGCAGGCCGCACGCGAGGAACGAGAGTGATCGGAAGGACGTTTGGTGGAAGTGCTGCAAGACCAGCAACAATCCTTTTCCCAGATCTTGTCCACATTGAGGGATGACAGACGCGGGTCCGGGGACGAGCCTCACCGTATCCTGCCCGTGACAGAACCAGTTCCCTCTACCTCTTCCTTCCAACCGGCCCCAGTTCCTGATACTTTAAGGTCTGTGCCGCCAATTAGGGAAATTGCTCCCCCACATACGCTTGCTACTGCTTCGCCGGTCGATCGCGGCCTGGTCGCAAATGAACCTAGTCTGGTCGGTGTTCTTTCCCAGGAACCGACTTTCACTTCTCTCACTCAAGCTAACGCTACTCCGACAGTTAACGCTAACTCCGACATAGGCAATAGAACCGCGGCTAACCTCAAACCCCCGACATATGACGGAGACAGACCGTTAGCTCAATTCGAGCAACAATTTCTGTCGGCTGCGAGCGTAAATAATTGGACCCCGACAGTAAAAGCCGCGAATTTAGTGAATAGTTTGAGAGGCCCGGCAGCCAGCGCAATATCTTCTTGGACCGCGGCTGAATTACTAGACTTTGACAAGGTTCACGCAGCTCTAAAACTTAATCATGGGAACGAACACCTGACCAAGCTGTTCCTTACCCAGTTTAATACGCGGCGTCAACGGAGGGATGAGGATCTTGCCACGCTCGGGCAAGACATTGAGAGATTGTCGCGAATAGTTATGCCTCAGGGTGACGAGGCCATCCGCGAGAGCTTCACCACAGATAGATTTATAAACGCCTTAAGTGACCCCGAACTGAGACATGCCCTGAGCTTGATAGGACCCACTACCCTCCGTCAAGCCATAATGAAGGCCTTAGAAGTAGATGCTATCAATAAGCAACATTTGGGATCCGGTCGCGTCCGCCGGTTCGAGGCTGTGAACCTGTCCCCCGACAAATCTAAAATCGATGAAAAAAGGTCCTCTTCCTTGCGGCAGGAACGGAATTACAATGCGAAGGCCAATCCCAGGAATAATGAAGAATGCCGGTATTGTCGGAAGCGGGGGCACTCACTAGAGTAGTGCTTCGCGCGACAAAGACGAAACCGAGCTAATAATGACCAAAGACATCTTTCCAACCAGCTCTCGTGGAGAGACAACGACCGCGACGTTAACTTAAATTCTAACCAGGGCCAAAACCTGTATCCTAGACTTAGTCAAACTCAGGGTTTTAATCCTGCCCAAGGGGAGAGGATGCTTCCCTTTAATAATTCTAAACAACCGATGGAACACCAGCAAAAAAACTAACGCTCGATGATTGCGGGGGGCGGGAATCATCGCCTGTAGCGAGGGAGAATAGCCCTGTTTTACCTGTAATGCCTGAATTACCCGTTTTAATTCGAAGTTTGAGGCAGTCCGGTCTCTACGCTCAGGGATCTGTCAACGGTGTTGACTGTCTCTGGGTTGTGGATACCGGAGCTGAGGTGACAGTGGTTCGCTCGGATCTCCTGAAAAATCTTCCCTCTAACAATCATTATGCCACCTTAAAGACCGCGACAGGGGAGACCACCCCTGTTTTACGTGAAGTTTCAGTCCAAATAAACATCGCGGGTCAGATTAGCTCTCCTCATAAAGTCTACGTGGCCGACATTGAGGATGCGGGAATTTTAGGGATAGATTTCTTGAGCGAACATCAGTGCGTCATTTCAACGATAGGGAACTCGCTACATATAGGCCGCCATACGATTCCGCTTTTAACAAATAGGACCAAAACCCCGAACCCCCCAACTTTTCAACTCGATCAATTGCAAACCACTAGGGAAAATGAGATTATAGATTCTTCGCCTTGAGAGATTACTGAACAGGTCCCTGAACATTTAAAAGACCTTTTTGAGAGGTCTTCGATAGAGCTAGATTCTCCTTCTAAACATCAATTCTCGTCTCTCCTACGAGACTTTAGCGATTCCTTTGCCAAGACTAGCAGCGACAAGGGGAGGTGTACCCTTGCTTGCCATAAGATAGATGTAGGGGTCAATCTCCCGATTAAACAGCACGCCAGACGGATCCCCTTCAATGGAAAAGAAGAGGTTCAGAAGATGGTAGACGACATGCTCCTCAACGACGTCATCGAGCCATCTTCAGGACCCTGGGCCTCACCGATCGTTATCGTTCCTAAGAAGGACGGAACGAAAAGATTCTGTATAGATTATCGAAAGCTGAATGAGGTCACCAAGAAAGATTCGTACCCCCTTCCACGGATTGAAGACACCCTGGACATGTCGGCTGGAGCTCAGTGGTATAGCACCATCGACCTGCAGAGTGGTTACTGGCAGGTCGAGATGGATGCTGAGGACAAAGAAAAAACAGCTTTTGTCACTGGATTGGGAGGACTCTGGCAGTTCAAAGTGATGCTCTTCGGATTATGCAACGCTCCAGCCACATTCGAACGGACGATGGAAGTCGCACTGAAAGGATTGACGGGGAAGATCTGCTTGGTGTACCTCGACGACATAATTGTATTTGGCAAAACCTTCCAAGAGGAGCTAACTAACCTAGAAAAGGTCTTTGAGAGGCTTCAACGGACAGGCCTGAAGATGAGCCCCAAGAAGTGCCACCTCCTCCAACAAGAAGTTACCTTCCTTGGACATGTCGTCTCGGCCCAAGGAGTCAGAACGGACCCAGCAAAGATTGAAAAGGTGCGAGATTGGCCCCGACCGTCGAATAGGGAAGATATTCAGAGCTTTATAGGTCTTTGCACATATTATAGACGTTTCGTGTCAGGCTTTGCCTCAATAGCTAGGCCTCTTCACAATCTCACCGGGTCTACCTCTGTCTTCGAGTGGACTCCGGATTGTGAAGAGGCATTTAATCACTTAAAAACTTGCCTCACTTCTTCTCTAATTCTGGCTTATCCGCAAACCGAAACTTCTTTTATTTTAGATACGGATGCATCTCTGTACGGAATAGGCGGGGTTTTGTCTCAGGTTCAGAAAGGATCGGAGCGGGTGATTAGTTACTTCAGTAGGGTTCTAAAAAAACCAGAGAGGAATTATTGCGTTACACGACGAGAACTTTTAGGAATGGTAGAGGCTATAGAGTATTTCAAACATTACTTATAGTTAGGGAGGCGAGGCCGCTAAATGGCGGCATTCTCGAGCGCGGTCGAGACCTATCAAAATCGAAAGATCAAGTAATTTCGAAAAGAAAAGCACGTATGGTAAAAACCATTTTAGCGGTGGGTATGGCGTGTACGGGTTTTCAAAAATGTAAAAAAAAAACAGTTACCTGGGCATTCTCGAGCGCGTCAGATATTCATACCACGTATGCCCCAAGTCCCTCTGATAACAATGGTATACTAATCTGCCGGTTTGCGTGGTGGGGGTAGGCATATGAAGGAGTCAAAAATCCGAAAAAAAAAAAAATTTCTCGAGCGCGTCAGATTTTCGGAAGGGGTGTTAAGTAGGCCCCAAGGAAGCTCCCTTTAAAAAAACTGACGATTTCGGCGTGACGATAAGGTACGACGAATTTTTGAAAATGCAAAAAAAAAATGATCTTTTGAAATACTCGAGCGCGTCAGATTTTCATAGGGGAGGTTTATCTCGGTATCCTGAAAGCATATTTTCTTAATCTGACAAAAATGTTGGTGGGTTCTCTTAATCTGACCGAAAAAGGTTTTCTTTTGTGGAGCGCTCAGTCTGTATTACATATTTATGGCACATTCCTCTTTTTTGCTTCAATTCTTCACTTCGTTTTGCTTACGGTACGTCCAAAAAACAATTTGAGGATCAACAGGCTATTGAATAATATAAATAAATGAAACTGTACATGTCAATAATACTTTTGTATACAGATACGCGTAACTTTTTCCGAGTCTACGAAAATTTTCGAGAAACTTTAGAAAAAAAAAATTTTGAGATATAATAAAAGTTACATAATTTAATCATCGTTGTTTCATATCAATTTTTTTTTAACACCCTCCGTTTTCGAGATATACCTACTCAAAAAACCGGGAGTTTGAGTTTTCATGATGCTTTAAGTCCAAAAGTTTTAAATTTAGACAAAAATATCAAGAGACCTTTTTTGTGTAAAATAAAATTACCTTTTTTTTTTATTTAAACTTTTTTTTTGTAAAATGTATCGTTCGCGACTTATATGCCGCAACGCGTTTTTCGGCAGACGAAATGGCTCCTCCACACTTCCGGTCATGCGGAAACCGGCAGATTTTGTATTTTTAGTAAGTTTTAGATTATATCCTTCAAAATAACAAAAAAAAATTTCGCGCTCGAGAATGCCGGATTAACGTTTTTTTTTACAAATTCGCGACCCTATAACTCTGCGGCGTCAAGGACTTATCGTCAGATTAGTTAAATTTAGTCTTAAAACACTAAAATCAACCCCCAATATCTTAATCTGACGCGCTCGAGTATTTCCGACTATCGATTTTTTTTTACTAATCTGATCGTCTATCCTAGGCGCGCGTCACTAGATATAGAGCCAATACTTTCCAAAGTTGTTCTATTAGGTCCAAGGTATCTCTCATATCTTAAACTGCCGCGCTCGAGTATGCCCGAAAAATCCCCTCTTCGCCTCCCTAACTATTAGTAGGAAGGAAGTTTTTAATTCGTACAGATCACGCTTCGCTTAAATGGTTGCTCTCGTTTAAATCGCCGGAAGGCCAAGTAGCTAGGTGGATCGAAAGGTTAGGGCGGTACGACTTCGAGGTTCAACACCGTGCAGGAAACCTCCACGGGAACGCCGACGCACTATCAAGACGCCCGTGCCAGGATCTCGGTGACTGCAAGCAGTGCGCCAGGATGGGGAAAGGACAGGATTCCATGGACATCCGGGTGATATCCCTCGGTGAAGACCTAGGAGAGTGGAAGAGAGCCCAGGAAAAAGATGAGATCTTGAAACAACTACGAGCCTGGAAGAGCTCAAATATACGCCTAGAGTGGCAGGATGTGTCCCCAGCTGAACAACAACTCAAAATCTACTGGACTCAATGGGACTCCATCTTCTTGATAAATGAGATACTATACCACCGATGGGAATCCCCGGATATGAAGATCATTAGATGGCAACTTCTAGTCCCCAAAGAAGAGGTCAATGAAATCCTCGAAGCGTACCATAATTCTTCGTCAGGAGGCCATTTCGCCTCAAACAAAACTTTAGAAAAGATTAGGGAAAGGTATTTCTGGGCAAGATGCCGTTTAGACGTAGACGAGTGGTGTCGAGTACGTGCAGTATGCGTAGCCAAGAAAGGTCCTCAACAGACAATTCGCAGGATTTTGAGGTCGACATGGTAGTTTATTTGAGGTTATCACCCGAGACGTCGTTTGCTAGAGTTAATTCACGCGCGCGTAGCGAGGAAGAAAACATTCCGTTAGACTATTTGAAGGCTCTTCACGAGGTCCACGAGGATTGGTTAGTTCGCGGAAAGTTTTCAGCTCTTCCAGCACCAGTTTTTATCCTAGATGCGGGAGCTACAGCCGACGAGGTATTTAACGAATTTTGTAAGGTTATGGGGGAATAATCGTTTGACAGATCACCCGCTTCGCGTTAGGCTTCACTCGGATTCGCTCGGTTTTACTCGCGAATAGTCGGCTTCTTCTGACCGAGTTCACGACGCGATAACTTCGGAGGGGTTCGTTTTCGTTCGGCTATGTCCGGCTTTAGGCTCGCTAGGAAGACTCGTACGCGTCTTCTCGAATCTTCGGGAGCGTTCGGGTTTATTCGATTAAATCCGAAAGGCGAGGGGAATTTCAACTTTACCAATAAAAGACGACAACCATTTAATAATTAAACGACCAAGAACTTTATTTTGGAAAGACTATAAAACATCCCGAGTAGAAATTTGATAAGGCCAGCCTGGCGTTCGATCAGGCCCTGATGAGGTTGAACTCAGGCGTGCTTAATAGGGCACACCAAATACGGCCCTGACCAGGTCATCGTCGGGCATCCGCTAACAAGGCGTACCCGCTGGGGCCCTGGCCAGGTTAACAAAAGGCGTGCATTACGAAGGACCGCCTGATGGGTTCCTGTTCAGGATGGCCCAAACCGTCCCTTACTAAGGTGTGCCTGTTGAGCCCCTGGTCCGGCAATGACCAGGGGCTGCTTACGAAGGAGTGCTCGTTGGAGCCCCGGTCAGTATGGCCTCAATCTACCCTGATATTTCTGAATGAGGCGTGCTTGTAGAGCCCCTGATCACGATAGCCCGAATCATCCCTTACTAAGGTGCGCCTGTTGAGCTCCTGGTCCGGAACTGACCAGGCGCTGCTTACTAAGGAGTGCTCGTCGGGGCCCTGGTCAGTCTGGCCTCAATCTACCCTGATATATTTGAGTCAGGCGCGCTTGTTGAGCCCCTGGTCAGGATAGCCCGAATCATTCCTTACTAAGGTGCGCCTGTTGAGCTCCTGGTCCGGAACTGACCAGGCGCTGCTTACTAAGGAGTGCTCGTTGGAGCCCTGGTCAGTATGGCCTCAGTCGACCCTGATATATTTGAGTCAGGCGCGCTTGTTGAGCCCCTGGTCGGGATAGCCCGAATCATCCCTTACTAAGGTGCGCCTGTTGAGCTTCTGGTCTGGCAATGACAATGACTGGGTTTTCTGTCAAATGTTTCATAGCAATTGTATCCGCTCTATGGCAGCAGAACTGCGCCTATCTTCAATTGTACACGCGTCTGACAATAAATTGATATATATTGATTATATAAATTGATTATTAACTGGTTTAACGGTTATATAGGTTTATATAAGGATTTATAGGTTTATATATAGGTCTTCCGGGATTTTATTTCCAAACATTTTTTTAACGAATTTGAAGGAAAGTGTGGATATATTATATTAATCCGCGCGGCAATTATCAGACGCGTGTACAATTGAAGATAGGCGCAGTTCTGCTGCCATAGAGCGGATACAATTGCTATGAAACATTTGACAGAAAACCCATGGGATAAATTTTCCCAGTGATCGCTGGGATCCCAGTGTTTATGAAACCGGGCATTAGTGCGTGTGTGTATTAAGTAGACTGCAAATCGGCATTTGGTTATGTAAAAAACGAAGACTGACGCGATTACGTGTTCAACAACTCCGCCACCTTCGTCACCAATTTGCTTCGGAACCTTCGTCGCCAATCGCGGCGAACAACAGTGAAGCAGAGTTCAGTTTACAGTCTGGCAACGAGAAATGTTTGGAAGAAGATTCTGGGAAAGAGAAGAAAGAAATAGAAAATGATCTAAAGCTTGGTCAAGTACTTGCAGATGATGGAATGGATGATAATGATCTATTTGAAATATATTATGACGCGGATGAAGAAAATTGTGAACTAGAGCAGAAACTAGACGAGAATGTCGCAGAAGAATTTGAAGAAACCGTAGTAGAGCCTAATGAATTAGAGTTTCAGCCATTAGTTGCAGACGAACAACTGAACAATAATGAAATAAATATCGGAGGAATAAGGGACGGTTCGGATGGAAAAGCGAGTGAAACAGAGGAGGAACTTGACGCGAGCGACGTAGAAGAATTTCCAGAAATTGTAGCACAGACTAATGAATTGGAGTTTGAGTTGTTAGTTGCAGATGAACAACCGGGCAATAATGAGGTAAATATCGAAGGAATCAATGACGGATCAGATGAAGAAGCGAGTGAAACGGAGGAGGAATTTGGTGCGAACGATGCAGAAGACCAAGAATGGAATGACTTGATACAGCTTCGAAATTGGGCAATTGAATCGAATATTCCCCAAACCCAATTGGATAAGCTACTTTCAATTTTGCGGCGACGGTTGATGCCAGAACTTCCGAAATGTTCGAAAACCTTCCTGAAAACAGCTAATGCAGAATATCAGTTCAAGGAATTTAAAGATTCAACTGGATCTTCTGTTGGAGAATTTGTTTATTTCGGAATTGCCAAGCATCTTCAGAACACTATTAATAATGCGATACACAAAGAAAACATTCTTCATCTGCAAATAAATATCGATGGACTACCTCTCTATAAATCTAGTTCGAGGCAGTTCTGGCCGATACTCTGCAAAGTACAGTTCCAACCGGACGTATATGAACCGTTTCCCATAGCTATATATTCAGGTATTCAAAAACCAACCGACATACATGATTACTTGGGCGATTTCATTGAGGAGATCAATGGACTAATGGACACAGGAATTTTCATTGACGGAAAACAGTTTGAAGTTCGTATTGCGTCCTTCATATGTGATAGACCTGCGCGTTCATTTGTCAAGTGTATTAAGGGACATGGAGGATACTACGCGTGTGAGCGTTGTACCGTAAAAGGCGAGCGTTGTGATAATCGAACAATATATACTTCCATTGACTCTGAGGCTCGAAGTGACGAATCATTTAGAAATATGGATGATCCTAATCATCACACTGGTTTTTCTCCTTTGACTTTAATTCGATCTGGCATCAATATGATTTCTATATTTCTGTTGGACTTCATGCATCTTTGCTGTTTGGGTATAATGAAGAAGTTGTTAATCGATTGTTGGCTGCATGGTATTCTGAGCACGAGATTAAACAATGGACATAAACTTCTTTCCCAGCGCTTGATTGATCTCCAATCGCAAATACCTTCCGAGTTTCAACGAACTACGAGATCGTTGAGTGACGTTGGGAGATGGAAGGCGACAGAATTTCGATTCTTCTTATTGTACGGTGGACCTGTTGTCTTAAAAAATGTTTTATCTACGAAGCTATTTAAACATTTTTTTCTCTTCTCCACTGCTTGTAGAATCCTCTGTTGCAAAAAGTTAGCTGCTAAATATCCTGAACACGCCAAAGCGTATCTCAGATGTTTCGTTCGCACAGCGCAGTACTTTTACGGAAAAACGAGTCAAGTGATGAATATGCACAGCCTTATCCATCTCGCTGATGATGTAAAAAATACGGGATGTCCTTTAAGGGGACCAGTACAGCTTGATTCAAAAAATTCTACATACTCCAAAAATCATTTATATCTTAACCAAAGTTCATAATACATCAAGAAAATCACTTGTCTGAAAATCACTTGTCGTAAGGTTTCAGGCACACGGTTGATCCGATTATGTCTTTTGACGTCTCATTTTCTTCGGAGAGCAATTCTTCATCGCATGAACGTAGGGAATTGATTAAAAAAAATCCTGTGATAAGTTATGGTCAGTTATCGAAATTTAGCAAAAATCTGGTCACTCTTTTGCTGATAACTTTGTCTGGAAATTTTTTGTTTAAATTTCCCTCGTTCATGCAATGAGGATTTGTTTTCTGAAAAAAATGAGCCCTAAATGAGTCAAATCGGAGCAACGGTGCTCCCAAAACCTTACGACACGTTGCCAAAAATATAGTTCTGAGAAAAACGGGTTTGAAGTTTTTACTAAAAAAACCAATTTTACTACTAGAAAAATTTGAAATATCGAAAAATGTTTCAAATA
The DNA here is from genome assembly GCA_944452935.1 of Rhogogaster chlorosoma. Taxonomy (NCBI): domain Eukaryota; kingdom Metazoa; phylum Arthropoda; class Insecta; order Hymenoptera; family Tenthredinidae; genus Rhogogaster; species Rhogogaster chlorosoma. The sequence goes on along the minus strand of OX101800.1, from coordinate 13,927,382 downwards.
AAAGTTGTTGGTTACAAAATTTCTGACAAAATTCAATTTTTTATTTACAAGAAACAAGATTTCTTTGTTCAACTTTCAAACTAATATTTTCATCGTACCATCTTTAAGGCTGTTGGATAGGGTCGGGTATGGTGGGGGTAACGCACCTACACATGTACACACCTACGAGTGAATTTCGCCCAGTAAATTCTCGAGTATGAAAAATTATTTCGACAATCTGATGTGGACGAAATGTTCCTTACTCAAAATTGTTTTGCGTGAAATAGTGGTGGTTAGACACAAAGTAGCCTGAAATTCTGTTGAGATGTTAATAGAATAACCTCGTGACAGCTGGCACACGGACACACACACTGACACAGTAAACATGGCTGCCGCGTGAGGTGAGTGACATTAAATTTTGGCGATTTAACGATTTTTCGCACTCGACGTGTACTGAGCACTATTTCACGCACAACAATATCACATTAGAAATAGTTAAATCACCATCCCACGTTGTAAAGCAGTCTACATTTGGAGAATTTACTGGGCGAAAATTTCTAGTCAATAGATGGCGCCTCTATTGACTCGTTGACCGAAATCTACTCGAGCCGTCAGGACCCATAGCCGAATACAAATTTCCGAGGGCCTCGTCCGTTTCACTCACACAATCACTCGCATTTACATGTTATACGAAACGTATACTACGGCGCGCGGCTGGATCAGTGCGCTACGTGAATATGCTACAGATTGGAATTTGTTTCACGTTTGTTAGCATCGGTAACTTGCTCAGAGATTGTCAGAATTAATTCGAATTAATTATTAATTAATAAACACGGAAGATCAGATAGTAAATACGGAATAGGCATCAAAAGTAGTGTACTCGAATTGCAGGCATAATTAGCTGCCAGTTCGAAATATGTCTAACTATAAGTTCTAAAACCAACATGTGAATAATGAACCAACGTGATGATGAATAATAAATAATTCTAAGTGCAACCAATGATACACGAAAATACAATTCCAGTTTTGTTCACGTTTGGAAGAAAAGAATCGCGAATTTGTTCTCGGTTTTTTGAGCTTAAACTACACTTTTCTTGTGGTGAAAGCAGGCGAACACCGCAGGGCTGAAGAAGTTCCTGAATCCGAAAAAGTGTTTAAAGTCATGTGTTTGGCGAACACAAGAAGTGTGCCGAATCAGGCTACTTTTGCGGAGGTACTTCAAAAGATGAAGAAGAAAATGCAGTGCCAATATTGATGGAGTTGGATCTATACGACATGATCTGCGTAGCCATCACTCAACTAAGTTGGAAAGCCGAGAGTCTACTCTCCAACTTCACTAGCAACTCCGTTGAAAACTACAATGCTATCGTAAGCAAATTCATCAGTGGAAAACGTGTTCACTCCGAGAAAAGAAACTCATATAATGTCCGAGCTGCTCGCTCCGTTGTGCAATTCAACTCACAGGAGTCGTATCAGAAGTTGAGTGCTGCGATGGGTAAGGCGCCCACTGCAATGGTCCACGAGTTGCAGAAAAAACAAAAAGAACGCAACCTAAAACGGCTGACAAAGGCCAAAGACCAGAAGAAGGAGCTTAGATAGTCATGGTCGTCTGCGGGATCCTCTCGCAAGAAACCTAAGTCGGACCCAGACTATGGTCGGAATTACAACAAGCCAGATCTCTATGAGGATGAATATGAACTGCAAGTCGAGTTGCACTATCGAAAATTAGCCGAACAGTAAGGCAAAACGAGACCTCATCAAAGCGCGTACGAGAGGTCAAAGTGATAGCGGAGAATGGAAATCGTTATGGAGAAAGCTACTCACAACTTCCAATTTTAGCCAGGTTTGCCGCATGAGGCCAACTACACCTTCGGCAAACTCAGTAAAAACTATTGTGTATCCACAAGAGCGACCTTTACTTGCTCTGGGGTATGGCAGGCAGAGCGACGTAAAAGCGCAGAAACAATTTGAAGAAGCTAATGGGATACAAGTTTCAGAGTGTGGCCTTTCCACTCCTCACACTCCTACGTGGCAGCGACTCCTGATGGATTGAAAGGCAACGACAGCATTATCGAGATCAAATGCCCTCTCAGCGCGAGAGATGTCACTCCGGAGCAAGCAATCGAACAGAAGCTTGGAGACGTGCAAAGGATCTACCACAAAAGCGACCCCGACAGGATGAACGAAAATCACCCTTACTTCTACCAGGTTCAAGATCAACTGCATATCACACAAAAAGAATATTGTCCCTTCGTTCTGTGGACACCAAAAAGTATGAAAACAATCAAAGTCTTTAGAGCTGATAACTTTTGGCAAAACAAAATGTTGCCTTATCTATCTAGATTCTATGAGTTTTGCATGCTCCCAGAAATGATAGATGGTAGACATCTGAGAAATATGGAACTTAGAGAACCACAGTACATACTCGATGCACGAAACAAGTCTAAGTAAAGTACCATGTATAAGTAGACTCTATATTCGATAATTAATGAGTTATGCTTTTATTACAGAAACTCAAATGGTTGGTGAAACTACAACTGAATTGGACAACAAGAGGGATTGCAAATAAGTTGATCCGCAGCAGAGCAGAATCATGTACAGCAACGAGATTTTCATATTACTCCGAATTACTTGTGCCACTAAGTAAGAATGATAGACTTTTGAGTGGGCATGCTTTTACAAAAAAAAAAAAAAAACAATTCCAAAAGCTGTTTGTACAATGGTCTTATCAAAAAGAATTGATTCGATGGAATGAAATTTGAAACAGTTGTCCAGATATACTATGCACCAATATATGAATTGATCGCATGGTAAGCCACACCAATTGTCTTTGTCAAAACTAATTTAACCATTTTTGTTCACAGGTACCTGTCGCTCTCGCTGTCGATACAAGATGACCTGACTTGTGGTGACTCAGGATTATGAGATCAACGCTGAAGCAATTACACTATTTATTAATTAATTTGTACGGTTAGCTGTACTAAATCATAATTGTAGACAATTATTTGTGCTCAGCAATGTCAACATGCATAGACTGCGTTGCACATTTTTTACATAATTTTATGTAACATAGGCTGGTTAGATATCTTTATTCGGATAAAAGACTCTGCATCTTGATTTTTTATCATGCAAGGGCAAACGCTACTAAAACTTCAAAAAAAGTCATTTTCCATTTTTGCAACTGGATATAAAAGGATCGATATAAAAACAGTTACTACAATTATTACCTTGCGGTGCATTAGTATGGAAAAAATTGATCAATCTTCTGCGATGAAATTTTAGCGCTGGGACCTTCGCAGCAATACATAACAGACCTGCAAAAGATTACCTGCGCATCCAGATGCATCACAGAAAATTGAAAATTATGTCCCAGTACTACCATAATCTAAAAATTGTAGAAAGCATTTCTTCACTAGACCGTTTTTATTAATTTGCAAAAAATTGAATGGCTTTTGTAAGAGTTTCAGTCGCAGATCCCTGTGTGTTTAGTGATTATAAGTTGACTCGGTTCCTAGTTTGTTTACACAAAATCCATCTACCTATATTACAATGCATGGAAATTTGAAATATTATCATCTCACATCTATTGCAGTGTATCTTTTTAGTCATGTTGACTAAAAGAGTCATTAAAAATCTCACATCAGTTGTATCGTTGCAGATTAGCTGCCGTCATAGCCCAGATGAATAAATTAAAAGCCTTTTTCAAATACTCGCCGTTTTTTTATTGTCCTTGATTGTAATAATTTAAATAATCAGACGTTTAACCGAAAATTTAGAATTCTCTGGGCGATATCTGCCAGTACAATTACTGGATTAACATTTAATCTGTCAGGTCTACCATTAATTCTGATATATCTAGGTTATAGACAAATTCGAAGTCGAAATATGGATAGATAATTTCAGTATTGTGAAATATTGGCTGAAAGATTGTTTATAGATACGCAAAAATTTGAATTAAAAAAAAATTTTGTGAAATTTAGGGCCCTCTGATTTGCACCCATATTTTGGCATGGTCCTGATAATTTTAGTTTGGAATCTCAACGCGTAGCGGGATCGACTCAAAAAATGGCCGACGCTATCCAACAGCCTTAAGGGAGGTCCCTACTGAAATCTTGGAAAAAAAGCAGTTTTTTATTTTTCGATTGGCCAAAAAAAGTTCAATCTAAAAAGTAATACTACCAATTGGAGATTATGGTAGAATATGTTTTAAAAAAAATTCAGTCTTTTGCAATAAAAGTGTATGCGCAGGGAACCTTGCGCAGAATCTATCCTGCGCAGCGCTTGGAAAGGTTTCCTGCGCATACACTTTTATCGCAGAAGACTAAAATTTTATTTTAAAACATATTCTACCATAATCTAGAATTGGTCGTATTACGTTTTGATTTGAACCTTTTTTGGCCTGTTGGAAAATAAAAAACTGCTTTTTGTCAAGTTTGCAGTAGGGTCTTCCCTTAAAAGGCTCCTGCAGCATATGACGGTCCTTCTCTAGCCGCTGTAGTCTCATTTTAGCCTAGTCGTAGTCTTCGGATAGCAATTTGGGCTTCTCGAGTACTATCAGCTGCCTGTCGTTGAGCCTGTTCTAGCCGTGTCTGGTCGGTCCGAATCATGTGAGCCTTCGCGTTGGATCCTGGGGTCACTCCAGGTGCAGTCATGACTACCAGAATCCCGGTGGCTCCTTCGGAGAAAGTTATTGCTCCGAAGTACTTGGGGCTTTGTTGTTGGTCGTTGCAGGGCCATGGAAGATCTTTGCTCTTTTTTCTGGCTCATATTTTCGAAAATTGTAACGATTTATTTCTTCTGGGTGTAAATTACGAGATCTGTTAACAAAAAGCAAGAAACTTCGACCGCAAACACATGCATGCTATACTTACTTTGAGGTTAGTTGGTGAGAACCCACAAATAACCTCACACACATTGTCACTCGATGTTTATACACGAAAATGACAAAGCTAGATATTTATCACGATGGAATCGCGGATTTTTTAGTACTGCAAAGGTCTGTTTTTGTTGTTATTGTATTCGAAACAAGTAAAGAGCGGGAACGTTACACGATCTCTAAGAATGTTCGACAAGCAATCGCCGGTCACGAAACATGTGAGCGATATGAAAACAAAGCGACAGCGCTGCTTGCGCCAGGTCGCCGAAACTCAATGCCAATTCTCGATCATTTTTACGAATTCGTCGATGGCGACTTTTTTAGATATAGATATGACCCTGAGACAGCGAAATTTACAAAAAACGAAAAAACCATTTTTGTGAAATTTCAAGCTGTACGATTTTCGGTCTGTAAACCAGTTATTTTTACGAATTCGTCAATGACGATTTTTTTAGAGATAGATATGACCCTGAGACAGCAGATTCCGCAAAAAACGAAAAAATGATTTTTTCAAAATTTTAAGCTGTACTGGTCCCCTTAAGCGACATCACTGCATTTCCTTTTGAAAATTCTCTGGGGAAGATGAAAAAAATGCTACGTAGTGGTCGTCGGCCGTTAGCACAATTGTGCCGTCGCATACACGAAGCATTTTCAGCCAGAAAAGATAAGGTCACCTTACCACCACCTATCGCGATTTTAAGAAAACTACGGGAAACTCCTACCGGGCATGTTCATATAAAACGATTGAGGTACAAAGAAGCTACAATTTCCATTAAATCTCCGGACAATACGGTTCAGCTACAGGATGGAAGATTGTTGACGCTTAATGACATGTACATTCCCCCCGAAGGAGATATTGATGATCTTCAACTCAGTGGGACCCTTTTGAAAAAGAAAAAGCCCATGTTCATGTACCCGTGCAATTCAAAAACTCTTAACATGTGGGAAGTAGAAGGAGGTGGAGAAACTGTCCAAACGTGCGCGTTGCGAGATGTCTCTCTCAAAATGGTGAGGTTAGAAGTTAGTGACGAATTAGAGAGGGGTAAAATTTATGTAATGCCGCTGCTACATTTATAATCTAAATCCTCAGAAAGTGAAGTGCTTAAATAATTTTCATGTAATTTTAATTGAAGCTGGTGTAGGGAAATTACTTTTTTTTAAATTATAAATATTAGTGATGCGTCGAACGATCAGCAGTAACCAAGATTTTTCTTCAATAAGTATATTTAATAAGGTGAGTAATTGATTATAATCAGACAAGTTGACAGAAATTCTGGACCGTTGTTCCAAAGATTGGGTTTGCCACTCCTATTTATTGGGTACATGCATACCTATATATTCTTAAGCCTGAATTTCTCGAGTGATCACGTATTTTCGCAAAACTAGGTATCCCCGTACAAAAAGTAGATTGACTTTGCGAACAAAAACTAACTAACCGGATCGCAAAAAAAATTTCAAGGAAGCAAATTGAAGCCTGAGCTCCCCCCTTTCAAGTCCTGCTGAGAATAAGTTTTTCTCGTTTTCCCCCAGAAAATTATACGCGGATTTGTCAAAGTTTAGAAATTGCAAACAAAAAAAAATAACGTGTTTAACGTCATCTGGTAAGAGAAAAAAAAAATCGTATCACATTTTTGAATAAAGCATGATGAAGCTCCTTCTGTCTGCTTCCGAATGCTGGCTCGATCATACATCTGCGCTTTATTTTGATCGAGATATCTAACTTCCTGTCCGCTATATGCTGATTGGCTAGTGCGACCACTGATCTCCACTGATGTTAAATTAAACGGGGCATGGCAATTTCTCATGCCAAACATTTTGTTGTAAAGTCCTGTGAGTTTTAAATACACTCAGCCACAAAATTAACGGGCCACGCGAGTTTCCCGGAAAAAATACCGGTTTTCAAAACGGTATTTCTCGATGAATAAGTATTTGAAAAAAATGGGCAAGGAAGTATTTTACAGGTAAAAACGTCATCTTCAAGCTTGTTTTCGAAAATTTCACTTGTGATTGTTTTTCACCTGTTGGCGCAGGTCTGAATGAAGAGCTGCAAGATAAAAACAAATCCGAAATTTTTAAACTCGGCTGTGCGGTTGAAAAAAAATCGCTCAAAGTTTTCACGATAATGGCTGTGTAGCCTCAAGTCTGCTCTTCAAGCCTGTTCTTGAAATTTTTGTCTCCGACTTTTTTTCACCGGGTTTTTGAATTTTTACTAAGTATCGACCGTTTTAGCGTCACCCAGAATGCACCACGTGGAGGTACGGTTTTCAAGCACCCCATGTGGCCCGTTAATTTTGTGGCTGAGTGTATTTTCATCAATCCGTTTCAGAGATCATCGCGGTAGCTTGTCGATTTGTCGATAAAAACATTGAAAATCGCTTCACTTCCGGTAGAACCGGAAGTTCAAATCGAACGTGACATGGCAATTTTTCATGCTCGTCATTTGATTGTAAATTCCTGTAAATTTTAAATTTTTGCATCCAGCCGTTTCCGAAATCATCGCGGGAGTTTCCGGCGACAGACAGAAAGACAGACCGACATCCACACCGACATTTTCTAAAAACCTGTTTTTCGGATTCTAGAGGTCCGAAAACGTAAAGATACGTTGAAATTACAAACACATTACTATATTATATTACTTACGATACATTTTATTTTTCGTAATAATGCAGAATTTGAATTTGCGCTCGCAAAAGATCTAAGAACATTGACGCCATTTACGCTGAGTTTGACGAATGCGGACCCTCATCCTGTGCGAAGTAACCCCAAGTATAGCCTTTATCGTTGCTAACTTCAGTGTCGTGTGGTGTCGTGTGCAAGAACCTACCGGCGTCTCTACGAGCCCGCGCCTCGTGTTGGATGCGCCACGAGGCCACAAAGACCAATTTCTTCCACGTATTATATTGTTCAGCTCTTTTCTGGCGAGGTAAGTTTTATCCTAACGCATTGAAATTTTGCTATAACTTTTTACATAACTCGAAGTTTTGTGAAATCAGTAGTTTTGTCTGACTGAGGATAAATCTAGTTATACCAACCACATGGCGGCCGCAGGCGAGGACACGCCGATCTGATTCAGATGATCAAAATATTATTATGTAGTTGTGGCCGTTCAATATCCTCTTACTGGGCAATGACCTTTATATTTTTCGTAGAAATATCAGTCAGCGTATTGACGCACACGAATATCTAAGCATCAACTAATATTTCCTATAAATTAATCAGTGCATCTATGTTTACCTGGGTATGATCAGGACTTTTTTCTTACTAGGAGAGTATTGGACCTCCGGGTCATAGATCTTGACCAAACTTGAAGGGATGTTTTCTTGTGTCAAAAAATAAAGTACCAACCAAATAACTCTGTGGAAAGGGCTTTTATTCTATGAATTTAGCAAAATATCCAATAGAAATCAGCGTAACCTGGGTTTTGCAAATTTCCATAAAATAACCAGTTTTCCCTTGGCGTTGTGAGATTCTACATCACACTGAATGTTTACGCATTGAATACAGTCACTACACTGTAAAAAATGGGCGGTGTTGATTTGGTACGGTGTGAGTGGTTAAGGGATGCGGTGTTACGATCAGCACCATTTCGTTATTATAGTTAACCACATACACCGTTTTCGGTGTTGAGCAATATTATATCGAAATTTCAAAAAATTCAACACTAGGTTGAGTACCTGACCACATGTCACACAATTCCGTGAGGAACATACTCCTTTCGTGGAGTACTTATGGTGCGACATCAGTTCGGTGTCGTGATATTTCGAACTTGGTGTAATTTTCTTGTCCGAAGTTGCAGCAACGCACGATAGACACCGTCTGAGTGCTATTATTATTGATCGAATACCCCTGCGGTTTTGAATTGAACATTTTCTTGTGCACTTCTACATTACTTTGATGGTATTAGATGGTCTGTCAAACTCAAAAAATTTACAGTCTCAGAGAAAATTCAGAGAAAGAAACATTTTCATTAAAATCAGAGCGACTTTTCGCTGGAATTTTTATGGATTCCTCCAGAAATTTCTGAGATTAACTAAAATTTCTTACATTATCACTACTGAATAACGAATTTTTGGAATTTCCACAGAAATTATAATATAAATTGCTAAGTCAACACGTAGCATGTTGGCACTCTGTACTGTGTGAATATCACACGCAAAGTGTTATAAGTTAACTCCACTACACTTGTTCGTTTCATCGGTAACACCACTGGTATAGCACCCTAACACCAATCGCCTACGCTGATTTCATAGGCTAACACCGCATTGATATGCGAAAATCGTTGGATTCGAATTTCCTTCCGGACGATGTTACAGCAGCACGATGCGTTTATTTTGTCTTGACTCATGCACATGCAGACTGTAACCTACAGTGTACCATGCTTGCGCCCTACTTTACAATGAGTTTTTCTGTGCTTCCACATTCAGTATTAGTACTGGAATTTTTACGACGTGATCCTAATAAACGTCAAATGTATTTCACGTGAAAGAATTAATATGAAACTTTTTTCATCGGCGTTATGTTTTGCTATATTAATTTCAGATTAGCTCCTGAATATTAAGAAATAAACGTGTACGTAGGTAAACGAATGTCAAAACATATACAGAAAAGTTTCTCTATTCCGCAAGCGTTATCGTGGTGTAGTGGTTAGAGCGTCTGACTGAAAAGCGAGCGTCCCCGGTTCAAATCCCTCGACTAATATAGGTTTAGGAAATAAAAAAATTAGGCTAACACGGCGAAGTGGTTACATGCGAAGCAACCGTGCTTTCCGTTCGGTGTGGATACGGAAAAATTGAGCCACATATAGTGTTGGAAAATATCTCGGTTCTGTGCTATGATCTTGATGTTTCGAACACCAACCTCGTAACACCGAACCCTACTTTTGGACCACTATAGACTATATCTCGGTGTCAGATTGGAGTAACCACATTTTGGTGTCATTATAATTAACCACCGTCTGGTGTCAAACATTTATGCACCGAATGGAGTAACTAATGATGTGTGGCTTTTTAACACTATCTTAACACCGGACGATTAACACCACCAGGTTACACCGAACAGGGTGGACCACTATAGAATCTGTAAGCAGTGTTGAATCTGTGTTAAATTCAACACCGCATTTTTTACAGTGTATTATATATCACATTGTTGAAATTTTTCATCCGAGGTATAGAAAATCGCTTTATTCGGCCCCTATTAACATATCGCTTCTCGTCGTTCAGCACTCGTACGATATTCGTTTCGTGAATATGAAGACCTCTTCGCACTTGAAAAATGTTTAGTTCAAAGTCAATCTCCATACTCCCACTGGCAGCATTCGAAAGCCTGTACATCATCATCAAGTATCAATTTCATTGCAATATTACACTTATTATTCCAGAAGAATATGTATACTTGTATATTTCTTTTCACCCAACCAAAGCAAATGCCAAGCAGCATGAACAAGGAACGGCGAAGCGCAGTTCCGTAAACGTCAAACACTGTCTCGAGCCGACACGAGTGACCCGCATCCATGAATACTCACAGTATACATATTCTTCTAAAATAATAAATATAATATTCTGATCAAATTGATACTTGATGGTGATTTACAGGCTTTCGAACACTGCCAGTAGAAGTATGGAGACTGACTACATATTTCAACATTTTCCAGGTGCGAAGAGGTCTTCAAATTTACCCAATGAATTTACCCTATGAGTGATGAGCGACGAGACGCAATATGTCAATAGGCACAGAATAAAGTGATTTTCTATAACTCGGATGATAAATTTCAACAATCTGATGTATAATAATGACTGTATTCAATGTATAAATATTCAGTGTAATGTAGAATCTCACAACGCCGAGTGAGAAATGGAAACTTCATGAAAATTTGCAATACCTAGGTTTCGCTGATTTCTATTGTATATTCTAGTAAACTGATAGAATAAAAGCCCATTCGGGGAAAGTTATTTAATACATACTTCATATTTTGGCACGAAAATAAACCCCTCCAAGTTTGACCCGGAGGTGCGATACTCTCCGAGTTAGTCTACTCCAAAGAAATATGTACCTCCCGTCATGCAATTTCGTAAAAATCGTTTTCAATGGGTCAAAGGGCTTCAAAAGTCTCGATCTTTTCCACGTTTCACTAGACTCTTACATTAAGCTCCGCCGAAAACTCAATTATCAGTTTGGTATGATAAAATCAACCAGTATTTTCTCAAATTATACAAATCTTGTGAAGTAAAGTTATTTGCTATTTTTAGTGGTTAATTGAAATGGCTATGCCACCTTGCAATGTATAATTTTAGAATTTGTAATTGTCATTCTAGATGTCATCTAAATCGGCTACGTCGACATCTAGCAAGAAATCGCCCCCACTTTACAGGCTGGTGATGTTTGTTGATGATGCTGATGAAAAAAAAACTGTAGATTTTGTTCCTACAGGCTGGATTCACTATGATTCAGATCTTGATGATATTTGTACGAGATTTTTGCCACCGCCATATAATGATAAGAACTTCTCGGAACTACATTCGATGATCAGATGTCGAATTTCACCACCAAACTCTTGGCCAAAGTATCGAGTTGAGATAAGAGGTTCAGCAGGTGAGTTCAAAAACAACACTGACTCTTTATATTGGAACGCCTGCAAATATCCTTCGCTGAATCCATTTGTCTGCTTCTACATGTTGGAGAACTGATCAATACGAAGCGATTAACTTTTGCATTGGGATTTCATTGTCAATTTGCTATTCTCCAGAAGACTTGGTTGCGTTCTTGTGTAGGTAAAGTCATGAATCCTGTGTCAAATACAAATCCAATGATGTGAGTCAGATTCTTCTATAGGTGCGCGCTTACCAAGAGAAACTTCAAATATCTTTACATTCAGCAAGTTGTTGTCGATTTGAATTTCTTGCTATTTACAAACAATATGGGACATATTCCATGCCGAATCGACCAGATTTGAACCCGACCACTTTTTATTCAACTGAAATTTTTTCATCTCTTTCTACCCCACTAGAAAGACGTTTGTCTTATCTCCTAAACCATATCTGGTAGCTACTTTGGTCCATGGACCCCCTCCCCTTAAGAATGGCAAACTTTGAAAAATTGACGATTCTTCTCAAAAAAATAAAAAATTTCATAGAACTTGACATCTGAAAATTTTATTTGAAAACAAGAGCCACTTTTTTGGGTTAGGTGCAAACATGTAAAAGAATTCTGAGAAACGTCTTTAGTGGGGTAGGAAAAGATGAAAAAGTTTCAGTCAAATTAAAAAGGGTTAGGTTCAGAAGTGGTTGATTTGGCATGGAATTATATCTGTGTACATAGTCGTTTTTTTCGTGTTCATTTAAGTAAGCCACGAGGATGCTGTAAAAAAAGTTCAAGAATTGAATGAGAAAGATTATGCATTTTCCACTGACGGAGAAGGTCATGGCAAAGAAAAATCTCTTGCCGCAAAGAATTTCTACTTGAAAAAATACAAGGCTGTCGATGAAGCTGAAGTAGACGATTCAATGACAGTTCCCTCACTGTCAATTGATGAAGATGATACCCTTGTAGAATCTGATGAAAGTGAGAATTTGTTTTTAAAATCAAGGCATCTTTTAAGTATTACGTAACCCTTTGAGGGATAGTGCGTACCTAGGGACTTTCTACACTTTACTGTAGCATTTAGCGGTACGCAATACTTGAACAGCCCCTCAAGGGAGATATTTCAATTCTGATTTAATTCCATTCTAGGTTCATCCCCGCTGTCTGGTGAATATCAGATAAAAAAGGCTGAGCGAGACAGACGTCGTCGGAGACAAAGTCAGATAAAAAGTTATAGTAATGAAGATGGAGGTAAGTTATCGCTACTTATTATATAAATCGAACTTTTTACCAAAAAAGTTGATTTTTCAAGTAACACGTCATCACTCCATCCACAATTTCAACATGAAACTGTAAATAACTTTTCACATTTCTGTAAATTAGGTTTTTCCATCCTTTTTGAGTCGTTGATATTTAATTTGTTATAGCTACTGTGTTGATTGGCTATTAGCTCTCATAACGTCCAGAATAGGTATTCTTGAAGAATATATTTGAGTTACGATTTCGCTTGTAGCAAATTTCATAGTCAGTGTAATAGCATTGAAACAAACTTATTGTACAAATTGTGGATAGCCTCATGACTATTTCATTGAGGGATTATTTATGCCCAATCAACATTTACATCTAAATTTCGAATCATTCAATACAACACTGTCTGATATAGCGTTGTTTGGTAAAGTTACATTATTTGCTTTTGAAGTTTGTTAGTACGATAAATTTTAATTCACCGGAGGGAATTTGCACTGTTATTTATAGTTCATATTAGATGTTTTGTCTGTATTGCGAATGTAATTTTCGCCAGTAGAATCCATGCATTGAGAAATCCTCATTCTTTATCAAAAGTTTCCACTCTGTAATATGATTCTTCGATAGGTCAAACCTAACTTGACTTTGAAACCTTTGAATTGTCATTTATCATAGAGCCCAATAAGTCAAGTTTGTCCTCGATGACATCAGGTTTGCCTTCGATAACGTCAACTTTGCCCGCAGTTGATAGAACCTCACAGACAGTTGATGGAACCTCGACAGTTGCTCTAAAGTCTTTCACGGTGTCAACTCTGCTCACAGGTGACGGAGCCTCGAAGATAGTCACTCCAAAGTCTTCAGACTCGAATATAGTTGCTCCAAAGTCTTCGAGGGCGTCAACTCCACTCGCAGTTGATGGAGCCTCGAAGATGGTTACTCCAAAGTCTTCGAGGACGTCAACTCCGCTCACAGTTGGTGGAGCCTCGAAGACAGTTGCTCCAAAGTCTTCGATGATGTCAACTTTGCTCAAAATTGATGAAACGTTGGAGAGTGAGCCAAATCCTTTGACTGCTTCAACTGTTTCTGCGGCTACTAAAAACTTGGATAAGATTCCGTCTAGTAATCCAACACAAGTTGAGAAATTATTGCTCAATGAGAATGATGGTAAGAAATTTATAGTGTATATACTACGTCTTGAACCATTTCTATAACCCCTATATTAATTTTAGATGTGATAGTCGTACTTAAAAAAGTATATGCTAGTCTAACAAGACAGCTATCACAAGCTCGAACCGCGATTGAAGATCTAAAAGAGCAGACGCAGAAAATCCAGGATTACTTGGCACAAACGGGACTAGAAGCAGTGCAGCTGCAACGTAAGCCATCCTTGGCTGAAAGCCTTAAGATGACTCTACCCTTGCAAAATGCAGAGTTCGAGCAACTAGAAATAGTCTTGAATGACTCAAATGTCTCAGATCAGCTTGTAAGTCATGGAACCATATCAGTTTTAGTGTCCTGGGGAAAATATTTTCAATTATCAAGTTACAATGAATTGATTACTTTCAGAAAAAAGAAATGTGGTATTCGCTTGATCTGCGAACACCACTGCAACGCAGCATGGGAACCATAATAAAGAAATACATAGGACGAGATCTCCTCAGAAGCTACACAGCAGTGAAAAAAACTGAGTCAAAGAATCCTTTCAAAACAACAAAGTTCTGCGAATGCTTGCAAGGTAATATCATATTCTGCTATTCATGAAAATGTTGAAGCCTTTCTCTACTGGAGTTTTCGAGAGAATCCGAGTATATAATCCATACGAATTCACACAGCATTACATTTCATATGAAATATTGAATTTCAGAACTTGTAACAATTGAATATGCAAAGGAAGCAAATCACGTTAATGATAAGACATTCAATGAAGCTTTAGGCTCGGTCATTAACAGTGCCAAAGACTGGGAAGGGCACCGTTTATTGAGGTCAGCCAAGAAATAAGCACCAGGTCTGGTCAATGCTCTTAGTTGTAAGTATACAGGGTGAGTTTTCTCTGGTATCAAACGAGGGAGGAGCCTATCATCGCAAACGCTCCGCCCTTTTCTATTCATACTTGTTATTGTTATATCAAGAAACCTGAGGCAGGATGGTTGTGCCGGCATGTGAAAATAGAAGTGGGGTTTCTCGATATTACAATAACAAGTATGAATAGAAAAGGGCGGAGCGCTTGCGATGATAGGCTCCTCCGTTGTTCGTTACCAGAGAAAAACTCACCCTGTACAGCTGATTAGAAGCTAATATCCACAGTCCAGACGGAAATAAAACTATGCTTGACTCGAATAATACTTTTTATATAAAATTAAGAATAATTTATTTTTCGATTCAAGCATAGTTTTTTTCCATCGACCGTAAGGAAGTATAAAGTAAAAAAATTAGATTTATACACGTCCAAATAGATTTTGGACTGCGTACAGAAGTTTTTCTACAAAAGTTTGAAGGCCATCGGCTTTTATTATTGTTACTACTATTATTAATACTCGTTTGTGTGATAAAAAATAATCGTCTGTTGGGGCTAGTCAAGGAATGAGCACCAGATCTCGTCACTGCTCTTAGTTGTAAGTATACAGAGTGAGTTTTCTCTGATATCGAATGAGGGAGGAGCCTATCATCGCAAATGCTCCGCCCTTTTCTATTCATACTTGTTATTGTAATATCGAGAAACCTGAGGCAGGATTAGTGTTGTACGGCTTAGCTGGCTTGGCCGGCTAAGGCAGCTAAGCCGGTTAAAATTTATCCGGCTGAAACGGCTTAGCCGATTAACCGGTTAACCGGCTGATCGGCTAAGTTAAGCTGGATGGATGGAAGGATGAATGAATGGATGGATGTATAGATGTATAGTTGAATTGATGGATGGATGGATCGATCCATTCAGCGATCCATTCATTTATCCATCCCTCCCTCCCTTCCTCTTTCCTTACCTTCTCCCCTACTATCCATCCATCCATCCATCCATCCATCCATCCATCCATCCATCCACCCACCCACCCACCCATCCATCCATCCATTCATTCATTCATCCATCCATCCATCCATCCATTCATCCATCCTTCCATCCATCCAGCTTAACTTAGCCGATCAGCCGGCTAACCGGTTAATCGGCTAAGCCGTTTTAGCCGGCTAATTTTTAACCGGCTTAGCTGCCTTAGTGGGCTAAGCCGGCTAAGCCGTACAACACTAGGCAGGATGGTTTTGACGGCACGTGAAAATAGAAATGGGGTTTCTCGATATTATAATAACAAGTGTGAATAGAAAAGGGCGAAGCACTTGCGATGATAGGATCCTCCATTGCTCGATACCAGAGAAAAACTCACCCTGTACAGATGCTGATTACCTGTGCTGATTAGAAGCTAATATCCACAGTCCAGACGGAAATAAAACTATGCTTGACTCGAATAATACTTTTTATATAAAATTAAGAATATTTTATTTTTCGATTCAAGCATAGTTTTTTTCCATCGACCGTAAGGAAGTATAAAGTAAAAAAATTAGATTTATACACGTCCAAATAGATTTTGGACTGTGTACAGGAGTTTTTCTACAAAAGTTTGAAGGCCACCGGCTTCTATTATTGTTACTACTATTATTGTTACTACTATTATTGATACTACTATTATTAATACTCGTTTGTGTGATAAAAAATAATCGTCTATTGGGGCTAGTCAAGGAATAAGTACTAAATCTCGTCGCTGCTCTTAGTTGTGAGTATATAGCTCATTAGATTCTAATATTTACAGTTCAAACGAAAATAAACCTATGCTTGACTCAAGAAATATTTTCTCAAATAAAATTAGGAATATTTTATTTTTCGATTCAAGCATAGTTTTCTTCCGTCGACCATAAGTATGAAGGTTGACGCGCACTAGACCGGCCCGCACGACACCGGCAGGCACCGTCAGTCACCCATGGCTGCGTTTTTAGCTGCAAAACGCTCTGCCTGTCGGTGCCATGCGGGCCGGTCTAGTACGCGTCAACCTTAAAGTATAAAAATTGGATTTAGACGTCCAAATAAATTTTGTACTACGTACGGAAGTTTGTAAAAAAAAGTTTTATCGGCCTTTATTATGTCTCATGTGTGAAAAAGAAATAAAATGAAATTTCACTGCTATTCATATTTTCTATTTCGGTTCAGCCGAACAAAGATTCTTAAGAACCTCAAAATATGTGTGATTTAGGATGAATGGTTTACTCTACGGTTTAAATTTATCTTTTGCTTAACGGCCACAGCGCTCGTTGAGCCCGTACAGTTCGGCTTAATTTCAGTTTAAGTAGAAAAAACCTGTCGAAATGTAGGATTTACCAATCATTGGTTTCTGAAAAAATAGTGTTATCTTATATGCTCATTTCGAAACTAGATCATTACCCCATCAGACAATGTGGTTTCTCTGGTATAAATTTTCCAGACCAGAAAAATCTATACCACTGATATTGCATTGAATGGAAGTGGAAAGCTGCAGCCTTGGCATAAGCATATGGGACAAGATTGATTTTTTTTGAAGCTCATCTTTGGTTAAATCCTTTGAATATTCAGCTGGTAACTCCCTGAACAAAACATAACCAGGGCCTGTACAACAACATTCAACCAGGGCCTGATCAACAAATTCAATCAGGGCCTAATCAAAGAATTCAGCCAGGCCTTAGCCAGAAAGCTTGATCAGGGCTTGACTGGAACACCCCACCTGGCCTGATCAGGTGATTCTAGAACGCTGCGTTACATTTTCGATTAGGCCCTGTACAATAATATTCAACCAGGGCCTGATGGGCAATCGTAACTAGGGCCTGTACAACAACATTCAACCAGGGCCTGATCAACAAATTCAATCAGGGCCTAATCAAAGAATTCAGCCAGGCCTTAGCCAGAAAGCCTGATCAGGGCTTGACTGGAACACCCCACCTGGCCTGATCAGGTGATTCTAGAACGCTGCGTTACATTTTCGATTAGGCCCTGTACAATAATATTCAACCAGGGCCTGATGGGCAATCGTAACTAGGGCCTGTACAACAACATTCAACCAGGGCCTGATCAACAAATTCAATCAGGGCCTAATCAAAGAATTCAGCCAGGCCTTAGCCAGAAAGCCTGATCAGGGCTTGACTGGAACACCCCGCCTGGCCTGATCAGGTGATTCTAGAACGCTGCGTTACATTCTTAATCAGGGCCTCATCAGTGATCCTGATTGCAGCCTGATCAGGCTGGCAGGTAAGCCCGTGTAGGGCCTGACCTGCGCCTGACGTCAATTTCTACTCGGGATGAACGAAGAAAAGGAAGATAGGATAGGAACAGGGTAAGGGGAGGTGTATGGGGCCTCTAATTAGTAGGTCGACCTCTCCTCGGCAATTCTTTTGAGCGTCGCGAGGACGCGGTCGCACGGCAGACACCCGGTTTTAACGGCGGGGGTTAGGAGCGAAGCCTGGCAGTCGCTGCAAGCCCCTCTTTTGCGGGTCTCCAAAGTTTCAACGAAGGAACGATGAGTTTTGATGACTCGACTCACATCCATTTCCATGTAGTTTCTGAAGAGAGAAAAGGGCATTTTCAGCAAGAGCAAGAGCAAGAAATAAATAATAAAAACAATATTAATGTCGAGAAACTCACTTGAATGTAAAGCAGTGGAAGCAAATTAATCGGGGTTTTCCCCCTTTCAAGACCACCGCATCACCTTTGGCGCACCGTACTTTGGCCCATTGTTGGGTTAACCAACTTTCCATTTCTCCCTCACTTTTGAAGGAATCAAACCCGTCCCAATTCAACTTGGATACAACTAAGCCCACTACAACCTCATGTGTAATCAACGACGACATGGTGACGAATGACGCTATGGATTATTGTTTCTTCAGCAACGAATTTTTACTCGGTTTTGTTTATATTCCTCGAAGCTGATTGGTTCAATAAATTACTCCGATCATTTATTAATAAGGGGCGAGATTTTTCTTTTGTCTTCAAATATTGTCTTTCGCGCCTTCACAAACCCGCGTTGGACTTTTGAACCCCCTATCGATTCCTTGTATCGATTATCTGCTTTTCGCGCCACCATAGAATCGTGGCATAATTTTCAACTCCCCGTCATTTCTTTCACGTCTTCTGCTCTGGTTCTCTCCTGTCGTCGATCATAACCTCCTCATATAACTTTACGTAAAGATCCGAGCAGATTGCTCTCAATTATCATTTAGGGTCAGGATTATAACCTTTCTCCCTTGAGAGTCCTAGGTGCTTTCCCATCTATCCCCAAAGAAACGACGCGGAACCCGCAAAACGGACCAAGAAGTGGCTTCGATCTCCCGGAAATCTCCTTTAATTTACACAGGATAAAGATAAGATCGTTCCTTTTTACCCCTTGTCTAATCTTCGTTATAATTTACAATTCACTTCCTTTTACTCGTTTTATGACGAGATTCTTTTATTTCAATAAGAATAAAATAACTAAAAGATCAGAGCTTTTAAAGCTCCTCATATTTCGCACACTCACGTCTGTCCTCCAATCTAGGGTGTGCTGTTTCCCTGTCCTTTTGGTTCCACCTGGGTGCAGTTCGTGATTCCTGATCCCTGTTTTCCTGCCGCAGACCTTACCTGACTCTCCTGACTCTCCCCGACGGATCACAAACTGACTTCACCCCCAGGCGGCTTCCAGTTTTCCAGACACCCCTTCTTCTCCAAGGATGGATTCATCATCGACTCCTCACTACGACCTGACTAGGCGAAGACCTTTTATACCGAATATTGTTATGAATTTGTAACCGAAACTACCTTCTCAGGTTTTCTGTGGTTTCCCTCGAGGCTTAGGTGGAATTACAGGTAGTTTAGGGAAGATTTCGAACACTTTAAAGATTTTAAAGTCTGAACCACAGCTCTCAGCCCTTTCTTCCCTTAGCAGAACTCACACTCGCTATTAACTTACTTAAGAGTCGGGTCGCCTCTTCCCTTCAGGGAGGGGCAGTGTTACAAAGGGTGCGTCCACCCCTTGTATTGCTTTATATCCATTCATTTCATAGCCACCCGAACTCCCATGTACAAAACATCACAGTAATAATTATCAAGCATCTTCTGATAAAACAACTAAACGATGTATCTAGCGACAGCCAATTTATCAACAGTCTTGTCTCAGACATTAACCGAGACACTTGTATCTTCCTGAATATAACCTAATCTGCTTTTACCATTAATTTGTGTCTTCAAGTCTGCTTATTTCGCTCAGGGACTCATAGCTCAATTAAAAGGTAACTCCTAAAGTTACAATATGTTTGTACCGTTGAACATTTTTTCTTGATACAAAATATATTGCACTATATATACAAATGGTGAGAGAGTGACAAAATGAGATCACTATTCATGTAGATAAACCATAGTATACATAATCGCAAATAGACTTACTTGTGATTACTTGTGATTAAGTCGTATTTTATATATTATCACTTCACGTGTAGATAACGCACAGTATAATCGCAGATATACTTTACCTGAGATTTTTTATGCACTGCACTTTATTGACAATGGGCTTGTCTTTCTTCGGGAGAAATTGATGAAACGAACGAGATACGTATGTGTCGATGTAGCTACGGCGTGGCTAAACGGAAACTGGCAGAAACATTGTTCCGCTTTTTTCTGGGTATTCGCTCCGTGCTTCCTATACATACTCACCACAGTGAGAATGTGTAGTCCGTGTACATGCATACTAGTGGCAACGCCAATCGCGCCGATCGGCACGGAAAAATGTATGTATGTACACGACTACACATTCTCACTTCGGTGAGTATGTATAGGATGCACGAAACGAATATAATACGGGACCGGCTATGGTATCAATGTGCATGATCGTAATAAAATCTTCCTTCTCAAAACGCATATCCCACACATATTAACACATGAGGGGTGTTATACTCGTTAACATACGTTTGCATATTAACACACAGCGAGGAAAAAAATAAACATAAATATCTATTTATGATAAAAAAGATTTTGAAAAAAAATGTTTTCGACACGCACTTTCGGTTCATAACCCTGTTTTTATATATTTCGCGTGTGTGTGCAGCTGTAAAAATATTTCGTGAGGCTTCGCCGACAGAGGCGCGGTTTAGTCCTAGAGAGAAGAGGATACGAGTGACAGAGTTTCATGCGTGCGAGATACAAATATTGTTTTATTATAAAACGGTGACTTACGCGAATTTTGTCCTGCTTTCGACCGGTTTTCGTTTTTTTTATAGTGCGTGTATTGTGTGCGAGGTAACATGAACAATTTTCGAGAGAAAAGAAAACGCGAACTGACACGTTTGCGGGTGGCCAGATTTCGTCTAGAAAAGCTACGGAGACTTGAGAATGTGACTTCCACCGTACAGGATTCTTCCACAGATTCTTCTACTGAAAATGACGACGAGACGAATGTAAGAGATGCTGTGAATATACGAGCTCAGGGAGGAGAAAACTGCGTAATAGAAGCGATTATTGATGGGCAAGACGATGAAGAAATAGATGATAGGGAAGAAGAAGAAGGTGGCGATGACGATGGAAATGACGAAAGGGAAGAAGAAGAACGTGACGATGATGAGGAAAATAACGTACGAGAAGAAGAAGAAAGTGACGATGAAGAGGAAAATGGTGACGATGAAAATGAAGTCGAAGAGTTACGTTTATGGGCTCAAAATACGAAAATTCCTCTAGCGCGACTCGACGCTCTGCTAGTTATTTTCAGACGACGTAACCCTGAGCTGCCCAAGACCGGAAAAACCTTCCTCCATACGAATTCGGTCCAATACAATATTCGACAACTCGATGGACACGGCACAGATGGCGGAGAATTGGCCTATTTCGGAATTTCCAAATATTTACAAAAAATGGTAAATATTGATTTACATGAAGAAGATACAC
Organism: Rhogogaster chlorosoma; assembly: GCA_944452935.1. Taxonomy (NCBI): domain Eukaryota; kingdom Metazoa; phylum Arthropoda; class Insecta; order Hymenoptera; family Tenthredinidae; genus Rhogogaster; species Rhogogaster chlorosoma. Next base: position 13,905,795 of record OX101800.1, on the reverse strand, counting down.
TCCATTTACTTGCGAATGTAGATGGTTTGCCTCTGTACAAGTCGAGCTCGAAGCAGTTCTGGCCTATTCTCTGCAAGTTATTTTCAAAGCCTGACATATATAAACCGTCCCCTTTCGCAATATATGCAGGTGATCAAAAGCCACTGAATAGAGAGCAGTTTTTCGAGGATTTCATTGCTGAGTCAAATATACTGACACAAAACGGTATCGTCATCGATGGAAGGCTCTTTAATGTCGCGATAAAAATGTTTATTTGCGACAGACCTGCTCGAGCTTTTGCCGCAGCCATTATTGGCCATGCTGGGTATTATTCGTGTGAACGCTGTATCTGCCGAGGGGAACGAGTTCAAAATCGTACGGTATATCCTTCAGTGGATTCTAAACTGCGCAGCGACGAATCATTTCGCCGACAAGACAATCCGGAGCATCACAATGGTGTTTCTCCTCTCCTCAGGCTTGAACCTCGAATAAACATGGTCGTGCAAGTTTCGCTCGATTTCATGCACTTGTGTTGTCTCGGCGTCATGAAAAAAATGCTGAACGATTTTTGGCTCAACAGTAAAATGGTGACACATATCGGACAAAATAACAAACGTCTCCTGTCAAATTTACTGATTACTCTAAAATCTCAAATTCCTGAGGAGTTTCAACGTACGACTAGATCGTTGCAAGATATCGCTAAATGGAAAGCCACTGAATTTCGATTCATGCTTCTATATGCTGGTCCGGTCGTATTGAAAATAGTTTTGCCAAAAAATCTGTACGACCACTTTCTCCTTCTTCACGCTGCTTGTCGCATTTTATGCAGTTCGGACCTAGCGTTGATATATAACGAGCAAGCAAAGCACTTACTTCGATCGTTCTTCGTGTTGTCAGGACACTTGTATGGACGACAGTGTCAAATATCCAACATGCACAACTTGATTCATTTGGCTGATGACGTTAAATCTATGGGCTGCTCTCTAAGCCACTTGACAGCTTTTCCGTTCGAAGATCTTCTCGGTAAATTAAAAAGAAAAATTCGTACTGGCAATCGACCACTGGCTCAAGTGCACTTGAGACATGTGTCGACGTATACACGAAACGTTTGATTCCGAGTACAAGAAAGCAACGTTGCCACCGGAGATCACCGTTTTAAAAGAAAAAAGCCGAGATGATGATGGAATGAGGAAAATAAAAAAACTCAAATATAAGGAGTTTATCGTCTCAAGAAATCCACCAAACAATATTTTTTTATTGTCAAATGGGAGTATACTGAGCATTTTCTCGATATATCAATCACCGAATTCCGAGACGATAAAATTAAAAGGCAAGGTGTTGCGGATTACAAAATCGATATTTACTTACCCATGCGATTCGGCAACGTTTAAGATGTGGCAAGTAAAAAAAACGGAAACGATAAAAACATGCCCATTGGTATCTGTCGATCGGAAAATGGTGTGTTTGGATTCGAGCAACAACGAAACGGAAGAAAAGATCTGGGTGATGTCTCTTCTCCACTGATGACGGAAAAAAAATACGAGGTTCGTTTCGCATTCAATATATTACAAAATATAACATTTAAGGGGAGGGACCAGTCGAATTTTACGGACCTGTCTAAATTCTCGAATATCTCCGAAACGGGGTAATCAATCGGATTGTCCTTTCGGCAGTCGATGTTTGAAGAGTAATGACATCGAGTTTTCTTGTAAAATTCATGAAATCTTTATTTTTTTTTTTTTTTTTATGCGTCGAAAAATGCGGGCGGGTGACTTATTTTGACTAGCATCAGTGTCCACGCATCATTGACGCGGACAAAAGTATGTAACAGCAAGTCTATACGGTATGACGTGCACACCCATTACAAAACATCTTCGTTCCATGCAGTTATAACGTAGAAAAGTGCGAAGTACGATTTCGTTGTAATTAGCGATTAAAAATTGTTGGGCAGCCATGGTAAATGGTTGGGTTGTCATGGCAATCCTTAGTTTCCGAGATGCCCGAGAAAGAAAGGACAGCGCAGAGTCGTTTCGTCGGTACTGCAGACGGTGGACTACATTGTTGCATCTCGGAAACCAAGGATTGCCATGACAACCCAACCATTCACCATGGCGGCCCAACAACTTTCAATCGCTAATTACAACGAAATCGTACTTCGCACTTTTCCACTTATATACTGCATGGACCGAAGATGTTTTGTGATGGGTGTGTTCGTCATACCGTATAGACTTGCTGTTACATACTTTTGTCCGCGTCAATGATGCGTGGACACTGATGCTAGTCGAAATAAGTCACCCGCCCGCATTTTTCGACGCATAAAAAAAAAAAAAAAATAAAGATTTCATGAATTTTACAAGAAAACTCGATGTCATTACTCTTCAAACATCGACTGCCGAAAGGACAATCCGATTGATTACCCCGTTTCGGAGATATTCGAGAATTTAGACAGATCCGTAAAATATGACTGGTCCCTCCCCTTAAGAGAATATAAATACATATTAAATGCCTTATATATTTAAATGCAAAAAATGCATTTCTAGACTAACTGTATGGTCGTGCATTATAATAAATTGTAAAAAATTGATTGAATCGTTCTTCAAACTAATAGTAATCTCTATTTTATCATTTCATTACCCATATTTTAGATAAGGCTCACATCCGGCGTAAATCAGGCGTGCCTGATCAGGTCGCCTTATTAATGCCTGATCCGGCCCTGATGGATCCTCAGGCAGCCTGATTTCATTTCTGCTCGAGATAACGATCGATGATCAAGCTACTAACGCCGGCCGTCAATCTCGAGAAGCAAGCTCTGCCGATAGTTTTTTCCTGGGTAATATAAAACACAGCACTCCTCATTCAACCCCAACGATAATCAATGACCGTCCGCAAGAACAATCGATTTCTAATAATATTGAAACTGTAGATTCATCATTCGCATGTGAGTTACCCTTACAGTTAAAAGATGTCAACATTTGCGAAGATTGGCGCGGTTTAGGTGGAAAATCGAAGCGTATTGATTCTTCAGACAAAGACAAAGTCAAAGATCGAAAACGAGCAAAACCAAGTTATCTCGACAAATGTCCGGAGTGGGACTATGTGAAAAATGCTAAACTGGGAACTATTCCTATGCCAGAAATGGTTTTTTAAGCGTTTACTGCTTTACTAAAAAGGTAGATTGTTCGTGCGGCCTCAACGTTACACGACCTACGGTTATGGTTAATGTGAACATCGACATATTAATGTGTAAGGGATTGCAATTCATGCAAGAAGCTATCGATGACGCGCAGGTGATGCAGAGAACCTGTTACAAATGTAAAAACGAAGTAGAAGAAAGACGAATCTACGGCCCTCACATTATTATCGACCTTTCCGTATTTTCAGATCACCGTTACATCACACATAGCAAGATAATAGAACCCGAACTTGACTCTTTACCACCAACGATTACGCTCGATGAAAACGTTTACGTGATTGCTGGTGTATCTCATTATGTCGAAAGTAGTGAGCATTACGTTGCATACGCGAAAACCGGGATGTACTGGACCGCATACGATGACCTGCATTCAAAACGTAGTCATGCTAGTCCACGCACGCATATCAAGCCACATCTGATTATATATACCGCAGCGAATTCATAAAATCATGATATAATTGGAACTCAATAGTTAGACTTGACAACTGCATTCATTTCATCCAACTATATCGTACAGCTTACTGTACCATAAAATAATAATTATAAGAGAATAGGATAAGAATTTCAAGGATATGAAAGAGAGATAATAGATAACGAACAAAAAATAAATAGAAGCTAAGAAATTTTTTTTGTTCAAATACAAAATAAAAAAAAACTTTTAAATACAAAAAATATATATATATATAAATTAGAAAAAAAAATTTTAAAAAAATTTAAAAAAATTAAAAAAAAAAATTTTTTTTAAATAAAAAGAAAATAGAAAAAAAAAAGAAAAAAATGGAACCATATTATTCACCACGTCCACGTCGTTGGTTCTGGGTTATGCAAAGGGTGAATCGTCATTGCCATCGGATGTTGACACAAAGCTAGAACATCCCGTCTATATCTTTCTTCGTATTGTCTTCATTCCCAATAAACACCAGCCCGTATATTACGCGCATCATATACGTATACTTAGTGTATTTTTGGTATACATATATGATCGTACTAATATTACACGTTTACGACTTACGTTTATTGACAAACATAGAAAATACGTATATGATATACGTTTTTTAGTCGAATAAATCCTCCGATCAATGAATAATATACGTTTCAGTTGTGAAGAATAAGTGTGTATACTGTATACGTAGAATATTGGTTTCTGTGACCGAAAATATGTACGTACAATTAATGTGCATATTCTACGGTACGAACATGGTTGACTAATTCTCAATTATACACGTATAAAAAGCGTATCATTCTGACGTATAGTAACTACCTGATTTATACGTCTTTTCAATTCATTATTATACAAATATAACACGTTCTTATTGGATCTCACGAAAACGTATATGCTGACTCGAGTATTATACGTTCAATTTTTGGGAAATTGTATTCGGGTTTCTTCCTCATGATCAATTATGTAGTGCCTTCCACTAGGCACCGGACGTCACACTTTTCAAAGCTTTTTTCGCTTGTACAGCTGCGCCTCTAGCGGCGTAGCCTGGCATCCTCATTCTTTCTTTAGTGTGCCGCGACGAAACACTGCACAAAATCTCTACTGAAAGTAAGAGAAAAGGAACAGGAAAATGGGAAAAAGAAGATACAAATCTGATTCAGAAGACGAGACTCGTATTCAGAAGAAAATCAGAAGACTGAAGAAGAAACTGGAGAAGAAACCAAGCGGAGAAAAGAAATACCGACGCGAGACACGCTCGTCTCACGACGAGCCTCGTGCGGAATACAACTGTAAGTATAATAAAGCATTCTCCTAGGTAGATACCTGAGAGAAAGTTTAGCAGGGGCTGTTAAACTTGCTATTCATGGCAATTGAATGGATCTGTTGATTCACATGCCATAACCTCGACTGCAAAGGATGAGGTTAGTCATAAAAATTTGGCGGGTTGATCGAGATCGATTATTCCCGAACCAAAGATGGCTGCCGGGGGCAGAGGCGGAAAATTCTCGAACTAAAAGATTCGATATCAAGCCTCGCGAGAGAATCGAGATCGATTACTCTCGCAAAAACGAAATGGCTGCTATATACCGTCAATACCTAACCAAAACTGTCAAGGTTGGGGACATGAGTTAGTTAACGCCCTGGAAATGCGATGTTGATATTCTGCTGTAGAAGTGCAAAATACCAAAATCCGAGTGAAAACATGGTAAAAATTTTCATTTTAGCCGATCGAGAAAACCAGAATCCAGTAGATTCGTATTCTTCGGATGAAAACCAGGGATCAGGGCGCTTGTCAAATACCAATCTTCATGTGGCGAGAGACTCAGTGATTCAATCTCAAGATGCTCAAATAGAAGTTCGTGATATACCACTTAGTGAAGCTCAAACCAGCAATGGAATGATACAACCGGCGGAGCCAAGGTTGTCAGATAATATAATGAGCATTTTAGGTGATAAATGTCATCCAGATAAGGTCATAGCTGACCCGATTCAGGGAGAGATAGCCCTACGATGGGAAGAGATCGTCATGAAGGGATTACCGAAACAGTTTGTTGATGATATTTTGAAGAAATATCCCACGCCCAGCAATTGCTTATGCTTCGACCCACCAAAGTTAAATTTGGAGGTGAAAGCATCTATTCAAGAGACCTCACGTTTGAGAGACGAAAGAATCTCGTCCAAGCAAGAGTCCATCACAGCTGGGCTTACAGCTATTGGAAAAGCTATAACACTTGGTGGAATATTTAAATGACGCAGGGAGAATATTTGCTAACATTCAACATACTGAGTCTTCGGTGAGAAGAAGCTTGGTGTTACCAAATGTACATGCCACATTCAAAGACACCCTATCTTCAGGTGGGTTAGATAACACACTCTTCGGCGCAGACATAGAGGAAAGACTGAAGTCTGCAAAGGCATTGGAGAGGACATCAAAGGACTTCCGTAAAGATGTCATCGCAAAGCCAACTCCAAAAACACAGTCAAAAAACTTGAAGAGTCCGCTCGGCAACCAGAATCCGAAACAACAATACAAGACCTCACGACCAGCTCAGAGCGGACAGCGAAACAAGCGATCTCAGTATCAGTCGAGGCCCCCTCAGCCAACTTATCGTCAACGTCAGGAGAGACCATACAGACCAACAAGGAAATAAGCCATGCTTCGGCAAGTAGTTTATCTGGTAGAACTAGGTATTTCAAACAGGTTTGGAATCACATCACATCAGATTCTACGTTATTGTCCTGGATTCAGGGTTACAAAATACCCTTTTTAGAGCCGGTTTATCAAAAGACAATTCCGCCACAGAAGTCCTGGTCTAAAAAAGAGAAATTGCATATTTCAGACCAATTACAGCAATTGCTGAAAAAAGGGGCTATAACCCTATGCACTCCAGTGCCAAATCAATTCATCTCCAGTATTTTTCTGGTTCCAAAACCTGATGGCAGTTATAGGTTGATCTTAAATTTAAAGGCCCTGAACAAGTTCATTAAATGTGAACATTTCAAATTAGAAGACCTTAAGACAGCCTCGAGAATGATGTCCCCAAATATTTTAATGGGAAAAATTGACCTAAAAGATGCGTACTATGTGATCCCAGTTGATAAATCTTGTAGGAAGTTCTTAAGATTTGAATTCGAAAATTGCTTATACGAATTCACTTGCCTACCGTTCGGCTTGTGTACCGCACCATTGGTATTCACTAAAATTATGAAGCCAGTGGTGTCTAGCTTGAGAAAAAAGGGTTTTCTATCGGTCATTTATTTAGATGATATACTCCTTTTTGGCAATAGTGAGGCTGAATGTCTCCAAAATATAGAATCAACTCGTGAGTTGTTAGAAAAATTAGGCTTTGTTATAAATCTTGAAAAATCTGAGTTAATTCCACAGACCCGTTGTCAATTTCTAGGATTTATATTAAACTCGGAAGACATGTTATTAGAACTCCCGAGGGAAAAAAGAACCAGTCTCATCAATCAAGTTGTAAAGTTCGAGTCAAAGGAATCTTGTCGAATTAGAATATTTGCCGAATTAATAGGTAAACTAGTTTCTGCTTGTCAGGCAGCCGAATATGGTTGGGTTCACACAAAAATTTTCGAAAGGGAAAAATTTCTTGCCCTTCAAAGTGTTATGTATCGTGTCACACGCCGACACCGTCCTTGTGTGACTAGTATTTGTTTTAATAGTAGGTTGTTGGGATAAAAAAATGACTGATTGAAAGTTGCTATTGACAACAAGATTGAAATATATTATTGCAAACAAAACTTAACATTAGTTACAAGTAAATGAATAAGAAAAGAGTATTTTGAATTGAATGATGTTTAACGGATTAGCGACGGAATAAGAGTAGAGTAGTGTGTTTTAAGTTGAAGATTCGAGACTAGACTGACTAAAGGTCGGAGTTAATTTTTGGTGGTTGGCGTTAGTGGGAGTGGAAAGAAAAAATGAGTAAGGGTAGGAAATTGTTAATTTGTGTTGATTGGCTGAATTAGGTGAGTGGGAGATTTGTTTAAATGTGAGGATTGGTCAGGAGATTTTAGAGTGGGAGTTTGGGGGTTGGAGTTAGGTTTGTTTAAACATTTTGTTTCTTGGAAGGACAATGTGGAGGAGAAGTAAAGGTTCTAGGCGCTACGTGCTTAAACAATAGAGCTAAAACATACGGAATTTCCAAAAAAGGTTATAAAGTAGAAAGTAACGGGAAAGTTGAAGTCTTTGAGGTCTCTACATTTGGTCGCCAAATGTTCCAAACCTATGCGTCACGGTTTTATTGCTGCTTGCTTAAGGGTACTAGTCGCGTTTTTGACCCTTAGCTCGCGGTACCTGAAGTAAACTCAGAAACTGCAAATATTGAATAAATATCTAAATTATGTCTAGCGTGGTTTGGCACGCAACATGCTCCCCTGTGGAGAAGGCTACTGATCAAGGAGTATACATGTCAGAGTATCAACTAATTATCCTATCTTTGCTATAATGTGACTTAATGATTACTTAATACGGTTCTAAACGATTTGATCCTATTGGATATAGGTGAGTATGCTAATAATTGTCCTTGCAATATCTTATGCTATTCATTGTCTTTTGGTAAGGGGGCTAATTTTTTGACACTGCGCACAAATGCACTGTTTGCCGTCTTGATTTTAACTGTTCGGATGATTCCGTCGGAACCTGGATATACTTCGATTACCCGGCCTAAGGTCCAACGTAAGGGTGGTAAATTATCGTCCTTGACGACCACCACTGACCCTTGTTGAATAGTGTGGGCCCCCTTTGCCCACCGATGACGAATGTTTAATTCGTTTAAGTATTCCTTCCGCCATCGGTCCCAGAAATGCTGTTTTACCTTCTGTAGATGTTGCCATGCTGACAACCGATTGGAAGGAGTGGCCCTGAAGTCTCGTTCAGGTATACTTGTTAAGGTTTCACCAATAATAAAGTGCGCGGGAGTGAGGACAAGGAAATCATTGGGATCAGACGATAGAGGTGTGAGAGGTCTGGAATTTAGAATAGCCTCGATCTCGATGACAAAGGTATTAAATTGTTCGAACGTGAATAGTTCATTGCCAACGACGCGTTTTAGATGGTGTTTAAATGATTTTACTGCTGATTCCCAGATTCCACCAAAATGTGGAGAAAGCGGTGGTATGAATTTCCATTCAATGCCCTTTTCGGTTAGGCATCTGTTGATTTGATCATTGAATTGATCTTCTCTAAATAGAGCGTATAGCTCATCCAAATCGTTTTTCGCACCCTTGAAGTTCGATCCGTTGTCTGAATATATTGAGTTGCACCGGCCTCTTCTGCTGATGAATCTGTTTAGTGCCGCAAGAAACCCTTCTGTAGTCATGTCGCTGACTACTTCCAAATGTACCGCCTTGACTGATAAACAAGTAAATACGGCTACATAAACCTTTATTCGATTTCGGTTTCTTAGTTTCTTTTCTTTAATATAGAATGGGCCGCAATAATCGACTCCGGTATTCAAGAAAGGTCGGGCCGCGGTTACACGAACCCTCGGTAGGTTGCCCATCAGGTAGTCAGGAAATGTCGGATTAACGCGGAAACAGGTAGTGCATCGCCGAATGATCTTCCTGACCTGGTTGCGTCCGTCAATGGGCCAGTAATTGGTTCTTAGATTATATAATGTGGCTTGTACGCCGGTATGATGATTCGTTTCGTGTTCGTTTCGGATGATCAAATCTGTGATATGATGTCCCTTCGGAAGAATCATAGGATGTTGTTCGTTGTAAGTAACGTTCGCTAGTTGAATACGTCCACCGACTCGAAGAATGCCTTCGGCATCTAGAAAAGGGTTTAAAGATAGAACACGACTCTTGCTAGGTAAGGGCTTACCCGTGAGACACGCTTGTATTTCCTCGGAAAATGCCGTAGCTTGTGTCATTTTAATTATGTGTCGGTTCGCAATGTTTAGTTCCGAGACCGTTAGGTTTATGCCTTCCGAACGATGTTTAAAGCGTAAGCAATATGCTACGATTCGACGTAGTTTATTTATTGACGAATATCTTTCCAGGAGCTTGAAGTCTTCCTTCCGACTGGTAGCTAAGCACGTTGTTTTCCGTTCTTCTGGATCATCCTTGGGTGTAGAAATGGTAAAGCTCGGCCAGACTGCTTCGTCTTGTTTGAGCCAAGATGGGCCCTCTTTCCAGTTTTTATTTTGCAGGAATTTTTGAGGCAGCTCACCTCGTGTCAAGAGGTCAGCTGGATTATCGTGCGTGGGAACATATCTCCAGTTCCTCACCTCCGTTTTGTTTTGTATTTCCATCACTCGATTGGCTGCAAAAATCTTCAATGACTGCGGTGTGGTTTTATTTATCCAATAGAGTACGATACGAGAGTCGGACCAAAAGATGGCTTTATCTATGGGAATCTGAATGGCATTCAATATGGTTTGATAAAGTGTTGAAAGTAAGACTGCACCGCACAATTCTAATCGATCGATGGTTAGTGATGGAGATCCCTTTTTCTTGACAGAATCTCGTTTGCTGATTGGTGCTACTCGTGACTTCGAGCACAGCAATCGTGTGTGTACGTTTCCCTCTTCGTCCGTTGACCTGAGGTAGATGCAAGCTCCGTATGCTCTTAAACTGGCATCGCAGAAGCCGTGTAATTGTATTCCTGTATTTGGTTGAAGTATCACCTTTCTGTCAAACGTCATTTCGTTGAGCAGTGGTAACTGCGACGTGTATTTGCACCACTCGGTGTAAATGGATTGAGGAACTGACTCGTCCCAGGTTAGTTTCGCTCTCCAGAGTTCTTGAATTAATAGTTTTGCCGTAACGATGATCGGTTGTAAAAGACCTAATGGGTCGAAGATTTTGGCGATTTCAGAAAACATTTTTCGTTTAGTGGTATTGTAGCCAGCGTCTATCGGCTTAACCGTGTATATTATCGAGTCCAGCGAAGAGTTCCAATGCACTCCTAGAGTTTTCAGTGTGGCATCATCGCTCCCCTGGAGCTGAAGGTTGACATGGCTATTAGGAAGTCCATGTAATAGCCTTGTTGAATTCGACGCGCATTGTCGTAGATTAAATCCACCTGCCTTTAATATGCCGATAAGTTCATCGCGCAACTGGACTGCTTCTTCGATTGTATCGGCGCCGGTTAATGCATCGTCTACGTATAAATCTCTTTTTAAAATCGTTGCCGCCCTTGGAAACCTATGTCCCTCGTCATCGGCCAGTTTGTGAAGACATCTGGTGGCTAGGTACGGGGCTGGTGCTAATCCAAAGGTAACGGTATTCAACTCGTACGTTGTGGGTATGAACATTCCTTCGTCATACCACAAGATTCTTTGGTATTTTCGATCTTCTTCCCGAATCTCGATCTGTCTGTACATTTTCTCGATGTCTCCGGTAAGTACAAATTTGTGTAGGCGAAATCGAAGCAGGAGCGAGAATATATCATCCTGGATAGTTGGGCCCACCATGAGGGCATCGTTGAGGGATACACCTGTGGTTGACGGGGCTGACCCATCGAATACTACCCGGACCTTCGTTGTGAGGCTAGTGGCCTTGATTACGGCGTGATGCGGTAAATAAAATCCCTCGTGGAGATCGCCGCTTGCCTTCCGCATGTGTCCTAATTCCTTATATTCGTTCATAACGCGAATATATTGTTGTTTCAAGTCTGGTTCCCTCTTGAACTTCCGTTCGAGAGATTCCAGCCGCTTCAGTGCAGTATGCCGTGATGCACCTAGTTGCGTCTGTTTGTCGTTGAAGGGCAGAGCGACGATATATCGCCCTTCATTGTTTCGAGTTACATGGTCGAGGAAGTGAGCTTCGCAATTCGTTTCTTCCATCGACATTCGATTGTCGGTTGAGCAGTCTTCTATTTCCCAAAAGCGCGAGATATCTGCTTCGATGCTCGTTGAGTAGCATGTTGATTCTTCGGGAGTCTTCCAACGATGAGAGAGCGGTTTGGGCACCTTGGCTACCCTTGCGTCGCCTCCTATGACCCATCCGAATAAAGTTTTCTGTAAATACAGTTCTGGTTCGTTGTCCCGGGACAGTTTGATTTGTCCGATGCTTAATAGGGATAACGCTGTACCTGTACCTATTAACATCTGCACTGGGGCTGGTTTATGAAATTCCGGATCTGCCAGGACTATGTTTGACGGTATATTAATTGATTTACGATCGATTTGAACGCTGGGTACCTGATTGGAGATTTGAGGCACCGTCAAAAAAGTTAGTGTTTTCCGATGTTGATTGAATCGTGATTGAATCGTAGCATTAACGTACCCCTTACTGGTTGTAGATGTATTGTTTAGGGCCCTAATGCTAATTGGATGTTCCGTGGTGACTAGGCCTAGAGCGGCCGCAAATTCAACCGTCATAAAATTATCCATGGAGCAGGTATCAATCAGAGTTCGGCATGAAGTTAAGTTTCCGCGAGTGTCCGTTACGTGAATTGTTGCGGTTACCATGAGTGAGCTGGTTTTTGTATTGATTATGAATGATTGTGCGACCGGCTGAGGAATGGTGACCGGCCCTTGTGACTGTCATGCCGCTGATTGTGACGATTCTCTTGGTTGGGTCAAATGTAACAAGGTGTGATGCAATTTGTTGCACGTCTTACACCGTCTCTCGGACCTGCAGGCCTTTGTCTTGTGATTCGACCTGAGGCAATTGAGGCACAGTTCTGCGGATTGAACTGCCTTTATTCGCTCATCTACCGAGATCTCCTTTAATTTTGGACAGAATGCCGTGTAATGAGCTTCCTTGCACAATTCGCATTGTGATTGATGAGTCTGATTGGTGTTTGAGACCAGGTAGGTTTGTCGTTGACCGTTGCGGGACTTACCTGGACCCTTCGTTTTATTGTCCTGTTTTGTCGTTTGTTTGGAGTCGTCGTGATGTGACGTAGACTTCCGCGTATCAGAACAATTGGCTCGTTTAGCCAAAAAGTCCAGTAGACTTGTATATGCAGGTAATTTATTATCTGCTAGGGTCAACTCCCATTGATAGGCAGTACCCTTGTTGATTTTGGATAAGAGTAGGCTGATGATGCATGCGTCCCAGCCACTCACGGGTTGATCTAAACTCTTTAGCGACCGTAATTGCTGCCGAAAAGTGTCTACCAGGTCGTCTAAAGCTTCCGCAGTATCCTTTTGCAATGTGGGATAGTCCTGCAGAATTGCCCAGTGTCGTAAAATTGCCTTCCTGTCGTTATCATATTTGGACGTGAGAAGATCCCATGCGTCCTTGTAACTATTGTCAGTAGTTTCCAAGGCTTCTATAGTTCGAGCTGCCTTACCCGATACGGCTGATTGAAGGTATTCGAATTTGTCTGCCGACGATAACCCTTCGTTTTTATCGATCATGGACAAAAATCGCGATTTGAATGTAGCCCAGTTTTCAATTTGACCATCGAATTTGGGCGGAATGAGGTCAGGTAGTTTTCGCGTAGGTAGCCTTGGTGGCATTGTAACTGTGATAGGCGATGCGGTTGACCGTTCGCTGGGTTCGTTAATTATGATTCCCGCTGCTGGGGCCGATTTTCGAAGAAGTCCTCTTGCCTTAGCAATACCGTCATAGTAGCTTTCCTCGATTTCTATTCTTTTTTCGATGTGATTTTCATTCGGCTCCACATCCTCTAATGTTTTTTGTACTTCCTTGAATTCTTGGAAGTATTGGTTGATTGACTCTACTCGTGTTTGAATGCGATCGTAATCGGGATCGGCTTCGTGTTGAATTAGGAAGGTTTTGAAGTTGGTGAGTTGAGCCTTAATTGTTTTACGTCGCAGCTTGCAGCTAGCGATTGTGTTTGCGAGTTCTTCATCGGCCATTATGATGGAATGGAAGGAACTATTCAAGGATTCCAGTATTTTAAGAGTATGAGGATGAGGATGCGCTGATTATAATTGGTTACTAGATTAACAAGCTTACCTTGAGAATGATGAGTGAGTAGTTTCGACCGAAGATCCGTCGGACGTTGGTTGATGATTCGATTGGTACCCAGTGATGTAGTCACGAGTCCGATTTGATGTTTCGTTTATTACTGGATGGTTTTGCAGCGTACTGCGTGTTGGTTGGTTTGATGATTTGGTTTCGGCAGCGTACTGCGCGTTGGTTTGTTTTATGATTTGGTTTCGGCAGCGTACTGCGCGTTGGTTTGTTTTATCCAGCGACTGCGTGCTGGATTGTTTGATGGTTTTGAGTCTGCAGCGTACTGCACGTTGTTTCGATTAAGATTGGTTTGTCCAGCGACTGCGTGCTGGTTTGTTTGATTCTGCAGCGTACTGCAGGAGTCTGTCCACTTAAACTGCACTGAATACGTTTTAAGAGTTCGATTTGTGAGACATGAGTTTATCCGTAAGTCGCTATCCGGCTCGAAGGACCAAAAAATGTTATGTATCGTGTCACACGCCGACACCGTCCTTGTGTGACTAGTATTTGTTTTAATAGTAGGTTGTTGGGATAAAAAAATGACTGATTGAAAGTTGCTATTGACAACAAGATTGAAATATATTATTGCAAACAAAACTTAACATTAGTTACAAGTAAATGAATAAGAAAAGAGTATTTTGAATTGAATGATGTTTAACGGATTAGCGACGGAATAAGAGTAGAGTAGTGTGTTTTAAGTTGAAGATTCGAGACTAGACTGACTAAAGGTCGGAGTTAATTTTTGGTGGTTGGCGTTAGTGGGAGTGGAAAGAAAAAATGAGTAAGGGTAGGAAATTGTTAATTTGTGTTGATTGGCTGAATTAGGTGAGTGGGAGATTTGTTTAAATGTGAGGATTGGTCAGGAGATTTTAGAGTGGGAGTTTGGGGGTTGGAGTTAGGTTTGTTTAAACATTTTGTTTCTTGGAAGGACAATGTGGAGGAGAAGTAAAGGTTCTAGGCGCTACGTGCTTAAACAATAGAGCTAAAACATACGGAATTTCCAAAAAAGGTTATAAAGTAGAAAGTAACGGGAAAGTTGAAGTCTTTGAGGTCTCTACATTTGGTCGCCAAATGTTCCAAACCTATGCGTCACGGTTTTATTGCTGCTTGCTTAAGGGTACTAGTCGCGTTTTTGACCCTTAGCTCGCGGTACCTGAAGTAAACTCAGAAACTGCAAATATTGAATAAATATCTAAATTATGTCTAGCGTGGTTTGGCACGCAACACAAAGAAATAATGGAGACTTTGATCAGTTAATGAGATTGCAAAAATTCGAGAAAGTTGCCGAAGACTTGACATGGTGGAAGTCTAGACTTCCTTATATTACACGCCCCATAAGACAATTCAGATTTAAGATCGAGATTTTTTCTGACGCCTCTGATTCCGGCTGGGGAATTGCATGTGAAAGCGAGAGAGCTCATGGTTTCTGGAGCGAGTCCGAAAGAGAATTAAGTATTAATTATCGTGAACTACTTTCAGCCTTTTTTGGGCTAAAGTGCTTTGCAAAGGACCTCAAGAGTTGCGAGATCCTCTTGCGCATTGATAATACAACGGCTATCTCCTATATTAACCGAATGGGAGGCATACAATTCCCACATCTAAACAATCTTGCGAGAGAGATATGGAACTGGGCTGAGTCACGAAAACTGTGGTTCTTCGCTTCCTACATTAGTTCAGGAGAAAACCAAGAGGCAGATTTCGAATCTCGAAGACTGGAGACAGAAACAGAGTATTCCTTATCAAATTATTACTTTGAACAGATTACCCATCTTTTCGGTCAACCAACCATAGATTTATTTGCTAGCCGTTTAAATCATAAATGTAGAAGATACGTGTCTTGGATCAAAGACCCAGGATCTGTGGCAATAGATGCATTTACCATTCCTTGGGAAGACTATTTTTATGCCTTCCCACCTTTTTCAATTATCCTAAGGGTATTGAAAAAGATCATATCAGAAAAAGCAGAGGGTATCATGGTTGTGCCTGATTGGCCCACACAACCATGGTATCCTCGCTTCAAATCACTGCTAGTTGGGGATCCAATTTTCTTGGGACCAGACATTAATATGCTTCTTTCTACTGACAGACATCCACATCCTCTCTGGCGCCAAACTATCCTGGTTGTCGGGAGGTTGTCCGGAGAGCTTTCGAACAAAAAGATACCCCCCCGGAGGCAATGACTCTCATACTGTCGTCCATATCAAAGTCAACTCAAGCTCAATATGAAGTGGGATTGAAGAAGTGGTGGTCCTTCTGTACTCAAACATCAAACGACCCCCTGACGGCTAATATTTCCATCGTATTATCGTTTTTAACGGCAGAATTCAATAAAGGGGCATCATATGGATCCCTCAATTCATATCGCTCTGCTATCGCACTCCTATTGGGACCCGAAGTCGGGCAAGACTCCAGGGTTAAAAGGTTTTTTAAAGGGGCATTCAAGCTACGGCCGTCCAGGCCCAAGTACGACCTTACATGGGATCCTAAAATAGTTTTAGACTTTTTGGCTACATGGGACAACAAAGAGATAAGTTTCCCAGTTCTGACCTCAAAACTCATCTGCCTTCTGGCCCTGATTACAGGCCAAAGAATGCAAACATCCTCTCTCATTAAGGTTCAGAATATTACAATCACTTCGCTAGGCATAGAAATAAAAATCCCAGATATAGTTAAGACATCGGGACCAGGACGAAGTCAACCGTTGTTGTATTTACCGAGATACGAAGTCAATCCAAATATTTGCGCGGCTACGGTCCTTTGTATTTTTTTGGAAAAATCAAAACGATTGAGAGACAGCTGCGACTCGCTATTTATATCAACTAGAAAACCCCATAGACCCGTGTCATCTCAAACTCTCGGGAGATGGGTAAAAGACGTACTCCGAAAAAGCGGACTTGATACGACAATTTTTTCAGCACATAGTGCGCGACACGCGGTCACTTCAACAGCAGATATGCAAGGTATTAGTTTAGACTTGATCAGAAAGGCAGCCGGGTGGTCTGCTCAATCGAAAACGTTTGCAAATTTCTACAAGCTGCCCATAGTAAATAAGGTAGCATTTGCAGAAGCAATTTATAATCATACTCAGTCATAATAATAATAATATAACATAAGTAATAAATAAACATAAGTATATCTATACAAAAGAGGTCCAAACCTCACTGTCAACATATATATATATATATATATACAGAGATGATCTGTGGAAAGTTATAAGCCGTGTGGGTATGCAACCGGTGTTTCACTACGAAATGGCAACGTAGTCGATGCGAGAGTCGAATGAGTCGAATGACCGTATCTACAGACGACGTAACGGCAGCTGTCATTCTGCGGGGTTATAACCTAATAATGTTCGAAATAAACCGATATTGACATCCGCAATTACCTGAATAACCCATTACACTTTCTTAAGAAAGAATATTTACCGTTGTATTAAGGAACTGTGATTACAAAATCTAAATCTGACAATTATTCATAACTCTCATTCTAACCTAACAACATGAGAGACGCAGAATGACAGCTGCCGTTACGTCGTCTGTAGATACGGTCATTCGACTTATTCGACTCTCGCATCGACAGCGTTGCCATTTCGTAGTGTATCACCGGTTGCCTACCCACACGGCTTATAACTTTCCACAGATCATCTCTGTATATATATATTAGGGTGATTCAAAAAAAAGCAATATTTTTTTTTTTTCTTCCAAACAGGCTCAAAAGTTTCGTTTTGATGTCAAAATAGGCCTGTCAAAATTTGAGCTCTTAATATTAATATTAAGAGTGTCCTCATCGCACTTTTCTATTTTCCATAAGAATAACACGGGAAAAATCATTTTTGCTTATTCTGATTTTTGTACGCCACAAAGGACTGCTCAAACAGTAAATCGCTATACATATTCTTGTAGAGAATTGAACGCTCTACAAAAAAGGTCTCTTGGTCTTTTTCGATAAATCTAACCGTTTTGAAGTTTCTTTAGCGATTTTGGTCATTTAATGGAAAGACTAACTTTGAAACGGGTAGATTTATCGAAAAAGACCAAGAGACCTTTTTTGTAGAGCGTTCAATTCTCTACAAGAATATGTATAGCGATTTACTGTTTGAGCAGTCCTTTGTGGCGTACAAAAATCAGAATAAGCAAAAATGATTTTTCCCGTGTTATTCTTATGGAAAATAGAAAAGTGCGATGAGGACATTCTTAATATTAATATTAAGAGCTCAAATTTTGACAGGCCTATTTTGACATCAAAACGAAACTTTTGAGCCTGTTTGGAAGAAAAAAAAAAAATATTGCTTTTTTTTGAATCACCCTAATATATATATATATATATATATATTAGGGTGATTCGTTTCAAGCGACTATTTTTTTTTTTCGGTCCCGCATCAAAATCTTGTTCTGTATGCTAAAAAAGAAATTCTGTGCAAATTTGAGCCCTTAATTTAATTTCTAAGTACTTTATTTTTGATTTTGAAGTTTTCCCATTTGAAATACACAGGAAACTTAGGATTTTTTTTTCAATGGCTTATAACTTCGCGGCATTTAACGCTATTGCAATGCACTTAGGCTCAATTTGAAGGGGATTAGATACTCTTTGAAAGGACCCCTAACTGTTTGATGTCAACTCATATATTGTGGTATATATATGCCACCAAAGTCATATTTTTGCGAAAAAATCTTATTTTTTGCATTTTCCGGTGAAATGGTCAAAGTTACAGGGAAACTTTGCAGGGTAATTTTGAAGAATATTCAATTTCCTACAAAAAAAGTCCTTCGACCCAAATCTCTAAGATTGATATTTCTCGAGTTATTGACCTTTGACTTTTTTGTAGTATGAAATTACATTACTAATTACATTACATTACTCATCTTTTTCCTCATTTCCAACTTAAAAAATAAATAATTACTAAAGAATGCAGTGATAGGAAATTGGAATATCAATATACATTCAAAAATTTGACTCAATAATCCATTAAAATTTCATACCACAAAAAAATCAAAGCTCAATAACTCGAGAAATATCAATGTGAGAGATTTGAGTCAAAGGACTTTTTTTGTAGGGAATTGAGTACTCTTCAAAATGACGTCGTCAAGTTTCCCTGTAACTTTGACCATTTCACCGGAAAATGCAAAAAATAGGATTTTTTCGCAAAAATATGACTTTAGTGGCACATATGTATCACAATATATGAGTTGACATCAATTAGTTGGGGGTCCTTTCAAAGAGTATCTAATCCCCTTCAAATTGAGCCCAAGTGCATTGCAATAGCGTTAAATGCCGCGAAGTTATAAGCCATTGAAAAAAAAATCCTAAGTTTCCTGTGTATTTCGAATGGGAAAACTTCAAAATCAAAAATAAAGTACTTAGAAATTAAATTAAGGGCTCAAATTTGCACGGAATTTCTTTTTTAGCATACAGAACAAGATTTTGATGCGGGACCGAAAAAAAAAAAAATAGTCGCTTGAAACGAATCACCCTAATATATATATATCCCAAAGATAATATGTGATATAGCATAAGTGTAAAAGAAAACTAATAATAATAATCCCATTTTCACATACACCTTCTTGCCGTAACTAAAACTTTGAACATCTACATAATTGATCATGAGGAAGAAACCCGAATACAATTATGAGATCAAACGAACTTACCTGTGAAGTTCGATCTTAATTGTATGATGGGTTTCTTCCGAAATGATCAGTCCCACCCAATCCCTAATACAAAATATTGGAAAAAACTCCTGAGTTGTTTCACCCTATCATAGTTACGACAACATCTTTAAAATATGAGGATGCCAGGCTACGCCGCTAGAGGCGCAGCTGTACAAGCGAAAAAAGCTTTGAAAAGTGTGACGTCCGGTGCCTAGTGGAAGGCACTACATAATTGATCATTTCGGAAGAAACCCATCATACAATTAAGATCGAACTTCACAGGTAAGTTCGTTTGATCTCATAATTATTACGTATCGCGCATACGTAGCATACAGGTTGATTTGAATGAAAATAAATACGTGTAATAAATGTTCTTAGTTTACGGTACGAACATGGTGCACTAATCTGTATTATACGTTAGTTATACACGTTTTTCGAACGAATAAACTGATACCTAAACGTCGATTCAACTTCAAAGTTACGGAACATTTATACGTTTGAAAAATTCGTATTTCATACGTTAGTTCAACTGAACCTGATAACGTATAATAGATGTTCTAAATTTACGATTTTTTCACAATCGTCCGAGTTACAGTATAATACACGTATTTTGTCGGAAATTTCAGATGTGTCGAAAATACCTGTTTTATACGCTTACTCATTCAAAATCGAAGGCGTATAATACACGTTCTAGTGTAGCGATATTTCCATGATTATCCGAGTTACAGAATAATATACGTATAATTCATTGCAAACTTTGCGCGTACAAAGATTACAATTATCTCACGTTTATTCAATAGTATCTGGAAACGTATAATATAGATATCCATTATACGTGCTGTAACGTGGTATTTTGATAAATCCCAGTTACAAGGGGAAAAACTCGAAAAAGCACAGCGTAGCGTGGACAGGGACTCCAGGAAAAGGAAAATTTAGGGAAAATGGTTAGCTTTAACTAATGCACTTTTTATTTTTGTGAAATCTATGAATCTCGATCACGATGCACCACGAGGTCTCTACCGACGTGGGAACTACCGATGGAAAGTACAGCAAATGCGGCCTAAAGAACCTCTCGTATCGTCGAAGACGGCCCTATCGGCGCGCCGCGGCGTGCAAGTCTTAGATTCGCCAAGAAAGCGGCAAGGCCAGCGCCTCCACTGGAGCCGGAAAACGCACTGCTCCAAACGTAACGGACTGACGGCGTACAGGGATGTGCGAGAAACACGGCAAAAATCCTCCCGTCATCCGGCGAAGCTACCGTCTACATCACCTGCCAGTCTGAGGGTGGCGTACAAGGTCATGCGAAAGCATATTCACAGCCTCCTACCCGAAGAACTGTCGACAACAGGTTTACCGATCATCTGCACTATCTCCGAAACTGTTACCGCGGCCGTGGTTGGTCGAGAAAACCCCCGGATCAGCGTTCCGACCTGAAGAACTTTATCGTAGGCGAGATCCTTGTGATCCAGCGCGAGGCTATTACCCATTCCGTAGGGATTGACGAATCCTGTAAGGCCCTATCGGAATTTATCGAATAGCTCTGGTGAGCGAGATTTCCGGTAGATCCAGCACCAGGGAGTTCTAACGGAAGGCGGGAATAGGAGTGGTCTACAGCAACGGAGGGGTAGGTGTGATTCTCCCGAAATACGTCAGAACACCTGACAACCGTCGAAACTACCAATTTTTGAATTTTTGAAAAGTACCGAGAGCCAATTAAAAGTCACTGACACGTCACGTGACCTATTTACTAGAGGGATGATCCGATGCGTAGAAATAAAGGCTATATAAGGAAGACACACTGGTCACTCAGCCTATTCTTCGCTCCAGTCTACGCTACGCTGTCTGCAAGTACATCGAGTATCGCATATCGAACCGAATATCGTTATCGAGTATTGTTAAAATAGTGATTGTGCAATTATTAAAGTCGATTAAGGTAAGGTCTTGATTCTTTTTGTGAAGACACGAGGTGGTTCGTATAAGAGTCTGGATTATCGTTTGGATTTTTGAGCTAAGAAGCTCGTCTATGGTTAATTTATCGAACAACCTCGAGTCTGACTGAATTACGTAGATCTTATATTGCTTTTTGGCTATTACCTATCGTATGGCTTTGTAAATTCAGCATTTCTAGTATTGTTAATATTGCTTGTGCATGAAATTAGTATAAAATACCTTTCCTGGAGTACCCTGAGCGAAGTTAGCCGCGAGGGCTAAGGCCTCGCGTTACGGAAACTCTGTTATAGTTTAGTTTTATTATCGTTTGTTATAATTTAGTAATTATCTCTGTTCTATTATCGCTTGAGAAAATTTGGCGATGTAAAATCAAGTATCGAAACTTTCGTTAAGATATCGTAGAATCTGGGTTATTATCTTTCTATCGTTCCTGGAATAATCTGTTATCGCTGAACTAAGTAATTTGCGTATTTTGAATGACCCTGCGGTCCCTATCTTTTGATAGACCTTGAAATATCTTTTATTGTAAGGCTCAGCGTGCCACTAATTAATAATTAGGGAACCTGTATCGTTTCATTATTGAGTATCGTCATCTGATCTCGGCTAAAAGTCGCATAATAGTGTTTGGCTGCGTTATGAAAAATAAAATTTGCATTTGGGTACGAAGTATCGCTCTGTGATACCAAGTCTGGAGTCTAGTCAAATTGTTTTATATCGAGTCGTCTCTGACACACGCCTCTCACTAATATCGTAAAAGAATTAAATTCTGTCCCGTTATTTAGATCGACTACCGTAATAAACGAAACTAATACCGATTCTGTTATCGATTCTATCGAATCTGTCTAATTTCGAAAAAGAAATAAATCTGATTGATGTGATCTCAAGTAAAATATCGAATATTGTTTTATGTAAATGGTGTACCCTGCCCCTCTATCTAAGGCTTTGGAAAACTGAGCTAGTTGAGTTGTCGCTCGTCGCATCTCGTATGTTTTAGTTATCGTATCGTATCGTATCATATGATAAAAATTTGGTAAGGAAACGACGCGCAAGCGTCTGGCGCCCAACATTAGGTAAGTTTCAGTTAATTAACACGGGAAGCGCCGAATTGTGACGGAGTCAAAGGTTTTCCTCTTCCTAATAGAAAACTGCGTTACAGTGCATACGACGAATAAGGACCAATACAAATAACGGAATAATTTCAAAAATATTCGTGTATTATACGTGCAGAATTCAATAATACTAAACGTTTTACACATACGTTTCTTAAAAACGTCGAATATCTGTTTGAATGAAGACTTCTTCTAGTCCTCCCTACTACCCAGCAAACACAACGTGCATTTGTTTTATAACTTCAAGACTATTCAGTAATACGTTGACTGAATATTCTAAAGACAGCTCACCTTATGGACCTTTGTGAGCCGATTAAAATTCGTAGCGAGCTAGCGCCCCCTCAGTAATTCCGGTGGCATATTCAGGAAGCAAGTAGAAAATATTGAAACTCGCTGGATCTGTGTTGCGATTACCGACTGGAACGAATCGTTTCTGTGATGATACGACAGAGTAGGTACTACAGATATCGCAAAAATGCCCGACCCCACGCACGTGTTGTTTTTTAATGGATAAAACATAAATGGAGTAAATCACAATTGTGAAAATGAATAATCAAAATATATGGCTTTATTTGAAATTGAGAAATTTCCACATTTTCGGTATCGCCAAAATACGCGATCGAATCAGCTGAATCGAAAAAAAAATCACAAATAATCAAGTGATTTCGTTCTCCCAGATAACACCTATCATTGATTAATTAACAGAACATCATGGATTAGAGATCGATATAAAAAGCGTTGTGATATTTTCGGGTGCTTGTTGAGGACAACGGGAGATTATACTGTTATGCTTCACGAAGTCTCCGGCTTTTGAATATTTCTATATACATTGAACGAAACGACATATTTTTTTGATTCTGCAACAAAGATTAAGGGGAGGGACCAGTCGAATTTTACCGACCTGTCTAAATTCTCGAATATCTCCGAAACGGGGGTATCAATCGGATTGTCCTTTCGGCAGCCGATGTTTGAGGAGTAATGACATCGAGTTTTCTTGTAAAAAACATGAAATCTTTATTTTATTTTTTTTATGCATCGAAAAATGCGGGCGGGTGACTTATTTCGACTAGCATCAGTGCCCACGCATCATTGGGGCGGACAAAAGTATGTAACAGCAAGTCTATACGGTATGACGAACACACCCATTCCAAAACATCTTCGTTCCATGCAGTAATTAAGTAGAAAAGTGCGAAGTACGATTTCGTTGTAATTAGCGATTAAAAATTGTTGGGCAGCCATGGTAAATGGTTGGGTTGTCATGGCAATCCTTAGTTTCCGAGATGCCCGAGAAAGAGAGGACAGCGTGAGAGTCGTTTCGTCGGTACTGCAGACGGTGGACTGCATTGTTGCATCTCGGAAACTAAGGATTGCCATGACAACCCAACCATTTACCATGGCGGCCCAACAATTTTTAATCGCTAATTACAACGAAATCGTACTTCGCACTTTTCTACTTAATTACTGCATGGAACGAAGATGTTTTGGAATAGGTGTGTTCGTCATACCGTATAGACTTGCTGTTACATACTTTGGTCCGCGTCAATGATGCGTAGGCACTGATGCTAGTCGAAATAAGTCACCCGCCCGCATTTTTCGATGCATAAAAAAAAAAAAAATAAAGATTTCATGTTTTTTACAAGAAAACTCGATGTCATTACTCCTCAAACATCGGCTGCCGAAAGGACAATCCGATTGATACCCCCGTTTCGGAGATATTCGAGAATTTAGACAGGTCCGTAAAATTCGACTGGTCCCTCCCCTTAAGTGAAAAAGAAGAAGGCGAATATTGCAGTTAAGAAAAGTTATTAATTTTCTAAAAATATTGACAATTATCTGTGAATTTGTACTTTTCCCGAGTCTTGATAAGGTACCTACTTTTCATCTTTTGCGGACTGCAAGTCGCTTCTCATACATACGTATATAATTATATTCTGACACACATAATATGTGAATTCGGGTGGTTCTTATATGTTTTTTTTTTTTTTTAATTTCAATGTTGGATAGTTGTAAATCGGTTTTAAATGTGAAAAAAACATTTTTTAATTTTTCCAGATTTTCATTCTGAGTCCTGAGTCTTCCTGTTGGCACGTAATTTTGTTTTTTAATTGGAAAATACTTATTCCAGTTAGTTCAAGTTCAGAAATATGAATAACCTTGTTCATTATTCTTGCAGCTGACTCCATCTAGAACTTACTTAAATTGGTGTTCATTCAAATTAATGAAGACTAATACACTAATACACACAATAAAAAAATAAATTAATTAATATGAAAATATGACATAGCTCACAACTCAAGTGAAATACCCCGTATACTATTTCATGCTATTTTTCACGGCCATGAAACTTATATTCGATTCAGGTTTGTTGATTCGATTTTTGATATAAAAATTACAGGAAAACTCAGAGCTGAAAATATAAATCTGAAAAAAATTGAGAATTATTTTTTCCGCATTTAGAGCCGATTTATGGCCATCTGACATAATTTTCTCGTGAATTTTTATTTAACGACCACCCTTGTCTACATAGGAGCTCCCTCAGAACGAGAACGGTT
The DNA here is from genome assembly GCA_944452935.1 of Rhogogaster chlorosoma. Classification (NCBI taxonomy): domain Eukaryota; kingdom Metazoa; phylum Arthropoda; class Insecta; order Hymenoptera; family Tenthredinidae; genus Rhogogaster; species Rhogogaster chlorosoma. The sequence goes on along the minus strand of OX101800.1, from coordinate 13,881,025 downwards.
TAATCGATGAATTTCTGATTTTTTCAATTTTTTTTTTTCATTCTATAATATCAGGGCCAACACTCACATGCCAAAGCATTTTTTAATTGAAGATTTATTTGGTTGTTTATTTAAGAATTTATTTATTTGGTTGTTTATTTAAGAATTTATTTATTTGGTTGTTTATTTACGAATCTTGAAATTTTGCTTTTTTCCAAAATCTAAAAATTGTAATGTTTTTTTCTCAGTGATAGCTAATTTTAGGGAGAAAATACATGAGACATCAAATGTTCGAATTGAACTATACTTTTCATGAAAATTCTCATTGAATTTTTTGCGTCAAAATTAAGTTTGAAGTGATTATAACTAAATATAAAATTTTGATTTCGGAAAAAAGTACGCCTTCAACAGTTTTTTGGGACAAAAAATATTCGACAAAATTCAATAAAAATTACAATGAAAAGTAGAGTTGAAATCGAACATTTGATGTGTCGACGAAAAAAATATTAAACTTTCACATTTTCAAAGAAGTATACATTTTCAGAAATCCGTAGATGAAAAACTAATGCTTGAATTAAAAAATGCGTCGGTATATAGATTTTGGTCGTGAAATATAATAAACATAATGCGTCGGACTACATACAAAGTCGTTGCATACAATAGAATATGAGTTGGATCCGCGCTTCAGCAACGACTAGCAACGACTGAACTGGACTGAACGCTGTTCATGCATATTCGCAAGCTCGCAGTCTCCCACATTGACTGCAGCGTTTCTGAGGAATTGGGTTTGTGAATGGAATTTTTTTTTTTATTTTCACATGCGGTTAACGCAGAGTAAGAAAAAATAATTGGGGCGAATTTTTTGTTATTTGTTGAAAATCGCAATCACTAAGGTTAGAGGTAATTGAATATTCCAGTTTTCGAAATATATAGATATATCTTAACATAGGTGACGTCACAATGTTAGAGTTTTGAATCCGTTGTCTCAACTTCAATATTTATTCGATTAAGGGGGTATATACACCTTTAAGTGGGTTGAATTTCTGAAGAACAATTTTTTTTTTTTCTGCAACTTGAAGACTCTGAACAAATTGAAAAAAATCATCATGTTTGAGGAGGGTTTGACCGTTATTATCCATATTTTACATCATGTATTACTTTCAGTCTAATAGTGGTTGCGCTGAAGACAAGAAAAGACAAAACCACTTGGTTGTCGTAAAGAATCAGAACCAGAGTTGGACCGATCTTTGAATTTTTGGTCCTTAATTGTTCATAAGACATGCCTCTATCAGATGAACATAGAACTTTTTGATATTGCAAGAATTACTTGAGTTATTGAATTTTTTCGATTTTTTTTTTTTTATTTTGACAAAATTTTGGCTCATTTTTCTATTATCTCAACTAAAAATGGGTTTATCAAAAAGTTCTATGTTCACCTGATAGAGGCGTCTCTCATGAATAATTCAAGACCAAAAAAATCAAAGATCGGTTCAACGGTTGATTTTATTCTTTACGACAACCGGTCAAAATAGTGATTGTTCAGAAATTAACTTTTAAACTTTATCACTACGTTGATGGTTCTGGATGCCGATAAACTACTATAATACTTCTCTATGATCTATCGAGTGAGTTAATAATGCAAAACAGTTTTCCATCCTTCTTTTTGATCTAGGCGTTGGACCGTCGCAGGTAAAGTTAAAAGCTTGTTTTGCGACGTCGCCTAAGTCCTGCGTTGCCTTATTTCTATAAAGCACCTGGTTTATAACTGCTACCTTCCACCTCGATGGCCTCCTCCTGTGGGTTTGTCCGTAGTTACCTCAGAGCAACACGAGCTTCCTTGGTCCTCTGCTCCGCTCGCCTATCGACAACTTCGATTCGGGCTTAGCCCTGTAGTTTCGCTGCAGCGACAGCGTAGTGTTTTGGCTCTACTGAAAATTTTTGCATGATTCTCAACATACCTCGTTGACTTTGGGAGTTGATCGCTGCAATGTTGGCTCCAACTTGAAGGACGTCACGACCTGAAAATAAAGTCTTAGGACTCGCTCATATGCTGTGTCTTACCTCCGACACAGCGCTTTAGTAATGCCTTGTCGCTGAGGTCAACGGAGACTGGTCTGACCTCATTCATCTCAATTTCTGGGAGATTAGCCCGGTGTTTGAATGTCTCAACTGTTCGAACTGCAATTGCCTGTTGATACTTACACCAAGAGTCTCGACCCTCCGGGTAGAGATGGTGCTGCGGCTTATCGTCTGTAGAAGACTTGTGGTACCATATAGCCCATATAGCTGTTTTTATACCTTGAACTGATTTGGGGTTGTTCCGTAAGCATTTCAATAGTAAGACAGATAGTTTAAACCTCTAGTGCTCCAAAAATGCAAAAAATACAAAATTGATTTTTTTTTAAATTTCAAAATATTTCAAAAAATCGCTGTAACTTCTTCATTTTTACATATTTTTACATGATGATTTTTTTACAGATAGTTTACATCCCTAATGTTCCAAAAATGCAAAAAACACAAAATCGATTTTTTCAAAATTCAAAGGTGTATTAAAAAATGAAAAAATATGACCTAATTATTTTTTTCTAAACTACTCAAGTATAGAAGAAAAAATCCATTTAAATACCCAATTGCGTACTATTATGTGCAATAAACGCATATCGTGCGGCATCTTTTGATGGAAGAAGGTCGTAAGCGCCAACATACAACCATTTGGTATTTATAAAATCAAAAGGTCTCATAGTTGATATAGTTTAATCTTGCTCCGCAGAGTTGGACCCTGAGCAGTTAGAGAATAAATCACGAATTTCAAATTTTCCAAAATGTGTTCTTGTAGAGAATTTAATTCCGCATCTCTTTTTCCTCGTGAAAAAACTTGTAGCTTTTGTCGTTTTCGGAATGTTTACAAAAAAACGTGTTTTTCTTTTAAGACAATAATTTCCGCCTTTTTTCACTTCAACGCGTTCTAGATTACCCAATTTTTTAAATTTCCGAACGAAATTTTCAGGAATAATATATCTTAGTGTTTCAAGAATAACGAAAAAAGAAGAAGGTTAATATTGTTGTTAACAAGAAAGTTATTAATTTTTTTCAGAATCTTTGCAAGAATCAATTATGGATATCTTTGAGCGCTTCGGAAGTCAAACGGATTTGGAGTGATCGGAAACTTCTAGTGAGAAAGTTGTTTATGGGGATGCGAAAAAGTCTTCTGGGAAGTTCGACTTCTAACAAATGAATAGTTCAGAAATTGTTAACGTTATTTCACCACCGCCTAGCTGCCGCGCGCGTAGGTTACAGCGAGAATATATTAATATATGAGCAGCGACTCGCGCAGTTCGCCAAAGATGCAAATTAATCAAGACTCGGCAGATACACGAAATAATAGTTTATTATTCATCTTCTTTGATGTAAAGCAAAGATTCCAATTGATATATCGTTATAAGAAATAACCTGACATTTTTGTTCAATTTCGTAATATAATCAGAAGACTTTACAAACCAAGCATTTTGCTATTCTATTTAAAATTCCGAATCTGAAAATTTTATATAACTTTATATAGAAATACCCACGTCATCTTAATGTATTTAGGTTTTTTTTTCTATTCTTAACACGCAAAAAAGATGAATAATAAACTATGATTATTTATATTTACCGACCCTTGATTACGTACTTATTTTTTACTAAAAACAGAAAAAATGTTGAAAAATTAATAATCCAACAATTAATAGTATAGAAGGTCGTAAGTACCGGCAGATACGACTGTCTGTTTCTAGTTTGATGAAAAAAATCACATTAGCTAATTTAAGAAGGTCGTATCCACCATTTTTGTAATTACTTTTTTCATGAAATCGCTATACAAACCATGAAAACATACACAGATAAATAGGAATTGGCGAGAATTAAAAAATTAAACATGAAATTTAGTGAAGATCGCATGTTAGGCGCATATGTCCTTTGAGCTTCCATTTTTTTTTTGTTTATAATGAAAACGTTTAGGCAGAGCGTCGTATCTGCCAACGTACGATCTTCTGCGTTTAGGTAGTTTCAAAATGCTTAATTTCGAATTATTTATGTGCGCTTTCATCATTTTCAAAGCGATTGATGGAACAAAAAAGAATTATATAATTATGGCACTAACATCACTTTTTTTGGCGCTTTTTCTTATTACGTATGAGATAAATTTCAATTATTTTACCATCTGGAGAAGAGTTTGTCACATAATTGTTTCAAATTTGAAGTAAAAACTTATATCTTGGAATTTAGAGCGAGTTTAACTGAAAAAAGATGACGGTTTTTCCAATTGGCCAAAAAAGATGCGCAATCAAATTTCAGATTAGGATGTATGTTTAAGGTGGCTCATCAGTGAATTAAAAAACCGGGGATACGGATGAAACTTCGAGAGGGTGTTATCTAAGATGCAATGAACACTCTCTCGAAATTTCAGAGTATGTTGCCAGGCAAATTATTGCGAACGAGTAATTGAAAAATACCTATTTTAACATGGTTCTTATGGCAGTTGATTTCATTTTCACCGGAAGTGACATGATATCTTTTGATAAAGACGAGAGATTTTACTCAAATTCGAAGTATTGAAAGATGAAATTGTGAACTTTCCAATGATATTTGAAAAGTTGTGTCTTGCCAGGGATTTTTCTGATAAATTTAATCGCGAAAGTCATCGTGTTGTGCAAATCTCGGATACAATATGTCTGTCATGCGCGTGAGGAAACACGTGACGCGCGCGCGCTAGCGCGCGAAATCTAAATCTGTCATTGAGTTTCTCATAAAGGACAATTATAATCGGGTTTCCAGCTTATATGGGTGATTCTCCGGAAATACTCATTTTCCCGGTAACCGAGTTTATTTTCAATAATCGCTCTGATTTCTTAGATTTTCTTACCAGAATATATTAGATCATGGAATTTTGAGACAGTGCTATATGACGGTTTTTATTTTTTCATCATGTTAATTATTTGTTTGCCGTGTCTGACGCCTAAATGTCATTCCTCTGGCCTGTAACCATTACATCTTTCCATATTGTAACGGGCTGAAAAAGTACATACAATTAAAAAAACTGGAAATCATAAATATTTTTTCAAACTATATGATATTTATAACCTTTTTCTGAAATGCAAAAAAAAAAAATGAGCACAGATATCTCACAATAAAAATCGAAATCTTGTAACCAGTTTTTCCGTCATTCCTCTGGGCCATTGCAAATGAGTCGATATTAGTGCACTAGGTGGTGGTAACTAACCGAGCGTTCGAGATCAGTGCCTCCTAGATCTATTTGACCAAGCTGACAATTTTTCCAAGTTTCATTTTTTATGTTTGTGACTTTTTTCTTACGAAACAGTGTGGCTTGAATTGATGTCACAAGCTCGACCGTCATCTCTCTGGTAAGCGCCAAATATATATTTTCAACTAAAATAAATCTTTCAGTCTGTTTTTAAGTAAAACCATTGAGCACCAACTCATCACCACGTTTTCAGGTTCAAAAAACCGCGCATATTACATTACGAACAAGAAATCGTCAAAATCATCATTCCTCTGGACGATTGAGATCCAGAGGAATGACGAATCTGCCAGAGGAATGACGTGACCTGGGTTTTTATGCATACGGTTCAATAAAAGTATTACCTACAGGTTATTACCATGCCACCGTCAAGAGGAGAAAAGCTGCGTCAGAAAAAGGAAGCCGAAAAGAAGAGATACGAAAAGCTTAAGCAGAATCCGGAAGGAAGAGAGAGGTTGAAACAGAAAGAGCGGGCTCAATATTTAAAGAAAAAGGAAAAGAAGTTGATTAAGCCTATTAGTGAACTGAGTAATCGAGAGAAACGAATAAAAAGAAAGCAATGGCGCGATCACTCCAAAACATATAGGCTAAAAAAAAAAAGAATTATGCAAGAAAATAAACCGGATGAACAAATTACTCCACCATCTACCCCCCTTCGTTCAGAAAACTTGCATATTCCAAGAGGTTCGTCGCGAAGTATTTCAGGAAAACGCACAGCACTAAACGGTCGCAAAACGAGAAGCAGGAGATCTAGAGAAAAAGATGAGCTCATAGGAAAACTGCAAAGACGGGTCACAAAATACAAAGTAAAATATCACAGGATACAAAAGCGTCTTGCGTTAACAGAAAAAGGAATGCAATCGAATCAAGCCTCTCCAGCAAAAAGAGTGCATAGAATGATGCATGAAAATCAAAATGTACAGATTGTCAAGAACCTATTATTTGCTGAAGCTTTAAAAGATCAACTGAAGGATAATTACAAGAAGTTGGAAAGCGATGTAGAGAAGCGAAAATTTCGACAAGCAGTTTCAGGGAAAATAATAAAAAAGTATCGAATCGCAAAGGACATCCGAACACTTGTGAAAGGGAATATACTTATTGGAACCACAGACCCTGCTCAGAGACGACGTGCACTGGAAACGTGTAAGAAAATCAATGCAATTCGAAAATTTTTAGAATCTGATATTCATAGTCGGATGTGTCCGGGAAAAAAAGATTATTGTTCGAAAAATGGCTATATACAACAAAAACGATATCTCAATGATACTATGTCGAATATGCACAAAAAATTCTCGAGAAATCACCCAGACATGCCAGTCAGCTATTCATTTTGGTGTAAACATCGCCCTTTTTATATCGTTTCTAGAAAAATTTCGGCCCGAGATACTTGCGGTTGCACAATATGTTTAAATATGTCGCTGTTGATTCAGTCTCTTCACAGACTAAATGCGATAAAGGAAAACGATCCGAATTACGTGATATCGTCATTTTGTTGTCAAAATAAGACAGAGAAATGCCTCCTCAGAGATTGCCTTGAATGCAAAGACACAAAGATTATATATGGTGATCACGATCGTTCTTTGCAGAGTCATTATTTTAAGTGGACTTCCCAAAAAGAGACATATTTTGATAACAAGAGTAAACGACAAAAAACCGTTACGAAAACAATGAAAAGAAAATTTTATCACTCCGTTGCCGCGATTATAGTGGAATTCGAGAGCAATGTCGTAAATTATCTGAAGCACAGGGGCCGGGTACGCCACCAATACAAAAAAATCACGGAAATGAAAGACAATTTGAAACGTAACGAGGCATTGATTCACATGGATTTCAGCGAGAATTACAATTTGAAGTATGCTGAGGAAATTCAAGCTTTCCATTTTGGAGGATCTAGACAACAAATATCACTCCATACTGTCGTTGTCTACACAAAATGTGGCGATGACCTAAAGAAGGAATGCTTCTGCACTTTATCCGAGTGTCTTCAGCATAACGTACCAGGAATATGGGCGCACTTAGATCCTATTTTGAAACACATTGAAGGGCAGTATTCTGTTGACACGTTACATTTTGTTAGTGACAGCCCGGCAACTCAGTATCGTAATAAAACGATGTTTTATTTTCTCGCTGTTGAACTTCCGAAATTGTATCCGAAAATTAAGAACTTTTCTTGGAACTATTCAGAGTCTGGCCACGGAAAGGGTGCTCCAGATGGTGTAGGTGGAGTGACCAAGAAAACAGCTGACAGATTGGTAGCCCAAGGCAGTGATATTGCCTCGTTTGAATCATTACTCAACGCACTTTCTGATAATGTTGAGGGCATTAAATACCTACCTGTGGTCGCTAAGGAAATTGAGAAAATATCGAAACAACTCGAGCACAAAAAGATTCCGAATTTTAAAGGGACGATGAAAGTTCATCAGGTGAAGAACGATTTCTCCCAAAGATCCTCTCCACGGCTTCATTTTTATTCTCTGAGTTCTTTGAGGGAAAATTTTAATGATGTTGAATACCATCTCGGATCACTTGTTTATAAGTCAACAAGTTCACCTGTTGAAGAAGCTCCAGACTTATCAAGTGACGAAGACATGCTATCAACTCCAGGTGATTCGTCTCAACAAAATAACCCCAGAAGAAGGTTGAATTTCGAAGATGTTTATTCGGATGACGAAGAAGCTGGTACGAGTGCCGAAAAAGACGAAGAGTTGAGTTTGAAAAATATTAAAACTGGAAAGCATCTATTGATTCAACTGAAAACGAAAAAAGCTATATACAGGTACGTTGCAGTTGCACAGAACGATGCAGAAGAAGATGGCGAGGTCAAAGTGATGTATCTGAGAGTATGCGAACTAAATAATGAACAAGCCTTCAAAGCAGATGAGAAAGACATTTCATATGTAGAATACGAAGATATATTAGCTGTATTGTCATCTCCAACCACGATTTCTTTGCGCCGTAAAAAGTATTTAAAGTTTGAGAAAGAAATAGATGTTTTTGAGCAAGGATAAAGCAATATACAGTGAGGTTCACTGGAAACTGGATGAGCCTGACGTTAGGCAATTCGTGTAAACACGAAAACGGCAACGCTGTCGAACGCATAGAGTTCTGAAACGACATATCCACAAAGACGGACAATTGCAGACTGCAGCTGTCACGTCGTTGGGTCAGAATTGACTGACAGAGTGATATATTCGAGGTTAATCGTGATATAACTAATAAGACAACGGAAATCGATATTCATTCGTAAAAAATTAGTGGTAATGAATTAGTAAATCAATTGCAGATGCCAATTTCGGTTTATTTGCAACATTATTTGGTTATAACTATCGGGGTGAAATCTACGAATCTCATTGAAATAAAGGTACATAACCAACCAATTCGGAACGATACTAATTCGTTATTAAGTCTTGATGAAGTTATGAATTGATTGCAGATGTCAATTTATGTTGATTTACGACATTATTTACAAGCTAGGAGTTCCTCGGAGACTGACTGACTCGTGGCATCACTTCGACAACTACGGTCAGGAACACAGTGACGTAGATTTGATCCAACGAATAATCTACGAGACATCTTTGACGTAGCAGACAGTACTCCAAATTTCTTCAGCGCCGCCGCCTTAGACGACTTGTGGATACCTTACAGCTAACGCTGTAAGCCTTACTTGGAAACAGTCCTGCAGAGATTTTCAGTTTGACTATCAGTTCGGGTATACCTTTCTGCGAGTAATGAATTAATGAAAAGTATTGCTTATGGTGTAAATCAATGTAATTGTGGTGTGTGAGGAGTAGAATAAAGCGGTACCTGTTTCTGAAGATAAGCTCATTCGCAATATTTTTATAAATTTAAAATGATTTATTTTGTCTTTAAATACAATATTGGAATAGGGTAAGAAAATGTAGAGAATTATGATGAGGAAGATTGCAACTCCGAGGGGATCAAGAAACGAATGTACAATAAAAATACAAGATTATTGTTTTCAACATATGCGTGTAGAGGCCCTTTTTCTCGCATGTAGAGTGGATGGAAGATTCCTCATGACTAGCATTGTCTTTATTACCTCTCTAGGTAATGAGTCGATTTCCTCCCAAAGAGAGGAAACTCTATGAAGGATGAAATCTTCTAAAATTTCCGTTCTACATGCGAAAAAAGGGCCTATACATGGGCGTGTTGAAATAAGTACGGTGTGCAATACGGGGGGGAGGGTAATTTGCGAAGAAATCCAAACCAGACTCAAGAGTTGCGCGAGAGATTGGGATTTTGAAATTGTCGGTACAACGGATCATCAAGGTCGCACATGTTATACCCTCCAAGCGCGATACGGCACAGAAGCTTAAGTCACCAGATAGTGGCAGTCGAAAAATCTTCTCTGATACGTTGCGGAACTGACTTAGGGAAGATGAAGGTATCCGCAGGATATTTTTCACCAAACAGTCCATCATCCTACCACAATTACATTAATTTACACCATAAGCAATACTTTTCATTAATTCATTACTCGCAGAAAGGTATACCCGAACTGATAGTCAAACTGAAAATCTCTGCAGGACTGTTTCCAAGTAAGGTTTACAGCGTTAGCTGTAAGGTGTCCACAAGACTGTGCTTTCACACTTCTTAGGCGGCGGCGCTGAAGAAATTTGGAGTACTGTCTGCTACGTCAAAGATGTCTCGTAGATTGCTCGTTGGATCAAATCTACGTCACTGTGTTTCTGACCGTAGTTGTCGAAGTGATGCCACGAGTCAGTCAGTCACCGAGGAACTCCTAGCTTGTAAATAATGTCGTAAATAAACATAAATTGACATTGAAATCAATTCATAACTTCATCAAGACTTAATATAACGAATTAATATCGTTCCAAATTGGTTGGTTATGTACCTTTATTACAATTAGATTCGTAGATTTCACCCCGATAGTTATAACCAAATAATGTTGCAAATAAAGCGAAATTGGCATCTGCAATCGATTTACTAATTCATTACCAATAATTTTTTACGAATGAATATCCATTCCCGTTGTCTTATTAGTTATTTCACGATTAACCTCGAATATATCACTCTGTCAGTTAATTCTGACCCAACGACGTGACAGCTGCAGTCTGCAATTGTCCGTCTTTGTGGATATGTCGTTTGAGAACTCTATGCGTTCGACAGCGTTGCCGTTTTCGTGTTTACACGAATTGCCTAACGTCAGGCTCATCCAGTTTCCAGTGAACCTCACTGTATATTAAGCCAATATGAGCTTATTATTTTTTTTTTATTGCGTTTCATATTTTATTATGACCGCCTATAAGTGCTTCAATGTTGAATATTTTATTAAAGCTGAAAATACTGAGATAAACTAATATAAAACGTAGCGAAAAGTGTGCATCATTCCTCTGCCTTCACCATCATTCCTCTGGCAGTACCATTTCTTCAAAGTACGGAAAAAACCGCAAAATAGAAAGGCGAGTTTGTCCAAGTGATAATTATGTTTTATTAATTTAAACTAAGGGTAATTCATACTTTGAGAAGTAAAAATGATTAGTTTTTTTAATTCTTTTTTTGTACCCCAAAAAATGAGTATCTCGGAAGAATTACCCATATATTAATATATTATATATGTATATATTAATATATTATATATGTATATATTAATATATATTAATAGTATGTAATAAAAAATTAGATCAAAAACATTTTAACGTTTCATATATTTTATTTTCTCAAGAATAAATAAAATAAACATTTCGAAAATACTGAACAATGCTGAACTGTTATTTATCTAATCAGTAAGAAATAGAGCATAGATTTTGTTTAAAATCTTTTCATTTTTGGTTATCCTGGGCCTGCCGTTGACATTTTCTGCAAATAAAATACGTAGTCCTTCTTTTCCGTTATTGTCAAAAGCAAACTGCATTACGTCCTGAGTAATGTCAGCTGCAGCCATCTTATATATTATTTGAGGCGATAATTTGTCTTTATATTGCGCCAGAGTTGCCTTATTTGATGCTCTTTTCGTTTTTAGTTCCTTCTCTTGGGTGATTTCCAAAATGCTTTTTGCGTGTTCTTTTATCGTGGTTTCAAACTTCACGATTTCGCAAAGCAGATTTTTGAGAACCTGGACATCATCAATTGCATTATGGAGAGAGTAAAAGTTTTCTTTGGGCAGGTAATCCTTCATTAAAGCGTTTATAGAGAATTTGCCCTTTTGTTTTTTCCTCTCTACGAGAATTGTACGAAAAATTCGTAATGAGTCAGCGAAACCCTTAACGACTTCACAGAATTCTGTGTACAACTGGCATTGGTCCATCAATTTTGATAAACGTGAATTGTCAAACCTAGAAATAGAATTAAAGTATTGTTATAGGGTACCACATCATTTGAAGTAAAGATGCTGAGGTGTATTAAAAAAAAAAAACACATACGTGGAACCATTTTGAGCCACTGAAATAACAGGACATTCGAAACTGCGCAGATATGACAAAAATTGTTCACAAGCAACCCTCGCAGGCACCGACTCCACACGGTTTTCGAATCGATACATTTCGCCATTTGAAATATGAAGTCCTGTGATTTCTGATGCTGCTTTCGTGAATGGTTTGGAAGGAATTATATAAACATCAAACGAATTGGCACCAGTGAAAGAGTCGGCTGCGATCTGAAAATAATAATATTTAAGTTTTAGTTTGATCATAATTTTATCTATAGACAACTTAATTTTATTATAAGTTGAGCTACGGTATATATGAGCTTACTTGGACAATTTCGTCTCGAAAAGCAAGGCCAGTTGTTTCTAAATCATAAAGTAAAACCTTGCAAGATTGTAGGTCGACTTTTTCTGGCGTGAAATCTTTACGATGAGGGATCAAATTTGATACGTCTTGAAGAGCGAAACCACTTTCATATGTGATACCTTCCCTTCTATCGCACGCTGAATTTTTCGACGACCGTAGATTTTTCAAAAATTGTCTTCGCTGTTTGTTCGAGGTCTTACTTATTCGATTTCGTTTTATCTGACGAAGAACATCTTTTTGTTTTCTCATCGCAACGCTTTTTGAACTCTCCGAATAGCCCAGTTTTCGAAACACTGAAGTCGAATATTGACAACCATCATTTTTTTGACAGATTGCTGAGTTTATCCGATAACTCAATGACTCCGATGCTGCGTAATGCTTTGCTTTTGAATTTTTACAAGCTATCATCTGGTTCAGCGATTCGTTAGCTTGAGTTGAACCACACTGAGCTATTTTTGTCGAGTTCGCTGCATAACGCAGAATCAGTTCACTCAGTCGAGCTTGCATGTCAGGATCCGTTAGAGGTTTACCTTGTGGCAGGTACTTATGAACATAATGTTCATTACGAGTTCCCTCACACCAATCACCGCATTGAGAGTGATCTCCATATGCGTGCGGAACAATCGCTTTCAAAGAATCTTCAATTTTTTTAGCATCTTCCTTATTCTGCTTGATTGCAATTGCGAAGTTTTTACCAAAGTAATCGATGAGAGATGGAGACAATTTGAAGGTGTACAGATAGCTCGTAAAACTTTTCTTGATATGATTATAGTCTGACCATTTTTCTATAGCATGAGTAGCTGCCCGCCTAACTGAGGCAATCGTACAGCTATCCTCATCTCCTATCAAAGTTCTGACTTCGACGTTTTCTTGTTTGAACAGTGGATTTTCCGTGAATATTTCCACAGCCATGTGAGCTTCCATGGACTTCGCCGAATGTTCATAATTCAATCGGCAATCGTGGTCGTTTTTAGGGTGCCCCAGCTTGCAAAAGCGACAATCTTTGCTTCGAATAGCAAATGATATGACCTTTCCCGAGTAAAATCCGATTGCAGTACCATGTCCTAAAAATGTTCATAAAACGTGTAGAAAAATATAATCAGACTAATCATAAATATTCGCAATAGTAATTCTCAATCACCGAGACACTATATTAGTATTTTTAATTGTATATGACATTCTTACCACTCAAACTATTATACGACCGTCCATTTCCGCGTTTTTGCCAACCACTGTCGAAGGATGCTTTCAAATATACTGGTCTGTTTTCATGGGTTTGTCCTTGAAGTTCTTGATTTATACTGCATTTGATAAGGAATGAAATGGAGAAATAGGAATGGAGGAAGAAAAAATTGGAAGTAAAAAACTCAGTGCCAGGGAGTATTATCAAATTCAACAACTCTTTTGCAAAATATTGTTTTGTAAATAAAACCTTTATTTATAGCATAATTGTTAATATATAAATATCCAATTGATTGTATAAATCTTCACAATTCAGTATAATTGTTTTGTGAATATTTAGTTAAAAAATAAGGTAAAGTGATAAGGTAGGGAATAAGGTAAGGTAATAATAATTAAGTGTATATCGACGGCTGGGCGGAAGAAGAGCCTATCTCAGAAAATCGGTGAAGAAGAGCCTATCTCAGAAAACTCGTGAAGAAGCGCTTATTTCACGTTTAATCGCAGAACATGCTATCTCACAAAAATATTTCGCTTGGAAAATTTTGTAGTGGTACCCCTGGCAGCGGGAGTTGCATTTATTTGAAAATTGTGTCCGCTCTAGTGCCACTATCTCGTTGATGCAACTCCCGCTGCCAGGGGTACCGCTACAAAATTTTCCAAGCGAAATATTTTTGTGAGATAGCATGTTCTGCGATTAAACGTGAAATAAGCGCTTTTTCACGAGTTTTTTGAGATAGGCTCTTCTTCACCGATTTTCTGAGTTAGGCTCTTCTTCACCGATTTTCTGAGATAGGCTCTTCTTCCGCCCAGCCGTCGATATATTATGTACAATTTCAAATGTGCATATCTTACGTGCTTTGTTCGGGCTCTTTTTCCAATGTCAATTTTTTCTCCAACTGAATAGCTCGAATGCACGAATCTTTTGCAGTTTCTTCTATCGCATGGCCTACTTTTCTCTCATATGCCTTCAAAGTTGCTGATGCGACTGTAGGCACATCGATAGCCGACAAAACTGTATTGATCTGAGTCTCGCCAAGGCCTCCATCGATCATTCCTGATAATCACAAAACCATAGAATTTTTGTAATTATTTGATTAACTATTGAATAATTATTATATAAAAAATTACTTAACTTACCAAAAGCTAACTTAGCATTAACTTCATATGACCGGTCTATCCTGTTGTATTCGCTGGTATGAATGAAGTGAATGAGATAGCATTGCATGCACCTTACACTGAAGACACTGGCCAATCCTTGTTTTTTTTCTCCAACCACATGTGACAGGGATAAGGGAATTTGGCATTTTTTGCACCACAGCTGTGAGGCCAAAGTATCTACTTCCACAATGCGCCTTGTGTGTAGATCCAAATCGCTTTGATTTTGCTAATAAAAAATTCACATTTATGTATTAAAAAAATTTATAACAAAATTTATGTTTCCTATTCATTAGCCGAAGTGATATGAATTAAATTATACTTACTTGCAGGGAAATATCAGCTATCGCTTTTGATTTAATCGCTCTTGTTTCAGCTATTGAAGCGAGAACATTTTCTCGTGCCACAATCACTTTTTTTTGCAAAATTGGCCTTTACGTTTTCCTCTTTTGCGGCGGTCGGAATTTTTCGGTGCTGGCATTTTTATTTACGAATCCGGTTATGTTGAACTGTCATAAGAGGCTGTCAGTTTCTTACTCGGCGCATGCGTACTGACAGTGATAAATACACGGAAAGAAATCCTTCGGGCCTGTTAGGAATACCATTCTGGTCCAGAAATATCGTAAAGGTGAAGAGAAATTCTGCTTTGATCAAGCGAATGAACAGTATCATTAGAAGGCCTGGATTGCTGGATGCCCCGTATAAATATACTTGTTCGTATTTCGCTAAACCATGCATTTGAATAGAAAGTTTAGACAACTGTGGTATTGTTATCCTGGTTATACAGAGATGATCTGTGGAAAGTTATAAGCCGTGTGGGTATGCAACCGGTGTTTCACTACGAAATGGCAACGTAGTCGATGCGAGAGTCGAATAAGTCGAATGAGTCGAATGACCGTATCTACAGACGACGTAACGGCAGCTGTCATTCTGCGGGGTTATAACCTAATAATGTTCGAAATAAACCGATATTGACATCCGCAATTACCTGAATAACCCATTACACTTTCTTAAGAAAGAATATTCACCTCTGTATTAAGAAACTGTGATTACAAAATCTAAATCTGACAATTATTTATAACTCTCATTCTAACCTCACAACATGAGAGCCGCAGAATGACAGCTGCCGTTACGTCGTCTGTAGATACGGTCATTCGACTTATTCGACTCTCGCATCGACAGCGTTGCCATTTCGTAGTGTATCACCGGTTGCCTACCCACACGGCTTATAACTTTCCACAGATCATCTCTGTATACACATATTCCAGAAGTAAATCATGAGTATGTGAGCACTATTATTCTGACGCTCGTCAGGTTCACAATTTGGTATTGCTGTATCGCTGAATCTTGATTTTTGCTCCTTCATCAATAACTATACCGAAGATGTGACTTTACCAGTATAGCTGATCAACTCAAATGTGTCGTACCAGTTGAGATTCACCGAAGCCAATATCACTAATATGACTATACAGTCGGACCTCGTTATAAGTCTACGCGTTATAAGACTCTTCCCCTCAATTTGTTGAAACTCGCTCGAAACGCTTCCCCCACCAACAATTCAATTAAAATTTTGTGCCGAAACCTCGCTATAAGACTAACGAACAGTACGACTAAAAGCGAGATGAAATGTATACATATGTACATAAATACAACGCAAAACGGCGATAGTCTTATAGCGAGGCTTGGGCGCAAACATTGTTAAGCACAATAGTGGGGGAACCTCAATTCTAAGAATTTTTTCCCCTACAGCCCCGAACTAGTCTTATAACGAGGTCCGACTGTATTGTAGGGTTTGCAGATTTAACTGTACCGGTGTATAGTTGGCGGAACCTTATTTTATCGCGGGATGTGCCTACCAACTAGAGCAGTATCGCTGCATCGCCTATAATGTAATATTACCCGCCTGACTTAGCTATACATTTATAATTCAGAGGTTGACGGTCTCGTTATTCTTAATTTCTTCTTCATTCGGGAGTGAACTAGTGAACCTTCAAGTTAGTCGGACGTTACACGGCTTGTGTTACAATTAGTAACAATGGATAACTTCGTGAAAGACACTCTGCAGATGTAGAATTTATTTCCTGCATTCCATCTTTTGAAGATAAGTATAGTAACTCATGTAAATATTCTTATAATTCAAGGGCAATTGAGTGGGCCTAGTCGCCCACTTCCTTTTTGTCGAAAAAGTCGGGGGGATGACACATTTCGATTATTATAATCCGAGCCTAGGCGTCTGGCTCACACCAA
Organism: Rhogogaster chlorosoma; assembly: GCA_944452935.1. Lineage (NCBI taxonomy): Eukaryota > Metazoa > Arthropoda > Insecta > Hymenoptera > Tenthredinidae > Rhogogaster > Rhogogaster chlorosoma. Next base: position 13,864,393 of record OX101800.1, on the reverse strand, counting down.
GTAGATATCGTGCGCCACTTATACTTCAATTCCGAACACATATGTCCTAAAACATGTTCGTTTCATCCCTAAAACATGCTCGCTTCATCCAACTATAGTAAACAAATTATTATTACCTTTCAGAACCTGGTCTGGTCCAAGTCAACAAGTGATATGAAGTGCATTAGCATAAGTACCTATACTATCTTCGAATTGGCGAACAAAACAAATGTACTCACATTGTTAATTGTTAATCTTCGAAGAAATTTAACTTTTATTATTGTAAACATTTATATGGATGTTCAACTTATTCTAAAGTATTATTTGACTACATAATAATTTTTTTCTTCTATATCTCAATATAAATAAATACCGTTTGTAACTATACAAATATATTTGTGTCCTTTCTTTATACTAGCTGAAAAGGATGTTTCCTGCGTTCCTTTCCATTTATTATAATATATGTATAGTATATTTATACCATACTATATATAAGCATGGCTCATCTTCCAAAATATGTGCGGTTAATTTAACATACTCGGATGCCTGTTTTCACAATGCCCAAATCTTTGGATAATTAAGAAATAAGTCCAATGCATCCTGTCCGATTGACAATGCTACACATTAAGTTTAGCTGTCGTAGCTATTCTATATTTATACATCAGCCTCTTTGGATTGTCCCTCGACCAGTATGAATTTCCGAGCAACTCGGTCCGTATTACTGTTCCTACAATACCTAAATGGTTGAAGTACCCAAAAAATGATCATATATATAGTTTCACAGGTCTAGCGGTCGCAGGCACTTCCGTATAGGCATCACAGCTATACTGGTATAGTTGATTCGCACGCTCGTGATTTCGTCTGTTACTGCGATACTTAATAACCGTGCTGCTTCTATCCGGAATATCGATAACATCCTAATATAGTAAATCTGTGGCAACGATAAACACTAGCAAAAAACGTATGAGTTGAATAGCAATACGGTATGGCAGTGGCTGAGACAGCGATCCATTATGGTCGATCGGAGTAGAAATATCGCTAATAGCCCGAAAGATTTCTTTCCGTGTACTTTTGTCAATTGAGACTTTATTTATAATATTATTAATTATAAATTACGGATAAAACATCACGGGAAACATCATCGAAATTCATACATACTATTTAGACAGAGTATTTAAAAAATATCATCATAGGTTTTATAATTCTTTTTCACGCCATGATTTTGACTAGTTATGTCACTGATGAGCCACCTTAAAGAATTAAAATTAAGATTTGTTTTTGCCAAGTGGCCAGGGGCCATCTCGAAGTGGCAATATAATTTTATACAGAGATGATCTGTGGAAAGTTATAAGCCGTGTGGGTAGGCAACCGGTGATACACTACGAAATGGCAACGCTGTCGATGCGAGAGTCGAATAAGTCGAATGACCGTATCTACAGACGACGTAACGGCAGCTGTCATTCTGCGGCTCTCATGTTGTGAGGTTAGAATGAGAGTTATAAATAATTGTCAGATTTAGATTTTGTAATCACAGTTTCTTAATACAGAGGTGAATATTCTTTCTTAAGAAAGTGTAATGGGTTATTCAGGTAATTGCGGATGTCAATATCGGTTTATTTCGAACATTATTAGGTTATAACCCCGCAGAATGACAGCTGCCGTTACGTCGTCTGTAGATACGGTCATTCGACTCATTCGACTTATTCGACTCTCGCATCGACTACGTTGCCATTTCGTAGTGAAACACCGGTTGCATACCCACACGGCTTATAACTTTCCACAGATCATCTCTGTATATGTCCTTCTACGATCTACCGGTTCAATTATGGCCGATAGTCCATTTTCACACCCCGTTTCTTCTAATATGGACAACTTTGTTTCCCTACCTGTGATAATCCCTGTCTTTATGTCATCATTGACATTTATTCTTGAACGATTGAACACATTCGTTAATCATTACATCAAAATAATAACAATTTCTGTAAAAAATAATGGTGAACTTCCCTATATAATAGAAAGAAGAAAATTAAACGGTCATTTTTTATGTATCGTTTGATTGGAAAATCTATCATTTTCTAACAATTACTACCTCTTCGTGTGTTTATTCTGTAAAATTGATTTCTTATCGGTCTACATTCACTATGCCGGTCGATATTGCTAGATAAGTTTAAAGTCGCAGATTAATGGACTACCTCATAATGATAAATAATAATAATATAATAATCACTAAGATTTTTGATAGAAACACCCGTAAACTGAACGAATGTTCAAAAACCATTGTAATATCTTCTTTGTTTCGAGGACGGAAAAACCAAAAGATGTCGAAGTATATTGTTAAGCTTTTTTTTTTAATTCAGTGGTCCATCTTCAACACATAACTTTACCACATAAGAAAATTGTATGTATTGAACGATAGGATTAAGTATCACGGATAAATGTAATATAAAATAAGAAAAATGGGAGAAATAATAATAATGCTAAAGCGGGATAACTAGTTCGAGCTTTCTTTTATTGTTTTACGATCACGTATAGACTTGCATACAAGACTCCAGAAAGCATCAAAACGTATACGTAAAAGTGTAACAGATGCACGTAAAATTCATTTTGATAACTTCGCGTGTTTGTTACATGTCAATTCGATTGTTAGAAACTTTCACTGGAATTTGCCAATACGCAAATCGACGTTCTAATTAGCAAATTGGCTAACTCCACTTTTTTTCGAAAATCGTTTTTTTTGGGATTTATTACTCTTAAATAATTATTTCTCAACAGAAAATACAGAAAAACGATTTTCGAAAAAAAGTGGATCTAGCCAATTTGCTAATTAGAACGTCGAAATGCATATAATTTTGTAGAAAAGTTCAAAGCTTAGTCACTTTAATTATTAAACTCCGAATTAATGTGGAAAGTTCACAGAGTATACAATTTGTAGGTTTTCGTCATAGTCGATAAAGTGGAGAGAAAACACGCACGCTAAAACAGTGTGTCTGCTCGTATTTCAGATTACAACTGGTATCAATCAGAATTTACCCTACGAGTTAGCTCGCAGCTAGGTGAAACTGTAAATTTCCGTCGGTATAACAGATACCGCTTGCGTCTTCAGATCCACTTCAGACCCACTTGGTCGGCTCACAAATTAACCCAGGGTGAACCGTCTTTAGAATATTCAGTCAACGGTCACGATCACCTGACAGAGTGCAATAAAATCGTGTCACTAGTTTTTACCACCCTCTTTCAGAATCTCATTAAAAAAAAACAGTTTTTTTGACAAACAAGCACGTTTCTAGCGAACACTCGGGTTTCGCTTATAAACAAATGGAGATATCTCCGTTAATTTTCAAGCTATCGGCAGAATCTGATAGCTCTTTTTAAGACGCTTTTTTTGAAATGTTTATAAATAACGTAATATTATTGGAATGAAGGTGTCATTGATAACTTCCAATTCATTAGCAAATATATCTACATCATATTATTTACAAAAAGCTTCATTCATAATTAAATTGAGAATATGCATACCAAGCTGCTACAGAGATAACTCATACCCAATTGACACTCATAATATTAATAAGCAATCATAAAAATCGATTGTTTATTATTCCTAGCAACTTTCAGGTTAAAAACAGAGAAAAAGGATAATCAATTAGACAAGTGTCGATCGACGCTCATTTTTGACAGCGTGATCGGATTGGTGAGAAAAAAGTAGCCCGATTTGAAAAAAAAACAAGTTTGTACGACAATTTTTAAGGGAATTATTCGAATTGTTAACTAGCGGTGCGACGTCGTGCGCGATTGGCTAGAGCGCTCCCCACCGCTCCCCACCGCGCGGCTCGGCTCGACTCGCCCGACGGGCGGCGCGGTGTCTGTCCGCGCGGCTCCATTCAACCTGTCCCATGATGAAATAAATACTCCGGAGAGATATGAGACAAATCGTAGATGATGCCCAAATGTCTCAAGAACACTTACGAACTTTGTTCATCCGAAAATGTTGCTTAGATCGACAATTACGAATTAATAGGTAAACCTGTCTGTATCTCCGGTTCTGATAGAGATTAAGGGATGATTTTTTTTTCAAAAAAAGCGTCTTAAAAAGAGCTATCAGATTATTCTGGAATATTGCCGATAGCTTGAAAATTAACGGAGATATCTTCATTTGTTTATAAGCGAAATTTTTTTTAATGAGATTCTGAAAGAGGGTGGTAAAAACTAGTGACACGATTTTATTGCACTCTGTCAGGTGATCGTGACTAATTCTGTGGGGGGGGTCATTTTTTTCGGGGAAAAAATTATTGTTGCTATACTATACGACATAGCCTGGTGAACTTTGCGCGCTTCGCTTGAGACGGGATATTTCTACAATCCGGATGAGTTTCGACAGTGTGCGCTGATAATTCACTTACCTGGATGCAATAAACAAAAGAGTGAAATTGAATCTTTTGTTGCAATTTAAAGCTAAACCAACAATCCTACGTGATTTTGCATAGAACCGATTTTGTAGAGAAAAATTATATCTACAACTTTTGTCTGAAGCTTTTTTCTCTCAACTTGATAAATAAAAAAAGAGCTTCGAAATTCAACGTTTTCAATTTTCAATTAATTGTTACTACCAAAGCCGTCACTTATTTTCCGGGATAACTGAGGGTTGTGTTCCTGGGCATCCCCGGAAGCCGTACAAAAATTTCTAGCTGAGTATTATGTTTTTGCACACCTTATGTACATTCCGACTGGACTAATAAGCAGGAACGGTAATACTAACGAAAAAATGTTTTGGACGAACGCGATAATAATATGTACTTTTATAACGTTTACAAATTATTCCACTACAGTAATCTACAAACCTACAACGTTTAACCCTACGTGCAGCCCTCCTCCTTCCTCATCCAGGCTTGGGACCGGCATATATATTATTCAAATTATTATTATTATTATTAAGAATTAAGGAATATTTTTTGTATTGATAATTGGTTTCTTTATTATTTCCTTCATTTGGATTCAAAATGATTGCATATTCACGACGAATGACTGTGACGTCCAGTCTTTGCGATGTTAGCGACAGCTGCATTGTGATTCTCGTACTTACGCCACTGTATACAACTTTGATATGAACTTGTCCCTTCTGTATTAGGAATTGTGCATGCATATCGGAAATCTAGACTTCTATGTTTTATATACACTAGCTCAAGGCGCGCGCTTCGCGAGCGTCCGCCGGTGCTTTGATGCATTTATCATTTTTACCTCAATCAATTAAAATGATTTCATGAATATAAAACTTCAAAGGAATTTGCTTTACTTCTGGAGTGCAACTTCTTTACAGCCAGTGGGATAAGTCGAGACAGAACGTAACGAAAATGGGGATACTCAAATTAGCTCAATCGCCATTCACCTAAAACTGAAGCGGGCGTCCAGGAGCGAAACCCCTCGAATGAAAGACAAAACACCCAAAAACTTTCAAAAGTTGCATTTCCTTAAAAGCTTCAAAATATAAAAAAATTTCACTTCTAAAATCAAAACAATTACACTTTTACTTTTGAAATTAAGCCTACCAGTCGTTTTTATTGAGCTAGATTTCAGTGCCGACGCACGAACTTTCTATTACAAGACTCATCCATATACAATATACATGCAATTATGAATTTATATGCAAGTTTTTTTTTTAAATATACCCGAGTAAAAATGAATATATATAAACATATATAATTGTATATTAATTGATCATATACAATTGTATACAAAAATTGGCCCGATAGAATTTTATATATTTGTATATAAACGGATACAATTGTATATATTAATATACAGTTATATACGATCGTATATGAATATATATAAAAAAATTTATCGGGCTAATTTTCCTATCCATATACAATTGTATATGATCAATTAATATACAATTTTATATACAACATACTTTATATATAATAGTATACGATTGTATATTATTATCATTTATAGGATGTTATATTTGTTATATATATGCATTAGATAAATCATCTGTATATATAATATGGTAGATAATAAAATCACATGAACAAAATAATGAATTCTATATAGTTTAGTGCATGTTTTTATTGAACACTTTTCCAAATATGTACAATGAAGTTTCATATATTCGACAAATATACAGAGATGATCTGTGGAAAGTTATAAGCCGTGTGGGTATGCAACCGGTGTTTCACTACGAAATGGCAACGTAGTCGATGCGAGAGTCGAATAAGTCGAATGAGTTGAATGACCGTATCTACAGACGACGTAACGGCAGCTGTCATTCTGCGGGGTTATAACCTAATAATGTTAGGTTATAACCTAATAATGTTCGAAATAAACCGATATTGACATCCGCAATTACCTGAATAACCCATTACACTTTCTTAAGAAAGAATATTTACCGTTGTATTAAGGAACTGTGATTACAAAATCTAAATCTGACGATTATTTACAACCCTCATTCTAACCTAACGACATGACAGCCGCAGAATGACAGCTGCCGTTACGTCGTCTGTAGATACGGTCATTCGACTTATTCGACTCTCGCATCGACAGCGTTGCCATTTCGTAGTGTATCATCAGTTGCCTACCCACACGGCTTATAACTTTCCACAGATCATCTCTGTATATCTTAATACAAATATCTGCACTTTGTAAGGACTTATAATTAGTAATAAATAATAATTTTAAACTGTAATAATATTTAAACTTTTTTTTCAATATTATATATTACAGCTTATTTTTTATAAATTATATAGAAAAGAAATCAAACATATATATGTCAGATTTTCTTATAGTGACTTTTTCAATATTATCTTAATTATTAGTGACTCTTTTATATCGAAAATATATATTCTTTAAAATACTTTGATCGAGCCGGTACATGAAATAAAAAAATAAAAAAATGCATGTAAAAAAAAATAATCCTATTTATATATAGTTTGATCAAAATCAAATAAAAAATAAAACAAGTAAGGTAAACGTCCCAATTATTGAACAGGTCCTAATTATTGAACACGCCATGTTAAATTATATCTATATTAGGTATATATTAGGGTGATTCAAAAAAAAAAAATTTTTTATTTTTTCTTTCAAACAGGCTCAAAAGTTTCGTTTTGATGCCAAAATACGCCTGTCAAAATTTGAGCTCTTAATAATAATATTAAGAGTGTCCTCATCGCACTTTTCTATTTTCCATAAGAATAACACAGGAAAAATCATTTTTGCTTATTCTGATTTTTGTACGCTACAAAGGACTGCTCAAACAGTGAATCGCTATACATATTCTTGTAGAGAATTGAACGCTCTACAAAAAAGATCTCTTGGTCTTTTTCGATAAATCTAACCGTTTTAAAGTTAGTTTTTCCAAAATCGCTAAAGAAATTTCAAAACGGTTAGATTTATCGAAAAAGACCAAGAGACCTTTTTTGTAGAGCGTTCAATTCTTTACAAGAATATGTATAGCGATTTACTGTTTGAGCAGTCCTTTGTAGCATACAAAAATCAGAATAAGCAAAAATGATTTTTCCTGTGTTATTCTTATGGAAAATAGAAAAGTGCGATGAGGACACTCTTAATATTAATATTAAGAGCTCAAATTTTGACAGGCGTATTTTAGCATCAAATCGAAACTTTTGAGCCTATTTGGAAGAGAAAAAAAAAAATTTTTTTTTTGAATCACCCTAGTATATATAGATATAATTTAACACGCCTGTTCAATAATTTGGATCTGTTCAATAATTGGGACGTTTACCTTATAGGGTAAGTCCGGTATAGTTGCCCTACGTTAACAAAAAGTTGAATAGCAATTTTGAGTATTCAGTATTATTATATTTATATTCTTTTTTACACAAAATGGACATATAAACTAGTGTTGTACGGCTTAGCCCACTAAGGCAGCTAAGCCGGTTAAAAATTAGCCGGCTAAAACGGCTTAGCCGATTAACCGGTTAGCCGGCTGATCGGCTAAGTTAAGCTGGATGGATGGAAGGATGGATGACTGGATGGATGGATGGATGGATGGATGGATGGACGGACGGATGGATGGATGGGATGGATGGATGGATGGACGGATGGATGGATGGGATGGATGGATGGATGGGTGGGTGGCTGGATGGGATGGATGGATGGATGGACGGATGGATGGATGGGATGGATGGATGGATGGGTGGGTGGCTGGATGGGATGTATGGATGGATGGATGGATGGATGAATGGATGGATGGATCCATCCATCCATCAATTCAACTATACATCTATACATCCATCCATTCATTCATCCTTCCATCTATCCAGCTTAACTTAGCCGATCAGCCGGTTAACCGGTTAATCGGCTAAGCCGTTTTAGCCGGCTAATTTTTAACCGGCTTAGCTGCCGTAGCCGGCTTGGCCGGCTAAGCCGTACAACACTAATATAAACTTCAGAAAAGTATTATATTCATGCACCAGTAATATAATTTGCGATTACAAAACAATAAGATATAAAGTTATAAACTATCTCGCTGGGGCAACTATACCGGACTTACCCTAAGCATGGTTTTAAGTAAAAAAAAAAAAACCTTATTTAGTTTGATGAATAAAAAAAGGGAACAAATTTTTTTTTTATTAGAGTCGTTTGTATGCTTTATATGATATAAATATATGCACTTGAAGCTGTTTTTTCGCAATATTATTATCATACGCACATAGAATATCTTTGGTAAAAATAACAGAAAAATAAAAAATCGTTTTTTTTTGTATTGAGAAAAACTCAGTGATCAGCTTCATCCCCAGTGTTTTTCTTATTTTTTCGTTTGATTTCGCCGATTTTTTGGCTGATAGCATGAAGAAGAGTTTTTAGGTTTTCTTCTGGCCATTTCTTGCTTTTTCCGAATTCTTGGCAAAATTCTGACAATTTAAAGTTATAATACAATGTCTAGGTGATATATAGCTAATTTCAGCTACAACAATAATAAGATTTCGTAAAACAATAATATATATAATGAAAAATTAGCTTAGTAAGAAAAAAAGCATTGTCAGCTATATCTGCACACAAAAACAGGCTTTTGTTGAAGTTTATGTGATAAAAAATATTGAAAAATACTTATAAGAAAAGTTCTAGAATTCTACTAACCAAGTATCGCTGTTTTTCCTTCAGTGTTCAAAGGAACAAATTTCTCTCGAGCTCTTTCCTCTCCCTGGGCTTTGGGACTCTTACCGGTCAATGTACATTTTAAAAGATGATCATGTGTGAAAACTCCATCTATTAATTGTCTAACAAGATGAGTCCGTTTACTGCAGGAACCAATAGCTTCGTCGAATATTTGTTTTTTACAGTAGACTCCATTTTTCAATAGAACCATCTATAAATTAATTATATACGTTGCAATGACAAAAAAGCTATATATATTTCGAGAAAATAAAAAGTGAAACGTTGTAAAGAGGTTTTACTTACAGTTTCAATCGCGTTCTTTCCTAATAACTCATTTGAATCATCTTTTTTTATATTTTTATCGTGTTCATTCTCCTTTTCTGCCTCGCATACTACGGTATTTTCGTTATTCACGATACCATCGGATGAATCGAAAGAGGAATTTTCTTCTTGAGGATCTGTTGAATGAGTAGTTTTTTAAATTGATTTTATATAGTTATGTGAAATTACCAGGAACCACCACGTATTCGATTTGAGAGAAAACAAAATAGGGTCGTTCATATTTTAATACAACTTATTGAAACTGCATGATTTTGAACTTGCCTAATGTCGTTAAACGAGCGTTGGCTTTTGCGAGTAACAGCTTTAGGTCCTCTTTGGTTGGACTGCTTTCTGCCTCGTTGACAATTCCACTTGAACAATGCGGTGATACGTTTAAATAACTCGAAGACTTTTTTGTCAAAGGTTTCTGCGATACTAATTTTTCCACCTGGTTTTGGATGGCTTCCGACGATGTATCCTTCGCACTGCGTTTTTTCTTTTTGATTTCTCGTGCCTATATGACAAATTTATGTTCATAAGACTTAATAATTTTCCTTGAATTTGTATAATATTCATTAAAAAAAAACTCAATGTACTTTCGCAAAATGTTCTTCCTTGTGATAGAATATGGAACAGAAGCCTATATTTTTTTAATGTATGTATGTATATATATATAGAATAGAGAACATAAAATAGACGAAAATAAGATGTAGGCTTCTTTTCGTTATTATATCACGAGAAAAAACATTGAAAAATGATATTGAGATTTTTTATGAATATACGTTTATTAAAAAAACTCAACGTGATTTTTGGAAAAATGTTTTTTCTCGTTCCTTGAGAAAAAATACACTTTTACAAGAATACATATTTATAAAATGTAGGCTTCTTTGGGTTATTCTATCACAATATATATATAAATTCATGAACAATTTTCTGCAAATGAAATATTTTCAACGCATGAAATATACTTGCATTTTGTTTTCGAGAATTGTGTTCATCGGATGGTGAAAATTCGCTTCGTTTCTTAGGGGGATTTCTTTTTCCGGAGACCTCATCTGCACTTGTATTATCTCTTACTTTGTTATTCTGCCTATTTTTTTTTAGGAGAGCTGTCCTCTCACGTTTTAAAAAATCCACATCGTCTGGAAAAAATATACTGTACTTGCAGGTCAAGCCCACGTTTAGTGGGATCTTAAATACACAAAATTTTTATTTAAAAAAAAACACTGTGAAATTTATTGATGCAAATACACGAAGGATTATATTGAACTGCCGTTGAAAAATTTGATTACTTACCTGAATATTCAATAACTTTGCCATCGAGTCGTTTGTTGCCCGACCAAATAAAGCTTACTGAGCTACCACGTGCTGGCGGATTTCGTTTGTCGTAATAAACCACGTCATCGTCTTCGACAATGCACAACGAATTATCTTCATTACATTCAATCAAAAAATGAAGAGCCATCCTTAGTGCTACTTCTGGCAAACACAAAACGGATAAAACACTTAAAACTTTTATACTTTATATTCTCATCACATGTGCGTTTCGCTTACACCATCGACACCATATTGCAAACTGATTCATCCACAGTGTACACGCGGAAAAAGCCGAGTATCGCGCATGCGCGCGAGTTTTTTGAACAACCGTGCGAAAACGTCAACGAGTGCTTGAACTTTATAAACGTGCACCTAATACCGCCGTAAATTGTGACAATTAAATCGAATTTTAAAAAAATCTTGTTTTCGAGGTTCAGTGTGCTGAACGTTAATTATGGCTTCTAGCATTCAAAAATCACCTGCAATACCTAAAAAGAAATATAAACGATACAAAACGGATCCTGATGTTCAGGTATGAAATGCATTTTTGCACTCATTAATATTTTATCAACTACAAATTAATAAATGAAAATTTTTTTAATTCATTTTAATTTTTTCGACGAATTTTTCCTCACTTATCTATGTGTAACAGAATTCCATTTTGATATAAATTCAACATAAATAATATGCATTTCCTTTTCTACAAATATTTTTAGATACCATTGCGGACAATCAACAGATGGCATGCTCGGAAAACAATAAATATTGTAGAAAATAATCAACATGAAGCAAGTGATAATAGGAGAACGGACGACGTTTCAAATTCTGATATTGAATTTGAGCAATGCATCAAGGAAACAAATAATTTTGACTCTGATGAAAACTATACATCCAGTGAAAGCGAGACAAACGATGATGATTATAACTTGCAAAATGATAGTAACGAAAGTGAAAACGACGTTGACGACGTATCTCTTGACACTGAAAGTGAAGAGGACAGTATTGCTAATGATAATGAACGATTAAACGGAGAGGTGCTCGATGTCAATATCGCTAGAGATAGTTCGCTTGAAAATGTCCAAATTAATCATTTATACGAAAACAGCAAGATTTCTGTAGATCAAAGTGTTTACAACTTGTTGTATTTATATATCAAACACAAGTTTTCAAAGTCTGCTTTGAAGGATGCATTGCGAGTATTGCTCGAGACACTTCCTGAAAATAATAACATGCCAAAAACGATATTCAAATTATTGCAGTATGTTCGAGACATTGCACCTGCTTGCGAAGTTATAAAACATTTTTATTGTAAAAAATGTTTATATTATATGGGTAATGACGATGAAATAACGAGGTGTAATGGGTGCAACGAAGGTCAAAACAATGGGAACTTCTTCTTTGAATTTGATATTGAAAATCAAATTAAATATTTATTTGAGAAAAATAATCTCGCAGAAAAATTGAAACCGTTTTCAGCTGAGCATACTGACGATGCAAATATAATAAGCGATATCACCGATGGTTCAGAATATATAAGAGTAAATGCACGTGAGAATAGAAACAAATACGATTTGACACTCATCTTAAATACCGATGGATTATCTCTGGTCAAAAGTAGTAAGAGCAATTGTTGGCCTTTAATGTACACTATTGCAGAGCTTCCACAATATTTGCGAAATTCATTTATTATTATTTTGGGTTTATGGTATGACAGTGATTGTAAACCGCTTATGAACACATTTCTTCAACCGTTCTGCTCAAAAATACAAAAAGTTTTCAGAGATGGGATAGTTTGGGAACATCCTAAGACAGGAGAAACTTTGATTTCAACAGTTGTAGCTCCGTTATTTATCGCTGATGCGCCAGCTAGGGCTTTACTCCAAAATATATTGAATTTTAATGGCAATTACGGTTGCAACATTTGCGAACTACAAAGTGAACAAACCGTAAATATGGAAGAAAGAAAAATTAAGAGATCCCGTATATATCCTTTCAGTGACACATTTAAGTTAAGAGTTGGCCTTGAAATGGAGAAACAAGCTCGGCAAGTCTTAGAATCAACATCAAAATCGGTCATTAAGGGGAGGCACCAGTCGAATTTGACCGATCGATCTAGAGAATTCTAAATTCTCGAATATCTCCGAAACGGGGGTATCAATCGGATTGTCCTTGCGGCAGCCGATGTTTGAGGAGTAATGACATCGAGTTTTCTTGTAAAATGCATGAAACCTTTATTTTTTTTTTTTTTATGCGTCGAAAAATGCGGGCGGGTGACTTATTTCGACTAGCATCAGTGCCCACGCATCATTGACGCGGACAAAAGTATGTAACAACAAGTCTATACGGTATGACGAGCACACCCATTACAAAACATCGTCGTTTCATGCAGTAATAAAGTGGAAAAGTGCAATTCAGATTTCGTTTTAATTAGCGATTGAAAGTTGTTGGGCCGTTGGGTTGTCATGGCAATCCTTAGTTTCCGAGATGCAACAATGTAGTCCACCGTCTGCAGTACCGACGAAACGACTCTGCGCTGTCCTTTCTTTCTCGGGCATCTCGGAAACTAAGGATTGCCATGACAACCCAACCATTTACCATGGCGGCCCAACAACTTTCAATCGCTAATTACAACGAAATCTGAATTGCACTTTTCCACTTTATTACTGCATGGAACGAAGATGTTTTGTAATGGGTGTGCTCGTCATACCGTGTAGACTTGTTGTTACATACTTTTGTCCGCGTCAATGATGCGTGGGCACTGATGCTAGTCGAAATAAGTCACCCGCCCGCATTTTTCGACGCATAAAAAAAAAAAAAATAAAGATTTCATGCATTTCACCAGAAAACTCGACGTCATTACTCCTCAAACATCGGCTGCCGCAAGGACAATCCGATTGATACCCCCGTTTCGGAGATATTCGAGAATTTAGAATTCTCTAGATCGATCGGTCAAATTCGACTGGTGCCTCCCCTTAAAGGAGTCAAAGGATATTCTGTTTTATCTAGTTTACCTTTACTCGATCTCGCTACATGTGTATTACCAGAGTACATGCATTCGGTACTTCTTGGCGTTGGTAGACAATTTTTTAATCTATGGCTTAATGTACCTGGTTCTTGGAGTATTAAAAAAGATTTTGAAACGATTGATAATACTTTGCTAGCCATCAAACCTCCTCAGTCATTCAATCGACTACCGAGAAGTCTGAACCAGCTTCAATTTTACAAAGCTTCTGAATATTACAATCTAATCTTGTTCTATTCATTGCCCGTTTTTGTCAAACATTTGCCACAGAAGTTTTTCCAACACTGGATGCTTTTCGTGATAGCTCTCAATACATTACTTCAAGACAAAATAAAGATAATGCCTGATCTCGAAAAAGCTGATGAATTATTAAAGGTATTTGTCCAGAAAATTCCAGAATTATATAACGATTCCGTGATGACATACAACGTTCACCAAATGTTACATCTCGTCTTATGTGTTAAGCGGTGGGGCCCTCTGCACGTTACGTCGGCATTCCCATTTGAAAATCAAAATGGTTACATTGCTAATTTCGTTCATGGCAATAAACATATAGGCCAGGAGATAATCAATAATTTGAATATTAATCAAGGTGTACAAATATTAAAATATCGCATCGAAAAAAATGCTTTATATTCATCAAAAAATTGGGAATTGTTGGGGAAAAAAGTGGCCATTGAAATTCGAGATGATGAACGTCAATTACTTGAATCTAATGGTTTCAATTACAAAAATTTGGATATGCACGTACGAGCAAAAATCAAGAACGAAGTTTTAACTTCGGTTAGGTGCAAAATAACTAAGACCGATAGTTCAGTAATAGAAATTACGAATAACAAGGAAAGTGTTCCCATATATGGATCAAACCGTCTTTTCTTTTCATTTGAAAATACTTTATATTTTATAATTCAACGTTTCAAAGTAAAAAACGTTGATATGTTTTGCCATGTAGAAAAAAGAGCTATTGTGACACATATTATACCAGTCGAAGAAAGCGATGACATTTTGTTAGTAAAATATCAAGAAAAAACTAATATTAATCAACTGATCAGAATCGGAAATTATCTCTGTAAGAAACCAAATAATTGTAATCAAATTTGGTAAATATATTGCATGAATACTAGGCTGATTCAAAAAAATAGTCGATTTTTTTGAATCCGCCCAATGAATACATAATTTGTTAGCTTTTAATAAACAATCTTTTGATTTACCCGCATGCTTCCATACGCGAATAAAACTATATTAAAGAAAACTGTTTCTATATCTAATCATATATGAAGCCATATCAACATATTATTATATACAATTATATATGTATTTCAAAAGAAAATGAAAGTACTCATATACAGTCATATACAATTTTATATACCGTGAATAAAATTTTCGCGTATATATATAATTGTATACAACACTATATAGGATTATATATAACTGTATATGATATTATATCTAATTATATAAACCGTGGATAAAATTTTCACGTATATATATAATTATATACAACACTATATTGAATTAGATATAATTGTATATGATATTATATCTAATTATATAAACTTCCCTATAACAATAGCATCTCCATATATAATTATATACAGAATATGTATAATTTTATCAAATAAAATTTGGTGGAAGTACATTTATATCGGATTATATATACGAATGTATAGAGTTATATACAATTATATATAACTCTATATATAAATATATATGATTGTATATCTCTTTTATATAATTGTATCTAAGTATATACAATCATTTTTACTCGGGTAGCGTAGAATATGGCAGCAGAACTGCGCCTATGTTCAATTGTTCACGTATCTGACAATTGCCACGGATTTTGTGAAAACAACGCTGAATTAATTAACATATACCCGCACTTTACTTGAAATATTATTATAAAAAGGCCGGAAAAAAAATTCCTGGAGAATAAAAAAGAGCTAATAAAATTGATGAAAGAATAAAAGGACATTATAGAAAATAAACGGACGGACACGACAGCAACAGCACTGAAAAATCAAGCTTAGCAGGAGATGACAGTAGAATTCAACAGTAGACGGAAAGATTATGTGAAAACGGCGAATCAGTTGAAATGTATAGAGCGGATACAATTGCTATGAAACATTTGACAGATAACCTTCGGGGAAAAATTTGCCCCGTGATTGAGGTGAACCCCACGTTTATGCGACGGGCATAAGAAATTCGCATAATTTTTCACGATACCGACGAATATAGCTGTGAATCGCAAACATCTTAACTCTATGTTTTTTTTAAAATAAAAGTGACTGGATAACCAATTGTTGTTAGTTACTATGGCTTCATTAATCAAACAACTCGGAAACGATTAGGTCGCGTTTGTGAGAAAAAATAAACTTTGTGAGTGATTAATTATATTATACGACCATGACGGCTGCAAAAGTGGATAATTGTAAGTATTCATTGATAATTTACTATTGTAACTTCACATTGACACCGTTTTCTGATAGTTCGTGTATTATCTGAATTTTATGCTCTGAAATTCTTACACGGTCTCCTGTTCTTGCACCGTTATGTATATTTTTTCGAATAAGAATACTTAAAATTCATTCAATATGCATACAAATTTTTGCTTTAATAAGTTAAAAGGTCTTCTTAAAAAAAATTCTTGAAAAATCGATTTTTTTTGGGCCTCCTGACTGCATGTGTATAACCCCTTAAGGCTATATTATAGTTATATTCGCCCACCGATTTAACGCTAGAGCTACAAATCCATTATTTTAAACTTTTAAACTACAAACCGGGGTAGATATCTACCCCACACGTTTGTTCATAAAATCGTTCTGAAAGCCGTAATGAGACTCGTAAGTACATGAATATCTTCTTTTTTTCATGCAGAAGAGAATGGTGAAGAGCAAATTAAATTTCATCAAAGTTAAGTCGGTGAAAATTTGATTAAAAATATCTGAAAGTGCTAAAAACCGCCCAAACGTCATTTTTTCAAAGTTCGCCTGGGGTAGATATCTACCCCGGTTTGTAGTTCTAGGGTTAAAAAAATTATTGGGGACAAAATTGACAAAAAAACTAAATTTGTTGCGAAAATTAGTCGAGACCCGAACCCATAATTGGAGCGAATGATATAGTTTTAGCTCCTGTCGAACACTGATTTATTATCTCGGTAAAAATGGAGTCAACCGCTTTATAAAAGAGATCAGAGATTCTAATAATTGTGATTCAAGTCTGTTTTGTCGTATAATGTAGACGAAAATAAACAAAATAACTGTTATAATCGAGCAATTTTTATCAGCTGATGTGTTGGCTGTCCTATTCGAGCAACTTTCTTGGCTATGATAAACGAACTCAGGGGAAGTCATACTTCGTCTACATTATCCGAAGAAATAGACTTGAATCATAATTATTAGAATCTCTGATTTCTTTTATAAAGCGGTTGACTCCATTTTTACCGAGATAATAAATCAGTGTTCGACAGGAGCTAAAACTATATCAGTTACTCTAATTATGGGTTTGGGTGTGATTAATTTTCGAAAAAAATTGATTTTTTTTCAATTTTTTTCCCTACCGCTTTTGGTTTATCCAAATCAAAACGGAAGGGAAACTCGCCCTGATGAATATTCTTCGCGGGGCATGATTTGTAAAAGTCGATGGGCGAATACGACTACAGCACGACCTTACACAAATACAGTCATACCTCCGAATAGGGCCGCTCAAAGGCGGTTAGGGAAGTATGATTCTTGGAAATGCCTTTCCCCCACCAATAGCTTGCGAGCACGACTCGGCTCGGCTGCCGGCTCAACCTCTAAATAGGGCCACTTTCCAGTCGTGTCATTTGCACTTTGTTTTAGAGGTGACACTGTTTCTTTCTTACTTGAGTTTTGGTAAGTATAAAATATAAACTTATCTCAAGTGCAACAAGTTGACCCGATATTTTTTTTTTTTTGAGTGTTTAGTGTTTCTTACCTCGAACAAAACCTCAAAAGGAAAAATGAAATAATTTGAGTTATTCAATGTGATTCCCAATAAATGTATCAGTACAAGAATATTTTGCAGAATGAAATATTACATGTTGGATTATAAATAAGTCATTCGAAGCGTCTTCTAATAGCGGCTCTATAGAGAGGTAATTGTCCAAACACTCGACAGCAGAAATGTAGTGGGGGAAGCGCTCGAGCAAGGATGAGGAGAAGCGGCCCTATTCAGAGGGGCCCTATTCGGAGGTATGACTGTAGTTTATTATCTAAAAAATATGCATAATACAGGGTGCGGCGTTTATAGTGACCCAGGCAATTTTTTCCCAAACGAAGCGAGATACGAAAAAATGTTTGATACATTAGTTTCGTGGTTTCGCGGGGGACATAAGATAGTGTCCTTGAATTTTTTTCAAAGTTCAAGTATCAAAGTTATTTGTAGGTCAACTTTGGTTTCTTAAATAGAAACCTATATTTTTTTTGCAGATCTGTATTTTGCATAAAAAAATAAGGAACTTTGGTTGAAAACATTTTTTTTTTTTAATTTCGATTTTTTTGCTAATTTTTCAGATTCTTTTATCTTATGCGTTTTACTTTCAAAATCGTGTTCTACATGAATTAATAGGAAACTTTTGTCTGAAACTTATTTTTTTTTGAAATGTCAACTTTTGGTGGTACTTCTTATAATAATAATAATAATAATAAGTTTTTATTGTTTCCTTTAGGTATACAATCTATTATGTTTCTCATTTCCTTTCTTTTAGTTATTCTCATGCTAATTTAATATTCTTATTTACAAAATATACAAAGTTTCTTCTCAGTCTGCCTTTTTTTTTTTTTTTTTTTTTTTCATATAGTCTCCGCTTGGATTTCCCCCTCTCTTCTCCTCCTTTTCCATCTGATCTCTTTCAGTCTCGCCAGATGTTTGCCTTCTTCCTCTACCATTTCCTCCCACCTTTTCCCTTTTTGTCCACTCGCCTCACATCTCTCCATGATGTGTGCTAGTGTCTCTTCTTCTTTCCTACACAGCCTGCATAGCCTCTCTTCCTCCGTGCGCCAGTACTGTGAGGCTTTGGCTTCCTTGCCTAGTCTGAATCTGGCCATCGTGGTCAGCTCTCCCCGTCGGCCCTGTACACTCTTCCCCAGGTATCCTGGCAGTTTGGTGTTGTGTTCTACCAGTTTCTTAATCTCCTTTGCGTATTTAGACACGCTGAGTTTCGCCTGGTCCTCCTGTCTCTGTTGGTCTCTGGCTATGCTCTCTGCCTCCACCCAGGCCTCTTCTTGATTTTCTGTCTTCCTGTCGAATTCCCACTTGCTCCACCCTATCCTGTTCAGGAGTTTCTCCCTTTCTATCCCCATTCTCGTATCTCCGCCTGGCTTTCTCAGGGCTTTCCAGCATTCTTTCCGTATTGAACCTTCCTTTTCCTGCCCCATCTTTTTCTCGACCTTCATCGCTCTGGTTGCTGCCTTTAGTGCCAGTTTGTCTCTCTGGGTCTCCATCCTGACCAGATAACTCGGTGTTCCTCTATCCAGTTTCAGCGTCCATTTCACGTATTTGATTTGCATTCTCTCGATCTCTGGGCGCTCCTTCCACCCCCATATCTCCGCCCCATACATGGCTATGCTTCTAACTAGTGCATCGAAGAGCCTCATTCGTCTTTTCCAATTTTCCTTGAATATCCTTTCACCTATGCCCCATGTCTTTCCTATCACCGCGTTCGCTCTGCATGCCAAGTCTTTTATGTGCTCTCTTTCGTCGTTGTTGCTTTTCAGTACGTACCCCAAGTATTTGATCTTCTTCACTTCTTCTATCTTTGCTCCTTTCCATTGCCATTCGGTGTCCTTCCTCCTTCCTCCTGCTTTTCTGCATGTCATGATCTTTGACTTTTCTGCGCTCAGTTCCAGGCCCTTCCTCTTTACGTACCACTCTAGCCTCTTCAGCGTTTTCTTCATGCCGTCCTCATCTCTTGCCATCAGTACGATGTCGTCGGCGTACGCTAGGGACCACACCTTCAGTTTCCCTAGGACTATGCCTCCCTCCTGTACCTTCCTCATTTCCTCTTCCAGGTCTGCCAGGTAAACATTGAACAAGAGCGGGCTGAGCGGGCAGCCTTGCCTTACCCCGTCTTTTGTCCAGAAGCTCCCTGCTATCTTTCTGTTCACTCTAACGTCGCTCTGGGTTTCTCCGTAGATTTCTTTGATGTTTTCTAGCATTCTACCCGATACCCCGAGTTTCTCCAGCATCCTAAGCAGCTCTTCCCTTCTCAATCTGTCGAATGCCGCTTTTAGATCTGCGAACAGTAAGATCGCCTTGCCTCTCTCCTTTCTGATCTCGCTTCCCACCAGTGTTTTTAAGGCGTATACTGCGTCGATTGTACCTCTTCCCTTTCTAAAACCCATTTGGTTGTCTGGTAGTTTCTCTTGTCTTTCCAGATAGTCCTCTAATCTGTTTCTGATTAGCTCCGCGAAGATTTTGTACCCAGAGTCCATCAGGGTGATGCCTCTGTAGTTCTTGACCTCTTTTTTGTCTCCCTTTTTGTACAGCGGGATAATCACCCCTTTCCTCCATTCCTCCGGGAAGTACTCTCCCCTCCAGATTTCGTTCATTGCCGTTCTCAGTTCCTCCTCGATGATATCTCCTGCATATTTCCAGGCTTCGTTGCTGATGTCGTCCCCTCCTGGTGCTTTCTTCTCTTTCAATTTACTTATTGCTTTTCTTATTTCTTCTATCTCTAGGTCTCTTTCTTCTGTTTTTCCTTCCGTTTTTGTACTCTCTGTCCAGGCTCTCTTTGTCCTTTCTTTCCTTCCTCCGAGTGTGTTTGCGAAGTGTTTCACCCAATCTTCGCCCTTTATCGACTCCTCTATCTTGTCTCTCCCCTTTCGGCCTCTGTTTACCATGTCCCAGAATTTTTTTTCAGTCTTGTCTTCCTCCAGCTCTTTTAGTATTCTGTCTCCCCATTCCTTTTTCTTCGTGTTTAGCAGTTCTCTGTACTCCTTCCTCTCCTCCAGGTATTTTTCTTTCCCCAGCTGTTCCCGTTTCCAGCGTCTTAGATGCTCCTTTACTCGCCTTTTCTTGTCCCAACACTCTGTGTCCCACCATTGTTCTTTTTGTGGTTTCTTCCTGCCGCCCCTGGTTATCTTCACCGTGGCTCTCTCTATCCTTTCTTTCAGCTCATACCATGTCTTCTTCCCTCCTTCTATAGTGCCTGCCATCAGTCTTTCTCTGTACTTCTTGATGCTTTCTTGCGTCCAATCTGCCCTCTCCGTTGCCTTCTCTTCCTGGACCTCTTCTGCCTCTTCTCTGAGCGTAACCACTATGGGCATGTGATCTGATTCAATTCTCTCCGCTATTGAGATGCCTTTTATTTCGTCCCATCCCTCGGTGTTCGTAACTGCGTAGTCTATCACGGTGCACCCTTTCGGCCCTACATATGTGTATTCTCCTCTGTTATCTCCTTGCTTCCTGCCGTTTAAAATCCCCAGTCCGTTTCTCGTCAGCCATTCTATCATGTTTTCCCCCTCCTTGTTTAATATTTCATCTTTTGATGCCCTGTTCCCTTTTTCTCCGAAGTCGCTTCCTTGCTCCCTTGCCGTCCTTGCATTGAAATCTCCAATAATGAGAACTATTCCGTCTTTGCCTTCCTCTGCGATTTTGTCTAGTCGTTCATAGTTCTTCTCTCTTTCCTCCCTCATGTACGTTGTTGCCAGGGCCATCTTCAGGTTCCTCCGCTTTGCCTTGAGTATTAGCCCTATGGTCTCCCGGTTTCTCACCACTTCTCTTGCTTTCCACCCTCCCCTGAGTTTCTTCTTTGTTGCTATCAGCAGCCCTCCTTTGGCTCTGCCTTTGCTTTCTGTTCTTGTTGCGGGCTCCCAGAAGGTATCATATTCGTCGTTTAACTTTCTTTCTATCTCTTTCATTCCCTTCTCCTCGATCCAGGTCTCTACTAGGCATAGCACGTCAAACTTTCTTGTGTAGTCCCAGAAGTCGCCGTCTTTCTTCTTTAGGCCTGCGACGTTCCAGCCCAGGATCCTGACCCCATTGCTCGCCCCTTTTTGTTTATTTTGGCCCCCTGGCCCCCTCGTTTTGGTCATTATCTGTTGACTCGGCTGTCCCCTCTCTTTCTTCTCGTTGCCCTCTTCTTTCCTGTCCTGCACGAAAAAGCTCCTGGTTCTTTTCGTTCCATAGCCATAGGTCGTTTCCGATCCACATCTTTCCATACCCTGTCTTGACCGTTTTCCCTTTTGCTTTTTCCGCTTTTGCCCGGTTCTGGATCATCCTCCTCATGTTTCTTTCCCTCCAGGTGAAGTCGTTCTCTATGTATGTGGTACTTCTTATATGGTTCTCAATTTGATTTTTTCTTTTCCAAATTTGTCTTAACTTCGATTTAAATTGAAATTAAAATTGATGCAAGCAATTGAATATTATAATAAAATTCATGAAAAATAATTTATTTTTGGTTTTTGAATCTGAATTAAAAAAAAAAAAAAAGTAATTATCATGAAAAATTGTGATTTGAAAAAAAAAAATGCTGGGAACAAAAGTTTCTTATTTTCTCGT
This sequence comes from Rhogogaster chlorosoma, assembly GCA_944452935.1. NCBI lineage: Eukaryota > Metazoa > Arthropoda > Insecta > Hymenoptera > Tenthredinidae > Rhogogaster > Rhogogaster chlorosoma. Next base: position 13,842,123 of record OX101800.1, on the reverse strand, counting down.
GTAGAATACGAATCTGCAAGAAAAAATATAGGTTTCCATTTAAGAAACCAAAGTTGACCCTCAAATGACCCTGATACCTCGACTATGGAAAAAATTCAAGGACACTATCTTGTGTCCCCCTCGAAACCATGAAACTAATGTATATAACATTTTTTCGTATCTCGCTTCGTTTAGAAAAAAATTGCCTGGGTCACTATAAACGCCGCACCCTGTATATAATTCCATTCTTATACTTTTTGTAATTCTATTAGGTGATTTTGGTGACCTATCCATTGAAGAGACAGAATTATTGGAAAATAAGGATGACATAGAGCTCAGCTCTTCGGAGGATATTAAAAATATAAGGCCATATGATAACACTGTGTAATTAAGATTTGAATTTTATACCACGTTCTTCATCAAAAACTTCTTCGAAAACATTTTATTTGCGTAATTTGATTCCGATGATGTTCGTTCATCGAATTCAAAATAAATATACATGATTAACTTAACAAATTTTATGATTCATAGAGAACTTGTTGGCTACGTCGATAGCATTGAAGCACCCAGACTGGTGGGTGCAAAAAAAAATAAAATTTTTAAATTCTTCCTGAATAACGGTAACGGCGAAAGAGTTCAAGTGACGTCGTGGAATGCGGAAAGCGACAGGATTGAACCCTTATTGATACCAAACTTTGTGAGACTATTCAAATATTTGATTATATGTTTGTTTTTAAATTCAATTAAGATTTTTGAATTTGTTGATTTAAATTGTAAACAATAATATTAATTTGTTTCATAGCTTGTCACACATTTATATAACACATTTCAGATAGCACACATAGATGGAGCATATGCGAAACCGAGTCTAATAAGCAATTTTAATAAGGGCTCGGTAAATTACGAATTAGTCATTCAATCAAATAACATTAGAAATATTCTGGGGAAACAAATCGTCCAAGAATCTGAGGTAGAATCCAAACTGATCGTTCTAGCGGATGCATTGAATTACAAAAATTTAATTCGTAAGTAGATATATGTTATTTTATATCCTCTTTTCGATATATTATCCCTTAGTGTGCACACCTCCGCAGCAAAACATTTAGTGCACATGGGGTCAATTTGACCCTTGGCCATTTTTGACCTCCAATATCTCGGTAACTATGCGCGTTTTGGAAAAAAAGGTTCAATCACTTTTTGCAGTGAATTGATCAAACTTTAAGGCTGTGAAGTTAGATTTCCAAAAAAATCCTTTATAATTGTTCAAAAATGTTCTTAAAGTTGATGGTACGCAAAAAAAGCACTGTTTCGGTAAAAATGCTCGTAAAAACTTCAATTTTGAGTTTTGAAAAAAAACCTTCCAGGGTTTTACAGACAAGGGTCCATGTTCTAAGGTAAAAATAGTCCGCTTTGCGGCCGCTCCAAAAAGTATATTTATTTTGGAGTATGAATTTGGTCGATTTTCAGGTTTCGTGAAAGAGGGAAAATGAGAGATTGCAACAACTATTTCAAAAATAATCATCTTAAATCTGCTTTATTTTCGATACATAGCTTGTATTTTGTGCATTTTCTTGAAAATGTGGTATAATTATTACTCCTTTGTGCCGCAGTCATTTTCTCGCTCCTCCCGAATCGTGTCCCCGACGCTCCACGGCCGTAAACTATACGCCATTTCTATATACAACTTATATTAGATTAAAGAAAAAACAATTCCGGACACATTTCACGTTTGCATCTGCTTACCTGTAGTGCAAGATGATATAATTTACGTGGAACCAAAAATCACTAAAACACCTTAGCTGTGCACACTGGGGGTCAATTTGACCCCATGTCTGTTTCGTACGGCTGCCACGCATACACAGAAGCACCAGCTAGACTGGCTATGCTTCTCACTTTTAGGGGAGGGATGACGGTTTCTTAGTATTAGGTATTTAATCCCGGAGACGCTTACCTGTGAGCGCTATTCAAGTGAGAAAAAAATTTTGGGGTCAGCCTGACCCCGAGGGCGCAATAAGGGTTATTATATCTGTGTTTCATTGCTTCATCCATCACATTATTTTACATAGATCAAATTGAAAGACTTTAAATTCAGACTGAATTATATTGTATCTTAATTAAATTCCTATAAGATAATAGCGAATAAATCAATATTATTATCAAAAATACATTACAACACGTCCACATCTTGAATAACTATCAACAAATCATATATTAATTCCAGTAATATTATAATAAAATTAAAAACGTTTATATTTACATAGAATGATAAAAATAATGATGATTCTGAAAAAAAAAATAAAGAAAATAATGATAGAAATGGTAATTGAAATAAATCTGAACTAATAATAAATAAAATAAATCTAATAATAAATAACTAATAATAAATGAAATAAATCTAATAATAATTTCGTTTTCCATTCATGATGCTTGTACAGTTAATAATTATTTTAATGAGTGCTGATATGTATTTTACAGGTACGCAGGGTTACGTAAAATCGAATTTTTATTTGATCAAAAATCAAAATTCTAAGTCAAATGACTATGGATGTGGATCCTTGACTGACGGTGAAAGAAAATTAGAGGTCAGGATCTCCGACATGGACGTAAATAATTCATTTAATAAGGGCGACCATGTGGAAGTAAAACGATACATGCAATGTAACGGTGAGCTATTAATTATCACTTTCATGGATCATGATATTTTTATCACTTTTATGCTGCCAACATGGCCAAATCAGTTCGACTTGTTTTATTCAACGTCTTTTGTTATTTAATATCTCCGCAGCATTGTTTGCAATTTATAAGATTATTCCTATATTCTTTTTGAAATATTTTGTTAGTGCTTTTATTAGTGCTATTTTGATACATTGGTAATGATTTTTCAAGATTTTATGTCCTCCGCTGAACATGAATTTAGTCCATCGAAGGAAACAGTAGATATTGTAAGATACAGGTTATTGCGTTGCATGAAATTTCTTCAAATTCAAATGACATATTCTGTGTGAATGTAATTTAGGGCCAAACCAATAATATTTCATGAATTTAATTTTTAGACACAGAAATTTTTGATTGTAAGACTTTTCTTCCATAGTTTTCGAAAAAATGTCTTATAATCAAAAGCCTCTATGTCTAAAAATTAAATTCATGAAATATTATTGGTTTGGCCCTAAATGATATTCATACAGAATATTTCCTCCAAATTTGAAGAAATTTGATGCAGCCCAGCAACCTGTACCCTACGACAACTACTTTTTCTTCAATGGGCTAAATGTATGTTCAGCGGAGGACACAAGATTTTGAAAAATCATGAACTATGCATCAAAATAGCATTAATTAATTGTAAAGAAAACTGAGTCACTAAAATGTTTTCTCAGAGTGTAGCACTGGTTTGAAAAAAATTATTTTCAACCCCCTAATTATTTATACCCCCTAAATTCAGTTGGTATTGATTAATTTGAATTTTTATATTTGATTGAAGTCAAACGTCGTAGATTATTAAAATATATTATAGGTAATTGATCATCTATTTCTTATAGATCAAAATATCCATGTTTAATTATTTATTACATGTACTTCTCCGCAGCAAATCCGGTGTATCTACTATCAAGTAAGCTGAGCGACATCAAATTGGTTGACAATCAAAGAATGCCACTAATCAAATTGCTCAGAGGCGCTAAGCCTCTTGAAAAACTTTGTCGCCCAAATGCGAACGATGAAGTTCCTGCAAAAAAACAGAGGCTGCAATAATTTTCTAACCTTTTCTCCTGTATGCATTCATTATTATTTTATAGTTCTTTGTTTTATTCAATAAATTGAATGTTATACCTTTATCACGTTGGCTTAATTTTTGTCTTCCAGTTAATTAATTGTGCATTTTCATTATGTAATTCTTCTTAGTTGAAATAGCTCTTATTCGTTCCTTCTAATATATTACGTTGCAAAGTCGATAGTAGATAATGTGCGTTTTACAATTAGAGCATTGTGCGACACAGTGCTGCGCACTAAGCGATATGATTGGCCATTTCTGTTAGATCCAACTCATCCGGCCAACATATCGCTTGGTGCGCAGCACTATGTCGCACAGTGCTCTAATTGGAAAACGCACAATATCTAAGTTTTTATTCAGAATTGTCCCTACAAATTTCCGAAATTCAAAATATAACGGTGTGATTATACAAAGAGTGAAATAACTATCATCTATAAATACATTTTGTTAATGAACGAACACTTTATTCTATTTACATTTACTTCATTTCTCTTAGGTTATTTACTTTCTAGATATTTCGTGACTTATAGTTTCCCTATTTATCGATTGTAGCACATTGAGATTGCTTCCTTAACACATCTTTACGTTAGATATAGGGTGTGTTCCAGAATATACTTCCAGTACTGCAAGTTGTTCTTGTTTCTTTCTCGCGCCTGTAGATTCGTAGATGTAGGTATCTTTCTCTTACAGTACTGACAGTGATTTCGGAACAGGCCCATACCACGTATAAATCTAATTCAAAGTGTTATATTCAATTTTAACCCCTTGGCAGTGATGCGAAAATCTAATTTTCGTGCCACTTTTGTGTTGGAAAAAAATGTTCATGGATTTATCCTACAATCTCAGTATCTTGGTTTTTGAGGTCACTGAATACGAATCTGCAATCGGATTTTCAAAATTCAAAATGGCGGATCCAATATGACGGACGCAAATTCGAAAATAGTTTGATTTCGATGAAAGTAGGTATCACTAAATTTTTGTGGTCGCTGAATACGAATCTGAAATCGGATTTTCAAAATTCAAAATGGCGGATCCAATATGGCGGACGCAAATTCGAAAATAGTTTGATTTCGATGAAAGTAAGTATCATATAGTTCTTGTGGTCGCTGAATACGAATTCGAAATCGGATTTTCAAAATTCAAAAAGCAAAAAAAAATCAAAATACAAGAAAATCGAAAAAAAAAACAAAAAAAAAAAACGGAGTCAACAACCGCCACGTCCTCGTTTCGTGACTCTGGGTTCGGCAAAGAGCGGAATGAAAACCAAAAAAATATTCTTTTGACATTTTTTACTATGGACAGTTCGTCATGAATGGTTTGCTAAATTCTTATGTGATACCCAGATGAGGACTCGAATTCGAAATTCGTGGCCACAAACATCTCAAATTACAAATTTTTTGTCGAAATTCAACTATTCTTCAGATTTTCTCAGGCCATTTTGGATCCGCCATTTTGAATTTTGGAAATCTGATTCTAGATTCGTCTTCAGCGATCTTGAAAACTATGAGGTACGCACTTTTATTGGAATCAAACTGTTTTTCGAATTTTCGTCCGCCATATTGGATCCGCCATTTTGAATTTTGGAAATCTGATTCTAGATTCGTGTTCAGCGACCTCGAAAACTATGAGGTACTCACTTTCATTGAAATCAAACTGTTTTTCGAATTTTCGTTCGCCATATTGGATCCGCCATTTCGAATTTTGGAAATCTGATTTCAGATTCGGATTCAGCAGCCTCAAAAACAATAATTTACTAAACAAAAGTCGAATCCATGTAGTAAAAACATGTTTTTTTTCACATGCCCCTATACGTGTCATGACACAAAAGTGGCACGACTTTTTTCCGGCCCTATACGTGTCACTCACAGTCAAGGGGTTAACACAACCTGTTCATTCGCAGTTGAAGTTGGTTCAACAATTGTCTCGACAATTATCTATAAATGAAATACTGAAAGTCCAGTTCTGGATCAGGTTTTGCTAGAAGTCGCCTGTAATTCCAGTTTGATTTTAACAACCCGGGAAAAAATTTTTTTATATAATTTTATAAAATTATATATAGTTGACCATATATAATTATATAAAATTATATCTCAATTTTGGCATCATCTAATTTTATCTCATAATATATAAAAATGTATAATTTTATATAATTTTATAAAATTATATATAGTTGACCATATATAATTATATAAAATTATATCTCAATTTTGGCATGATCTAATTTTATCTCATAATATATAAAAATGTATAATTTTATATAATTTTATAAAATTATGTATATTAAATTGATCTTATTTTTAATGGGTTTTATGTCATATAAAATTAGATATTTTTATATATAATTTTATATAATAATATATGACGAAATATATAAACCAAAATTCTGTAGAATTTTTTTTTATTGCTGCTCATTTCAAATTTTATTACTGAAAATACATTTCGAATTTTTATTTTTAAATAACCATACAAATAGCTTATTTCATAAAAAAGAAGATATACATTATATAATGTTCATTAAACCAGGTATATTCATGTATCATGTGCCATTGTTACACCTCACGAATTAAAATTTTGTACAATACTGGACGGAAAAACTTCTTCTGATCTCGTATCGTAATGTACTATTGAAGGTCCGAACACGCCTAGAAAACTTCGAAAAAAAATATGAGTGAGAATGATATGTTGGGGTGAAAGAATATGCAATAATCAGATGATTTATTAATAGGATTCTGCACTTTATTGAGGTATATATATTAGGGTGGTCCAAAAAAAAAACATTTTTTTTTTTGCAAGTCTCATCATCTCAAAAGTTTCTTTCAGGTATGGAACTAATTTTCCTAAAAGCGCAGCTCGTTATCTCAACTCTACGAGACGCTTAACGATTTTCCGTTTTCCCATATAAATAACACGTGAAAAAATTTTTTTTTCGTTTTTTAATAAATAAATAAATAAATTTTTAAAATTTAGCATTTTCACTTGTGCACACATTAATTACTAAGCTATGCAGCACGTGGTTGTTTTGAGGTTATGTTTGAACTGGGCAGAAACTAGATTCAGTAATAATTTTATTTAATAATTTCTTTATATAATTCAGATTACTAATATTCATCTTAAAAATTTATATTTAGTAATCATTCGAATACTTACCGCTTTTTGTTGGTCACGTTGATATAATAGAGATGTAGAAATAAAACACTACTTGTGACCTGCATGCTTTAGTCAATGCCGCGAGCCACGAGACGAGGTTATGGCCGGCGGGGGCCGGTTTCTGTGCTGTGTGGGGCGCGCGCGCGCGTATTAGCTTTGAACAAGAAATTACATTCTAAATTAAAAAATATTATCCTTTTCCTATCCTTGATATATTGGTCAGTTCATACAAAGTTGTTAATACTAACGAAAAAGGCAAAAAAAAAAAGAAAATCAGTATAAATGCTCAAAAATTATATATACCTACCTATATATAAATATGATCATCAGGAATGTTAATTAATAGTAAATATTGATCGATAAATTATACTTGCAGAAATGAGCAATTTAATAAGAGGAATCCAACATAGCTTTATATAATTTTATAAAAAAATATAAAATATATAACATTTTATATTATTTTATATATTCATATATCATAATAGATAAGCTATAGTTTAGGGTTTTCTGATTAATATATAATTATATACGATAATATAAAAATTTATATGATTCTATATAATTATATATATTTTAATCTAAGAAATCCAATAAAGTTTTATATAATTTTATAAAAAAATACAAAATACATAAAATTTTATATCTTTATATATATTTATATATAATAATATATAATAATATATAAGTCTACAGTTCAGGATTTTCTGATTTATGTATAGTAATATATAATTATATAAAATTTTATAAAATTTATATAATTTTATATAATTATATGAAAATTTATACAATTTAATGTGAGAATCTATATATAATCATACAAAATTATATAAAATAAGATACAATTTTATATAATTTTATATACTTATATATAATTTTATATAATCTTTTTTTCCCGGGAATGCTAAATCTATGAAATTATAATTCAAATAATAAATTATTATATTTATTCTGTACAAAAATATACAAAACGAATTAAGAATTTCCGATGTATTTCTCACAGCTAAAAAATTAGGGAAGTTTTGTGATGTAATAGCAAATACACTACTGAAATTTCGTACAAAATTTTTTCTTATTTTTTTCAATGGCTAAAAAAACTGGGATAAAAAAATGGTAGCATGACCATGATAAAAACAATCAATCTCTGGGCATAAAATTTCATGCATACCACTGTTGAACGTCTCCTGCACATACAAAATTACCAAGTTAGTATAATTCTTTGTAAACGTAATTCTTAGCGAATGCATCATCACGTTGGCTACCCAGATAAATTCTCAACGAATCCCATGAACGAACACGCGAACATGCAACGTATAATTGTCCATGATTAAATACATCTTTGCGAAGATCAAGTCCAATTTTATGAAAAGTCTGACCTTGAGACTTATTGATAGTCATTACGAAAGCTAGTTTTATTGGAAATTGTCTTCTTTTGAAAGTAAACGGATAATTGTTTTCACAGTACAACGTGATGCGATTCAAGAATACAATTTCTCCCACCCTGTCACCCGTAAGGATTTCACATCGAAGCAGATTATTTCTAAGATCCAAAATCAATAATCTAGTACCATTACAAAGACTTTCGTGGATACTCAGGTTTCTAATTAGCATAACTACGCTATTTACTCTTAAGGAGGTATTATCGAAACTTCAGAGTCAAAATAGTGTTTGGATTTTCTGCTAAATTTTTATTTTTAAATAGCGACTAAAAAAATTATTTTAATTTTTCATTACTAATATACTTGTGTTTTGAACACTTTAATTGTTAGGAAAAAAAATGTTCATAAGAAAAGACTTGCATGATTCTAGCAGTTATATGGCGAAGAAGGTTTAGGTGGCAACATCGCTTAGCGGAAGAATGCGTGTGTCGTGCGAGTTCTATGGGTATGGGTGCGTGCAATAGTTGAGTTGGTCATGCGGCGTTGCCAAATCGATTTTCAATCAGCTCGTGTAGTCCGTCGCGTTCAGAAACCAGTGCGATTAACTTGATATTTCTCTTTTATTTCATCGGTAACCCTACATTTAATGTACATCAATTTATTACCTGTAATTTAAAGTTGCATGTGTTCATTTTTCATCAACGAAAGTTGGAATTATCACGCAGAAAAAAATAAAAAACCTAACCTCGATACCCCTCATGCCATAAGACATGTGTTAAAAGTATACAAAAATTGTGATTTTGTAATTAAATATTTCAGTTTCTAGACGGTAAATCGTTGTGAAATGTCACCACAAGTTGGATTTTGCTCTGAATTTCGTGTTCACAAAATTTCACGTAGCTAAGTTGGAAAATAATTTTCACGTGAGAAACGATAATACCTCCTTAATCGCAGTTCGTGAGGAGGAAAAGACGGTGGCAGCGCCGGATTAAGCAGGGGGCTAGCTGGGGCTGCAGCCCCGTGCCCCAAGGGTCCCAAGGGCCCCTTTCTCTAAGGAACCAATTTTTTTTTTTTTTTAATATGTAACGATGAATTTTATAAAATCTAAAATAAAAAAATTATTTTCCACAATGTTTTTAATCTAATTTTTGAAGTAAATTTTAGTAGTCACGCACGATTTCTATCAGAAAAGACATGTCAAGTTTAGGTAAAAGAAGATAAATGTTGTGAAAATATTCACAATGTCTTAGATTAGACCCGCAGAATAATTTAGAATAGTATTAAAATTTAGAATAGTATTCCAAACATATATCGTCGTTTCCGAATAAGAAAGGCTATCTCAGAATCGGGCTAGAAAAAGGCCTATCTCAGAGTCCGGCGAAGAAGGGCCCATTTCGCGATCCATCTAAAGTCTTGTCTCCGGGAGCTAATTTTTATTTAATTAAATTAAATTATATAATTTGATTTTATTAAATAAAACACTTTTTACTTAGATTTATTGAGATAAGACTTTAAATGAATCGCGAGATGGTCCCTTCTTAGCAGGACTCGGAGATAGACCTTTCTTATTCGGAAGCGACGACACATGACAAATTAAATTGGAATTGTAAGCTTGGTCTCTAAAACTAAAAATTACAATTTATTCTCCTACTTTTACCGAAATTCGGGTTTTCTCTACCTTTAAGAGGGCCCCTTGGAAACTATCAGCCCCGGGCCTCGCGGGGTCTTAATCCGGTGCTGGACGGTGGGTTTAAAGTGTTCAAATATTCTGGTAGAAGAATTTCGACTACATCGCCATTATCCTCGCACTTGTCGGTACTATCTACACTTGTATAGACCTTTTCGCTTTCGATATCCAAAAGTTTGACTACTCTTTCATTCATTTCATCAACGTCGACATTTGGTGCAGATAGAATTCCACATTTCGCGGCTTCTCTAAATCTTTTATTCCGAATAAGAGCACCGAATGTGTCTTCTACTATATCAGCGTCTACGCTTGCTATACAACAGTGTGGAATGCACATATTGTCGTCAACGTCATTCAATACCCCATCGCTTAAATCTATCAAAAACTTCATAAATTCTACTTCTTGTGGTAGCGTGCGCATGTTTTGGGTCAAAGAATATTTTACAAATTGTTGCCACACTAAACTAAATTTAATTGACAAATTAACAGTTTCACTCCGAGTACCATGCATTTTGATTGGCAGGAGTTGTCTGAAATCCCCACCAAGTATTATAATTTTGCCCCCAAATGGCGAATTATTGTTCATTATATCACGCGGGGTTCGATCCATGATTTCCAAAGCATATCTTGGTGCCATTGGAGCTTCATCCATAATAAAAATGTCCGTTTCTGCGAGAAATTTTGCTTCTTTAGACTGCAATTTAATATTAGACGAAGAATCGGAATAGAGAGGAACTGGCAATCCAAACGTCTTATGTATTGTTTTTCCTTCGGGAAGTAGTACCGCTGCAATACCAGTAAAGGCCATTGTGATTATACGTTTATTCCTACCTTTCAGTAGATTCCAGAGAGTGGTGTAGAGAAAAGTCTTACCAGAACCACCTGGTCCATCGACGTAATAGCACGTATTTGCATTTTGATTTTTATTGTCAATTACATTCAAAATAATATCAACAATTTCTTTTTGTTTCTCATTCAATCTCGTGTATTGCTGCATTCCATTTTCCGTTGCTTGTTGAAGTGATATACCATCGTCCATTTCAACTATGTATGCCAATTGGGTCATTTCAGGAAAATCCGCGAGACTTCGACCTTCGACGTGAAGCATTGCATTTATCTGTGCATATGATTCATTTTGCCCTTCTAGCGCGCCTGAGTGTTGTGTATAATCTTCAGACATTGCAACTTTGAATTCTTCCCAAAGATGTTCAGGATGAATTGGCTGACAGTTTATCAAAATCCGCACAAATAACCTGCGCAATTGTCGTGGCATCATCCAAACTTCCGCTTCGTGCATTGCTCGGCTCCATTCTTCATCATCTTCTATGAGCCCTAATTTCAAGCAAGTAGCTGAAAATGTTTGTTGAAGTTCTCCATTTACCGTTCTGAGATCATTGAAACTTGTAGCTCCTCTGATTGTTAATAACAACAATCGCAAATGAAATAGTTCTATCTGCGTCGGACTGACAGCGTACATGCGCCCAATGCAGTTGTAATGAGACTTGCGTTTTTCCCAATGAGAGACATTCACTTCGTTTGCATCTTTTTGCTTTTTGAATATATAGTGACACGGAATATCAACGTACAAATACTGTCCGGCTAATTCGCCACGTGAATTCAAATCGAAATAGTCTATAAGCATCGTTGCCTGGTTCAACGCAGTCATTATCTCATTTTCATTTGCAGTAGCATTTATGGTCAAGCTTTGTTCGTTTGGTAAGTGCACAGGTAAACGCACGATAGTATGACTCTTGTCATGCAGAGTTTTACTGAGTATACGCCAGATTGCCTCTACAGGACCAACATAACGAGTTTCAATATAATCGCGTATTTCGTCGTGATTTATAACAGTATTGGCAGGAATTTTTCCGACAGTTATCGTAGCAGCATCATGGCCTTTGTATATGTAGGGGAGGGTGGCCTAAAGCGGGTAGGTTAACGATAAAAGCCCAAAAATCTTAGTTTTTATTCGATTCAAATAATAATTTTGGTTCCATTTAATAGGAGGGTTATCGAACTTCAAAATAATAAATCATAATTGTGTCATTTTTTACAAAGTAAGTGTTTATTTTTAAAAATTCGAAACTCCTCGAAAACCCGCTTTGCCCTTATAGGGGGCCTAAAGCGGGTAAGCATCATAAACTTGACAAATCTTAGCACATAGGTATTAATTTTTTTAAACATTCATTTTGAGATTTTAATTATACATCTAACTATCGTAAAAAAGTAACTTTTTCAATATTAATCTTCTTATACTAGTCTTAGACAGTTAAAAGTCTCAATGATGTAAATCTAGCAACAGTTAGAGTTATATAAATATTAAATTGACAAATACTTTCGTTAGCAAATCAAAAAATAATAAATAGTTGAAACATTAGACTTTAGTTAAATATCTATCATAAAAAAAAAAAATTGTAAAAAAATTGTATCTACTCAAGTAGATACCCGCTTTGCCCTACCCGCTTTGCCCGGAAGCACATTTTTTACTTAAGGAAATTTAACTTAAAAAAAAAAAAAAAAAGCCAACATGTCTATCGTATTTTGTAGCTCAATAGTATCAGAATAATATAATATAATTAAAAATAAAATAAATGTACTAGTATTCTACTGGTCAAAAGTTACATTCCTTCGATTTTTTTAATAAATTCACCGATTTCTTTATATCGCGCCTAGTTACGCCATGTCGTACCTCCGATACTCGGTTGGGACTGATTGAAACTCGGGGGTGTTCGGGTAATCACAGCATACATACACATTGACATTCGCGCTACATGCGACAGCATACGGACGCCTACCCGCTTTAGGCGACCTACCCGCTTTAGGCTACTCTCCCCTATTTGTAAAGATATTTCACAGATCTAATACTCGAAATGACTTCAACGTTAATGTGACAATTGAGTAGACGCAATAGCATTGGACAATAGGGTACAACATATCGATTATTAACGCTGTATCCACCCGGACGTTCGAAAAATAAATTACCAGTGTCTCTGCGGCGATAATACGGATACCCATCTACATCCATGGTTGTTTCCTCATTGAATGATCTAGGATAGTGTTTCGAACACTTACCATTTACCAAACACCAATCGCCGCACGGTCCATGTATCATATTCCTCATGACAATGTCATGCAAAACTCGATTCTCTGAAGGGTCGGGAATTTCAGCAGAAATATACCGGTCAACGATTCTAAGAGTTGTTATTTTGTAGTTTTGCATCAACGTTACCAGCATATGTATGTGTGGTAAACCTCTTTTTTGAAACTCAACCACATACACGTACGCTGCTACTTCCCCAAAGCACTTTTGCTTAACTATAAGGTCGATTAAAAAATTTTTCTTGATACTAAATACTCGTGCACAAATATCTGGTCTGTCAGCTGCTTGCTGGCCTTGAAGAAGATTTTCGCGTATTTCTCTCCAATTTGGATTACATGTCATTGTCACGAATAGATCTGGTTTGCCATATTTTCTAACGATAGCCATTGCATCTTGGTAATTTTGCATCATATTGCGCGGTGAACCTATGAATGTTGAAGGTAGTATAACCATTTTTCCAACACGACCATTCACCTCATCCGCAGCATTTTGCAAGTAATCAACAAGTCCGTTATAGGACTCTGCGCGCAGTTCTTTCTGGTGTCCTTTACAGTACTCTATTCGATCTTTCTCAATTTTGACGTAATTATCCACGGACCATTGCTGGAACAATCGACGACCCATAATAAAAGCATTGAAGTCGTTACGTATGGCTATCCGGTATTTAACATACGCCAACCTGGATATACGTCGGTTACTGTTCAAACGCATTAAATTGCGATGCCAACCTCGAGACCCACAAGGGTAAAATAATGGATAAATCCAAGGCTCTACATTTGGATCCATACTGCTGACCTGTTTCAAGACTTTATCATTTCTATTTCGTATACATACATAGGATTCAGGGATTTCTCCATCAGCAGTGGTAGAAAACACAGCAGCCACTTCGTTTGTCCTTTGAAAGTTATACCTACGTCGGTCCACCCCTGGTTTCAAGGTAAATAGCATAGTGAGCTCAGGAACGGGCTGATTATTCTCTACTGCGACGCGCCGTTGATTTGAAATTTCTTCACCCACACACAGCAGCCACTTCGTTTGTCCTTTGAAAGTTATACCTACGTCGGTCCACCCCTGGTTTCAAGGTAAATAGCATAGTGACCTCAGGAACGGGCTCATTATTCTCTACTGCGACACGCCGTTGATTTGAAATTTCTTCACCCATCATTCGGTAAGATTGTGCGAATATGTTGTACTCTCGCATTATTCGGTCAAGTGTAATCACGATCTCATCGTCGAGGTCAGAGTTATGATTCAAACGATGTTCCGTCGCTTCGTTCGAATCAATTATGAATAGCTGACCATAACGCGGAGGTTCATCCGGAGCAGAATATAATGACGTGTTGACCTGATAATAAATCTGACCGTGAATCTTAAAACAATACGGCCCGGGTCGTCTGGCGCCAAAATTGACGAGATTAGCGTTGAAAGATGCAAACGAAAATGAGCTATTGTAGCATCGTATTCGTTTAAAAAAATCGTTTGATCTCGGATGTGTTGTCTCAAACAGAGCGCGCAGTTCATCTGGAAAATCAGGCAAAGCATCAAGAACGACACTCCCATGACTACAACAATCATTAAAAGAATTTCCTCTATTAGCAACCTTTTCATTCAAAAAGTGTTTTGCACCACAATGAATACATGATACATCCATCATTCCAATGTAATGCTCAGACATCTCATATAAATGGTCAAGAGCAAAGTGGCGCAGACTCGACGCTTCATTTTGTACTGTTCGATACATACGTTGACGTTCAACATTACTAAGCGCTTTCATTTTCAAATTCTGTGTAGAATTATCGACTACAATTCCCGTCGCAGCATGTTGATGGTGATTATGAGTGGGATTTAAAATATCATCGGAGTGATATCTCACATTCAAACGAATGACGCCAACATCCCTGTCTACAACGCGACTACAACTTGCTTCATTAATAATTATACTCTGACTGCAACGCCGTTGACGTTGATTTTCGTTATTTCTTTCCCTGCGCAATCGTTGAAACTCTTCTTCTTGTTCAACGGTACGATCGATTTTTCGACGTGGCATTATTCAAACATTACTGATTACAAATATGCGATCAAGTACTCGTATGCATCATGGTGTTCATCAGTTGTATGTGGTTCTGTTGTTCAATTCCTTCATAAAGATGCTCGTGAATCAGTTAAGGTACTCGTTAGACATATCTGAATAGGTACTCGTGGCTTTCAAAAAGATACTCATGAATCAGTTAAGGTACTCGTTAGATCTCAGTAGGTACTCATGTATTTCAAATACATTAATTAATTGTTAATAGAAATCAATAATCTTAAATATTTCAATAAATTACAATGCATAAATATTATGATCAGTCTTCTAAATGTTGAATGGCTGTTGACCTTGCAAAATATTCTTCTTCTGCATATCTGAAAATAAGAGCAATAAGTGAATATAGACGACCTGTTGTAACCTCTTCTCTGATGCATATGTAAATCGATTTACGACTAAAATTTATCTAATCTAACTATAACAGGAAATCATTTAAATTTAATAAGTAAAAAAAATATATAATAAAAGGTGCACAGTAAGGTTAAAATGAATACTGCCCGAAATTACATTACAACTCAGATTGATTTCTGGTTTCGGTCAATGTATGAGAGTAGAAATGATTCAAAGAGCCTTACCTACATGTAGAATTCCTTATGTGTTGAATACGTGAAACTTCAGCCCCCAGCAAAACATAAAGAGCAAGTTTGCTGATGATGCCAAATCGTTATATAGCGGAGCGTAAGAAGTGGTCAGTTCTTTTCTGTGATATGAAATCGAGTCAGATTAATCTTGGGTTTCGGTCACTCTACGAACGTACGATTCATATCATTTTAAAGAGACTTACCGATATGTGCATCCCCTTTGTGGCTTCACTGCGTGATGAAATAACATCAATCGTTGTCAAATTGGCTTTTATTTGCTTGAGTTCGCAAAATGACACATCGCTGTGAAGTCAAATCAAACAAATTCCGACAAAAAACGGAAAACAATATTCGGTGCGAACAGCCAATAGACGTCGCGGAAAAGCGATGACGGAAGTGCGAGACTTTCGATATAATTGCGTCACATCCGTTACAATCTCTTTTTTACTGAAGGGACATAGGAATTGAGCAAATAAATCGGAAGTCTGAAGACAACCGGGATGAAGACGAAAATTTCACGATGAAACGGGGTATGGAAATCTGTCATTAATCATATCTCAGCTCTCCGGACACAAATGGAAGCTGTTCATGCCCACAATCCAGATTGAATTAGTTTAAATTCGTGTAATATAGCAGGGCGGAAGAAAACGAAGATACTAATTCTCATTATAGGTTGGAGTAGCTCTCGTTCAGGTAAATAAGGCTCGGCGCAACGCGCTCGTACAAAAAATTTTTTTTTTCAATGTACTTGGCGCGAGGCTCTACCGAGCCTCTTGATAATTAATACAGATATATATAATTAATTAATTATAATTAATATTATCACGTATTGTAACGTGGCAGATTTTAATATCCGCCACGGACATCGACTCCACCCGATAACGTGAGTGACCATGCCGCTGCCGCCAGTCCATCTCTCGCCAAGCTACGTGGTCCAATTTTTATTTTAAGTTCATTGTCTGCCTTAAGCTTTTTTTTTTTTATTGTACGCCCAGGTACTTCTCCGGTCCAGGACATCGGGGGATATATCTACCGCCGCTGGACCATCGGAGGGGAATGCCCAAGATGCCTCGGTACTAGTAGCCGCATCTACGTGAGCCTCCAGCCTCCGCAGCCTCGCCAACTGCAAGCCGGGAGAGGGCTGTAGCCGCCAGCCTGACGTCTAGCCTCACGTCTATCCACCTCCCGGCCGAAGATTCGAAAATGATCGCCGATAGATGTGGCGAACCTACCGTGTGCGGAAAGGCTTCCCCCTCCCCGCCTTCGAGGATCCAGCTAATCACTCGGGTGCTAAACGCCGTTCCGTCGAGTCCATAGAGTGCCGATAATTTCGTTCCGTTCCGTTTTCTACTATCTAGCTTTCTTTTTTTTTCTACCTTTTTCTTATGTTTAAGTCTTTTTTTTTGTAGTGTTAAGTTTCTTTCTTTTCTTCCGTTCCGTGCCGCGTTCGCTGGGCTGCGCCCCGATTAAAAGGTAGGCTTTTTCTGTACAGATTACGACCATCCGTCTCCGAGCGCATTTCTTGCCTTGTTGCCGCCTAACGACTGATTTCAAACTCCGCGTCTGACGGATTGCCGTGGTCATCTCTTTATTTCATGATCTTAGGCTACTTAAGACTAAGTTTGCTTTATCTTGGACCCGTAACGCTCTGGGGAGATCTTCAGTAGGATCTTTAGATCTTTATCTTTTAGATCTTTATCTTTAGATCTTTAGTTTTACCTACCGTACCACTTCCGTTCCGTTTGCTTCCGTTATTATTTTTCTTTATTTTACCGAGTAAAGATAGTGTGTAAGCTACCTAGCCGTCATCGCGGCTAGCGCATTTATCGGTTAAGTACCCTGGTAAAAAACCCTGACAGGAATCGATAGAACCGAATAGGATTCCGTAAAGGATTCCTAATACGAATCGAATTACACTTTGTCCGGTTCTATCCTTATTTCGTCGTTTAGAAAAAACTTGTCCGGAAACCTGTCCGTTCCTGTCCTTAATTCGTTCGGTTTCATTTTTGCAAGCTCGGCGTTCTATCCGGGCTTATCCGGAAATCATCCGAGGGCGAAATTCTTCAAAGTCCAATTTCGCTCTCTGTCCGTCGTTGTCGGGTTTCAGTCCGGCACCGAAGAAACCACCGAAAATTTCTAAGTCCAAGTCCGCCCTCTGTCCGTCATTGTCGGGTTTCGATCCGGCACCGAAGAAACCACTGGAAATTTCTAAGTCCAAGTTCGTTATCTGTCCGTCGCTGTCGGGTTTCGGTCCGGTACCGATGAAACCACTACAAATTTCTAAGTCCAAGTTCGTTATCTGTCCGTCGCTGTCGGGTTTCGGTCCGGTACCGATGAAACCACTGCAAATTTCTAAGTCCAAGTTCGTTATCTGTCCGTCGCTGTCGGGTTTCGGTCCGGTACCGATGAAACCACTGCAAATTTCTAAGTCCAAGTTCGTTATCTGTCCGTCGCTGTCGGGTTTCGGTCCGGTACCGATGAAACCACTACAAATTTCTAAGTCCAAGTTCGCTATCTGTCCGTTTCTGTCGGGTTTCGGTCCGGTACCGATGAAACCACTGCAAATTTCTAAGTCCAAGTTCGCTATCTGTCCGTTTCTGTCGGGTTTCGGTCCGGTACCGATGAAACCACTGCAAATTTCTAAGTCCAAGTTCGCTATCTGTCCGTTTCTGTCGAGTTTCGGTCCGGCACCGAAGAAACCACCGCAAATTTCTAAGTCCAATTTCGCTATTTGTCCATTTTCTAAGTCCAAGTTCGCTATCTGTTCGTTTCTGTCGAGTTTCGGTCCGGCACTGAAGAAACCACTGCAAATTTCTAAGTCCAATTTCGCTATTTGTCCATTTTCTAAGTCCAAGTTCGCTATCTGTCCGTTTCTGTCGAGTTTCGGTCCGGCACCGAAGGAACCACCGCAAATTTCTAAGTCCAAGTTCGCTATCTGTCCATTTTCTAAGTCCAAGTTCGCTATCTGTTCGTTTCTGTCGAGTTTCGGTCCGGCACCGAAGAAACCACCGCAAATTTCTAAGTCCAAGTTCACTATTTGTCCATTTTATAAGTCCAAGTTCGCTATCTGTCCGTGTCTGTCCGGTTCGGGTCCTGCAAATCGTCGCGTGAACATCGATATAACACAATTAACACACAATGCATATAGAGTATAACAGTCGTTAATATATTATCACATATTTATAGACATTTATCGCTTGACTGCTAAATATACAATAGATATTTTTATATTACATGTATACTTCATATATTTTTGTCTCATCTCTAAATGAAAATCAATTAATAATTACGAAATCATAAATCCTCTTTTAGTTGTATTAACAACCAGTCGTAAATATATAGTACATCATATAATCCACAACTATGAGATTTGTAATGAAAAAAACAGACATTATTCGCGACAGAAATATCGTGACGTTCCATATTGATCAAAATGCTTATCTGGCAGGAGGCTCAACTCTTTACCCATCAAACTTCATTTACAATACACACTTCTCGCTTAAATCTGTTACCGGTATCTCAGTCGTACGCTATGCCTCTTCGCTTAGTGAAAACAAGTTACTTGCTACATCTTTTATCATAATAGGGCAACCCTGAAACGTAGGTTTTCCCATCAAACTTCATTACAACAAACTTCTCGCTTAAATCTGTTACCGGTATCTCAGTCGTACGATATGCTTCTTCGCTTAGTGTAAACAAGTTACTTACAACTACATCTTTTATCACAATAGGGCAATCCTCGAAGTTCGCACGATTTCTACCCATATTAGGTACCACCACATTTCTCGCTTCGAAGCAGGATACTTTAGCGAACGCGCTTCCCTAGCTGCCTTCAATAGGTTTTTTCTGCGCCGCAATGTTTCCCTAGATGGTATCCGCGTTCCGTCAGGAAAGTATAAGAGCTTACGCCGCTTGGCTGGTGGCTCACTCATATCTGAAAATATAGAATTCAGAATATAGATAAGTTCGCATCTATCCAACGAATAAGCGAAGCTCCCCCAAGACCGCAGACTGCAATAAGTTATAATTTACAGAATGTCCCTGATGTTCACAGCTGCATGGTACATGAATGATTCCGTTACTTTCCACCCGCAGGCGTACAGCGAAGCATTGGAAATCTGTTAATATTATACGCGTACCTGTATTTGGACATACAGTATGTGTCACGTATCGAAATAACCTCAAAATTTCTATGTCCTGATCGAAACGCGCCATGTTATATTCGATAATCAACAAATAACCTCAAAATAGCATTGCTCTATAGCTCACTTATATATATATATATATATATATATACATTATACACACGTTATACTCACCGTATGATGTGAATCCAATGCACTGCACTGCACTATTATATTATTATATAATTAATCCACCCGCAGGCAATGTGGCTGATACCGCCAATTACCCATATTATATCTTCTTCTCACAGTACGCGGCCACTTTTTTTTTCTTCTTCTTTTTCTGTAATGGCCGATATATCCCCATATACGGAAATTGTGTCTCTCGGCGTTCCTAAACGCACTCAAGCCCATACACTGTCGGCGTGACGTCACTTCAAAAAATGAAACTGAAAAAGACTGGCAAGACACAAATTATTTTTCCTGTAATGAAATGATGCAAAATTATGGAAAATAGTAATCTTCGCTAAAAGTAACGTCACGCCGACAGTGTGTATCGGCATAGGCGGAGAAGTGACGTCACGCCGACAGTGTGTGTCGGCATAGGCGGAGAAGTGACGTCACGCCGACAGCGTGTGTCGGCTTGAGTGCGTTCAGGAACGTAAATATATGTCTACACGGTTTGAATTAACGTTCGATGCGACGCTATACGACTAAGTAGTTCAAACGACTACCCATATAGCGCCGACTGTCGCTGCGTATATGGATATATAAATGTATTAATATAATATCTTGCGCGTTGAGGCGGTGAATCCAGAAATTTAATCTTTTCTGGAACAGTCATGCACGCTATATCGTCCAAGAATCTTTTTCTTGGGTTATAGAAAGTTGCGATTTACATTACTCATTTGATTAGTCGAGTATGTTACCGCCTTCTTCGACGTGCCAACGAGGCACATCGCAATATGGTCGAAGCTGATCACGCGTAGCCGCATGCTTGTCGAAGGGATTTAAGTGATATAGTCTGAAGGAATTTCGAAGTGAGGTGATAATAAAAGTGAGGTGATGATAGAAGTGATATATGTACGTGTGAAGTGATTACAAAAAGTGATCGAGTATTTCGGACTTGAATAATACGAAGTTATCAGCGATGGATAGAGCTAATAGGGCCAGGCCCACGTGCTCGCAATGGCCGTTCACCGTCGAAAACGTCGAGACGGCTCTCGGGAATGAAGTCACCATTGCGAGTACAGCCATCGTTAATGCAACGGCTAATCATGTAGTACGTTCGTTCTGTAATGTATAAAACTGTGAGACCGCAGTTGTTGACGCGTTCGATTTCAATGTACGTTCTCTAATGGGTTTGTTCACGATTGCAGCAACGATAACGACTATTGAGGATGATGCCAGAGTGAATCTAAGCCAAAGGATGGAGAAGGGGATGGACCTGCCTGTGGGGTACGTGGACGAGCTGCTAGAAAAGGTATATATATATATATATATTTTTTTTTTTTTATATAACGCAAGCATGATTTACGCGTTTTTCTAACCTAACCTCACATAAAGGACAGTATTATAAAATAAATGAAACAAAAACTATGAAATATTTCAATAGTATTTTTTAAATAAAAAATGAGATTTCTGTTTTGAGTGTGACAGGCACGATAAGCAGTACTACAGGCCTCACGATCGGTTAGCATCCGGGCGAGTAACGACGATTCTGACAAAGTTAACTCACAGAGACTAATTATTGACACGTCTGCAGAGATGGATGGGTCTGCAGAACGCGAAAAATCGAAGATGGAAGACGTACAGATCGATTCTGATACCAAAACGATCGTATTAGGTACATATGATTAAGTTATATACATAATACCTGCCACCCTAGATGCGGCATCTAATTTCGACAATTATATATAACTCTAACATGTGTTTCTACTGACATTCCGTTAATTTATTCGGTCATTTGTTGTTTCCAGGTGATACGAGTAGAAACAACGGCATCTAATTTCGACAACTATATATAACTCTAACATGTGTTTCTACTGACATTCCGTTAATTTATTCGGTCATTTGTTGTTTCCAGGTGATACGAGTAGAAACGACAGCAGAAGCTCAACACCCAGCACAATGTCATTTAGAAGTTCGTTCAATGAGTCTTCATTTCGTAATGAAGATCCGAGTAGGCAGGTGGAGGACGATTTAAATGCGGTAACTATTATACTCCTTCGCACTAAAAGGGTATGTTTAGGGGGGTCGTTTGAAAGCATGAAATCGACGAAAAAATATCTACACCCCTGTCAAAGTTTGCATTCAAATTCTCTGGAGAAATAATAACGAAGAAAAAATAAAGAGCTTCGTTTGTGAATTTAGTTTTTTTTTTTTATTGTTTCGTCGACTACTTTAATGATTGAAATTAATTGCCAGAATTCACGAAAACATTTATTTTAGTTTTTATCGACTGAAAAAATATAAATCATGCATTTTCTCAAAATTTCCATTAGCTTTCTCCTGGCTGCGATAAAGCAAACTTCGTCTAATGGAGCTGTTTTTTCTTCCATGGGTCACGTGGAAGAAATCAATGTTTGATTTCATTTAGAACTCAAACTCAAAATTCGCGTTGACTAGATATCTAAAATTGTAATATATGTGTTACAGATTTTCGGCGATGTGTGATATGTGCGTGCGAGCTAAAGATTTACGAAGAAGAGTTGAAGAGAACATGTTCCCATAACGGAGTCAAACGACGTGCCTGATGAAGAAGAGATGTAATTATGTGAGTCTATAATAAAGTCAGACATACGTGCATGGAGAAGATATTATGAAGTGATAATAAGATATCTTAGATTTTTATACAAAATATTAGAGATTATATTCCTATAACGATATTAAGTCAAACGACGTACCTGATGAAGAAAAAGAGATAATTATGTGAGTCTGTAATGAAGTTAGACGTACGTGATAATATAAGATAATGTGCATGAAAAGAGGAGATTACTCCTATGTTATTAATTGTGATAATAAACAGTTTTAATGTAAACCTTGATGTAAACTTTCATGTAAACCTAGGTATCCCGGATACTATCCGGATAGAACCCTACCTGGGTAGCCACCTAGGTGGGGATACTATCCGGATAGAACCCTACCTGGGTAGCCACCTAGGTGGGGATACTATCCGGATAGAACCCCACCTGGGTAGCTACCCAGTGCGGGGATACTATCCGGATAGAACCCCACCTGGGTAGCTACCCAGTGCGGGGATACTATCTGTCAGCATTTTGTGATTTTATACTCAGTAAGTAGTCCTAAACCTTATTAAAAAAAAAAAAATTAAATCGGCAATTTAGTGCAAGGTTGACCAAAAAAAAAAGGCTATTTTTACTGGCCTAATAGCACAGCTGGAGGAGTACAATATATACTACCGACGACTTGATTTCTGCTAGAAATAAATAGCCAAGAAATCTTCATGTCTCGGGTACAGAACTTTCCATTCGTTCAAACGATTTCCGCGATGATAAATACATATCATGGTTTAATTAAAAATTAGTACTTATATTTAGTACTTTTTCATAAAAAAAAAATATTACTATAAAATGTTACGAAAGACTTTTGAGAAAAAATTAAAAACAACACAATGAAAATGGCTGAAAAATCGAATAATATCACATAAAATTTGCCGATTTACTTTGTTTAAACAATCAACGAGACGTAAAATTATTCATATGTGAACGTGGGACGCGTATTCAACCGGTAAAAATCGAAAGGAACCGGTCGATTGCTGACAAAACTAATTCAAACGCCGCATGCAGCCGCGCGGAGGGCGACCTTCAATCGCTGCAGCAACCACTTTCTCCACTGTTTGGAAAATGCAGCAGTGGTTTTTCTTACGCAGAAATTGATGACCTTTCGAATGAGCTTAACTTTTTGAGGAGATCGATCATACTAGATACCTAGGTACGAGGCGTCCCTTATCATGCTGCTGCCACTGATTAGGCCAATCAGGGGGGCCTGCAGCACTGCATTATCGTATAGTACTATCACTCCCCTATCTCGAGGAACAAATAAAAATTGGGAGTCTTATCATACTAGAAACCGGATTTTTTAATAATTTTTTTTTTTTTTTTTTTATGACGCCGCCAGGTTTTTCGCATTGCAGCATCGCCATTCCGTGTTCCCCTATTAATGACCCGACTAATTATATATATCTCATCTGGTAGTCTTATCCGTCTAGGTTTAGTGTCATGGGCTCTTAGACTATAACGTCACCAAGCGCCCACAGTCGATATTTAGCAGACGTCAAGCGCCATCTGCCAGGGATGCTAGGAATAAACGAATTGTTATCATTGTTGCGCTGTGTGTTGGGCACGCATACGCTCATTCAGTGAAAAAGCGTCTGCTTGTCGTCTGCTCCGTGGTGCGAGTTGGAACCACGATACACGATGCGAAAATCTAAGCGCAGCTATGTTCATGTATACACCATTAATGTGCAGGCCTGTACATCAGTGTACCTGGCGCCCGACATTACCTTCTGTGTCTATTTATTTGATTTTGGCGTGAGATTCACGTTGGTGCTCTTTGTGCGGGATTTATTTTTCTATCTAGTTCCTCCGGGTAGGAAAATTGCTCGTTACAGTATATATATGTAAATATATTATATATTTGGTAATACACAAAATAACGTTAATATGATCTTTATCTTAAATATAAGATAAACACAGCATATAATAGCGGGAGGGACATATGCGACGTTGTCAGATTGCAATTTATGAAAATGTTTAATACTGTAGTTTGTGTATACGTATCTATGAGCATTGTGTGAGTGAAGTCTCCGAGGGTACAGTCTTGGATAAAAATTATGGCTCATTTCGCACTACAAGCCCATCCACTCTTCACGCGCATATATTCCAAAACTTTTTGACATTATTGTAGCAGGACAACTACCTTAACCCAGGGTGAACTGTCTTCAGAATACTCAGTCAACGCGTGGGGAAATGAATGTATGAGGAAGGATGTGTGCGTTAGGATAGCCCCGAGGCTAAGTAAATCTCCGAGAGGCGACCGTGACCGACATAAAACTATCGAATTTAGTTCGTATTCTTTTTTTTTTTTACATTTTTCTCCATTATGTGGGAGTGCGACGAGTACGTACCGACGACAGATTATTCAGGATCATTTGAGATACCACGAGGTCCGACGAGAAAAGCTAATATCTACGCCTCTGGAGGCGCAAAGCTCCGAGGATAACGCACCATCGCACGAGGACGCGGGGGAGTGCGTGATGCACTCAGCAACGAGGGACCAAGGTGGTGAAAGCGAGTCCCGCGACCCCCAAGACCCTGCGAACCGCGTTCCTCCTACATCAGCTACATCCCGGCTTTCAAAATTTTGAGTTTTCGCGCGGCATGACAATACGCCGCCCCGTATTCAGCGATATAGCGGTCGATCCGCAAATCAATAATCGATCGCCTAACGAGGGTGCTGACGACCGTCACCTAGCGATTTAAGGAGACTCTGCCGTAGGGTCTGCCGTAGACTCTGCCGTAGGCCTTGTCGTGGGCTACGCAAGTAGCTCGAGCTCCGGGTAATTACCCAATAAACACCAGTTCGTATAAAAAACGTATATAAAGGTCATATACCCTACGTTTATTCAGAGGAAAAATGTTCCTCAGTTAAACTAATATTTTACGTTTTTGAGAAACGTGTATATTGAAGCGTTTAATATCGACAAATATAGTACGTTCAATATACGACTTGTTATTCGAAATTATTTCAATATTTGTCGACCCTTATTCGTCGTATGCACGTATAAAGAACACTCATATTATACGTATATATCTAGCGAACTTGTAACGGTAACAAAAAAGTTATATTTTTGGTATGCTACAGTTATGCAACGAATATTATCATTCACATTTTATAACTTTTTCCTCATGAGAATCGACTAGCATTACCAGTTCGCTTAGAAAAACGCTATCAGATTTTTCGACCTAACTGGGATTTGAACCCAAGTCCGCTCGCATTCGCTGTATTACTAGTCGCACGCTCTACCAACTACGCCAAACTACGCTATGGATATTAGTCCAATATTTTCCGATTTGTCGGAGCTCATGATTAAGGTGCCAAATTAAATTAAAATAAAAGGTGTTAGAAAATTGAAATTTTTTTTTTTAAATGGCCGAGGAACTTTCGACCCCAACTTTTGACAGGGATTCACTCCGCGAGAAATTCGTCACGAATTTTGAATCTGCACCCTATATATTATACCCCTATGTATAGAAACATAACACTGATATTAATACCATGTATCATCTGTTATATTAGCATGGCCTAAAAATGTTACGTAACTTCGATATAACATAGGTCATATTACTAAATAGTCTTGAAGTTATAAAACAAATGCACGTTGTGTTTGCTGGGTAGTAGGGAGGACTAGAAGAAGTCTTCATTCAAACAGATATTCGACATTTTTGAGAAACGTATGTGTAAAACGTTTAGTATCATTGAATTCTGCACGTATAATACACGAATATTTTTGAAATTATTCCGTTATTTGTATTGGTCCTTATTCGTCGTATGCACGTATAATGGATATCTATATTATACGTTTTCAGTTACTATTGAATAAACGTGAGATAATTGTAATCTTTGTACGCGCAAAGTTTGCAATGAATTATACGTATATTATTCTGTAACTCGGATAATCATGGAAATATCGCTACACTAGAACGTGTATTATACGCCTTCGATTTTGAATGAGTAAGCGTATAAAACAGGTATTTTCGACACATCTGAAATTTCCGACAAAATACGTGTATTATACTGTAACTCGGACGATTGTGAAAAAATCGTAAATTTAGAACATCTATTATACGTTATCAGGTTCAGTTGAACTAACGTATGAAATACGAATTTTTCAAACGTATAAATGTTCCGTAACTTTGAAGTTGAATCGACGTTTAGGTATCAGTTTATTCGTTCGAAAAACGTGTATAACTAACGTATAATACAGATTAGTGCACCATGTTCGTACCGTAAACTAAGAACATTTATTACACGTATTTATTTTCATTCAAATCAACCTGTATGCTACGTATGCGCGATACGTAATAATTTCCCAAAAATTGAACGTATAATACTCGAGTCAGCATATACGTTTTCGTGAGATCCAATAAGAACGTGTTATATTTGTATAATAATGAATTGAAAAGACGTATAAATCAGGTAGTTACTATACGTCAGAATGATACGCTTTTTATACGTGTATAATTGAGAATTAGTCAACCATGTTCGTACCGTAGAATATGCACATTAATTGTACGTACATATTTTCGGTCACAGAAACCAATATTCTACGTATACAGTATACACACTTATTCTTCACAACTGAAACGTATATTATTCATTGATCGGAGGATTTATTCGACTAAAAAACGTATATCATATACGTATTTTCTATGTTTGTCAATAAACGTAAGTCGTAAACGTGTAATATTAGTACGATCATATATGTATACCAAAAATACACTAAGTATACGTATATGATGCGCGTAATATACGGACTGGTGTTTATTGGGTAGACCCGGAGTTCTGAATTTTTGTAATTCTGTTAACCTTTTCTTTCGGCCTTCGAGGGCAGTATCTTTCGAGTCTCTGTGTGACTGTGTCCTAGAGGACTTCCTGGCGAGGCACTGCGTTTTGGTTCGGTGGCTGGAAAACGGTAAGGCCTAGGAAATTTTACCCATCTGATGATTTGAATCCCTCAAACGGCCGTCTGCCATATTGCTATCAGTTCAGCCACTGACTTACAATATGGCGACGAGAGCCAAACGAAGACCACGCAAGAGTTTAACGACTGTGGCCTATTGAGCCCCCAGCGCCACCCAGTGACCAATTTTTACTGACGTTCCCAGTTTAGAACAATCTGTTGCCTCGCTCTGATTCGTCAAAGCAGACAACAAATGGCGTATTTCTGGGATATATTTTAACTCTACTCCATACTCTGCTTATAGAGACTCTAAATCTCCAGCGCAGATATAATCGTCTTTAGCCGCCGAAAACCTGCTATCCTGAAAAAATACTGGGACTACACGGAGAGAAAAGAATAGTAAAAATTATTGAGAAATTCCGTGAAAAATTACTGTTCAGCATGGTAATCTTGTTGCATTTTCTCAGCACAAGAAAAATTACTTGCTTATGCGTCAATTTTAAGAAGCAGGCGATATTTTCTATAAGAATTTTCCAGTAAAAAGCGACGTTCAATCAACCAAAAATGACCGTGCAAACAGTTAATTTTTCTCCGCCAGCCGATAAAAATTGACGTCAGAATCAGAAAAATTACTGTGCTAGAACCGTAAAATTTACTAACCGTCTACCTTACCGACCTTACCTCACCTCACTACCTTACCTTTACTAACCTTACATTCCCTTTTTTCATGAAACTTGAAATAGTTTTATAGAATGTATGAGTTCATAGTAACTATTTTTAAAATTGTCATGCTTTATCAACAAATTGATAGAATTATTACCTAATGTAATAATGGACACAAATTTTTTCTTTCAAAATAGGAAAAGGGAAAATAGGGGGAAATAGGAAAAGTAATGAAAAAAAAATCAATAACTTTATATTTGTATTTATTTTTTATTCAATTCCAATTTTTAACAATATATTTGCCTTTGGGTGTGCGTACCATGTTGGTAACGCTACACCCCCATAAATCGCTCTCATTCAGCGTATACCACGAATATTCGCTATTGCAAACTTCATACGATTTTGTATGTTCATTTAAAAAAACATTGTGAAGTTTTTTAACAATTAAAATACAATCATCAGTCTTATTAAGTAGTACTATATGTTCTACATTATAAAAAACTGGACCATCGGGATTTGGCATCATTATGATACTGCTTTGTCTGAATTCAGTGTTGTTGAATTTTATTTTTTTCAATGTTGCAACTGTTGAGTTCAAAGATTTATGATCAATGAGAATAGATTCTTGGACGTCGAAAATTCCATTTAAATATAATAATTCTGTTTCTTTGATTGAATCTTTATCGTACTCTAATTCTGAAAAAAGTGTTTTTTTTTTTAAACCGAAAATTAAGTCGTAGTTGGTGCTTTATAGAAATTGTTTTACATACATTTGCACGACTTATGGCTGAACGAGAAATAATTTTTCCTTCTCGGTGTTTTGCTTCACACCGTATAGTAGAAATTTTCCATAGAGGTCCGCAAAAGAACATTACTCGTGGATAATGTAAAAGAAAATGATGCTTCGGTTTGAACGAGCAAGGAAAAAGAGAGTTTAAACGTTTCAAGTAATCACTTATTTTTGTATCGAGTACTTCATGAGTACCAGAAGCCAGGTCGTAGCTTGTTAGGACATCAATAAGATCTCGCAGCTCTATTAATAATTCCCAGACTTTGTCATCAGCAGGAATAAGATGACCAATAATCAACGGTAAGTACCGTACAAACGTGAGCATTTCAGAAGCTGACATATTAATCTGTTTTTTTCGTAATTGACAGATTAAAATTTCTGTTGGTTTATTTTTAATAAAGCCATAATTGAAGCCTTTAACACGAGAATTGAATTGCTGAAGAGTAAAGTATTTTCTCTTCTTAATAAAGTAATGAAGTATCAGTCCTAAATCATATCTACATGTGCCTTCTAGTGTGTCATGAACGACGTCCACATACAAATTTATCAACGGGTGAAATCCACCTATACCGTAAAGGTGACATTCCCCAGCAATACCGAGAGTTTCTCTGTCATTTCTTTTCAAATCAGATTCATAATTCCTTTCTAATCGCAATTCAAATTGACGCTCATTGAAAATCGAATTTATATCGTCTTTATTAATGAGGCAAAATCTACAAAATTTCGATTGAGTGAAACATTCGCGAAAGCCTAACATACCATGAAGACCTAGATTATCACCTGTGACCAGTGCTAACTGAAAAAAAATTCTTTTTTTACCTTGAGGAAGGTTGATCGTGACACCTGCTTTTTCTAAAAATGATAATTCATCTTTAATTTTTGAGAGAATAACTTTGTCTTCAAAATAATGACGATCAAGAGAATTGAATAGAATAAATAAAAAAATATTTTCAAGTTTGGATGCAAAATGTGGAGGTAAACATAATATTCTGGCGTAAATTGCACTACATTTTGAGATGCCTCGGTGACTGCCCAAAACGTTATTGTTCTCATAATCATCGAAGTAAATTTCGAGAGGCAGAATTGTTTTATTTTTATCATGACTGCTGCTCAGTTTTTTCCATAATTCTCCTTGCATAAAGTTAGAAATTATTGTTGAGTCGTTTTTGAGCGATTGTATGTAATTCATGGTTTCATTGAAAACGTTCGGCATCTCAAAAAAATTTTGCAATACTAAACGAAGCTGTATAAATTGAGCCGTCACCGGTCGCATTCGTAATTGTTGTACATTTCCATGGAGCACAAAGTCTTCCCTTTCACCCAGTAAATATGATTCAGGAGGAACATAAGTACCATACTTCTTAAAAGTTTTAAAACAATTATGCTCGGTTTTCAAATTGGTAAAGGGATTTTGGTGTTCTTCAAATATATTTTGAACCTTTTGTATCATTTCTGAATTTTTGTTTTCGTTACTAACGACTTTTAAAACATCATTTTTAATTTTTTCAACCACAGTGTTTAAAATGTCAGCAGTTGCATTGATTATTTGATTTGTTCTAATCCGGGGAACGTCAGGATAGTCATAAAATTTTGCTGCAAAAATTATGGCTGGATTAATTTCACTTGACTGTGCAATTGCTTCAGCTCGATCGAATTCTTGATTTTCAATATTTATGGAATTGGCTGTTTCTTCTACTGCAACTCGATCGAATTCTTCATGTCCGATATTTATGGAATTGGTTGTTTCTTCTACTATATCTAGTTTGCTGCAAGTATTGTTCCTTGTGCTTTCTTTCTCATTTTCAGACACAGCAGTGTAATTTTTTGGGGCACTGGCCTTTTTTTTAATGGCATTATTAACTTTTATTTTTTTTACTGCAAATTTCTTACAGTCATTGTGATGTTTGGAATAAATGTGACTTCGTAATGATGCGATTGAAGTGTAAGTTCTGAAGCAATATTTCGCCCCACAAGGGAACTTCTTTTGTGCAGAATGGACCAGCTGCATGTGTTGCAGGTACTTTTTTGGTTGCGATATGCTTAAATTACATAATAAACAAACAAACATCTTTGAAAGTTTAAATATTTCGAAACTCAACACATCACATTAAAAGTGAATAATACTAATTGGGTGGTCGGTTTTCATTAGATGTTAACCAAGACTCAACTTGGCCTAAAAGAACGTTCGTTGGCCTACTAAGCTTGTCACCAGGAAACTGAAGATTGTAGAAAGCTCGTTGAATAAATATCCACACATCAGATGCTCGAACAGGATATGCACAGTGTAGAGCGACAAAGATTTTGAATGTCAAATCGATGGCATGAAGTGCGGAGTCCACCATATAAATCGTTGGACGTTCTATTGAATCATGCACGTACACGTAAACTCGTTCCAAATTATCCAGAGGACCAACTAAAACCGGTATTGGTTGAAACGTCAAATTAGCAGCGCCGAGTATGTCTCGTTGACGTTGTAAGGCCGGAAGTACTTCAGCTGCAGTCTGTAGAGAAAAAAAATGGTTAACTGAAATAAAAAATTCCTAGAGGATTTCACTTCCATATGAGAGAAGATAATAATTACCTGTACATTGATCATAAATGCTTCTTGCCTTTCTTGAAATGACAGCTTTGGATTTGGCTGACCAGCCCGACGTTTTGGGGCTATCGGTGAAATTAAATAAGGCAACAAGGCGAGAAGACTTGCATCTTGATTATCTAAACGGCGAACAAGATATATAGATTTTAAAAAAATCGACAAAGAATGAAATTCTATTTTTCTAATTCCTGTTTTCAACATAAAATGTTCATGGTTTACTCACGCAAAAATAATCTTGGCAAAAGTCTTAGCAAAGTATGATCATCCTTGCTGAGTGCTTTACAATTACTGAGTAATTGTGTGATGTGAGGTCTTACAATGTCCCAAGAATCGAATAATTTATTATTATGCACTGGATGAAGTGCATTAAAATCTTCGGAGAGTAAATGAGAGCCTAATGCTGTTTGTAGACAAGGGAATTGTCTAAA
This sequence comes from Rhogogaster chlorosoma, assembly GCA_944452935.1. Classification (NCBI taxonomy): domain Eukaryota; kingdom Metazoa; phylum Arthropoda; class Insecta; order Hymenoptera; family Tenthredinidae; genus Rhogogaster; species Rhogogaster chlorosoma. The sequence continues at coordinate 13,810,095 of OX101800.1, read as the reverse complement.
ATAAGCATTTATGGAACAACCATCCTTTAAAAGTTGTATCCGTGCAATACGTGACGTGTTCCAATTTTCTCTCACTAGCTCCTCTGGACTCGAATGATTATTTAACCATTGCACGGCAAAGTTAACGTGTTCTTCGACGACCTGTTCAGGTTCAGGAGAATTGTTATCCCTTCGACGACCCCTCAACAAATTATCCTTTTGTAGACGTCTACATGTATATCCGTAATTCTCCCAAAGTACTCCTGATGCATTTATTTTTGTATTACCCACTTTGCGATAAGGTGAATAATATACGAGTGAATTTTCACCCCTGAAGCAGTTTTGAATTTCAACGGACCATTCAACAAATTGACGAGTTGGAATACTAGAATAAAGAGAAATTTTCTGTTATATAAACTTTTTTAATACTTAAGTGAATTGAAATGTATTTTATATAAAAAACATTGCCTAAATTTTTCCAAGAATTCAACTCCTCTTTCTCGAAGGACTGTAGCAAACTGCCTCTCTTTTTCTTCTTTTATAATTAGACGGCTCATTAAACACCGACTATTCTTATTGAGAAAACCATTTTTTTTGTACGACAGGATGATACTCTTTCCATCGGCGGATTTCAACAGCAATTGATAAATGGGCTTGTGAAAAATAGAAATAATTTAAATGTTCCAATTATTGATTACAAATGTTTTTGTGAATACTTTGATTACTTACATTATTTAATATTGCAGGGTTGTCGAAATACTGGGGTTCAGCCTTCAAAACAAAAAAAAACAAAGCAAAGAATCAATTGTATTGTGTTGAATTGGGATTATTAAAGTCAACTTTATCAGCACGCAAGGTGAAAATAAAGTAAGAATAATAGGATATACATGTAACAGTTGAATATGAATGAGAGTTGTCACCTGAAGCAATTTGGACAAACAAAAAATTACATTTTTTTATGACCTAAATGATGCAGTTGCTGCACAAGAATTTGTCTTACCATCTTCGTCTCACACTGAAAATAAATATCAAAGATGCATGAACGAAAAATAAAAATAAAAAGTGAGGTTAGTTGAGGTTATGGATACACCAATGTGATTATCAATTAATCGGAATAAAGGGACGAGACAAAGACAAAGGTAACGCAGTTATTAGTGTCTGAGGTTCAGATTTAAAAGATTTGCCCAGAAATTACAGAAAAAACCTTACAAAATCTGATGCAACAGCGAGGGGCGAATGGGCCATAAAAAAGCCGGTTGACATAAAAAAACAGCATGCTTATGTCGCGTTGTTAATACGTAATTAAATATAAATGCGTATACTTACCACACCTGTATTCTTTTTATGTCTCTTCAATCCTGATTTTTTAATAAATATAAAAAATTAGCCTATTATAACCACTATTAAAGACAGTTGTCAGATCACTTTATTAATAAGCACTATGGTCCATATATCATATATTGTTTTCGTCTTTGTCCACGGGCACGTGCATGGCCACGGCGCGCTCGCGCGCTGCGACCTACGAACTTTCTCGAATGCTTCCGAACGGCTCGATCGGTTTGAAAAAAGTACGAGACCAGAACCGTAAAAATTATCCTTCCTACCATATATTTTGTTTTCCGTCTAACACTATTTATTCCTCGCCATACAATTTTTCTCAAATGTTTCGGTAAAAATTATTGGAACCCAAAAAAATACGGTTCTGGATGGTAAAAATTCTTGAACTGGAAATTAAAGTTTATTGTCTGATCGTTATTTTTTCACGTATTCATATATAAAATTCGCCAAGCAAGTAAAATACAACGAGTTTACTGTGCTAGAACCGTAATTTTTACCATTCTTTTTTCTCCGTGTAGCAGCACCAGCGCCGCTAGTGGTTAGAATTACAACATTTATCCGTAGAATTTTCAGCCGCAGCCATCGCCATGCTATGTAGCATGAGAGTGCATGATCCTTCTCTCTACCCTCCATACTCTCATTAAGCGATCTCCTGTGCCACATAAGTTATCACTCTGTGTCTCCGAATCTGTGTTTCACCTTTCCTAGATTCTTCATACCGCGAGTCGTGCGACGTATCACACGGTGAACCTCGCCAGCTTCTTTGTTTTGATTCTTCAACGGGTTTTCATCTATCATTTTTTGATGAAAAAATTCCACCCTAAGGGTGCCGAAAGAATAAATGCTGAATTTGATATCTAGAAAATTTTGATAATATTTACTCGAGATGTTTTCATGCGCTCAAGATATGGCATTTCGTGCGAAAAGAGAAAAAAAACTTGACATAAAATGCCTCACATACTAATTGAACAATAAATATCCCTACAATAATAATTCAACTAGGAAATATAATATCTACATATACAGGGTGATCATTTGAAAACTTTCCACCTTAACCCTAGTCTCTTACGCCCCTTCAAACTTCCACATTGCACACACGGGGTTAATCTGACCCTAGTCAACTTTGACAAGTTGTCTCACTAATTCTATTCAAAGTTTCATCATAAAAAAATTCCTGGTAATACCTTGACATCTCACGAGTGGGTCCTAATTGGTTATTTGAGACAAAATCAAATTACTGCCTTGTAAAAAAATTCTCAAAGCAAAGCATTCAGAAAAAATCTGTTGTTTTCCTGAAAAAAAGCATCATTTTCATAATTTCCAATATTTTTGGCTAAAATTTTATTTAGATATTTTTGAGATACCACGCTTCGAGAAAAAAAACTACGGTTCGTGGCCTGGCATTGTGTAGAGTGCGATAGATATCGGTTGTCACACGCTCCAATTCTCATACTCTTTACGACTTACTTCAAATGTGGATTGCGCCGTCCAGTTCCATGTGTCTATATGGGTTTGGGAGATAAGGCAGTTACAGTAAGAGTAAAAATGACGGCGCTTCGTTTTGACTGCGACTGGAAACTCTTTGTAAGTAACAACGAAACTCACCCTACATTAGTGGCAACAGAGTATCGCCGATAATGTAGATATCATTCACAGTTTGCATTTGCATTACTAGCGGTAGAAATTGTTCATAACGTAGATCGATCTTAAAATTGACTTACTATACAACATACGGTAATATTATCTACCCGTTGATAATGTAGAGCGTTTGCCAAACTGATATGCTGCATTATCGACGACAAAATCGTTGGTAATGAAGATCGTAATCAGTTTTTTTTTTTTTTTTTGTTTAATTATGCGGATCATACGGAAATTTGACAAAAGAAAAAGAAAAAAAAGAGGAAGAGTCGAGAAAATCCTGATTCACTAGCCTACATGGTTATTAACCATTCATCTTCTTTACACTTACGGTATTTAAATATGTCAAATTAATTTTCAATGTATATGGCACGTATACATATATTCTAGTTCATTCGTAGCATCAGATTGTCTTGTACGTAATGATTCATGTATAAGCTTAATTATTGGGACCATACAGTAATTAAATGAAAAAGAGTGACTTCGTTGTCGAATAACATTTCAATCACGACTAGAATATCCAGCGAACTATAGCCGGTGCGGGGTTTTATCATGAAAACTTAACTTAATAATGGACAAGATACAGATGTAAATTCAGTTACAGAATCATTAGATAACGAGCTTTGAAATGAAAAAAAAACTAGTTGATGGGTTCTGCGGATTCGGTGAGTCGAATTTCAACGAATCAGTCACAGCGCTTGCCCGTCGACCACTGAAAGCAAGTCCATTAGTCCTCTGAGTCGATCCGTCACCCCTTAGCAATGATGAGGGTTTCCAATTGATCAGATTGTACATCTCTTCTCCCGTTTACAGTTAGTCTAAACACAAACAAAGGCAAACATCTGGTACTACGATCTCTATCACTTGACGATCACAGGAAACTAACGTCAAACTAGAAACGGTCATCTGACCATCCTTACTTTACTAGGAATTCACATAATATATGGATAACACTGTTGTTCTTTATCTTCCGCGATACCTATAAGACACTTTTCAAATGCCTGATGTGTTTCGGCCTGGTGGAATAAGTTTTTCTTTCATCAATATCGAAATAAACGGATTTCACTCGTATGCTGCAAAGTGGGTACCGATTTTGGTTTGCGAATTGACAGTGCAGAATGGCTCATACTGATCCTTCGTTTGCCTCAGTCATGCAAGTACTGAGATCTTTCTGCAAGATCGACACATCCACTGAACCATTAGTGTTTTATGGGTAGCAGTGATCCGATGTGTCTTTCGGGTACATTCTTGGATCTGGTCTTTTAGGCGCAGAAACAAAACTTTGGTCCCAAGGCGAGACCGCATTCCTCGGGGTATTTTATTTTATTAGGCTGGAAGGTGTCAAATATATAGGAGTCGAGCCCACCTAACGTGCAGCCTGAAATACACCTACACATGGAGAGCTGAATATACGTACGAAAATACGTGGATGTATAATTTTGTGTAGATACCTAGAGATATTGGAAGGGCGTTGTTAAAATCTCAAAGTAAGGCTCCAAAGTCCTCCCGCATTGTACCGGGATGACAGTTTTTTGACAGATTCTGTCTGATTTGGTATCGAGTGACAACCCAGCGAGCCTATTTTATTTTCCGTTTTTTCTCTTTTCACTCCACTATTTCTTCGCTTTTTTTTCCTTCTTTTATACTCTGTGACTGACATCAACGGATTGGAAATTCGAATCATACGTATACCTACCGATGACCGTTGTCATATTTTCATATTCTAACGCATAATTATGGACGGATTTGAGTACAAGAACGATCTAATTTGGCTCTGGATAAAATTGCAGTTCGAGGATTACTCTTCGAAGTCATATTGCCAATTTGACATGGAATCCTGTCATTTTAACCTCATGCTGCAGAATGAGGAAACAATGATGTGTCATGATGACGTTACGAAAAATTTGGACAGATCTTACTCCGAAAATGATACTTCAAAGTCGTCGGATGAGAGTTTAACTTTGATGCTTGGAAACGTGATCTTCCAGAATTGCGAATAGATCATAGAAGGGTTTTTCAGGATCGGTGTCAGACGAAGCAACAAAGAAATGGACAGACGGGGGCCAAGTGATATTGTCTGAACGGCAAGTAAGGTATACACAGCACCATATGAGAATAACATTGTAACAATAGTAGGTACAGGCGACACCGCAGAACAGAATATCAGAATAGCCGGGTGTGGGACGACGAGGCTTATATATTGGCGACAATACGCGCGGCCGTTGGGTGAAACGAAAAGGCGTATAATACTAGCTCTGTATAAGGTGAAAATTATTCTGTCAAACATTCGACGTCTGGATTAGGCGCCCTCAGATCCTCCCCTTCGTCGACTTCGGAAGCTACCCACCACGACGTCCCAAAGCTGTATACTAAAAAATCTACATTTTCAATCTTCCTATACGAAGAGATGGGACCTGACAATGAATTACTTTATATTTCACTTGCCTTCTTCGACAATTGTTCTACATTTTTCAATCAACCTGCAGATTTCCAACTTATGAGAGGCTCCCTAAATGTGATAAATTATATGTCAAGTCATCGTCCCTCCAACCTTAACAGTTCCGTTACGGTAGCTGATTTTTGTTTCATTTGTAGTACTTTGAAATCTTGCTACTCGTATTTACTGTTCGATTTTTTTTTTGCTATCTCTAATGTCTACATGGTATAATGTCCAGATTTAAGGGTTTTGATTAAAAGTGCAAGGTCTATATTTTTCACCATATGTCATGATTGTCAAACGCACCCACGGTAGGAGGAAAGTAATTACAGGGTTTGTAATCAAGATATTGCCTTTCACCCTGCGTATCGGAGTTTATTTTCGCTGACACAAGCAGTGGTTCGTCTCAAGACCGTTGTTTGCTATTTCACTGCGTAAGTTTTTAGTTCATTGTGTGTTTGAAAGCTAACTGACAATGCGAGAGGTCCGATCTATACCAATTCCAGACGTTCTTTATTCATCGGGACTGCAGTGCAGAAGTGAAACAGATTTTGGTAGGTAGGTACCTACCCTATTTTGACACTTCTATTCTGTCATGACATTCATGTTCGTCGTGCAAAATATTCGCCTGCCTCGACCTCGACAAGCAACGTATATACCTTATAATAGAACAGAGCATAATGCGAAGCTCTGACCCCTGCAGGTATATAAATGTATGCGTACAAATGCCCACCTATACGTGTCCACGAATTTACAAGGCTATGACATACATGTGCATGTAAATGTATGGATATTTGCCAATGCAAACAGCCATCGCTTTACAAACAGTCAGGCAGATGAAAAAGTACCTATGTCGCATAATACGTTATATCTAACTATCAGAAATAGATATCATAAGGCACCGGAAGTTATTCGGAAATACGAGTCATAGACGTTGTCGATACACTGAGAAAAAGAGTTTAATTGGAACTACCGAATCGGTGGTTCCGGGCGGCGAAACGGATTTTCAGCCGGTACAACAAAATATTTTGTTCCTTTAACTCTCGCTTCAGTAACGCAACTGAATAACAGTTGGTCAAACGAAATATTTTGTTGTACTGACTAAAAATCCGTTTCACCGTCCGGAACCGCCGACTCGGTAGTTCCAATTAAATTTTTTTCTCAGTTTAATAGCCGATATTTGGCCTGATCAAATAATCGTCATACTGTGAAAATCCGATGAAAATTCGAATTGTGAAAAAAAGATCGATTCTAGAGTAAATTATCAACTACAATAATCCGTTCTGTATTAAATAATTGACTTTCCTGCTTAGTCATACGCATTTCAGTAGTTAAGGTTGTTCGGACAGTACCCCGTAAATCAAACTAGAATCTAAATTTTTTTTTCACAAAAATCGAAAATGTAATTATGTAAATTCATTATTCAAATTTAGACGCAAGTTATCATGATTTTCGAATGAATGAATTCATTATTTTATTGAAATAAATAATAAAAAAAATTATTTTGACTCGAGTATTTTTTCTCATAATGTAGATCTGACAACGCCGCTTCGAACAGCTGTATTGTGTTGATCTAGCTGTAAAGTGTTGAAATTTATTTATTCCTAAAAGTAAGAAATATTTTTATACTTTTTGATTCAACCCATAGGAATGAGTAATGCAAATCAATTCAGACACAACGGGCGATTCGCAAAGAAAAGTATCGTTAAATATCTACAGAAATAATCAGTTACGTTTTTAATTCAAATAGTTAGCGCGTTTTATTTCTTGCGACGTTGCCGTACTCATCTGAGTCACGTGACAAATTTATTTTTAATCATGGTGGGTGGATATTTTTGTGCATTTTCCGTGCTTCTTACACAAATATTTTTAAAAGCGTTCGTCAGAACACTTTTTAACCATTTTTTACGGATTCTACGATAGTTAATTAATAAAGAGAAAAGTTTTGTGTTTTTCAATCTTTTTAAGGAACGACTAGATAACTCGATACATGGGCGTTTCGTTAACGTTGCCTATGCTCTGTATGTTAAATTACGATATTTTAGTAATTAATTACGCGAAAATCTTCGTCAGACATACCTCAAAAAATTAATTTATACGTAATTGATATCAATTAATAACATACTAAAAATTTAGATTTTTATCTTAAAGTCGCAGTAATGTCCGAACAATCTTAACCAGTGTAAAATGTGGCCATACGTCAATAGTCGGTTTTCTTCTCTTCTCCTCTAATGAATTAAGATTGTGTTATTTTGTCCATGTTGAGTATGACAGAATAACTTGCTGAAGAAGCGTCCAAAAGCTTGAGAATTATGTCTTTTTTAGCAAAAACGAAATTCAGAATAATATCATACCAAATTGGCCATGAGTCCAGCAGGGAACCTAACTTTTATATAGAATTGCAGTGTCATTAGTGAGCATTCTGTTGGAAAAAGTAGCTCCAAGAATGCATTGCGAAAGGTTACACTCAAACTCTGTATAAATTTTAGGATTTCTTTGCCTTAAAACAAGGAATATATGTGAACGGCTTATTAATGTATACCGTGAGAATCAGGTGATACGGCCCGGTCCATCCGCCCACCCGGTGACTGATTAGAGTTTTAACAGCGAGAGCCAACACCCGAAAATCTCCCTAGAGTTAGCGCACGCGTCGGCCAGTTATTTATTCCGTACTAGTATGAAACTCGGTAGCCATTCATGGGGAACGACTTATTGTTGATATTTCATGTAATATAAGGACAACTATGGTTATGTTCGTATTTGTGACGCAAATAATAAATTAAGTGAGTGAAATCCAACGTTCATTAAAATAACTACTTCAATTAAGAATTATAATTTAATATAATAAATTAACTAAATCTGGCGGTTTTGTCAGGACGCGGGAGGTTATGTTCGTTGTTTCAGCTCAAACTAATAATAAAGTGATACAAACGGTGTACGAAATTCTGCAATTAATTCACAGCAATAATGATTGTTGACTAAGTTAATTATTTCGATGAACTCGTTAATTCTAATTAATTTCCACTCATAGCTCGAGCATAGTCATAGCTGGAGCTTCGAACACAACCTTTCGCGAACTGATGAAACCGTTGGAGTCAATTCTTTGATTGTATTTAAATATTATTTGAAACTAATTAACCGATTTTTGATAAATCTTCATGGGTTATATCCACTTTATTTACTGCAACTCCCATATATATACAGAGCGATTCTGTGGAAAGTTGTAAGCCGTGTGGGTAGGCAACCCGCATATTTACCGAAACGGCAACGCTGTCGTAGGGACAGTTGAACGTCTGCACCTACAGATGACGTAGCGACAGCTGTCACGTCGTTGGGTCAGAATCAACATACAGAGTGACATATTTGAAATTGATCGTAATATAACTAGTAAGACAACGGGAATCGATATTAATTCGTAAAGAAGTGGCAACGAATTAGGGAATTAATTGCAGATGTCGATTTCTGTTTATTTGCAACATTATTTGGGTCCAAAAAATCTTGCTTCGAAACAGACCTACGTAGATCACCTGTTTGCCTACCAAATCGAGTAGAAGTTTCAGCGAGGGATGAATTAATTGAAAGTATTGTTCTGTAAACCAACGTAATTGTACCTTTGATAGCTGAGTGGAATAAAGCGTCGCATATTTGTAAAAATGATTACATTTCAATGATTTTCTATCATACAATAACATTTTTTATTCATTAAACGTAGTACAATAACAATAAATTACACGGAGAAAATTAAATGATCAAAATTACTATCTGGTATATGGTAGAATTTACTAATTCTTGATAGTAGAACTTGATCGTAGTGAGTACTGCTTGTTAGATGATTGGATAAGTCATCTTGATGATTCGTACAATCATTTTGATGATTTATACAACCATCTTGATGATTTATACAATCATCTAAGTATAGTATTCACTACGATCGAGTTCTACTATCAAGAATTAGTAAATTCTACCATACACCAGATAGTAATTTTAATCATTTAATTTTCTCCGTGTAAATGCGTTGTACCGACGACATGCCGACTTCTTGAGCAACTCTCGAGACTAGCTTCTTCCAAAACTATGCCCGTCTTCTGGAACTATGCGCAGTATTTCCACAAAACTGTGCTTTCAAACTTATAAGGCGGTGGAAAAATTTGGGGTCGTGTCTGCTCCGTGAGAGATGTCTCGTAGATTGCTCGTTGAATCGAATTTACATCGCTGTGTTCCTGACCGTAGTTGTCGAATTGATGCAACGAGTCAGTCCGTCACCGAGGAACTGCTAGCTTGTAAATAATTTCGCAAATAAACATAACTTAGAATCGGCGATCAATTCGTAACTTTATCACGACTTTATTACGAATTAATATCGTTTGACATTTGTTGGTTACCTTTGTTACAATTAGATTCATAAATTTCATCCCGACGGTTGTTCAAACCCAAATAACGTTGCAGATGAACAGAAATCGACATCTGCAATCAATTCGCTAATTCGTTACCACTTCTTTACGAATTAATATCGATTCCCTTTGTCTTACTAGTTATATTACGATCAACCTCAAATATGTCATTCTGTCACTTGATTCTGACCAAACGACGTGAAAGCTGCCGCTGCGTCATCTCTAGATGCAGACGTTCGACTGTCCCTACGACAGCGTTGCCGTTTCGCTAAATATGCGGGTTGCCTACCCACACGGCTTACAACTTTCCACAGAATCGCTCTGTATATATATATACATACACAACAAGCCAGTCTATTTTCTGCACTGTACTTTCGTACTTGCATTATACATAGTCCAGTGGTCGTGAATGACGTGGCATGCGATGACAGAAGACAGTGAGTTTTGAGATCAGTTGAATCTAAAGAGTTTTGAGATACGAATGCGATGATTTTTTCACGGTTTGATTATATTTGTTTTGATTATATTTTAGGTATAATTATTCCAGCCTGAATTTATTTTAACTTTGTTTGTTCTAAACACTGGAAAAAAATAGATAGGAGCCGCAAAGCAGGGTTGATGGTCACCGTGATAATCACAGCTAAGCAGTTCTCGCAGACCTGGTGGGTTAAGTCAGCAAACGGGCAAATCTACTTAAATACCTAGTAAAAACGAGGGATGGGCGTTGGGTGAACACAAAAGATAAGCGGGTATAGTGACGCAGCCCAAGATCCTTAAGACCCACAAATCTCTAACAATAAGTTATTTATTGTTAGTTAGATCTCACTGAATTATACTCAAAGATCATGACGACCAAACCAAATCAATTGGAATGTTCATGTCAGTTTTCTCTTGGAAAAAAATTTCATACCTTGCAGTAATTGTTGGATAGAAGGGTTTGATCTTTTAATCTATGATACTAATTCTTGGGGAGCTGTATGACACAGAGTCCAGTAAATAATCTAAAAACCTTACAGTTTATATTGATTTTATAGACCTCTCAGCTATTGGAAAAACTTAGAAAATAATTTTTGAATATTCTGAACATAAGTTCTGTACCAAATTTTGAATTATTTCATCAAATCGCTAAAAATAGGTATTCCATCTTTTAAGTTTTTGTCAAACTGATTTCAAAATGTAATAATTGAGGAAAGCAAGAAAAGTCGAGACAACACCCGATGATTTCATTCTTCTCAAAATTGATGTTATTGAAATGTACCTAAGGATACATTCGTCTATTCAAAGTCGAATGTTTTTAAATGTTCGAATCAAAAACGTATAAAATGAAGGAATAATTATTACTGGGTAATAAATTTTGATCAACCGAACGAAAAGAATCGTAGAAAGGTCTTATAACTATCAGCGATGTTCTTCTCAATCACCTAAAATTTGTAGAAGTGGTAAATCCGCCTTCATTTTGACAGTCCCCTCATATTGAGAACAGATTGTTTTCACAGATGCCGTAACTTCAGTGTTATAAAAGATATTTTCAAAATGTATGTGGATACAGAACCAAATAATCTGATAACAATGTAACTAGACATAAATACAGGTACAGATACTCAAAACTGAAGTGTATAATCGAGAAATATATAACGACCCATTTGAAAGCATCTGCATACAGTAAACAGATACATTTTACAGAATTGCTGTTGTCAAGAAAAGTATCATTGATGGGGTGCGTCATGACCCACGACTTAATTTAACAAAATAAACGAATAATATATGCTTAAAATTTCACAAATGATAGACCTTTCTGTACAGTCCAAGAGTATTGTGAACCCACTTTTGTTATAAGCAATCAGTCAATAAGTTTGTGAATTGTGCTAGGCGTAATTTTATGAGAATGCGCATAAGGAATGTATACGCTATATTGTACTGATGAAGGGCTAAGAAGAAAACATCGAAAGATACTCATTAAAAACATATCCAGTTACAGAAACAGATGCGAAGATACTAAGCATGTAAGTGGATACGATATGTGTGTATACCGAGAGGAAAACTTGATACTATACAGTCGAATGCCCATGCGCCAAATAGTTCAATATTATTGGTCGGTGAGGTCGTCCCGCGGTGATATTTTAACCTGCGAGGCATGGGTGCCAACTTGCAAGAAATGAAGCTAGTGCTGTCAGACTCTTGCGCTTAAGGTAGTCAATCGAGGTTCTGTTGGTATCGAGTCGAAGCAAGCAATCAACTGTTCGAAATAAATTTCAGCGGTTCGTTCAGATGCACATCAAATTTCATTCTCAACGATACAAGCCTTTCAAGCCTTTCCGAATTATTACCGCAAGTAATTGAAATTCTAACCTCAAAAATTCCTGTCAATGACATCGCCGCGAAAAATAAAGTTTGACAGGTAAAACTCGAGACGCTTCAGCAGAAGACAAAACTCGCCTATGCGCAGTCGACTCTATAGTATCAAGTTTTCCTCTCGGTATATATATTAGGGTGCTTTTATTTTGACGACTATTTTTTTTTTTGCTCCCGTACTGGAATTTTGTTGGTAATGCACAAAAAGAAATTCCCTTAAAATATGAGCCCTTAATATTAATATTTAGTACTCGCTCAAAGCGTGTGAAGATTTCCCATTTAAATAACATGTAAATTTAGATTTTTTTTTTCAAATCCTTACAACTCAGCGGTATTTTGTGCTATCATATCGCCCATAGTCGCAAATTACTCGTGATTAAGCCCTCTACAATAGTGCCCCTTGCGACGTAACTGTAACTCACACCGGTGAGGTAGCACAGGTCAATTTTTGTATAAATTTCTTGTTTTTTTTGTTATTCTTTCATCAATGGCTAAACTTACAGGAAAAATGTGGATGACATATTCATAGGAAATTCAATTTCCTACAAAAAAAAGCCTTTGAGCCAAATCTCTAAGATTGATATTTCTCGAGTTATTGAGCTTTGACTTTTTTGTAGTATAAAATTTTAATGGATTATTGAGTCAAATTTTTGTAATGTACATTGACTTTCCATTTCCTATTATCACATTCTCGAGTAATTATCTATTTTTCAAGTTGCGAGTGAGGAAAAAGATGAGTAATGCAATGTAATTAGTAATGTAATTTCATACTACAAAAAAGTCAAAGCTCAATAACTCGAGAAATATCAATCTTAGAGATTTGTCTCACAGGACTTTTTTGTAGGAAATTAAATTTCCTATAAACGTCATTGACATTTTTTGTGAAGTTTAGCCATTGATGGAATAACAACAACAAAAAACAAGAAATTTACACAAAAATTGACTTAAGTGACCTGTACTATCTCACCGGTGTGAGTTACAGATACGTCACACTGGGCACTTTTGTAGAGCACTTAATTACGAGTAATTTGCCACTATGGACGATATGATAGCACAAAATGCAGCTGAGTTGTAGGGCTTTGAAAAAAAAAGATCTGACTTTACATGTTATTTAAATGGGAAATCTTCAGACGCTTTGAGCGAGTACTTACCATTAACATTAAGGGCTCATATTTTAAGGGAATTTCTTTTTTTGCATTACCAACAAAATTTCAGTACAGGAGCGAAAAAAAAAAATAGTCGACAAAATAAAAGCACCCTAATATACATATATATATATGGGGCATTCCATGCCAAATCGACCACTTCTGAACCCGACCCCTTTCGATTTGGCTGAAACTTTTTTATCTTTTTCTACCCCACTAAAGACGGTCCTCATCATTTTTTCAAATTTTTTTACCCAACCCAAAAAAAGTCGCTCTTTTTTTTTCAAACAGCCATAACTTCTTCAAAAATTGACTAATCCGGATGTTTTTTTTTTTCAAAATTTTCGTTTTAGAATGTCCTTTCCAAAGAAAAATACGAATAAACTTTCAGATGTCAAGTTCTATGGAATATCTGACTTTTTTGAGAGAAATCGTCAGTTTTTCGAAGTTCGCCATTTTTATTTATTTATTTTTTTCATTCCCAAAAAAACTTTGATTCATTCCGTGAATAATGCCACTAGATCCAGAGTGGGCCGACTTTTCCTTCTATTTTTTTTTTCTGCGGGAAAAAAAAATGTTCATTTTTTCTCAATTGTTCATTTTTTTGATTTTACAAGCCTTCGTTTTACAATCTTTCTACAAGCTTCGTTTTCAAAATCGAAAAAATTAACAATTGAAAAAAAATGAAAAGTTTGTTTTCCTTAGAAAAAAAATAGAAGGAAAAGTCGGCCCACTCTGGAATTAGTGGCATTATTCACAGAATGAATCAAAGTTTTTTCGGGAATCAAAAAAAAAAAAAATTAAAAATGGCGAACTTCGAAAAACTGACGATTTTCTCAAAAAAGTCAGATATTTCATAGAACTTGACATCTGAAAGTTTATTTGTATTTTTCTTTGAAAAGGACATTCCAAAACGAAAATTTTGAAAAAAAAAACATCCCGATTAGTCAATTTTTGAAGAAGTTATGGCTGTTTGAAAAAAAAAGCGACTTTTTTTGGGTTGGGTAAAAAAATTTGAAAAAATTATGAGGACCGTCTTTATCCCAATAAACACCAGTTCGTATAAAAAACGTATATAAAGGTCATATACCCTACGTTTATTCAGAGGAAAAATGTTCCTCAGTTAAACTAATATTTTACGTTTTTGAGAAACGTGTATATTGAAGCGTTTAATATCGACAAATATAGTACGTTCAATATACGACTTGTTATTCGAAATTATTTCAATATTTGTCGACCCTTATTCGTCGTATGCACGTATAAAGAACACTCATATTATACGTATATATCTAGCGAACTTGTAACGGTAACAAAAAAGTTATATTTTTGGTATGCTACAGTTATGCAACGAATATTATCATTCACATTTTATAACTTTTTCCTCATGAGAATCGACTAGCATTACCAGTTCGCTTAGAAAAACGCTATCAGATTTTTCGACCTAACTGGGATTTGAACCCAAGTCCGCTCGCATTCGCTGTATTACTAGTCGCACGCTCTACCAACTACGCCAAACTACGCTATGGATATTAGTCCAATATTTTCCGATTTGTCGGAGCTCATGATTAAGGTGCCAAATTAAATTAAAATAAAAGGTGTTAGAAAATTGAAATTTTTTTTTTTAAATGGCCGAGGAACTTTCGACCCCAACTTTTGACAGGGATTCACTCCGCGAGAAATTCGTCACGAATTTTGAATCTGCACCCTATATATTATACCCCTATGTATAGAAACATAACACTGATATTAATACCATGTATCATCTGTTATATTAGCATGGCCTAAAAATGTTACGTAACTTCGATATAACATAGGTCATATTACTAAATAGTCTTGAAGTTATAAAACAAATGCACGTTGTGTTTGCTGGGTAGTAGGGAGGACTAGAAGAAGTCTTCATTCAAACAGATATTCGACATTTTTGAGAAACGTATGTGTAAAACGTTTAGTATCATTGAATTCTGCACGTATAATACACGAATATTTTTGAAATTATTCCGTTATTTGTATTGGTCCTTATTCGTCGTATGCACGTATAATGGATATCTATATTATACGTTTTCAGTTACTATTGAATAAACGTGAGATAATTGTAATCTTTGTACGCGCAAAGTTTGCAATGAATTATACGTATATTATTCTGTAACTCGGATAATCATGGAAATATCGCTACACTAGAACGTGTATTATACGCCTTCGATTTTGAATGAGTAAGCGTATAAAACAGGTATTTTCGACACATCTGAAATTTCCGACAAAATACGTGTATTATACTGTAACTCGGACGATTGTGAAAAAATCGTAAATTTAGAACATCTATTATACGTTATCAGGTTCAGTTGAACTAACGTATGAAATACGAATTTTTCAAACGTATAAATGTTCCGTAACTTTGAAGTTGAATCGACGTTTAGGTATCAGTTTATTCGTTCGAAAAACGTGTATAACTAACGTATAATACAGATTAGTGCACCATGTTCGTACCGTAAACTAAGAACATTTATTACACGTATTTATTTTCATTCAAATCAACCTGTATGCTACGTATGCGCGATACGTAATAATTTCCCAAAAATTGAACGTATAATACTCGAGTCAGCATATACGTTTTCGTGAGATCCAATAAGAACGTGTTATATTTGTATAATAATGAATTGAAAAGACGTATAAATCAGGTAGTTACTATACGTCAGAATGATACGCTTTTTATACGTGTATAATTGAGAATTAGTCAACCATGTTCGTACCGTAGAATATGCACATTAATTGTACGTACATATTTTCGGTCACAGAAACCAATATTCTACGTATACAGTATACACACTTATTCTTCACAACTGAAACGTATATTATTCATTGATCGGAGGATTTATTCGACTAAAAAACGTATATCATATACGTATTTTCTATGTTTGTCAATAAACGTAAGTCGTAAACGTGTAATATTAGTACGATCATATATGTATACCAAAAATACACTAAGTATACGTATATGATGCGCGTAATATACGGACTAGTGTTTATTGGGATAGTGGGGTAGAAAAACATGAAAAAGTTTCAGCCAAATCGAAAGGGGTCGGGTTCAGAAGTGGTCGATTTGGCATGGAATTACCCATATATATATATATGTTAGGGTGGTCGTTAAACATTAAATTTTTTGCGACGCCCCCTAAAAAGCTTCCTTTTGATGACAAAACACTAGGAAAATTTTCTTTTTTTTTTTAAATTCAAAACAACACGTGCCTCTAGACGATCTAAGTTAATTTTTGGGTATAATCATTTTTTCTCTACGAAAGCTTACTTGAGGCTTGGAGTGAAGAAATCTGAATATTGAAAAAACGTTTGTACTAATGTAATTTTAAAATAAAAATATCAATTTGAATATCTTACATTTTTTTATTTCATAGACCAAATTAACTGGGAAAATTTTTGAACTTAGATTTTTTTTTATTGTTATTTTGATCAAATATTGTTATTTTTATTAATTTGAGTTCTATAATTTTTTATATGGGTCATTCTCAGTTAAGAGGTAAATTCGACGTCCACGGTGAAAAATCACCTTTTTTAAAAAAATTTATTAAAAAGAATGTAATTATCTCTTAGAACTCGTGCTTATGTAAGTGATCACTCAAATTCATTTCTTAATTTTATTTAATTTAGTCACAATTTCATCTCAAAGTCGGAAAACATCTTTCCCCTGGCCTGTCCCCGGGCCGATTCTGTTTATGTATTAGTAATTTAAAGTACTTAGAAATCAAATATATTATTTAAATTATATATTTCAAAAAAATAAATTAAATAAAATTAAGAAATGAATTTGAGTGACCACTTACATGAGCACGAGTTCTAAGAGATAATTACATTCTTTCTAATACATTTTTTAAAAAAAGTGATTTTTCACCGTGGACGTCGAATTTACCTCTTAACTGAGAATGACCCATATTCGGAATAAAATTGTATTTTTCCTGAAAAATTGAAAAATAACTTAGATCGTCTAGAGGCACGTGTTGTTTGGAATTAAAAAAAAAAAAATTGTTTCAGTGTTTTTTCCTCAAAAGGAAGCTTTTTAGGGGGCGTCGCAAAAAATTTAATTTTTAACGACCACCCTAATATACAGGGTGAGCCAGAACGTGGTACTTTCCTTCTACCAGTGGATTCCTCGTAAGAATCTAAGACATAATTATCAATGCTAAAATGTCGAGGAGGAAGCTGTTTCTAGATAGGAGCCCTTTAAGGTTGGCCAATACAAGAGCAGGTACTAGACTGTCTTGACGGTTCTCGCGACGCCCTATCGGCCTCCGCGATTTCGCCAACTAACGAAACGACGATCAGAGGGTTGCGAGCGCGGCTGTTTTTATTGTTTCATGCGTCTGATCATTGTTTTGCTAGTTGGCGAGATCATGGTAGACGGTGGGGCGTTGCAAAAATCGCCAAGACAGTCTCTAGTACCTGCTCTCGTATTGGCTGATGTGATACGGCTCCTATCTAAAAACGGCTGCTTCCTCGACATTTTAGCATTGATAATTTACGTCTTAGATTCTCACGAGAAATCCACTGGTAGAAGGAAAGTACCGCGTTTTGACTCGCCCTGTATATATATGAGATAACGCAATTCAGTAGAAAATTTAAAAGTTCTATAGTCACAAAACTATTGCCTATGGATTACATTTAATGAACTAATTTATAAATTACAGAAATTGAAATAAATATATGTTTTCAGAATAAGACATTTTTCTGCCTTGCTTTGTTGTAAAGTAGTATAGTGAATATTAAGAGGTTTATAAAATGTAAATATACTTATAACATATGTGATGTGATTATACCTGTGATATGTTATTCACTGTGTACTCATTTGATGTGAAAGGCGTTGGCAAAAACGATTTCATGCGCTACAGCTGCATCCTCCATCAGTTTTTCAACTGATTTTATTTCCATGGAATAAAACGAATGTTACGACGATGTACAGTACCTCAGAATAAAAGAACTCTGATTATCACGGAATAATCATTGCCCTTTTATGCACACAATTTCACGGATAAATCTACGGGTTTTATATTTGAGAGAGCCACAGGGAAAATTTATTTATCCCTTGAGTAGTGCTCCCCTAGGACCACAGGGAAATTACACAGCATGCGGAGTTACATAGATGGGATATATAGAAGTAATATAGCAAACAAATAATAGTATAAAGAGATATAAAGTAAAATAGGAAAGTAACAGTGTATTTGCGTTATAATAACAATCGCACCAATAGCAACAATAACAATAATAAAAACAAAAATAAAGACAATAACCATCACAAAGGCTCTCTCCCCTTTCGAACGACACTAAATCCCCCACCAAAAACCTTACCAAATAAAATTCCCTCCTCCATCCTTGTCGTGTACCCTTCGCCAAACTTCGTATCATGAGAAACGCTCTGATCGGGATCAACGCGCAGCTGTAAGGCTGGGAACGTCGCTAACGCCCTGCTCGTTTCCGGTCGACCAATCAGGTTCTGGGAGGTCGGCCATTTTGGTCCAGCAAAAGAGGCTGGCTGCGCCGTTCTATGCACATCGTGCATCGACCTCTCCCCGGCTTTCTGAATATTTTAGGCAGCGCGCGCCGCGCGGCTATGCTATCAGCCTAATGTGATCTCTTGTCGGTCTCTATTGGGTGGGGATGAGCGGGGAGAGACCGCGGCTTCCCTGCCTTCTGGGTGCCGGTCGTTGCGTGAGCTAACAGCAGCGCCTGTAACGGCTGAATCAAGAACTATTATAGTCGAGATCGCCAGAGAGCTGAGGAGAGAGTTCCGGCGATTTCAGTTTCGACGACTTCTTATACAGTTGCTACGGAACAACGGCATACCGCCTGTTTTCGCGCTACATATATACCACACGGCGTTCAGCGGTTCAATTTCTATCCCAAAACGTGATACTATAAGTCGTTGTTCCAATCGTTTAATAAATAAGTCGGAAGTATTATCATTTCATTCTTAATCACCCGTATTCTTGTTATCCTGTAAATGAGTAGAGCTGAAGGCAGGAATGCATACATACATTCGTTGAACAGTTTTTGTTTACACAACAAAGTCGTGAGCGATCCTTATACATAGTCGATCGTAGACACCACGATATCACTTCGAATAGTCAACAGAGTGGCGGTGTAGTATACTACTTATACGACTCAGCTCAACGTAAATCACTCACATACATTGTACCGAGGCACTTGGTATGTCGCGAGTGATACTATAACAAAAAATAATACACGGAACAAATAAATACATCTACGAGTGTCAAATATCGCTCTGCGGTTCTTTCATCGTGCGAGAGAATTGAGAAAGGGATCACTAGAATACGTTGGGCAGGCGCACGCCGCGCTGAAACGGTGAGTTGACACAAACATCTTCTATACTTATATAGTCGTTGGTTAAATAGGTGTGCATACACTACCCGACATCATGATTAGAATTCATTTCTTGCCTTTTCTGAAACTAACCTAATCGTGGATTGCTTAGTTTTCGATTCATTTAGCACCGAAATAGGTAACACATTGAATATCATAGTTCCGAGATTGATTATTGTCGTGTTGGTATTGATATCGATATATCTTGAATTTCTCAGTTGAAAATATAATAGAGTGATAGAAAAAAATGTAAACATGATTCAATCGCGTCGACAATGAGAGAGTGAACATTTGTGCAGGGGTGTATGAATACGTCTATTGTACTAGTTTTCGTTCAACGAATATTCGTATAAGATATCACAAATACACTTTGGCAAATAGAGTGGTGGCATGTCGTTGACCATAGCGTAGACGCAGGCATAATATAAGGTAGGCATGGATACACAGAAGAAAGGTAATACACTATTTTTGGCTATGTGTAGAATCTTGTATATTGATTTGCACGTTACACGCTTGAATATACCTTATGTCTCGTATACGCGTAAACTTAGTAATAGCTCAACTTGTATACATAATTGTATTAGTGTAATTGAGAGGATTGACGGAGACAGGAGGAGGGAGGGACGAAGACGTGACTTGAAATAGAAAGAAAACCGTGGAGATAAGTAAAACTGTATTCCATGCGTTATCTCAAAAGTATTATGATATATAACTGTTACGTCTTCCGTCAATTATTCCAATCATAATTAATTCGCGTCATCTCTGCGGATGTAATTTTCGCGAACGAATAAGCTGTCCGATTAATGAAAATGCGACTCGAACTTTATTTCTTTGTTCTCATTTAAAGTTTCTAGTTTGTTGTTGTTGTTTTTTTTTTTCCTTCAATTCGATAATTTCGTACCGAGGGTTTCAGCTTTTTGGTTTTTCTGTTCTGTGCGAAATCTTGCGAAATGTCGAATTCAAAATACAAAAACAAAACCAAACAATGACGCTCATCAGAAACAACTTTTTAACTTAATTCATATAATTACAATCGGAAATCTCGAAGGTAATTAGAAACAAAAACCTACCTGCCTTGTAACATAAGTAGGACTTTGTATGTGAGTAGAAACATATAATTTTACAGAGACGTACACTGAGCTGTGAAAGGGTTGTTATAAATTTGCTGGACCGACTAGGAAACGGATTTAGTGCAGTGAAATCATTGGTGGTAGGTGATAATCTACAAGTACTCATTTTTTATCGAATATGAGTAAATTGCATTAAATTGAACTTATACACTTCTAACATCCGATATTTTTTGTTTTAAATCCAATCAAGTGTCTATCGCTGTATGTATTATTTCATCAATTCGATTTCTAACATCGATATTCTTCGTATAATGGTCACTGGAATGAATTTTATTTGCATCAACAGATATTATTATACCGTCTCAAATCATTATCAGTGAATACCTATAAGAATATGTTCAGTGTGTGTCTTTATTACCTACAGCAGTGGATACTGTGGATGTTACAGATAGCGTCTCCGATCTTGCAAATGACGAAATCTGTTCGATCTCTTGATCGAGCTTGGTGAATCAGTTGATTGTTACTTATCGGTATTGTCGCCAATTAACGTAGCGCTGATGTGCGGTCATCTGTATATATGCATGCATGTATACAACACACACCTGTATTTAAAGAATGGAAGAAGTACGTAACCAATGCACAATGGTGTCTCGCGTTGAACTTTTTCTTTAGAACATTTTCACTTGTTATATCGTCGCCAGTATTCGAGAGGCTCGTACAGAATACATCATCGGCGTGGCCTAGCCGCATCATGAGAAAACCGTGCACCGTCATCTTCGGTAATAATCATCAGCGCCCAAGATGCCGCCGTGACCGTACATATATAAACGGACAAACCGTTATTCATATTTATAAGTTTATTCAATGATAACGTGAGCACTGAGAAACCAAAAAGATAAACTAAAATTCAAAACATTGGGACTTTTGACGTCTGACGAAAATGTTATATAGTATGGGCAGGTTAATCCTTGGCGAATTACACTAGTTAGTCGGCTTACCTAATTGACACTGGATGACTTCGGAAATTTTCAAAAATATGCTAAATCAGTCAAAACTGTTCCTTCCGTACCGAGGTCGTTCCGTTTTTAACCATTTTCATTCGAGCCGAGTTGAACATCGGATGGCTATCGAATAAGTAGAAACGTCGTTTCAGAAGTTTTCACTGTTTCCTATTTTCGATAAATTTTATTAAAAGAAACTTGATCTTGACGCTTTTGTCGAGAATTGCGAAATATATGAAAATACAACATTTGTTCAAAAAATAAATGAGTCCACCTACTTTATGGTCTAAGCAGAATTAATTCAATTTATTCGATTCAATTTGATTCAAAGCTAACAAATCTTGATCTGTTACGAGTTATAAAGTACGAAATATGGGCACAATAAAGTTATATGGCGTGATCAAAAGTAGACAATTTTGTTTCATGTAGAATCAAAACCAGATATTCACAAAATAATTTTTAGAGTCATATCAAGTCTACCGATGAAAAGAATTGGAAATTTCAGCTATTCCATTCATAATCGCTGGCACATCCGCTAAAATTTCTAACCAACCGAAATTATACTTTTTTTTCTCAAATTTTTTTATGCAAGTGGCTGCGTCTATTTTTGATGCTCCATTTCACAAATATCAAACTGCAGTACAGAGACAGAATTTTTTCATTTGGTGGTAAACATAGACTGGACAGTTAGACAATTGTTCGTCTTTTCAACAACCACAAAAATGCAAGTATAAATTGATGTGTTATTTCCACTAAACACCAAAAGCAACAATAGAAAGAGAAAAAAAACTGAAACACGCAATACCGTGTTCGCGTGTCTCCGAGGTGAATTCCATCCGTACTCAAATGCCGTAGTTATTTTTCCCATGTAGAATCGATCTGCAGCTATGTCGCAGTCATCGGTGATAATAATACGGATGAGTATATCTACGCTATGGGCGGCGCAATACAACTACTTAACTGTACAGGTACAATAGTTTGTCATGTTTGTCACGATCACCTCTCTAATCTTTTCTCGTTATAATATAGTTTAGCCTACAATTAATAGAACGACCGTTCGTGAATTTGTGGCTTCGTGACGTGACCTCACCTCTGTTGTAAGACTTTTCACCCTCCCCTCGTCAACCTCTTATCAAGTTTCTGGCCTCCCTTCAGCTCCTTCCACTTCTGGCCCACTGTATCACATGAAATCGATTCGGACCTAGGGAAGTAGAATGAAGTACCTACCTACCTACTCCGTTAGTTGTTAAATGTCATATATCTAAATTGCTTTGGTAGAAACTCTTAAGTGTGCACAATTTATTTTTTCAAAGAGAGGGAATCTTCTTGTCAGCTTATTCTTCAGAGCTAGAGAAAAGTGGCTGTGGTTAACGTGCAAAATCATTTGCTTAGTATAATTGATACAAATTCAAGACTCTTTCAATTCCGAGGTACTGAGTATAATTTATTGGTTTATATCGGTTGCATGGAAGAGAAAAAATAATTAAATGAAAAATCGAACCATTAATCATGAACGAGGTAAAGATTTTTTTGATTGAGTTGCGTGTTCAATGATGAATGTCATGGTGCTCAAAATAAAAATGATTTTATTCGCTCACTTATACGATGTGTTAAGGTAGTAGCCTCGTAAACACTTTTTGAGACAGATTTTCAAGCGAATTTTCATAGATGATCTTTGCAGTGCTATAGAAACATTGCCTCACTTGGAAGGGCTGTACCGTTCAGAAGTCGAGATATTAATTATTAAAAAATCTTTCTTTTACGCGCACTCTTATGGCAGAAATCAGACTTTCTACTATAAATAAAAAAAAATGACGAGATAGATTTGAAAATAAACTTTACCCAATGATGAAATTATGCTTTCTATATACAGGGTCACCCAAGACCCCCGGACCGGAAGGAATAGGTGAATTCCTCGTTGGATTTTGAGACGAAATTTCCTTTTCGAAAACTTCGTCCGATCAACGGTGTCCAAGTTATTAAAGATTAAGAGCAGCCAATCAGCGCCTCGCTTTAGGTCCGTGCCAGTGCCGGGTCAATAGTGAACGGCGGGCAGGGCCCGTGGTTTATTTTACATTTGGCTACTTTCTTCTTCACTTTACGATCGACGCGTATTATTATTATTATTATTATTATTATTATTATTATTATTATTATTATTTTTTTTTTTTTTTTCTGAAATTGACCATGGGATTGAAAATTTATGAATTTGTACGGTGTGGTCGACCTGGACATCGAAAACTACGGTGCAGTCGACCTGGACACCGAAAACTACGGTCCACCCTGGCGAAAATGAGATGTACAAAATATCGAAGCAAATGTAAATTGAAACAAAGAAGTGTGACCGGAGTGTGAATTTGTTTCAATTTACGTTTCCTATACGCTTTCTTACGTTTCCTGTACAACTCATTTTCGCCAGGGCGGTCAACCTGGACACGTAGAACTACGGTCTGGTAGAAAAAAAAAAAAAAATAATAATAATAATAATAATAATAATAATAATACGCGTCGATCGTAAAGTGAAAAAGAAAGTAGCCAAATGTAAAATAAACCACGGGCCCTGCCCGCCGTTCACTATTGACCCGGCACTGGCACGGACCTAAAGCGAGGTGCTGATTGGCTGCTCTTAATCTTTAATAACTTGGACACCGTTGATCGGACGAAGTTTTCGAAAAGGAAATTTCGTCTCAAAATCCAACGAGGAATTCACCTATTCCTTCCGGTCCGGGGGTCTTGGGTGACCCTGTATATAAAAAAAAAGATGATTGTATTTTATGGGTCCAAACAAGAAATAGAAGCCTCGAAATGATGTCATTTGTGAAAATATTCGTTTACAACCCAGCGAATAGCTGAGCATTGTATCATTGTGTGCCCTCAAAAGTTTCGGCTGTTAATTTGGCGAAACTACTACCTTAATCACTCGAATACTTGTGAATATTTTGAGATCATCGTGCTAGCTCATGCTTCTTGTGTACAAATGGTAAGGTATTCGATGTGATTATGTATGTGCCCCTTCGTAAGATCTCAAAAATCAAGTTAAATACGAAGAAATATTTCAGACTATAATTGTTTGGTTTTGAGGAGGAAATAAAATAGTGCGGTTAGTTTGACCTTGGGCGATGATGCCAGGGGTCGATTAGAATTACTTTTATTTTCGAAAATATAAACCGACATGATTTATTGCATATCCTTGAAGCTGACATTATGCCATTTTTGGAATGGTCTCTGCGGAAGCCTTTTAGAGTTAGGAGGAGAGGAGGCCCCATACAGATAATTTTATACAAACCTCGGAATAATTGGTTTTTTAAAAAAGAAAAATAGTCTCATTTCGAAGAGAAACTTCGAATTGCTTCCAATTATATCTATCTATTGTTTTTTACATTTCCAACCCTCAGCTTCCGTTGAGTATCAGTCGTCGAAAGAAATTCGCAAAAGTACAGGGCGAGAAGCATTTCAGAGCTTGAGGGTTTCTTGTCTACCTCCCGAAGATCATTTTTTTTTTTTTCAATAATCAGTTCGTTATTTTGTGGCGATTAAAGTGAAAAAAAAGTGCGGTATATCGAAATTACGAATATTTGACCGATGATACGTCAATCCTTCAGACATATCAATGCAAATAAAATTTGCATATGATCTTATTAACAAACATATGTGACGGTGCTATCTTGTCAATGGAAGATGATACGACATCGAAGCAAAGGGTAATTTATCCATCAAATACTTACAAATAATGTCTGCCGAATCGATAATCGGTAACTTTTCGTTTGTGAAGGACAGAAAATTATCGTACCTTTATTTCCCGTGAAGAAAAGTTTGAAAAGTTTGAAAAGGCGTAACCCAGATAAAGTAGTAAAACCTCCTATGAAAGAACTAATATTTGTGCCGCAGTGAGCATTTTGGAGTTTAAAGGTTTCCGCTTCCTTTGAACTTTCTTAGCTGATTTCTCGGAACGATTTGGAAAGCTTTACGTTTGTTTTTCAAAATTAAATCATTTTTTCACATGAAACCAATTATTCTGTGGTCGTTACAAAATAAGCGGTATAAGGCTGCCCGAACCTTATAGTACGAGAGCCCACGACCAAGATTTTTGTCTCATAGCAACTCGGCTAAAACCTTTTGTAATCGATAGATTATACGACCCCGAACTCGGAAATGCAGTTTTCAGACATTTTGCGCGTAGCGTCCGATCCAGGCGAATTTTCAAAACTGTCAACAAATTGAGCCAACCTGATCCATAGCAACTCGTCTGATTTCCAGAACGTAGTTAGATGGTGCTCTTGAGGTACCAAAATCACGTTTTTCAGACACCGGTAGCGTAGCGTATGTCCAGTAGACCATTTTGAAAAAAAAAAAAATGAGACAAAAAAATGGATGTATAGCATCCCGTCTGAAAATCATTTTTATAAGTACAGTGGCGTAAGTTGATGTGGAAAAAACAATTTTCAGACAAAAATCGTGTCACCACACGTGTTCGGAGCATTTCGAAACTGTCAACAAATTTAGCTAGCCTGATCCATAGCAATTCGTCTGAAAACTGTTGCACATGATAAAGTAAGTTACCTAGACATAGAAAAAATTATTATCAGACGAATTGAGTGTAGCAGCTAACCTATCAGACAATTTTTCGACAGCTAAAAATCGTAAAATACCCGTATTCGTGCATGTATTCATGCTGCACTCATACAACTTCTTGATAATAATTACAAATTCAGTTACCTAAGATGGTTAAACTAAACTTGAAGGATATTTCAATGAATTGTACACAATGGAATAGTGATGAGAATTTATGATTTTATTCATCGAAAATTTAATCACTGTCAGAATCGTCGTCGCTTGCCAGGTCACCATCTATGTCAGTATCGTTATCTAGAAAATAATTATCATTAGTCAAAATCGCTAGCGAACGAACGAACGAACGAACGAACGAACTTCATCGCTCGGATCAACTGACGTTGAACTATCAACGACATTCTCCTCGGAAACAAGAAAATCTTTAGGAATTTTCAGCGCTGTATAATTTTTATAACACACTGAGTGATAACCTTTATCCGTATTTACATCTCGAGGCAACTCGACTTCGGAGTAAATAGATTTTCGCGCACTCTGTTTTGTACTCCGATATTTGAATATTTGTTGACACTTGCTTAAATTTTCTGGTGTAAATTTTTGTACTTTCGATACTGATTGTTTGCGACAAAATACACAATCGAGAATATTAGACATATTTCGAAATTGTAAAACACACCGCACCTGGCAAACACGATCGGAGTTCTAACGGTCACAAAAGTTTAGTGGGGATCCGCTGGGTCGTAGCGTAGTTGAGTCAGGAGCGTAATAAGTGAATAGATAGCCCATTTTGACATAGGACCGTAACAAGTGTTGGAGCATTGCAAACGACCGCGGAGCGTTGCTTTTCAAAATGCTCCGAACACATGTGGTGACACGATTTTTGTCTGAAAATTGTTTTTTCCACATCAACTTACGCCACTGTACTTATAAAAATGATTTTCAGACAGGATGCTATACATCCATCTTTTTGTCTCATTTTTTTTTTTTCAAAATGGTCTACTGGACATACGCTACGCTACCGGTGTCTGAAAAACGTGATTTTGGTACCTCAAGAGCACCATCTAACTACGTTCTGGAAATCAGACGAGTTGCTATGGATCAGGTTGGCTCAATTTGTTGACAGTTTTGAAAATTCGCCTGGATCGGACGCTACGCGCAAAATGTCTGAAAACTGCATTTCCGAGTTCGGGGTCGTATAATCTATCGATTACAAAAGGTTTTAGCCGAGTTGCTATGGATCAGGTTGGCTCAATTTCTTGACATTTTTGAAAATTTGTCCAGGTCGCACGCTACGCGCAAAATGTCTGAAAACTCAATTTTTTGAAATAAAATGACAATCACTATGTACGTTTTCAATATCAGACGAAATGCTATACATCCGACTGCCAATTTTTTTTTGACATAGCAGAAATGGCCCCCCACGAAGACGCTACACTTTTGAACATTACTACCCTCTTAGTCGGGTTCAGGGTCATATCATCTATCAATTTTATAAGGTTTTAGCCGAGTTGCTATGAGACATGGTTTTGGTCGTGGGCTCTCGTACTATTAGGTTCGATTTCGTAAATCCCATAATGTCAGCTATGATCATGTGCAAAAAGAAAAGATGAGCTTATTTTCAGAAAAATTGAAGTAATCTTGGCATCAACCTCAACCTATGTTTCTACTACTGGCACTTCATTGTTCAACACTATTCTCGAGTTTAATGAAAGGGTACACCCAACTTTTTAGCTCTATAATGTATTAGTGCAAAGAAGATGATACATTCATTGATGTAGTAGTTTTTGCGACGAATTCATTGGTCATAAAATGAAAACAGTATAAAAATGTCTTGACCACTTTTGAACTTTTTTATTCCGACGTAATTTGAGCATCGCAAAATCCATCCGTAAAGAGTTGAGAAACATTATTTTACATTTGTAAGAAAATCGCGAGGCAAAAAGTTAATTTTTACTAGTTTCAAAGCATATTATTCGAAAAAGAAAAATCGTGTCTCGCCTAAAAAGACCCTAAAAACCTGTTTTTATGAATGATTAGTAATAACCTTGCATTTTTACTTCTTATGCAGTTTCCCATTTTCAAAAATACTTTATTTAAAAATGAAAACGAGCATGCGGTTTTTGAACGCGTAACAATGCTTAAAAAGCAATGCAAACAGGCTCCTAAACACTTTTCGAAGTTGAAAAATTCTGTTCATCGTATAACTCGTTTTACATATAAATCAATAATAAATAATCGCAAAGATTGACGTATAGACTTCTATACTTTTGTGCGAAATATTTTTAAATTAAATGCTGAGTTTTCGATAGATTTGAGCATATTTTTGAAAATAGAACACTCTGTATAAGAAATAAAAATGCAAGACTATTAGTAATGAGTCATGAAAAAAGGTCTTTAGGACCTTTTTAGGTGAGAAACGATTTCCATTTTCCGAATAATATGCTTCAAAAATAGTGAAAATTGACTCATTAATTCGCAATTTTTTTACCAAATGTAAAATGATGTTTCTCAACTTTTTACGGATGGATTTTGCGATATTAGACTTATTAAAAAAAAAAAAAATTCAAAAGTGGTCAAGACATTTTTGGACTGTTTTCATTTTATGATCATTGGATTCGTTGCAAAAAACCACTACGGAAACGAAGTTATTAGCTTCTTTGCACTAATACATCATGGAACTGAAAAGTTGGATGTACCCTGCCCTCAATGAAAATTGGAGGATTAAATAAGTAGACAAGTCCACTTTTTGGTACTTCGAAGACACAGGTGGCTATATTTGCAATAATATAATTGTACACGGAACAAAGAAACAGGGGCTACACAGTTTGCATTGGACTCGAGCAATTTAAACGCGATATAATTACTGAAACACACTGCCTACGATACAGTGTGCGTAATGTCTTTTTTACAGGTTCGACACGTTAAAAAAAAAAGGTTCTATAACTGTAAAAATGACATTATGCACACTATATTTTAGGCAGTGTGTTTCAGTAGATTACGCGTTTAAATTGCTCGAGTCCAACGCGAACAGTGTAGCCCGTTTCTTTTTTGTCCGTGCCTATTGGGGATTGTCGGTTTAGAAAAACATCGCATCGTTTCGGCCAGGATTCGATCCGGGAAATACGCATTCGCTCGCATTACTAGTTGCACGTTCTACCGACTACTCTCAACTATTCACTGAAATGTAATATCATTTTTTTCGTATTTATTTTGAACTTTATATCTGTCTCAATGATATCAGCGTTTTCATGCACCTAAAATGTCTAAACTGGACATCCGAATCCTAAATATCTTCTTGATTCAGTTTTTTTTTTACAGAGTTCCGAAAGTTCTCACTGACTGTAAAGTTAACAAGAAATATGTAATAATATCTATCGCAATCTAGTTTCTGCAACTTTTGTCAGTGGGTCAGAAAATTGACTTTTAAATAAGTATCGTAGATGTAAGGACGTTGATTGACTGTAGTTAGTATTATAATAACCAGGTCCATTCAAACAGATCAGTGAAGTGAAACAGTTATTTAATCTTTAATAGAAAATGAACTTCCATCAACTGAAAATATAGTTACCATTGCTTTTGTTACTCGGAACACTGATGTATATATTTACAATACCAAACTGTAAATAAATAAATGAACACTGTCACTGTGAAATTTCAGTGTGCACAGAACAAGTCGTAATTTTTCTAGGAAAGGACCTAAATTACTCTGTTGCGCTGTAAAATCAAATAGGTCGCCCTGTTTTATATGTAGATTACACCACGATTTTCGCTGTTTCTTTTTTTCTGTGTAGTAAGCCTATGGTCTTTGTATGGACATTTTCAATATCGGATTGATGCTGTATTACTTGTTCCATTTCTTTTTTTGTTCAAATGCTACGAAAAAATCATTACACTTATTTGATACGGAAACTTCACGCTAAATATCATGAGAGAAAATTAGGTAAAGTTACGAAGCTATAAGAACTACGTAAAAAACGATCAAACATGAAATAAAAAAAACTGAAACAGCAATGTATTTTTAAATTGAGTGACGTGTCCATGAAGCGATAAAGCCGAGTGAAATATAAATACCTACAAACGTCTTCGTCCCCCTATTGCTGCGCACTGCCGGATAGAGTGTTACTTGTGGATATCTTAGGTTGAGCGAGAGCCGAGAAATAGGAGCGAAGAGTGCGAGCCGACGGGGGGCTGCGATGTCCCGGGGACCGTCGGATCGGTGGAGCTGGGACAATGAGCGCGAGGAATGCCCCGCGGTGCGGGACATGAAGACGTCACTCAGGAACGGGATCGACGGGGTCAGGTCGTTCGAGACCGACCGACTGCAGCCAGCTGCGCTCACCTCTACCTCCACCTCCTTCCTCTCTTTCTTTTTCTTCTTCTTCTTCTTCTTCTTCTTCTTCTTCTTCTTCTTCTTCTTCTTCTTCTTGAGTCGAGTCGTCGTCATAGGCTCCAAATTCTGCCAACGGAGCTGTGCTTCCGTAAGCATTTGATGTGAGTCAGCGTAGACACATTTCTGATGCACATTCGAGCTTTAGCTGGATTCCTGCGCTTCGCGAGTCATGAAAATAGTCTCTTTCATCAGAAACCGTTCGTGAACATACGTGTATTGAAAATTCAGAAGCTGGGTTCTCTATTATTAAGGGAAATGATAAATAGTTTAAGTACATATTTAGGAATCATTCGCCTAGTGAGAATATACTTCTCATCATCTTCCCAAATTGTTTTTCCTTTTTGCTTAAAAACTGCAAAACTCCGGAAAAATCTGTAAAAATTCCCATAAACTCCGATTATCTCTGAAACTATTCTGAAAAGATGTTCGAAATTCAAATATTTTATGAGTATTATTAGAGAGTTTCAATGAAATTTCGCAAACGAAACAATTTTTTAGATTTTTTAGAATTTGCCCAAAAATATTCGGACATTTTCCAGAACACAATAAAAATAAAGATTATTTCACAGATTACGAGATCAAAGTGAACTTTTGTGAAAATATTCTTCTATTTTTTTCTTATTTTCACAAAACAGTTGCCTGAACATTTTCGGATAAACTCTAAAATATCTAGAAAACATTTACTTACTTTTTTCTTCGAATGAAACTTTGTATTTATGTAAAACTCTAAAAATATCTGGAAATGGTCAGCAGGATCTCTAATAATACTGATAATACTAATAATCTCTGATGATGTTGATTAGAACGTGTTGTTGTCGTTGAAATAGAACGTGAGCTATAAAACTATTAGTGCTATAAATTGGTGACTTGTCATTTCCACCTGATGCGGTATCCATAGAATTATGATTTTGAAGGGTGAGAATTTTTTCAAAAAATTTGTATAAAAACCAGACATAGTTCTAAAGTGTAAAAAAAGACAACATTAAAAAACCTCGCACGAAACCACATCAAAAAATCATTAAGTCAAATTGACTGAAAATTTGGGAAAAGATTGTTTATGTGATTCTGAAAGAATTCTCATGCCCCCCCCCCCCCCCCCCCCCCCCGCTCGTAGGGCACATTTGGCCACTACAAGCCTCCAAGGGTCAAAATAATCCATTGATACAGTACAGGGCGATTCGAGTAATAAAACGCGACGTGACATTTTTCAAACGTGAAAACCTCTACACACACTCACCCACTCACGCACTCACTTACAAACACACACAGCCACGCACACGCGCGCACATAACATATCACGGAATCATACAGTCAGAAAAAAACGTGGTTGATTCAAAGAAAATCTGCTTCACCGAACTAATCCCGGCTGTTACGGGCGTTTCCCCCATTACGGTTGAAACAATGAAAAATATAATAATTTCGGACAGTACACTAGAATTGAATGAAACAGATGAACAATGAGTTAGGTAAATCACTGAATTTTTAATAGAAAACACTAACTTCAAATATTCACCATCCAAATACATTATGATTTGACTTAATATGTTATCACGACAGTCACACGACCGCTTCAAACACGATATACTCGAAGTAATCGAGGCGATTTCCAAATTTACAAGACATTTTGGAAAGAATTTCACACCAAAAATTGCAAAGGGTTTGATACTATGATCATCTTAGTTCCCATGTTTCAGCCGTGAACCGATATTGAATTTCTCAAATCAATTACATACACGTCAGAGTATTTCGTACAATATATTTGATATTAATGATGACGCTGATTCGTAGATTAACACGTATACATCTTTTTCTCTGCTGACTTAATCTATCTTAACCTTGAACATCCCATTACTATGGTTATCGCCCCTACCTTATACATATACAAACGTTGATCCAGTTTAGTGCTGGTGAGAAATATGTTTCCGTCTGCCCCCACCTATCGGCTAAGTTACATAACTTATGTCGCTACAACTAGACACGTAGTTGAATTGATTGTGACTCATTGTCAGTCGCTTCAATTGAGTATCTGCCAACCAAATGAGTCCTGCATTTTCAACCACTTTTTTTTCTCACAATCAGTGTATTGAGTGCAGCGCCGGATTAATTACTGGGCGGACTAGGCCACCGCCTATGGGCCCCCAACTAAGAGGGCCCCGTACCTGCTAGCTCAAAACGTGTTTGGAAAAAATATTGAAAAAATGTATGCGTGTTCCTTCTTCTAATAATTTTTTTCAAATAAAAAAAAATTCCGAATAATTCAGTCTTCTGTCAATTTACCAATTAATTCTATGAAAGGATATACAGTCGAGTCGCGTTATGAGCCCGCTCTCTATGAACCCGACTACTTAGATTTCTACGGAAGGCCTTCCCCCACCATGAGGTGAAAAGAATCATGTATACACTCACACATGTAAAAAGTAGGAGAAGTTTAACCGACGACGGTCGCCAGTGGAGGAAAGTGGGGGTAAACGAATTCCTAGAATTATATTCCCCTACACCCCTGTACCCGGGTCCATAACGCGACTCGACTGTATAACACAGGGCCCCGTGAAATATGTGTGCCTACGGGCCCCACCAACTTTTAATCTAGCGCTGATCGAGTGGATATTTGTTTCGTTTCGCCTATGACAAAAATTCTGACGAGCGTTCCAAATGATTGAGATGTTTGATGCAATACCGTGAAGTAATCATAAGTATAGCATATATCAATTACTTGAAAACGATATTATAAGTGCACCCGAACATTTAGATATTTTAACGCTCTGCCCACTCCAATCAATAATTATTTGGAATTAAAGATTTATTGTTTACAATAAACTTATCCTCATTCGACACGATGCATTATTTGTTTAAAATGTTCATTATTAAAAAAATTTGCACTATATTTCAAGCACACGTCGTTCTACAATCAAACTAGATAGTCGATTCGTTTAATTACTGAGAATGGTTGTAAAAATTATGCCTACGGAACAACAATTGCAGTGGTCTTGAAAAAGTACGGATACTTCTGTCAACTGACCAGCTCTAGTACCTACCTATCAATTGAATTCGCAGTTATGTCAACTAATTGTTAAGAATTGCATTTGACCACTCATATTTTTTGGTGCAAATAAATTTCCAGTTGAATTTATTGAAACTCATTCAATGCAACTCGACATCTAGCAACTAAATGGGTTAGGCATATTCAACCACTTTTTTTTCTCAGTGTGCACATTATACAGGGTCACCCAAGACCCCCGGACCCGAAGGAATA
This sequence comes from Rhogogaster chlorosoma, assembly GCA_944452935.1. Classification (NCBI taxonomy): domain Eukaryota; kingdom Metazoa; phylum Arthropoda; class Insecta; order Hymenoptera; family Tenthredinidae; genus Rhogogaster; species Rhogogaster chlorosoma. The sequence goes on along the minus strand of OX101800.1, from coordinate 13,776,148 downwards.
GGTGAATTCCTCGTTGGATTTTGAGATGAAATTTCCTTTTCGAAAACTTCGTCCGATCAACGGTGTCCAAGTTATTAAAGATTAAGAGTAGCCAATCAGCGCCTCGCTTTAGGTCCGTGCCAGTGCCGGGTCAATAGTGAACGGCGGGCAGGGCCCGTGGTTTCTTTTACATTTGGCTACTTTCTTCTTCACTTTACGATCGACGCGTATTATTATTATTATTATTATTATTATTATTTTTTTTTTTTTTTTTTCTACCGGACCGTAGTTCTACGTGTCCAGGTTGACCGCACCGTAGTTTTCCGTGACTCTTTCCTTCAGTTCCGGTACACGCACGGTTCGTGGACCACCGATTGCGTCTCGATCGGCTTCCAATTTTCCCGTTTCATCAGCGCAATGAAGAAGACGCAAAATTACATCTTTCCCTACAGAAGCAATCTTTTCTCCGGTTGATGAAGACGCTTGTTTTTTCATTAAAATGAGATTTTCATTTGTGATAATAAAATTCAGTTGATTCATTTCCACAATCCTTTCTACGTTTTTCCACGCATTTCTTTCTTATACCCCATACCCAACATTACCAAAAACACGTGATTTGATTAGTATTTCAGAGAGACAAAAAACAAAATGATCATGATGATGATGATGATGATAATGACAATGATACGACCATGGGATTGAAAATGTATGAATTTGTACGGTGCGGTCGACCTGGACACGGAAAACTACGGTGCGGTCGACCTGGACACGGAAAACTACGGTGTGGTCAACCTGGACACGTAGAACTACGGTCCGGTAGAAAAATAATAATAATAATAATAATAATAATAATAATAATAATAATAATAATAATAATAATAATAATAATAATACGCGTCGATCGTAAAGTGAAGAAGAAAGTAGCCAAATGTAAAATAAACCACGGGCCCTTCCCGCCGTTTACTATTGACCCGGCACTGGCACGGACCTAAAGCGAGGCGCTGATTGGCTACTCTTAATCTTTAATAACTTGGACACCGTTGATCGGACGAAGTTTTCGAAAAGGAAATTTCGTCTCAAAATCCAACGAGGAATTCACCTATTCCTTCCGGTCCGGGGGTCTTGGGTGACCCTGTATATATATTATATTATTTCCCTTTTGTGCCTGTGTTTTCATACATATACTGTATGAAGGATGAATGTAGTATACGTATGTCGCCTTTGATTATTTGGAACTTCTAGGTTAGGCAGCTTTGGTTTTTTACTAACTGAAAAAAATAGTCGGCGCAGCGGTAGCTATCATATCGTTAGATATTCGAGTTTGATTATAATATCTATAGTTAAGAAGAGAATGGATCATGTGGTTTCAGATAATTAAAGGTGATTTAAGAACAATTTTAAGCCAATTTCTGAACTATTCAGATGATACCGCGGTTATTTGATTCGATTTTTCATATGATTTCCATTGACATCTCAAAGGAAATCATGACTTGATTAAAATTTCTATAACTGCCATTGGTCCTGTTGAATATGGTTTTACAGCCAAATATAACTCCTCCACTACTCATTTACACACAGTTATGATTCCATAGAGTACAGCGGAAGCGCACAGGAAAAGTGAGACGATCAGACATTTGTTTGAAAAAAGTTCTATGATTGATCGTATTTATCTTAATCGATGCACCAAAATGTTTAACCATTGACATATTGCAAACAGTATTCCCAATTTTCGATTAGTTTTCAACAATAATGTCTCGACTTCTTATCAATATTTTCGATTAGTTTACTTTTTGTTTTTCTATACACAAATGGTAGAGTCCGATTGATCTACCTGCAGCGCAATTCATGGCCATTTGTCAAGAAAATAAAGTATGTGTGAATATACCACACACATCAGACGGTATAGACCGAATAAATCACCGGATATCCCGAAACGACGTGCCTCCATATAAATGCTAAATATGTATAATATGGATGGCCAATATATCGACAGTGTTCATTTCAAGGAACTCAGCATTGGAATGACATAGTTATCTGTTGGAATAACAGACTGACAGATAGACAGACAGACGTTTTTGGTCAGCGTTCCTCGATGCAGGGCTAAAAAGGGATGGGTTGTGAATTGTGGGGGAAGAGGGTTGGGATGCCCCTGGAACGGAACGATGTATATACCACAACAAAGACCCCCGCCGTGGCTAATAACGAGCCGCATTGTCACCCTGGAAAACAGCTTTCACCTTTCGGCATGGGCCACCCTCAGCGCACAGCGACGCCAACTCGTGTAAACTCACTCCCAATTAGCAAGTTCAGGAAACTAACTAGGAGTCGGTATGCAGTAAATAGGTTTTCTTCAGGTGGAGACAAACCGCACCTAGTCTTACCTGAGAAAGGAAAGGTTCGTCATTTACCTGAGAAAAATGTCCCAATGGCGAACTGTTCAAGTAGACAGTGTACAAGTGAGCAGCTGTTATGCTCTATTGAAAATATCTGGATACGCTTAGCAAAATCATTCGTTCTAAAACGTCATAGCTCAGTAAAAAGTTATCAAAATTTCCTCAAGAAAACTGCAGAACTTCAAGCTATTAGGATGTTTTTTTTTAAATTTTGTCTGCAATCATTTTTGGCTTATTTGCACAAGTTTGAATCCGAAGTTGCGAATTGTACGGACGAATACATTTTTCGAAATTTGCTGCGGTGTACAAGAGAATAAAAAAACAAAACAATTATTTTAGATACAATGGATTTGGAGCTTGGAGTTCTTTCTTTAAAATACCGACTTTAAAATTCTTTTCCGGTATTTTTTCATTATTTCCGGTAGAGATTCAAGTGGACCGCTAAATATTTTGCCGAATATACTAATAAATTTGGATGTACGATTGAAAGCAGTTGCCGAATAAAAGCATTTCATGTCTTCAACTCACAGATCCTTTGATGTAGATGTAACCACTGAACTCTGAGCTTCTTCTGACATTTCTGTTCACACTCGTTCGCTGGAGGTTTGAGACTAATTAACTGAAAATATGATTTGAAAAATCATCATATATTTTCATGCTTCAAGGTACAATCATATAGGTACGCCTATAGTACTTTATTTTTTACCAAATTTATATCTGTCTCAAGTAGGAGTGTACCTCGAGTTAAATATTTGACATTGGTGCGTTTTATTTAGTTGAAACCTAATTTTCTCATTCTCGTTAACTTACGGTCGACCGCATTCTCACCTGTCTGTAATTCTAGCCTGTCTCTACTGCCCGCACGCTTATAAATTCTATACATACAGCATATACATATATTACATACGTGTAGATACATATGTATATCCGGTAGGCGGTTGTTATATACGTATAATTTTCTAGCGGAATTTCATAAACGCAATATTTCATAATAATTTTTCATATTTCTACCTATCCAGCGTAAGCTCAGTGCTCCATATCCAGAACGGTCTACGTATATTTATGCATGAATATAATTATGCGTCTGTAGTATCATATCTGCGTCTCAATCAAGCGGTGTACTTTAATAAGTAGATACAGTCATGATATATGGGTAATTCTCATCATAGAAAACGAGAGGTCACTTCCATGGAGGACATTGTTTTCAAATTATTACCTCAACTATTACATTTTTTTCAGAATTCCTACCTTGGGATAAATATTCAGTACCTTAAAATTAATGGTTAATATTCACCGAGCTTGCAACCCCTAAGGTAGTGCAACCCTTAAATAAAACATGTCATCCACGGTAGTGACTTTTCGTTTTTCAGAATGAGAATTACCCATATACGGAATCACTTTGAAAAATTCATAGTATTTGGTAATATCCAGTTAGTTTATTATTTTCTTCACGATCCAGATAAATAATCCCGACAGTTTTATCGCCAAAGTTCACCATGTTATTTTGAAATGTAATCAAGTAAACGTCAGTGTAATTTGTTACAATCCAACTAGATAAAATAGGTATTGTTTTTAAGGATTCAACTTTTTTTTCTTTCTGATTCTCTAATTGTTTATTAAATGAAAATTTCAATTCAAAAATACTCCCGCAAGTGAAACACCTATAAAAGCCATAAGACCCAATTATCAGTTATCACTTGATGCTATTACTGTCCCAAAAAATTTACCCATTGCAATCTTGTATTTCTTGAAATTTCTCTCTTTTTTAGATGGCTATCAAAGATCGTAGTGGTTTAAGAGCGATCCAAAAATTTGTTGGTAATTTTTCTGTCGATTTGATATAATTTATACATCTTGAAGATGAAACTAAATATTCGTTTCTTAAAAAAAAAAAAAAATCATGGAAATCTTATTGTCGTTATTCCAAGGCTAGGCTGGTCCTAGCTCGGCTTCTATATGTGGATGCGATCCATTCCCGCGGCTAGACATACGATGTGTAGCACAGTTATGAATATGTCTGTACGGTACCATCGTAGAAGCGAGAGAGGCGTTTGGGAGTAGTCGGCGCGGGAACACATAAGAAGAGGTGTCTCCGTGGCTCTCCACTCGGACCCCGCAGGTGTATGAGGTCCCAGCCCCCCTAGCCGCAGCCTCGGTCGAAGCCAAGGCCCAAGTTTCAGTAGGGCCCTGAAACGCAGGGCGGCATATTTCATCCATTGTCGCTCCTCAACTCCGGCGGCGGCACTTTTCAACTTTTTATAGAGATTTTTATACCGCTATATCTATACCGCGGAGACGGAGACGAACATCCTCGCGCGGGCTGAATGTGAATATGAATAATAAGAACGGGTTTCGTTCGTTCTTCGTTCCTCGTTCCTCGCTCCGTTTCATTTCGTTGCGTTTAGTTCAGGTTTCGTTTAGTTTGTCCTCCCGCGCCGTAGCTACTCCGCTGCACTGGTACAGGGTCCAAATATAATATAACAGGTCCCGCCGGCGTGTCACTGACTGCACGGCGTGCCTCGAGAAGTCTTTTTGAGCTGAGCATCGCATCGAGGGTGAAGGAATGAAATTAGCCGGACAATATCCGCGAGAGAAGAAGCGAGAAGAAATACAGCGACAAGGAGTCACCAGTCGCGCTATGAGCGGCTGCTCCATGATTCTCGCGCGCTTTAATTGATCTAAAACTTTCTAACGGACTAATGTTACCAGGCTACCTGAAACGACTCGCCCATGCACTAGCGTATATAACTAGACTCGGAGAAAAGTTAGGTTAGGTTAGATTAACCTATTTTTTTTTTAACTTGATCAAACTTTTTTTATATTCGTTAGATACAATTCGTGCTAGGAAAAATCGACCATTACAAATTGCAAATTTCATTCACAATTTGTAACAAACCCAAATTGTTTTCAAACTACAATTTTAATTTATAAGTGATCCGAAACGAACGACTAAACACATTTGTGAGTCATATTTTTTCACCCGAATTACCTCGCGAATTACCATTATCAAGTGTAATTGATCATTTTTTTTTTTTAAACTAATTTTAATTGTCGAATGTAGTTGACAACCTTTTCCAAATTTCGAATTACAGTTGTAATTTGCCATGTAATCGTAATCAATTACAAGTTGTAATCGATGGTACACAGCACTGGGTACAACAGACTGGCTCAAAATGTTTGCGATTCTTCCCCAAGTTTGAATTTCTTGGCGAATAAATGATGATTGGATAAGGAACAATAAAAAAAGTTCAATAAATAGTTGATAATATAATTCCAGTTGGTATATAATACCAATAATTGGTAACATTAATATTTTTGCCAAAAAATTGTCATTGCAATTTGATAAACGCCAACAAATTGTGATGAAAATAAAATATGAAATCGATTTTTACATCAAATTGATACACACGGGTTTGTTGCCACGCTTTTTATTTAATTTTAAATAATTTATGTCGATTTGAAATCAGGATTTAGGGTGTCACCACTTTATGAAAAACTAAAATCGCACGTTATGTCTGCTCTGTTTTAATCATTATGTTACATATTCGCAGACATGTTACTATATTGAGAAATTATTATCGCCGTGAGATAAATCTTATATCTTATAGGCACCTGAAATCGAGAATCATAAAAGTAACAAATTAATTGGTAGAATGTTATTTTGCATGTAGTCTTTTGGCCGCATGAGTCTGAAAACGACCATTTTCTACAAGCTCAAAATATCCGAGACAATTTACGACCACCTCAATTTATTGCATTTTTTTTATCAAATTCCTGTATTCTGCCTGTCATTTTTTTAACGAGCAAATATTCCGTAATGTACCAATAGCTTTTATCCGTAATTTTTGAGTTCAAAGAAAACAAGTATTCATTTTCCAGAATTAAAAAAAGGAGCAACGTGTTTTGTTCTTCAAATTTTCTTTTTCCGTGTTGTGCCCAATTTTTTTCTTCATATCTGGCTGCTTTTTTCCTCCATACGGTAGGCAAGAGCTAACCTGGTAACCGACAAGCGTTTATGCAGGAAGCGTAAGCGCAGAGCTGCTCCTAGAATAAACGAGTGTCGAGGAATGCCGGACACAAAGGTGTTGAGCCGTGCGCGAGGTGAGGCTTGATCGTGAACTAACCGTGTAGTGCAGCAACGCGACAAGTACTCGCGCGATCCAGGTTATAACTGTCGATATATTACTGAAACCGTCCGCGTCCCTGGGGCGCTGCTCTCGTGTGGGTGCGTCTGTGGGCCAGTTAAGGGTGAAAAGACGGGCATATTTTATGTTTATGGCCGTTCGTCGCTACTGTGCCTGCTCGCCTGCTTGTTCAGCCTTCCTTTCTCGCAGACAACGCTGCACGGTGCGGCGCGGCGGTCCCATCGGATCAGAAAGTCCCAACTGGCGTTGCGGGACCGAACTACAGCTCCAACTTACAGCTACACGCTCCAACTCATGTGTCATCTTTCCTCTTAACTGCGTAGCTCTACGCCTGAGGCTGATTCGAATCAACGATGGAATTTTACGCACGTTTGTCCCACCGAAGATTCAACATACCTCTTTCTCATATTGCGTTATCTATTTCAGCTTTATATTATACATTCTCTCACTTGCCCTCTGCCTCTCTCTCTCCCTCTCTCTTAGCATCGGTCTCCACTTGTCTTGCTTTTACACTATCAAACAAAAATTTATTCCGAGTTTGGTGTACCGAATGTCGCATTTTGATACTTGAAAACGGATATGAAGTTAGAAGACAATTTTGGGGACCAAATTCAGTCGGTTACAATTTTGCAATGCATTTTTGGGCGGTTGATTTTGATTGAAGAAATTTTTGTCTCGAACTTGTCAACATTGTAGGCTAGTACTTTTTTTCTGGCAAGGACTGACATTTTCGAAAAAGGGAAATTGGTGCTGAAATAAAAACTAATACTGTAAATATTGCGGTAGCTGCTTAATTCAGTTAATTCAGCATAGCTATTAGAATTGCTTATACATGCTTATCTTGATTTCAAGGTGAACAGACTCAGAATTGAAGAACTGGGTGTAATTAGAGCGTGACGCGAGTGTTTTAGATTCAGAATAATTATTCGAGAAAAAGAAGTGTATAGATTATGCTCACTGTTTCAAGAATAAAGTTGAAATTCTTGTTTATTTCGCACAGGTCTTAAAATGAATTCTACATATGGGGAGTGGAGCACAAGAAGCAGACAAATGCACTTTTTATAAAGATGTTTTTTTTTTCTCTATTTGCGATAGATTCTATGAAGCCGAAATCCGATTTTGGTTTCGAATTTTTCCAAAACTTCTTTGTGTTTATATTTTAAAAAAACAAAAGAAATGTAGAAATACATTTTTCTACCAAAAATAGACAAATCTACCGATTGGATGGCCCACATGGAATATTGTGTCTCTTTATTCAATGCTATTCAAATATAAGCAAACTAATTTTCTATTTTTGTGTGTTAATAAAGAATTATTGACGTGCTGAATTCATATTGCGTAATTGGAAGACGAGAATTCTATCTTACACTGTTCAAAATAATTTGTGTTAATGTTGAATTTTTAGCATGTTAAAATTTTTATGTCAAAATTCACATTTTTTTACAGTTGATTTGACATTTTGTATTTATGTCAATTCACGAAAATGTGTTAAACGCTCAATTTAACATATTTGTTGGAAATAATTTGTGTTAATGTTAAATTTTTAACATGTTAAAATTTTTATGTCAAAAGTCACATTTTTCAAAAGTTGATTTTACATTTCGTATTTATGTTAATTTACGAAAATGTTTCAGACGCTCAATTTAGCTGCCAATTCTTGAGATAGTAAAAATATCAATTAATTTCTATGAATGAAATATCCTAATTTCGTGTAGTTCGTACAACCGATCATGGAAGTTCCGAGGTTCCAACAAATAAGAAAAAGCTGGATTATTTGCCATAGGATAGTTTGGCGTAGTAGGTAGAGCGTACGACTAGTGATGCGGTATATGCGAGCGAAAGTAGGTTCAAATCCCCTGGTTAGGTCAAAAAAATCGAATGGCGTTTTTCTTAGCGAAATGGTGATGCTTGTCCATCTACATGTGAAAACGAATACTCACACTTACGTGAGTTTTATTGTTCTTTTTTTTCCTGTAAATATATGATTGTATGAGATTTCTTATAGCATTACCGTGATGCAAATTATATTTAACTTGATTACATTATGTTGATGTTCAAACAACTTACGAAAAATGTCATTATTACAGAAATTGTGTGTTGTGTATGTGTTGAATCTATAACATATTTCATTTGTTAACTCTCGACATTAAGTGCTTTTGTTAAAATGACATAAATTTTAGAGTGGACCTCCTGGGACTTTAGAAAAATGTTAAAATTAACACATTTTTTCGAACAGTGTATGTAGAATGAAAGAAAGATAAGTGGATGTCATGGAAAATTGGATGCAGACATCTCGAAAATAATTCTGAAAATCATTTCAGAACTATAGTAGTGAAAAGAATTGAAAATTTCGGTCATCCAGCAGACTAGATTTATTATTGATAATTATAAGTATTGCCAGCTAAGTTTTTCAACCCACCGAAATGATACGATTAGTCTTCAAATGCCTGAAAAAAAAAAAACGAACTAGCTTCGTTTGCTTTTGATTCTCCATTTCTCATGTATGAAGTGTTGTTGTAATCGGGATCAGTAATTGAAAAACGTAATTGATAAGAATGGTTGGTATGTCGTTACTGCAGCTATTGAAAATTGGTTCCAAAAATCCGAAAACAAGAATCACTCCTAAATATGTTGTCGAAGATGAACATTGAATGTCTTTAAAAATTAAACAGGATTCCCTCATTTCTCGCTTTTGTTATCACAACATTTTCCGAACAAAATAGTACATTATGCTGCAAGGACGGAACAACGTGATTTTTGACGAGGGTGAAGTTGGCCGCGCGAGACGAACGCGAGTGCAGCCAACTTCACCCTCGTCTATAATCATGTCGATTCGTCCGTGCTGCATACGGTACTTTTCGTAACAAGTGCACAGAAAACCGTAAGGGTAAGCCCCCGGTAGGGGCTTCAAACAAACAAATTTGAAATGCTTTTTTTCGATCTTGTGAAAAAAGATTTTGGAATAATTTTGTAAAAATGTCTGTTAAGTTATTAAATTCGTGATAACGTACTATGACAGTTTATTAACCTGAAAGAAGATAGCTTACTAATTTTCAAGAGAGAATAGCCCGATTTTTTCGCAATATTTACCTATAAAATCTTATTATATTATGAGCATTGAAATACTTCAAATTATAAAATATCAATGTTGCGCAAAAGAAAAATTAGGAACGAAAACGAATGTGTTTCATATCTGTATTCAAGTAAGTATATGAGCGGATCGACGTCACTTCACTCAAAAAAAAACTGTCAAGTCACGGATTTTTGCGCCATTCAATACATCTGTAGTACTATGGGAAAAAAATACTACTTGAAGGATTTTGAAAAATTCTCAAAAATGGCGGAGTTAGAGCCATGTGAATTTCCGTAAACCGCTATGTTGTACCGCCATGTTTGAAAATTCATATCTCCGAAAGTGTTCGTCGGAGTGGAAAGATCCTTGAATTGTTTTGTTTGTAAAAGAATGCGCTTTCATATAAAAAAATTTATTTTCAAAAAAAAAATTCTTTCAATATTTTTTTGGCGTTTTTTTTTTTTTAATTTCGCTGCCATTTCCGCGGGACTTACAGAAATTCATGGAGATCATTTCTTTTCGATACCTGGATCCTTCCCCTTCGACCCTAAAAAAAAAATTCATGGAGAAAATACCTGGGCCGGAGATAAAAAATAAAACGTGTCGTCGCGCGTCACCGCGCGCGGTGATCCATGTCCGCTCTACTCCCGCGAACTCGCTGTGTTACGTAGTGGAGATTTCATATGATGCTTCTTTACCTTACCCAGGTTATCCATTCTCCGAAAATGATTATTTTACCACCTTAGCCCTTCTGTATCCGTCTACTGGTCATGTTTTCTCGGAGTTATTAAACATATATATGCCTGTTTTGAAAATTCCAGTACGGTTATGGTTCGTTGAACATACCTGTGCTGGAATTAGGTTCGATTCCATTCCACTCGGTTTGTGCTATATGACTGATGGATGTTGTGCAATATTTTGGTAGCCGTGAAATGACCCGATGTTTTTCGCGATAATTTGCTGGATGACACTTATTGTTAGTAGGACACCTCTGTTTGAAATTAATTCATAATTTTCATCGAATCAAATTTTTCGGATGCGAAAAATAATTTTGTTTTGACGAGTTTGTGAGATATTGAAATGACCGCATGTAATTTCTGAGTGCCACGAACTGTAAGGGAGGGTGGCCTAAGGCGGGTAGATTAACGATAGAAGCCCAAAAATCTTAGTTTTTGTTCGATTAAAATAATAATTTTGGGTTCATTTGATAGGAGGGTTATCGAACTTCAAAATAATAAATCATAATTGTGTCATTTTTTACAAAGTAATTGTTTATTTTAAAAAATTCGAAACTCCTCGAAAACCCGCTTTGCTCTTATAGGGGGCCTAAAGCGGGTAAGCCACTCGGGCAAAGCGGGTAAGCATTACAAACTTGACAAATATTAGCACATATTAATTTTTCTAAACATTAATGATGAGGCTTTAATTATACATCTAACTATCGTAAAAAAATAACTTTTTAAATATCAATCTTCTTACTAGTCTTAGACAATTAAAAGTCTCAATGATATAAATCTAGCGACAGTTAGAGTTATATAAATATTAACAAATACTTTCGTTAGCAAATCAAAAAATAATAAATAATTAAATCATTGGACTTTAGTTAAATATCCATCATGAAAAAAAAAATTGTAAAAAAATTGTATCTACTCGAGTAGATACCCGCTTTGCCCTACCCGCTTTGCCCGGAAGCACATTTTTTACTTAAGGATATTTAACCTCAAAAAAAAGCTAGCACACTATCGTATTTTAAAGCTCAATAGTATCAGAATAATATAATATAATTAACAATAAAATAAATGTACTAGTATTCTACTGGTCAAAAGTTACATTCCTCCATTTTTTTTATATTGCGCCTAATAACGCCATGTGGTACCTCTGATACTCAGTTGGGGCTGATTGAAACTCGGGAGTGTTCGATAATCACAGCATATATGGGTAATTCTCATTCTGAAAAACGAAAAGTCACTACCGTGGATGACATGTTTTATTTAAGGGTTGCACTACCTTAGGGGTTGCAAGCTCGGTGAATATTAACCATTAATTTTAAGGTACTGAATATTTATCCCAAGGTAGGAATTCTGAAAAAAATGTAATAGTTGAGGTAATAATTTGAAAACAATGTCCTCCATGGAAGTGACCTCTCGTTTTTTATGATGAGAATTACCCATATACACACTGACATTCGGGCTATATGCGACAGCATACGAACGCCTACCCGCTTTAGGCTACTCTCCCCTAAATGCTTTATCGAATCGGAAGATTCTTCTAGTTGATGTTCTGCAGATGTACAGTACGCAAAATAATATATGCTTCGAAAATAAGAACATGCCCAATTATATATAGATCCAGCGGTGTTTGAATAGCATCAGAATTGCCAATCAGTTGTAAACTCGCGATATGCGAACAATAAGTGTCATCTAGCGAATTATCGCGAAAAACATTGGCTTATTTCAGGACTTGACGGTTTGTTTTTGAGTGAAGTGACGTGGATCCGCTCATATCTCTAATGTATATTGAACAAAAGATTTTAACAGATTTTATCGATATCGCGTTATTGATCTATTAAATTGGTATCGATTATTCGAGTGGCGACGCTCCGAAGTAGAGGACAATTATTTTCATTTTTGACCAGTATTTTTGTCCTAGGACAAAAATAAATAACGAATTGAACCCTGACTCAAAACGACATATTTTCCGCTCCCGAATCAGGACAAAAGAACCGCACTTTCCGTGCACGTGTTACGAAAATAATATAATACACACGACAGCTGAATTTTTGCAACCTTTTTCTGTAAAATACCCATACATTATCCTACTAAATCCTCCCTCATTGATTAGTTTTTTTTTTCTGCTTAGAATTCATAACATCTCTTGTGGTGTCAAAAATAAATTTTCAAGCTCCGTCATGGTACGAGATTCATCAATTTAACTTATTCCATTAACAATAAGTAAAAAGTTATGAAATATAACCGAACAATATATCAATATATTTATCCAGTTTCGCGATGGATACATTTTACCGATTCGTTACGTTTTAGTTTGTCTAATTATAATATAAGTATTATTTGTTCATTCTTTCTGTTCTTTTTTTATCTTCAAACTGGCCAAATCAGTTCAGAGCGATTTAGAAACAATCTCTTGCTAAATATTTTAGTATTCGTTTTTGAAGAATTTCGCCTTTGATACTGCATATAAATCAAGCTTTCAATTGCAACTAAAGGGTTGATTCTTTGGAGTAATTCAGTAAATGAACCCCTTATTATTTGCACTTGTTTCCGAAGGAATGTTCTCGTCAAATCTTGGGAGAAGTTGAACTAAATTTTAGGGGTCATAATCGAATGGTCTTTCGATGATTTGTTGGAATGCGTGGGACACCCTGTATATATATATATATATATATATATATATATATATATATATATATATATATATATATATATATATATATATGTACCGTATATATATATATATACACATTATACGTGTATTTATAGCTACAAGGTATGTACGGCATATATATAGTCGACCTACCGTTCCGCGGCATTAGACTCTTGATGCAGACGCCTTCACCTCAGCCCTCAGTAGAGAACGTGTCTCTCTTTTTAGGCTTTTTTCTCCGAGATATTTATGGGTGTAGTTTGTGACCTGCGGGCTTCGCTTCACCCCTTAATTAACGATTGTGCCACCGAACCTCTCCCTACCTTCGTCTCTCTCTCTCTCTCTCTCTCTCACACACACACGCCATAAGAATATGTATATCCATAATATAAAGTAGAAGTATCTTGACACGCTGCGCAGGTGTCGCGGTGTATCGAACCTAACCGCGCGAGCAGCTCGCCTGTCTTCCACATTCAAAAAAGAATCTAATGTCTAAACACATTGAGTGCGCAAAATTTGATTTCGCGCACTCCTTTTAGAAAAATCGTATACGCGACATGTACGCATAGGTGTCGCCGGTATTAGTCTCTTTGGTTGAACAAAGTCAACCTATTTTGCGCACCAGTTGCGTAACGTACTATTTCAGCGCAAACTTTTCTGTTTAGGTAAATCACGTGAGTACAGTGTACAGTACGTTACAGTGTACAACACTCAGCCAAATGATGAACGGTTCGCCTGACACTTTTCTTGACAATTCCTTTTTGAAAACGTTAAAATTCGGTCAAAAATTATGAAACCAACTTGAAAAAAAAGATTTTGAATTTCGAAATATCAACTTTGTGATAGAGCTTTTCAAATTTGTCTGGAATCATTCATTCTTATGAAGCTACGTAAGTTTGAACATAGAGTTGTAGCATGAACGGAGAAAACAGAGAATTTCAAACGTTTTTGTGATGTAGAAAAAAAAAATATATTATCCTAATAGAATAGTAAATATCTTGCTTACACATCAGTTGTTTTGTTTTTATTTCTTACCGGTGTGCAGTGTTCGGAAGCCAGTGCTATTCGGCGAGAATATTGAGTGGGTCAGATAGTAATTAGTTCAGCAGACACACATAGTTTTAGCGAAGAGCTTGCTCCACGCAACATTTTCGTCCGTGCCCTAATTCTAAATTAGCATTTTTAGAGCTTCATCCACGTGCCAGGGGCACTGGCCGAGCAAAAATTTGGACATAAATACAATTGGTGAAGATTTGCTAGCATAGCGCGCGTGACGAGAGACCTAGTAACACGAAACGACAGTGGGCACAGGGCCGTGAAGCTCTGCTAATGCTCTCTAAAAGGTTCGAGGTTTGGTGCGTCGGGGCCTGCATACAATCCGAAAAAGTAACCCCCATGAGAAAAGACGCTGACTGTGCAGCACGTCCTTGAAAAGTGTTCATGCTTTTCGAGCACACCTACAGCGGCTAATGTCGTCGAGTAAATTGAAACAAGTCTCTGTCTGTTCACTCGGCATCTCATCTTAAGTATCGGTATTTTATCGGGCGGGACTACACTGCCTTGAGGGTTGAAGTCTTGAACCCACCCTTCAACGAGTTGCGTATCACGAACCAAGAATCTGGAATTACCAATCAGGAACGGCGTGAGCGGTTCCTCGCAGATCGGTTTACCCCGGTTCACCGTGCCACGGGGTTTTGTGCAGATTGCTCTTCAGGCCAGTTGGGCGTGAGAGTCTCGTCGTTCTGCAGAGGCAACTTGGAGGGCAGGGGCGAATTCTCCTCGCTCGTAAATATGTTCGACGAGGCGTGAACACTTCCCTGAAGTGATGCGATACCTATGTAAAGTTTTAATTCCCGTGTACTTACAAGGAACAGCTACGATAGCTCCGCCTCCGATTTCAATGACACTTTGCAGGGGTGTAACCGAAAATAATTGATACGTATATTTTCATATCGGTGGAATCTCTGATAGAACGGGATGTACCACTTAGGAAAGCTTGATCCTATTAATTCTGAATAGAAATCTAGCACGCATACGATTGAAATGGTCATTCAAACATTTTCAGTTCTTCCAAACCTGTGATACATTACATTACATTATACATTTCATTTCTTTGTGGAAATGTCTATCGTATAGAATTTTCAGTCAGCGATTTTAAATACGGATTCGGAACTTTTATATATATATATGTATATTCAAACTGGTGGATCAAATATAGCGGATCCAAATGCAAATAATAGTTGAATTTGCAGATTCTCCGAGTCGATGGTTTCGAATCCGGGATAAAAAAATGATAGAATTCAAACTGGTGGCAACTTATAAGGTACACCAAATAACTAATAAGGTACACCAAATATAAACACTAGGGTGGTCCAAATTTTTTTCGAAATTTTGCGTTTAGGCTCAAATGATAGTTTTCGATGAGTTAAGACTCCACCTAAATAATTAGCTCAATCGATCAAGTTTTAGAGGTCGCGGAAGGCCGTTTTATTTTTACATTTGAATAACACAGGGAAATCGTCACTTTTTACTCAATATGAGGTTTCGCGAAAACTTGGGGGAATTCGGAGTCGCTTATATCACTTTCTTGTAGTCAGTAGATTACTTGAGAATGTAACGCATGTCTAATCCCAACCAAAAATATTTTGGTGAGGATTTCAAGTACTTCTTGTTGAGTCAAAATCTGCAAAAAATCACCGATTTTTTCACTAAAATCACGGATTCATCACTTTCTTGTAGTCAATAGATTACTTATCCATCTATCTATCTACTGACTATAAGAAAGTGATGAATCCGTGATTTTAGTGAAAAAATCGGTGATTTTTTGCAGATTTTGACTCAACAAGAAGTACTTGAAATTCTCACTAAAATATTTTTGGTTGGGATTAGACATGCGTTACATTCTCAAGTAATCTAGTGACTACAAGAAAGTGATATAAGCGACTCCGAATTCCCCCAAGTTTTCGCGAAACCTCATATTGAGTAAAAAGTGACGATTTCCCTGTGTTATTCAAATGTAAAAATAAAACGGCCTTCCGCGACCTCTAAAACTTGATCGATTGAGCTGATTATTTAGGTGGAGTCTTAACTCATCGAAAACTATCATTTGAGCCTAAACCCAGAATTTCGAAAAAAATTTGGACCACCCTAATAAACACGTTTGATAGATTTCGATTTGAGAAACAGGTTGCAATGATTTTATTTTTAATACTCTTAAAAGCAAACTGGTGCAAAATAATGTCTCAGGAATAAGCTCTATATAAAACGGCCTGAAATATTCCGCATAATACATCACAGCCGGTACCATGACTCATCCTCAAAGCCGAAGAATCATTTTTCATAGGATTTCTTGGCATGTGCTACATGCATACTAGCGAATTAAATGCCTAGATGTACAATAAACGATAATATTCGAATTTCAAGATTTGACAACGACAGGCACAGCAGGTATAAAGATACCCGAAAGTTATTCGATCCATTTTGGGTCCAGTAAATGATTTTCTGTTTTGTCATTCGAAACACGAGGCTAGGTGAAGTATACATAGCCAGGATTTACGAACCCCCATCGACAGAAGCAAGCCTCAGCCTGTCCTCATAGCAACAGTACCTAACAGTAATTTCATGGTCTGATGTTTGTTGTGTTTGTGCATGGATTCGTACCGGGCAGGTAGGCGCAACTCTGTGCCTAGTACTCGGTACAGCGTTAAGTCTGCGGTGGGATTCGGGCATTATATAGGTATGTACATCCCTACAAGGTAAATTTTGGGACAGGACATTTACTGAAAAAGTTCACCAGCCCGTGAACTAATGTAAAGTGGAAAAAAGATCTATCAGTTTGTAGGAAGGATGGCGGGCCACTCGGCAAGAGGTTGCTTGCTTGCTGCATGGGACCTTGGTCGGTGGCTCTAAGTAGGTAGTTTTCTCACACCCGGAGCGACGAACGTCAAGCACCGATACACGACGGGTATAGAGATCTGATCTACTCCATACCCTGCGCACTTCGGTTCCCTTGTCCCGCTCCTTCTGTAAGAAGAAGGTTGCGTCAGCGACACTAAAAGCCGCAAAAACCCCTGTAATCTGGAAAACTCTCGCAGTCACCGAGTTCGCTATGGGGAGAATCGAATCAGCTATCTCGGTGACGGTAACCCGAGCAGCCATTCATCCGCGGTATTACCCGCAAATTTTACTACCGAACTTTTTGCGCCGGAACAAATTGCGGCCTACCTGAAGTGCAGATCGTGATCTGGCTTATCGCGATGAAGGTTTCCAGACCCCAGTCAAATTACTGTACCTGTATTATGACGAGGTGATAGTCCGTGCGTAGAGCCTGAAGCATATAAGGATGTATAGTGAATTAGCCATTGTTTCAAGATAATAAAACCAGGCATTGTTATGAAACAGACAGTAGAAACGTTCGTCAGAAACTTGACTAATTGATTATTTCTTACACTGGAAGCCTAACGTCTAAGTTCATGATATTTCGATATGCATACGATTTACTGACATCATTCTCAAGTTATTGTGTCGCTGATACAAGTCAATCACAACCCGCGGTGCTCCTTTGATTTGGACAATCAGATGCGATGATTCAATTTTGATGGTTGCAGGGACTGGAGAAATTCTATAACGAAACAGTGTATGACGTGGCATTCCGGTTCTATCTACTCGTGAAAAGTAATCAACCCATATTTCTCCACGGTACGGGACATAGGTTCGTGATCCGGGCTAAACCATTTGACCAAGGGCATTACTGAAGTCGTACAATACAGATAACTATCGACATAATATACAGAAAGGCAGACATCTACTTATTGTTAGTCCCAAATCCGAATGAGAACAGAGTCCACACTATGTCAAAGACTGAAACATTAAACACTATTGTTTACATTGCACTAGGATGAACTCTTGGTTATGTGAAGACGAATGACAAAATCGTGATTTTCAAGACAGTAATACAATAACTTGTATCTCTGGCTGTTGGCAATCACCGTACAAATGTTTATACACATATAATATGAATGACATACATATTAATAAAAATATTTCAGTAGAGTCACCGACACAATAGTTTTCATCATGTGCTTTGTTCCAGCCACTAATCTTCTTATTGAACAACGAGCGAATAACACTCGGATGAATACTAGATATGAATTATCATTACTCGTAGTCATAAATGAACAGTTCACATATCGATTTTTCCGTGGTACTCATTTGCATTAAATTCTGGTTAAATCTGTGAGTATTTTAAGTCTGTGCATGCTACTTCTAAATATCATTTTCTTGGATATTTCTATCCTCCATATCATTTGGACACCATAATGCAGAAGATAAGCAACCACGCATTCCATTTTGGAGGCAAAATTTATTTTCTACATGGTTCCGAACAGTCGAAATGCAAATGTGCGTCGCCTGGTGGCAAAAACATACATGAATCAGAGTTGTCGTTTGAAAGCTCGGTTATAATCTGAACAGTACAGCCCCCCTCAACTGGTATGCGAGAACCGCCTCGTATGGATGTATAGTGTTCAGTTCCACATGCTCGTATCTACACATACATTTATATAGTATATTCGGTACGGCACGTTTCAGCTTATACTGCTGCAGTAGCACTCGATGAAGGAGGGTCCAGATGTCCTTTGTAAGTGTCTCTCTCGGCTCCGCGCGCTTATAGTGATTACGAATGACCGGATTTTTTACAACTACATGTACATGCGCATAATATATATGTATGCACGTCTATTTTTTGTTATTTTGATTCCCCTCCCCCCCCCCCCCCCCCCCACACCCTTCGTATTCCCAATGGGGGACTCGAGCTTGCGATAGTTGTGTGTATTTTTCACCGATGTGTACATGTGCAGAGGTCCATCAATGATGGGCGGCATAACCTATACCCAGGCAACTACCTGGGTGGGTATATCACACATAGGCGTGACTAAGCCTGCAGCGGGGAGATGTGGTCGGTGATAGCTGTGTCATTCGCCGCCGCAATCATGCGATACCTATTTCCCTTTTCTATTGTATACTCTATATTATCTATTTTTTTCTCTCTTCCTCTCCATCTTTTCTGTTAAGGTTACTTCACCGATATTTTTTACACGGAAGCTTACGCATACCTATTGCACTTATAGGTACATAAATATTTGCCTATATTTATGGTCAATGCACCTACAGGATAGGCGAAAAAGGCTCCTTAACCGCCATTATTTAAAGACAAGTAGCTGGATAAAACATCAATCTCTATACATAGCTCGATTCGGAGAATCTCAGATGCTCCTTTTTTGTGTTTGTAAAAGTAGAGCAAGATGTGCTCATCCATTCAAGTTTACTCTAAATAGTACTCGAGCGTGTGCATGAGGCTACGTAGAAACGTAAAAAAATGCTGTTTTGATTGAGAATTATGGCCCAAAGTCTTTGCGGCATTTGCGAAATTTAAGAGATAACAATCGTGATAATTTGGCACGAAACTAATTTTTTCATAGCCCTATGCTTGCTGGGACGTACTTCGAAATAGCGTGCGGAAGAGTTGTTACATTATAAAATTAAGAAGACAATGTCCAATCAATGAAGTGAACGACGAATGGAGAATTAAAAGCAGACAAATCCACTTCTTATGAAAGTGTTTTGCGTTTTTTTTTTTTTTTTTCTTCGAAAGGTTTCCTTATAGGAGAAGTTTGACTTTAATGCCAGGTTGTGTAAAAAAGTGGCAAGTATATTTTGAAATAATGTATGAAATACACTGTGAGATAACAAAAATGAAAAATTCACCCATTTCATGGTCTACACAGAATTCTATTTGATTGACTACAGACAAATTCTATTTTCTACCCCCATATATGAAGAAATACTGATACGCTGAATCAAAAGATATACAATTCTATCTTATGTAGAATAAAAAACAGACATATGGGTAATTTCACCAAAATTGTGATTTTTCGAATTTCGTTTTTTGGGATTTTTTTCGTTGTTTAATGGAGTGTTGGATAATAATTTCCAATGAGAATTAAGTTTCCACCACTAAATACTTGTTGACTGAAAGTTAATAGCAATGGTGATGACTAAATACTGTCAGACGTTAGTATAAAAAGACCAAACTATTGAGCGACTCACGAAAAACATCATACCACAGTACTGACATAAAATTTGATAACTTACTGTTTTTGAAGTATGTGCACTGCTACAATTCAACAAATGATAAACAAAACGACCACCGATTGTGTGAAAATTTCATCTAATGTTCGACAGTCAAAATTTGAAAATTTGTGCTCTCTCGGTAAAAAGTGCAACTCAGCGCTACCGTAGTAAACGTTAAATATGAAATTCCTCTAGAAAACTTTCGGATATACTTTGTAGACAATTCACCAGTTCCAAATCAGATATTTAATTCATGAATTGCCACGAAGTTATTTGCACGGTACCTCGATTAAACAATGGCGAGGGGTTCGCAATTTAAATTGAAAATTATGGCAGTAAATAGAACAGGGATGTTCAATTTCTTGAAAAGAACAAGCCACGGTACCTACTGCCATTTACTTCCGTTTTCAGATACTTCTACCGCCTAAATGTTGTAGATGGCGAGGTATTTTGATCGAAAACTTTAAATATAATAATAATTCACTGAAAAGATGGAGGATTCCACAACTAATCACGTCCTAGAGACAAAAAACATTAAGGACAAAAATATCATAGTTTCGGTGGAATCACCCATATTCGAAATAATTTTTTAAATCATCTCAAACCTATACTAATGAAAGAAATTTAAAGTTTTTACCATCTGAGAGAGACTAGATCTACTACGTATAATCGCAAGTATATAAACCGTCTAAGTTTTTGACCAACCGTAATGATGTTTTTTCGTTCTATTCATTTTAATTTTATAAGTAAAAGTGGATCTGTTTGCCCTTAATCCTTTGCACTTGTCAGATAATGGTAAAAAATAGCTTTTCTCAATCATTTCTGTCTTGCATCAAATCAGTACCAATTTAGTCCTCACATTTCAGTTCAAATCAACACAGCCCATTTCTAGACACACAGTAAAAAATTTTGCGTCATTTTTAACACAAAAAATTGTGTTAAGCAATTTTAACACAAATTTTGTGTCATTTTAACATAAATTTGTGTCATTTTAACATAAATTTGTGTTAAAATTTTTCTAACACAATTTTTTGTGTTAAAAATGACGCAAAATTTTTTACTGTGCACTCTGTAGTTACTTTCAGTGCCCGAATAAAATCTTGCGGGATATATTTATTATTTCAATACATCACCGGTGCTGACGATGTTATAACTATGATATCCAAATTCGTGAACAAGTTTGGAAAACAAAAAAAAAAAAATTTAATTTGCAGGGGTGGTATCAAACTTGACTAAAAATTGCAGAAGGACCTTTATGAGGAGATGGCTAAGTCTGTCTTCAAAGGAGTGTTGTCACCTGGTAAACCATATACCATTGTGATTTTTTCAGATATACACCTATGTATATGCGCTCTGTTCAAAATAATCTATAAAAATCTGCAGCTGAAATTGACTAATTGTTACCGCATAGTTGAGAAATCAAAGTACCGACTATGGGCGTCGATCCCTTGAGGCAGGAAATATAAATTAATTTCAGATATATAATAATGTGGATCCCAACACGGAGTCATGTTAGGGGTAGCCGTTACGGGGGCGACAATCCCTCACAGCACATAGTATTATACAAACCAGAAGCATATACCTATATATATATAGAACTATATATATATATATAATATATAGTCAGCCAGTCTCCATTCATAACTTTCCTCTATAAATCCTACAATTTCAGAATCATCCGTGCCTAGTGCAGCCCTGCAGGATCCAGACCAGCAGACGTTGTTCGGCGTCGGCATTTTAACGTGAGAGTTTATATGAGTCCAGCTTCCTCTTCTTCTTTTCCTCTTTTACTCTACTAGACCCATTTTCTATTCTCGTCATCAGAAATCTCTTCATGGTGTTCGTTTCCATTTTACAATACTATGAGGTAGGACTTTTTGGTCAACTTATATATATGGCTCATTCTCAGATAACTGTGATTTTTTATGTCGAGTATATTATTTATCATCCAACAGAGTTTTTTTTCATCAAGTGGTTATTAATCTCATAAATCTGATAGTTTTCTACCACCTGCATTAGATATTGGAACATACGTGGTTTCGGATTATTCATAACTGACGAAAATATACTGGAAATGTCAGTACCGTGGCATGTCCGATTCTCATTTTTCAAACTAAATGTATAAATTTCTATCAATATTCGTTTTGTAATATAAGATTAACCTCTCATAACTTAAGTCTAATGTATACTCAATCAAATTGTATTGCAATTATACGAAAATATTGATTGTTCAGAAAAATAATCATCATTGAATCATGTCCGGGAATTTTATTCAATTTTTAAATTTGAAATGTTTACCGCCTAATCGCTATCTTAATTTAGTTTCATTGGCTATCTGGTGTCATTTTAAAGAGAGATTATTGGTGCATTGTTTACAGCTGTGTGTTTATTTGGAAGTTTTAAAAATATGATTAAAGCAATTTGTTTAGTTTTTAAAAAGGTAAGTCATAAAATTACATGTCAGTACCATGGTATTGAAATTTAGGGTTATTATTATGATGTTTGAATTAATTGTACTGAATTCTTATCTGCTTTCACGTGAAACATCAAAATTATTTGGGAAATTATTTCAACTATCCGCATTATAAAGTTAGGTCAATTATAAATCCAAATGTCAGTACCGTGGATGTCAGTACCATGGCAAAAATAAAAAATACTTATTTATTTGTTATTTAATTTAGTTGAAAATGGCTAGAATACTCCGGACGAGACTGAAAGACATACCTGGGCTCCAAAACTTGTGCAATAATAATCAATTAAAAAGAAGAGTGAAGACCCAAACCAAAAAAGTAACTGAATAGGCCAGTAAAAATAGACGTTTTTTTTGGTCAACTTTGCACTAAATTGCTGATCAAATTTTTTTTTTTTATAAGGTTTAGGACCACTTATTGAGTATAAAATAAAAAAAAAAGAATATAATATTATAATAATATAATATAAATATTTTTCAAATATTGTCATAGTTTTTGTTCTGTTATAGTTGTAGTAGAACTACATTACAGGCTTAGTTCTGTGTATAAGTGAAGCAAAAAAACACCCGAAATTACTTTTAATACATTTTTAATTTTAGAAAAATTTAAGTTCTAAAAATCACAATTATCTGAGAATGAGCCATATATCAGTTTTTCTTTTTTATTTCTTGAAGTTGACATACTAAAGAATAGAAATAAGGCTAGAGAGATGCAAAAAAAAAAAATTTCGAGACGATTTTCACTATTAAAATGTAATTGACGGAAATTTATAACTTTTTTTTTAATAGTGAAAACCGTCTCGAATTTTTTTTTTTTGCATCTTCTAGCCTTATTTCTATTCTTTAGTATGTCAACTTCCCGAAAAAAAATAGGTCATTAATATTCATGTTCAGAAGTCGCTCGAAAAGGTCTAAGGTACTCTACTTGGAAACTAAAATAAATCTTGAGCGACCTTTGAATATCAAAATATCGACTTGAAAATTTCAGGATCCTGATCATGTTTATAGTGGAAAATAGTGAAATAACGAGAAAAAAAAAATTAAACAAAAAAAAAGTCGATTTTCGACGTTTTCGGAAATTTTTTAAAATCTTGAGCGACCTCTTAAGATTTTTTTTTTGAGCTGCGCTTTGGAGGGGGCTCTTAAAACATGATAAACTAACATATTTTCGTAAGTGATTCAAAAAAAAAATATTCTTTTTTTTTGGGCCACCCTAATATATATGTTTCTAAAACGTTCATTGAACCAGCAGTTATGGAACACATGAGGATTGAAAGATTGAAAGCAGATAGATAACTATTAGGGTGGCGCAAAAAAATCGTCTCTGTTTGTTTTGATGGCAAAAGTTTTGAATTCTTTCGAAATTCAATTAAATAATATCAACCGACCTAGAATTGGCTGCGATTAGGATCGCCGCTGATCTTCGAATTATCTTCGAGTGGGTACATAAAGCAATAAATGCCTAGTTAGCTGGTTATTACCCACAGCAGACAAGGGCTTGTGGAGGACGGGGATGCTACCCTCAACTAGCATGACGTCGAAGAGTTAGCGAATCCTCCCTCCAGACGCGTGCGGATGCTATCGAATCCCAACATCCCTCATAATCTCGCTGGGGGTGCTAATCTGAGAGCACGATACTCGATAAACCAACGCTGTATAATAATAGCAGCACACTGAATAGGAAACCTATATTATACGGT
The DNA here is from genome assembly GCA_944452935.1 of Rhogogaster chlorosoma. NCBI lineage: Eukaryota > Metazoa > Arthropoda > Insecta > Hymenoptera > Tenthredinidae > Rhogogaster > Rhogogaster chlorosoma. The sequence goes on along the minus strand of OX101800.1, from coordinate 13,751,876 downwards.
TTGATACTTTGATTGCGGCAATAATAACAATTGAATTTTGTAGAATTTGATACATGAGGCGTGAGAATTTCAACTACAACGCTGACTCTTTTTTCTTTTTGTATGCATTGAATAATGAGGAGCTTTCAGTATTTTTCCAACTAGTTTATCTTTCACAATATATGGATTTCTGGATATTTGCACTGATTATACGGGTCACAATATTTCGATTTCTTAATGTCTTTAAATGCAGTGACTGAATCGTCGAAAGTAAAAGCATCGAGTTATTCCTCTTGAATTGTTAGTAGTTTTCGAAGAAAAATGTACAGAATTTTTTCGACCAGATATTGTAACAATGAACTTTCTATCTGATAACAATGAACGTTGTATTTCGTAAAAAGGACCAACTTCAATTCTAATATGTCTATTCTTTCTCTATTCCTATGGCACAGAAATTAAAAATTTGAGCCCTGTTCAACCGTTTTATTCTTGAAATTTTTCATCGCAATACTAAATTGCAAAAAAAATGGAGCGAATCATTCCTCCACTATCGAGTCAAATCTATTATTTCAATGTCAGCAATTTAAAAAAAATTAGCTACCACAACCAAAGTTTTCACAAACGAGTGTAAAATATTCGTGTGACTTTTTTTCTTCAAAAAGTAATTTTTTGTCATAAATCATTTATCGTTTGAGTAAATTGTAACAGTATACTAAAGTTAGAAAACTATAAGAATATAGGATAAGGCATACGTCAATTGTCAAATATCATAGTCTATGACGTTGCACAGTCGTGTCATATAATTTGTATAGAAAATGGCTGCCAGACTGATTCTTTTCTCCTAATATTATATGTCCGAAAACAGTATTACGGGCAGACAGAGCTTCAGATATCGAAGTCTGAAGTCGAGGCTCGACAGGTTGACGTGAGATTGAATCTGTCCCAGACCCGCTAAACCTATTCTCCCGTCTATACCCAGTCTCATACTATTATATACCTACAATATTTAACGTGCCCTGCAGTATAGTCTGCACGATGTCAAATGGTAAAAGCCTTTTTATGGGTAGGTACGCCCTAATGTACATACAGGGTGTCTTGTTTCGGTGATTCCTTTTTATTCAAGGAACTGATGTTGGGCGGCAAATAATGTGAATTGGAGAAATACTTTTTTGAAAATGACTAATCTGAGAATGAGAAAACTAAGTAAACCACTTTAAAAAATTCGGCTCAGAATCAAACACTCCTAATTCTTTTGGAAGCTTCGAAACTTTTGAAACCATTTTGACAGCGATCGCGGGGATTTAGGATATTCTAAAACGGCCCACCCTGTACGTATGGATAGATGTGTGTGCGTGGGTGGATGAGGATAATGTGGTCTGTATATTTTTGTATGTGGGAACGGGAGGCTGGGTCGTGCGGACCTTTATATTAACGGCTTGGCTGACGCAGGTAACTCGGATATCTTAGGAATATCGCGTTTCAAATCTTTGGCTTGTCAATCGAAACGTCAGCGCCGACTTTTTAACTTGTTCCTTTTAAGACCAATCCTATAAACATGTAGGAATACTCGTTGGTTGGGTATAAGTAGACAACCCTGCTACGGTTATTAGCTACAGATTTTCACCTGCTGTATATTACACAATACGTGATATGCAGGATAAACATGGAATCTCGGATTCTCAATGATTATTTTCGCTGATAAACTGTCATGTATAAAATGTTGTTAAGGTTGGTCAGATGTTAGTAGAAAACATCGGTATGAAACGGGCACCCGCACCAATCATACCAAAAATGGTCTTCTTCCGTATATTCCGCAACTGAGCCATTTATTTTTTAGACCGTGCCAATCAAAAGTTGCCAGTATCAAGCTCCGATCTCTATACATATATGCGCAACTTTGGCTCTAACGGTGATCAAAATTGAAAGTGACATTGGTAGTGGGTTTCCGCTAAGATTTTGTCTAAGTTGTGAGATTCCAGGAGATATCCAAGATTCCAAATCATTTCAAAGGTCACAAATCACACTAAAAATTCCAAGATATTTCAAATAATTCCTAAAGATTCCATCTTCCTTACAGTATATTCAATCCCTTTCAAATACGAAACAATAATTTCTGAACGGAATCTTGTCCAGAGTTCAGAAATTACAATACAACGAGAAATGTTTCTTCCCAGTATGCAGAAAGAATGTCCTCAAAAACGGAGATAAATCAAGTAGAATAAGTTGACAACTTTTCATCGGCAAAGTAAAGTGGACCACACTCTTAATATTTGGTCTCCGAGAGGTGACAGCGGGCTATTCTATGTGCGCTTTATATTATATCATCGATAGTGAATTAGTCGATTTAACTCCCTAACACGATTTCCGGCTAGTCCCCCTTGCCGAAGGGGTCAAGGATTTGCGATTATCGCGGTGTGATGCACGCAAGTTATCTCTACTGCACGCAAGGCGAATTGTCCCCCGTTGCTTCTGGCTGAAGTGGGGTGAGAAGAACCCAAGATTAGGGGCCGTTTGACGCGCCGTCGAATCGGATCGTCTTTACCTAGTCCAGTCTAGTATACAACAGGATCGCGTCGCCCTAGTCGTGCTGGAACAGTAGGTATAGTGGTAAGCGTAAGCCGGGGCGTCCCGTTGTCTCGACTGTCTTCTGTCTCCCGTCATCCTCGCACCTGTGGATCCACGGGAGTTTTATCCTCCAGACTTTCACAATACCAGTGAACGATATAGAGGAAACCGTCGCAGGTGTCGTACCATGGATGGCCGAGTGATTGACTCGATTCTCAGGACCACAGAGCCCTTTCGACCGTCGACTTAACGCTCAATTCTATGTATACGATAATTAGCTAAATTAACTGAGGTATAACCATTCGGGTTAAGGGGAGGGACCAGTCGAATTTTACGGACCTGTCTAAATTCTCGAACATCTCCAAAACGGGGGTATCAATCGAATTGTCCTTTCGGCAGCCGATGTTTAACGAGTAATGAGATCGAGTTTTGTTGTAAAATGCATGAAATCTTAATTTTTTTTTTTTTTATGCGTCGAAAAATGCGGGCGGGTGACTTATTTCGACTAGCATCAGTGCCCACGCATCATTGACGCGGACAAAAGTATGTAACAGCAAGTCTATACGGTATGACGAACACACCCATTACAAAACATCTTCGTTCCAAGCAGTAATAACGTGGAAAAGTGCAAATCAGATTTCGTTGTGATTAGCGATTAAAAATTGTTGGGCAGCCATGGTAAATGGTTGGGTTGTCATGGCAATCTTTAGTTTCCGAGATACAACAATGTAGTCCACCATCTGCAGTACCGACGAAACGACTCTGCGCTATCCTTTCTTTCTCGGGCATCTCGGAAACTAAGGATTGCCATGACAACCCAACCATTTACCATGGCCGCCCAACAATTTTTAATCGCTAATTACAACGAAATCTGATTTGCACTTTTCTACTTGATTACTGCATGGAACGAAGATGTTTTGTAATGGGTGTGCTCGTCATACCGTATAGACTTGCTGTTACATACTTTTGTCCGCGTCAATGATGCGTGGGCACTGATGCTAGTCGAAATAAGTCACCCGCCCGCATTTTTCGACGCATAAAAAAAAAAAAAATAAAGTTTTCATGAATTTTACAAGAAAACTCGATGTCATTACTCTTCAAACATCGACTGCCGAAAGGACAATCCGATTGATTACCCCGTTTCGGAGATATTCGAGAATTTAGACAGGTCCGTAAAATATGACTGGTCCCTCCCCTTAAGTAAGAAGTGTTGTACACATTGTATGGCATATCATAAAGAGAGAAATTTTTTTCGAACGATGAAACTTTTTGTCTTTCAACAAGCAGCTGCTTCTATCAAACTTTAATCGACGAAACGGTAGCTTCAAATTGAGAATGAATCAAACATTGAAAGATCCGTTTGCTATAATACATTATTATCATAAATAAAGGTATTGAAGTTTTACATCATCTGAAATCAACACAATTCCATTTATCCATCACAAACAAAAATCTGATACATATCCGCAGTGTTCCTCGATAAATCCTTGTAAACATCTATAATGTCTTATCGCTCGAATAATATTCTTCCTTACTTTCTCATCCCGTTTGCCGGTTTTCAAAAAACAGCCACAATTATAAAAAAATATGTGAAACATAATTGTTAGAGTCAAACGATTTTTTTCATTCTTTTTCTTCACTCTGGAAACGGTATTAAATATTTTTCTGGAAATCTTTATCTATAATCTATGAAATTCCATTTTTTTTTCTTCTGAGGATGGATTCTTGGTCGATTAATTTTCTTAAATCTCTCTCTCTATATATATGACTTCTATATGACTTCATCAGTCAATAACGTCGGCGTTCTTTAAGTGCGTAGTTTCATCCAGCACGATCAGATGAAGCCGTAGATACTCCTAAACCCCGAAATAAAAGAAAAAAAAACAACAAATAAAAAAAAAAAAAGATTGTCGCAACAAACAACAAAAAACAAGCAAAAATAATTTTTTTTGACATTTCAACGTCCCCGCGCACACAGGCTGAAATAGATTTAGCGTGTGATCGCATCGAGCATTTCCCGCGGGTAAAAGAATTTTGCAAGCCAGTCTGGGCCATTGAGGTGAGTGTAGGTAGATATTCCGATTGGCTGTATAAAACGGGTATACTTATACCGATGAAAACGAATTCAGAAAAGAAATGTTGAGAAAAAAAAAAATAAGGAGGAACTGAAAGAGGACTATATCGGGCTTGCTTGTCTGGCGGGGTCCCGAATTCCGATCGTCTTGTCGGTATCCCCGGAAGCCAAATTTGTCGAGCTTTCCACGAATAATGGGAAGCGAAGAATGGGCCTGGTATAGCGTTCGGCACAATGGGGTATATAGGAGAACGGGGAGGCCCTGGCGAGGCCAACAATGGCGGTGCTGACGTGTTTATATAGCTGCTACGGTGGCAGTGAGCCTCCGACAAGAGCGTGTAATTTAGTTATAGATCAGTTTGCTACAGTTTGCCATTTTATTTGCTCCCCATGGTACTCTCTTTCACCTCGAGGTTGTAACTTGTGTTTATCCAGGGAGCTATGATCGATGAGGCACGCACCGCGTTTGTTTAGGGCACATCGGGTGATGCGGCGTAATCTTCTTCGCTATTGCGCACACTGCGCCCTTTTTTACCGAGAACCTCACGTCTGCAGTTTCCCCCTTGCAGTTATAACTTGTTTAAGAACGTTTTTCAGGCATGACAGAGCTACAGAATTCGCAGAAACTCCTATTTTAATCAAAGAAGTATAGCCCAGTGTCTAACATCCTCGAAAGATGCGAAATGAACGAACTCCGATGTCATAAAGACCGCCATTAGTGCTGCGCCCTTGCTGCGACGTTTGTTCGCTCCTTGACAGTTAAATGATTCAAAAAATAGTGTAGACTGCTTATAACGGAAAAAGGCAATACTGTGATCCAGATAAAGTCTCTCGATAAGTACCCAGTTTAGTATAAGTAGTGTTCTATGGTACTGATACGAATTATAAGCACGATCATTTAGGAGAATTCCGAATCCAATGAGCATTTAGAAATTATTGAAAATTTTTAATGCACTCATTGACCTGTCGCTGTTCGCGTGGCTTGTCGCCAAGTCCCTTTGCTGCGATAAGTAGGTACTAGTGTAATGCGTTAAGTAGGTGTACAAGAAGCAGTCTTAGAGCCCGTGTCCATCACCTATGCGAGGCTATACAGTAGACGCTTATAACAAGGCTAATCCAAATCTGCGACATCCCTGAAAGAGCGGAAGTATTTCGGTGCATTGTACTGCAGTGTGTCGGTCCAGGTTTAAATAATTTGTACATTAAAATCTACAGAGAGGTACATGAACAGATAGCTGCAGAATTTAACTGTGCGTCATAGTAGATACACGAACTCATAGAGCTCGTCGTTGAACGCCAGATTAACCAATTTAACTATTAAGCTCGGGTTAAGCCAGGATTTGTGGCTTAAAGCGCTGATGGTGTTTGCACCGAGTGCCATTAGATTTAACCGTTTCCGTCGGCTTCGGATATATCTGCAGGTAGAAGTCCAGGACAGAATGTGGAATTACGTACTGCACTGCTGCAATAACTTGACGTACCTGTTTTTGCAAGTGGGGTTTCTGTTTTACCTAGCCTCTATATTAGGCTGGCCCAAAAAAAAACAATATTTTTTTTTTCGAATTACCTACGAAAATATGTTAGTTTATCATGTTTTAAGAGCCCCCTCCAAAGCGCAGCTCAAAAAAAAAATCTTAAGAGGTCGCTCAAGATTTTTAAAAATTTCCAAAAACGTAGAAAATCGACTTTTTTTTTTTTAATTTTTTTCTCCTTATATCACTATTTTCTACTATGAAAATGATCAGGATCCTGAAATTTTCAAGTTGATATTTTGATATTTAAAGGTCGCTCAAGATTTTTTTCAGTTTCCAAGTAGAGTACCTTAGACCTTTTCGAGCGACTTCTGAGCATGAACATCAATGACCTTTTTTTTTTATTTCTTGAAATTGACATACTAAAGAATAGAAATAAGGCTGGAGAGATGCAAAAAAGAAAACTTCGAGACGATTTTCATTATTAAAATGTAATTGACGGAAATTTATAACTTTTTTTTAATAGTGAAAACCGTCTCGAAATTTTTTTTTTTTTTTGCATCTCTCTAGCCTTATTTCTATTTTTTAATATGTCAACTTCCCGAAAAAAATAGGTCATTAATATTCATGTTCAGAAGTCGCTCGAAAAGGTCTAAGGTACTCTATTCGGAAACTGAAAAAAATCTTGAGCGACCTTTAAATATCAAAATATCAACTTGAAAATTTCAGGGTCCTGATCATTTTCATAGTAGAAAATAGTGAAATAAGGAGAAAAAAAAATTAAAAAAAAAAAAAGTCGATTTTCGACGTTTTTGGAAATTTTTAAAAATCTTGAGCGACCTCTTAAGATTTTTTTTTTGAGCTGCGCTTTGGAGGGGGCTCTTAAAACATGATAAACTAACATATTTTCGTAGGTAATTCGAAAAAAAAAATATTGTTTTTTTTTGGGCCACCCTACTCTATATATTGTATACGTTTATCAAACACATTTACTAATTGTATGCCGCAGGATAAAGTGATCCGCTCGTCAATGCAAAGAAGCTCAAATTCGGTAGCTCAAAGCATATTTCTCAATACCTACCCATGATAAGCACACAATTCATAATTCATAATTGAAAGAAACGCATAGCAGTACACTCTTTCGGCATAGACTGAAATGAGCTACGCGGGCAGAACATAGACCTCGTGGTTTATCAGCTACATGCATATTCTAACACGGGTCTTTGTTAAATTACGATATTTTCTCAACAGCTACATGTACACAAAACGCAATTGATTCTGAAGGATATGAAGTTAGCTCCACAGTCTTCTGTCTCTTTCTTCCTCTATGTAGCCACGAAGGATAGAAAGAGACCGACGACTGTGGTGCCAACTTCATATCGGTCAGAATCAAACACGCCATATATACCTACGCGTATAATTAAGATACTCATGTACAATTAGAATTTGAGATTCTGATCAAAGATGTACAACCATTAATACGTGACTATTCGCTTTTCCACCTCAAAAGGTATTCAACGTAAAAGCCGGAAATGGAGAGACAAGTTGAGTTGTGGTTTCAACAATAAGTAAGTCAGAGTTGGGCAAAGTCGAGAAGGTTACGTCTGCATCAGACGTAGAAAAGTTTAATAAAACTCTTCCTAAAATACGGTTACCGCCCCGGAAATCTCAGTGCTCACGCGGGCGTATTAAGAGCACAATACATGTCCGCGTTGCGGTGCAGTCTCTTGTGCTCTATAATTTAACTAGAGTGGATGAGGCATTGTAAAGGCAATTTACTAGGCAATGCTCCACGCCCATGACCGCCTCCCCAGGGTCGCCCCGGAGGCTTCCTTGCATAGTGCCGTAAATTTCGGGAAGTATTCGGAACCATCGTGTGCACAAGACTGACCACAAACGGCAACAATAATTGTTGTGTAATTGCACTGTTGATCTACACAATACAAAGCCGTGGTGTTTCATGGTGTTCGAAAATCTCTTCAAGATTTGCACTTCAATATTGCTGCAAGTTCATTTGGTTGATCGGAATGTAATCCCGTCAATATTTGGCAGCATTTAACGATGAGGTATTCGGTACCCAACGGTGATGACCATCTATGGACATGAAAAAAATCTTATCAGAAATCGGCTTTTCAGCTCTATCTCAAGAACAGAATAAATAAAACGGATTCGAATCATCGTTCACTGAATACATAAGATAGCCAGTTTTGATGTGGACATTTATACCTTGCAATTCCGTGCACCGCGTTTAGTCTCATTGATTTACTTTCAAGAAACCCACATGTTTTTTCATCTCATTTTTATCCCAAGCCCATTTTTGGTAATTCAGACTCCATGATACAGGTATACTTCAACTACTGTCTTCGCCGACGCTGTGAGATATATTGTTATAGCCGCTGTGAGCCGGACCGTGACTCGTTTCCAAGGTGACAACGAATAATTCAGATCGTGGTGTAGTGGGGTGTCTCATGGGTCGGTTGCTTCGGTTATATTTCTGTTCCTTTTTCACACTCTCATGATTCTGCTGTTATAACCACTGTCCAAACTTTCGGCTACCTCCTGATCCGAGTCATAGGCGATCCTTATATTCGTTTCTGGCAGAAGCTGCGTGCACAGAATTGGCAGATAGCTGCAGCATGAAGAAACGTACACATCGGTGTAATCCCTACAGTGGTGAACAGGATTCCCTTATTCCTATACGCATATCTTTACACATATATGTACGTTATATTCACACCATGGACAGAAGTGTGCATGTGTATATAAGTATAACGCATGTGCGTATATTATACATGCGGCAACATGGGACACTATACACATATATTGCAACCAGCCCTGTTGGCCCTCTAATGATGATCTACGGTCCGCTACCGCGCACCGCTTTCTATAAGCCTCCTAATTTCTACGCTATAAATTCGTCCGTCACCCGGCTATACCCTATACCCCCTGCCGCCTACCACTCTTTCCATAGCCTCTTTCCCTGACCCCATGCCTCCCGCGCTGTGCCACTGTGAGTATACGTTGATGTGTGGGAATATGAGTACGCACACCACTATTTTTAATATTTATATGTATATTAATTCGAATCATTCGTTAGGTAGGTAGGTAGTTGGGTAACATACATACCTACCAAATGCAACATTTACTACTTGCCTATTTTCAAGTAAGGGTCAGAAGGTCGTTCCTCTGATTAGACACATACCGCTGACTGCCCAAACCAGGTATATCTATCGACTACTGGTATATCCATAATTATCAGATACCTGATACGGCGGATATTTGACAATATGAAAATGTGCCCGGCATTGAAAAAATTCCTGGATCTGAAATTTTCAGAAATTTCTCTCAAAAGACACAATTTCCAAACTCCGGATTGACTCAACTGTATCATATTTGTAGACGCATGGGTGTACATAAGGGTGGTCCTTATTTGGGGTAAAAAAAAAATTCATGCTAGAGCCCCTCCAATTGGTTCAAAATGGTGAAAAAATAACTCGCTAATTTTTTTAGACTTTTATTTCATTTCCGTCGTCTCCCTATTTTAGGGTGAAATTTCAAAGTATTCAAAAACATACGTATATTTACTATATTCCAGATTGAATGGTATTTGAAGGTTAAGCGAAAGCAAAACACTCGTAATTTCGAGTATTCCGAAATCGAACATCATGTACTATAATAATTTGTATTACTCAACATAAAAAAATTTCGAGAAATTACCTCAGTTTTTGCACTTCGATGACTTTGATGATACGCAGCACTGTCATGCGAGTTATTCGATCATGGTGCGGAATAAATTAATGCCAATCTTCTATTTAAAATAATGTTTAGTCTATATTTCAATGGAAATTCGCGTATTTTTTCGTCAAATGTTGAAATATCTTGGTTTGCTTACTAGTTGTTTCTCGAATTTTCGTATTTCCAGACCTATTGAATTGTGTCATATATGTTTCTTCTAAAATCTAATAATTTTTTGTGTTGAAAAATACGAATTATTATAGTACATGATGTTCGATTTCAGAATACTCGAAATTACAAATTTTTTGCTTACGCTTAACCTTCAAATACCATTTAATCTGGAATAAAGTAAATATACGTATATTTTTGTATAATTTGTAACTTCACCCTAAAATAGGGAGACGAAGGAAACGAAATAAAAATCTGAAAAAAATTAGAGAGTTATTTTTTCGTCATTTTGAACCGATTGGAGGGGCTCAAGCATGGATTTTTTTACCCCAAATAAGGATCACCCTAGTGTACGTAGCTAGGAAATTGGATTTATGGCCATTTTTTAACTCCTGAATGTTTTGTCGCAGAGACGAACTGCATGCGGGAAATAATGTGTAGGTATTTTCAAATCTTTTTTCTCGTATGGTCTTAAGGTATTATGGGACGTATATATTCCCAACCAAAAGTGAGTCGCGGTGAAAATATTCAACACTTCGCGATAAATCTGAAACAATTAACCATAACCAAGTTGATAAGATAATTCGTTTTGAATGATAATAATGCCAAAAAGTTGTTGATAAATTCTTTAAACAAAAATTTGTGTAACAAATCTCTAGTGAAATTTTTGTTTGTTTCATATAACATGAATTCATTGATTTTTCTGAATACCTATGAATTTTTTTAGAATTTTCGGCGATTTTTGAATATTCCGTTCTACAAACTTTTTTAACGTTTTTTTTAATGAAACTATGCGTTCCATGCCTTTAAAACTTCTCCAGTGTAATGTATAACCATTTTACGAAAACCGACCCAAATTTCAGGACTTTTGATCCATTCTTCAAAATTGAAAAAATGGATTTTTCAAAATCACTGAAAATTCCAAAAAAATGTATAGGTATTCAGAAAAATCAACAAATCATTTTAGATGAAATAAAAAAAATTTCACTCGAGATTTGTTGGACAAATTTTTGTTCAATCAATCTATTAACAACTTTTTGATATTATTATTAATTAAAATGAATTATCTTACTAACTTGGTTATGATTGACTTTTATTCAGATTTTTATCTCATCGCTAAGTGTTCAATATTCTCACTGAGACTCGCTTTTGGTTGGGAATATATACTTCCCATGATACCTTATGGGGGTTGGACACTTCAAATCAGTACATTTGAAATTAATTTCATCAGGCGATCATCTCTCATCAAATCATTATAACATTCATTTACTTGCATCCTGAATAAAAACTTCAAACATTTGATGAAAATATATAGGTATGGAGAAAATTTCAGCAATTTGTTTCTTTGATTTTTTCGTACTCGTAACGTAAGAAATTCTCTATCCGTAGAATTTTTCAGACTTTGTAACGAAGTTTTGATGTAAAATATGGCGTTCAAAACAAATCATGGTGTTCCACGATTTACAAACAAATTTTTTTTGTTGAAGTCTTTCAACAAGTTTCAGACAAAAAACAAATCTTTACTATAGCATGATCATACATTGCCTATACAGAGTTCCGTGACTGTCGGTATTATATAATTTCATACAAATTCTTCTACTCAACCCATCTGCAGCGCGATCCAGGTTTTCCAATTAATTTTCGTCGTCGTCCGGAATATCAAACATTCCACCGGGTTACCGCTCACCACCTCCGCTAGTCTCTTTCCAGCAATTACCCCAAGAGTGGACCAAGTCCCTATACATGTTGATTATAGTTGCGCATACCGTGGTCTCGTGGGGCAGGATGCGACCGCGGGTCGATAAGACCCTCGCTGAAGCTCCGAGGCCCAAGAGAATGGGGCGGGGCGTCGAATGCTTGTAAGGAAAAGCGCGCTGCTCATTAGACGAGGAGTTAGCCTCGGGCGGGACTCGACTAGGTAACGCATAGCAACGCGCGCAGCTTTTATATGGATTTTTTCAACACGCATGCGCCCTGATCTCACTGGGTATAGGTCACTCACTTTCCTGAGAGGGACTTGCGCGAGTTTGTTGATGATGAAGGAAGCCGAAAGAAGAGGATAGCTTGCGATATCCGACGGAGAGTGGGTACACATACTCCAGGAGATATTTCACCTTCGAGAAGTACATCTCATGAAATATGAAGGAAAGAATTGTCCAGCTCGCGAACGAAGCTGTGAAGATATGTTTCTGATTTTTTTTTTTTTGAAATTTCTAATTACCTTCAGAAGTGTTCTGATAAAATCATCAAAATTGTAACCCTCTAAGAGTATTATGAGCGATCTTGCAAAAAAAAAATTTGGACATTTTGAGTTAGTTCCAACGAAATTTTGAAAAACAAAAATTCAACTTCGGAGATATTTCTGTTAAGAAATTTGTCTGAAAAATGGTAGGAATCTTTTCACTCGACTCGAGATCATAGTTGTACGAATGCAACTGAATCTTATCAAATACATAATATTCTGAATATTTTCAGACAAACTTACCAATTTCGATAATTTTTTAGAACAAGATTTACAAGAAAAAAAAATTACAGTTTACGGAAATACAAGGACCCTTTTGAATACCGAAGTGAAAATGTAGCCTTTATCATGAAAACAACAGCACTTTTGTGAAGGAGTAAATAAAGTGTCTTCGAACTTTTAAAAAGCATTGAATGGTAAAATTAAATTTGTGAAATTGTATTCAGTAAGCATACAATGAAGCTCGTGAGTTTCGATATCTCTCATTGGATATTTGTGAGAAGAGTGCGGTTGAAAAATGCGGAACCCGCACAGAATTGGGTAGTTGTATGGATTTTTTTCTCTATATTTGAGTAGTTTAGAAGAAAATAATTGAATCGAATTTTTTCATTTTTCAATCGAACAAATATTGAAGTTGATACAACGGATTGAAAACTTCAACATTGTGACGTCACCCATGTTGAGATATGTCTATATCTTATATTGCGAAAACTGAAATATTCAATTACCTCTAACCTTAGTGATTGCGATTTTCAACAAATAACAAAAAATTCGCCCCAATTATTTTTTCTTACTCTACGTTAACCGCATGTGAAAATGAAAAAAAAAATCGATTCACAAACCCAATTTGTATGCTGCGGTCTTCGGATTGTAGCTAAACCTAGTTTTCCACGTCTGGAAATAGCCTGCAAAACGATAGATTGAAAGGTTGTAGGTAAGTATATGGTTGGGCAGTAGCCAAGAAGAACAGTGGAGGTAATCCGGTCGGGCATATCGCCGGTGTTTACCTACTCAAGGTTACTTAATACCACGAAGACCTGGGCTATGGTGCGACAATGAAAAGTGGCGATGTGATGCCTGAGCGGTACTGTACTCCAGGAGGCTAGCTGGGGTTTTCCCCTGCACCGGTTCCCCGGGGACAACTAAGTAAGAACCGTGCGCGGGACCCCCCGCGTTACCATTGTGTTTCGAAAGAGGCCCACCAACGGCAAACAATGCCACTGCGGATGAAAGGCACAACCATAAAGCGTGATTAATTTTTTAATCATTGTCCTTTTCGGTTATCTGCGAGCATTCAAAGTGCGTGCGGTGTTGGTTCGGTTTTATGGCTTCCGGTACACCATACCGCGAAGGTGATTAGCTTGTTATTAACTGAGCTGAGTAGCTAGGTAGGTAGTTAGGTAGGTAGGTAAGGTCTATCATCACCACTACTTATACCTGAATACCCCATTCAGAAATTGGCACCATTTATCAGCTACAATATAATACATGATCATGACGCACAAGCCGGTGTGCAGGAGATAACTTATTTTTTCACTGGGTCAGGAAGCCAGGTAAGAATAATAAGCGCAGCGCACAAAGGCGATTGGTGCTTCGATTTTGCAGTAAAATCAGCTGCACTTTTATTTATACATTGAAAGCAATCTGAAATTTGGTTACTATAAAGTTCCAAAAGCCTGGAAATTGTTGTTGGAAATAGTTGTTTATTATGCAAAATCGATATACAGCTCATAAAACATCCCAGCTAGTATGGAAGATATTTCGAGACACTATAGGCACACAGTCAAGTCGAAGTTTTTTTTTTCACATCAAGAGATATGAGTTTTTGAATGAGAATTTTTTTTTCACATCAAGAGAAATTCCAGAAAAATTGATTCTCATTGTCTAAGTCTTTTCATATACCTAGCTATACATCTTCTACGGATTGTAAACTCAGTTTGCCAAGAATTACGTCTCTCCAAGTGGTGAACACATGATATCTCAAGATCAACTCGGTCGATTCGCATTTATTTTGTTGTTGTGTGGGGATTCCATAACTAACAAATGATGAAGCGGATTTTGGATTAGAAATTTGGCTAAGCGGATACGAACAATGATTTATTTTTTCAAAGACAAGAAATTACTGATGTTTTCTATGACCAGCAATTTCTTTTCCTTTGAATTCGTTTCATCGCATTGTAGATAATGTCTGCGAGTTTCGGGCTTCAACGGATTCTTCTGTTTCAAATTAGTTTCTACATATTATACACACTTAAACGTAATTTTTTGTCAATAAAAAAAAATATCACTCAATTTTACTTGCTTGATTACGATAATTTATTTAATTTATTTTGTTGAAATATATAATTTAAATAATATATTTGATTTCTAAGTACTTTAAATTACTAATACATAAACAGAATCGGCCCGGGGACACGCCAGGGGAGAGATGTTTTCCGACTTTGAGATGAAATTGTGACTAAATCAAATAAAATTAAGAAATGAATTTGAGTGACCACTTACATGAGCACGAGTTCTAAGAGATAATTACATTCTTTTTAATAAATTTTTTAAAAAAAGGTGATTTTTCACCGTGGACGTCGAATTTACCTCTTAACTGAGAATGACCCATATACCAGAAGCGATGCTCATATGATCATATGATCGATCGAGTTACGCCCTCAATCGACCCAGTTTCTTAATAGCCTAATGATCACTAAACCCTTGAAATGTTTCTCTTTCAATTAGGCAACTCATATATATTCATCTGTATATATATATATATATATATATGTATAAAGTCACGTTGATTGGTATGCCTGAACGATAAAATATTAGCTCACCGTATATCGAAATGAACAACAATTATCATCGTCTATCGAATGGGATAATAAAAAATAATTGTCCTGCAGCTGGACAGCACGGTTATGACGTAGATACACTGAAAAACGGTCCGGTATCCTTTTAGCAGGGATCACAAGGTCCAGGGAGGTTAATTACATGCCACCTAACACGACCGGTGTAGTGAAATATATCCAAAGCTTATAATTATTAATTTTAACATAAGTATACCTATTATATTTAGCTGCATGTGAATCGACTGAAGGATCATCACTTCCGGATGCATTAAGTCTACGCATGCATATATAGTACGCCCTCTTAACCCGGATGACTTTGTATGAATCGTTTAGGACTCGTGTGGGTGAAATCAATCGCTCAATTTGAGCCTCATCCGTTATAAGCGGATCGAGTGAGTCGACTGACCTTTTAACGGATCCTGAATGCATACGCCGTGTACCAATATACACTGGCGAAACCAGATACAACGTAGTAATGCCCCCGCGCGTGTAAACACCTCGATCTCTTCTATTCCTGCGCCTTTCTCGCAGGCTGGACTACACAGGCTCTCAACTACTTGCCTAATAGTATAGTAGCTAGTTTATTTAGCCGTTTAGCACCTTATGCCCCCCGTCTGCCCTGTCCTGCCCACAGATGCGGACGCCACGTTTTACTCCATGGATAAGCTCTTTTTAAAGACTTCGCGTCCGGCTTAAGTACTTCGCCATAGAATACTTCGGTGCAACGTTTCTTTCCCGCCGTGACTTCATTTGAACTCTAGACTTTCGAGTCTGCACCGATCAGCTTTATTGGTTTGTGTGTTTTTCGGCTAACGAGCAATCTATTGAGGCTGTTTTCAGAAAAAGGCTTACAAACCGAATCAACATTTTGGAAAAAACGCTTCTGGGAGTTAGCTTACAGGTCGATTGTTAAAACCTAGTTGTCTTGTCAAGTACAGCTTCTTTCTTTTGCACTACTATCGCTGCAATGATCTCCTATATTACTATTTCAAGATGTTTTTTCGAAATATGTAGGATCGTCCGACTACCCTGATCCTAACATTCAATATTTCTGGGTAAAAATTTCGGGCTAGTCGAAATGAAAGATGATAAATCGAATAAAGCATTCCTAATTTATTCTATATCGTGAGCAGTTGTAGCGTAGTGTTCCCGGGAACGCCGGCGCCTGCTGCAGAGTCCGTCGGCCATTCATGTTAACCCCCCACCTCACGTTGAAAATCCCCACTTTGGCCGGCCTCCGGAGGAGGGCGAAGGGCCCGACGAGCTTATTAGGGCCCACGCGGTGGGGGGAACTAGCAGTTTGCCCCTGAGCCATCCAGCGCAAGGTGTTTCAAGGCTAGATCAAATTTCTAACGCTTAGTGCGGTACCCGGTTCGGCGTTTGTTTGTTGTTACTTGCAAACCTCTGCAATAACCGATGTTATAACGAGCAAGTTTCGAAAAGTAAATGGTGCTTGGAAATCAATAGCTCATTTTGTGACTGATGCCGATTCTAGTTTGTGAACAATTGTTTAATACCGTTTTATCGGAACCCCAAACAGTGCCTGTGTGGTTAATTAGTCTTCACTGCGATTGCGCTCAGACTGCTGTTACTAGTCATTACCAGAAGTGATACGATCAACAGTGTACCAGTACACGATCAAGGAATATATAAATATCTTACCGGTCTGACCGTTAACTGGTGAGTGTTTTCTGTCTGATGAAATATCGCTTTGTTAATTAAAACCTAGACTTGTATTATTATATACATATAGTCAATCATGTGAACAGTGCCGGATTTACAAATTTGCCGCCAGTAGGCTGTTCAATTTTTGCCGCCCCTACTGACCTCTGAAATTCGATACCCTTATTTTTTAAATTTACAGGAATGATTAATAAAAAACAAATGAGTAAAAATTACTAAATTTAAATTGTAATATTGAAACGCTATTGGAATATTTTAAAAATTCATGCTTACAAAAATATATTTTACGGAGCGTTTAGTGATTTTTCATTTTTTTTTTTTTTTTTTACAAATTTGTCGCCCCCTAAAATTTGCCGCCCTGGGCTCCAGCCTACTTAGCCTGCTGGTAAATCCGGCACTGCATGCGAAGGGCCTTTTGAGATCAGTGAAATAAAACGTCTGTTAAATCGGTCAGGCTGTGATCGGTGCCCGAAATCGATTAACGAAGTAGTATATTTCAAAGATCGGTAATTGTCTTTCGAAAATAAAATCGACAGTTAGAAGATATCATCGTTGAGTGATTTTTAGAGGAAAACTGGTTCGTCGCTGAAGATTTTTGAGAGTCGGAGGAATAGATTGAAAAATGTGAAAACGTGCGGGTTCATATAGACAGTAAGAATTCTAGGTCCTTGCCGACAATAAGGTCCGTGTCGCCGGGCTTCTTTCTTGTTTTGTATTCCCAGTCTTGGTAAGGTCGGCAAGAGGAAAAAGAATGCTAATTTTCTTATAGTCTGTGGAAGGCGTTACGCTCAAAATCTCACGTTCCGTCGGACCAACAATCGTCTTTCCGTTATAGAGGTAAAGAATCGACCAAAATCTAGTTTCATCTTAAAGCTGAAGCTCGATATTGAATTCACGCTTTCGCATGAAACAGAAAATGAATTTTTAGCATTGCTTTAATATTTACAAAAGAAAAAAGGAAGATAAAAAGGAGAGAACAAACATACTATATGCTTAGCCTCATTAAAATTCCAATTGGCTTTGTGAAAGCGACCGTGACTTACGTCAAGATTTTTTTAAATATTCATTTAGTTGATAATTTCTGTTCTTTCTCAAAAATTGAGTTATAGACACAGATATGAATAAGCCCGAATTAAATCTGACAAGTAATGAGTAGACTTATCGTTAGTCAGTTCTCGGCACGGAGAAGTTTATGGAGTGATGAAGGCGATCGACAACTTAATAGCGGATATTACGTGATAATTCATTGCGCAGCATTTGCTTATTGCTTGTTTAATTTACCTAGCAAAATGTATAGAGGAAAGTATACCCAAATACAGAATAGTATTCATGCAGTGAGTGCGATACTTAAGTGAGTAAGTGAGAGAGAAGATGGTCGCGTATTCCGTCTTGAATTGATCGTTGAGAAACAGTGGTATTCCATATCATGGATACTATTCCATATTTGGTCACTTTCCTCTATTATCTTGACTCTGTTTATCCACAGGTCTCCCAAATCTTTTCGATCTTCAATTTTTTTTGTTTATCAATAATATAACAAATTGTAGTGAAAATAACTATAGAATTGGAAAATACCGCTGCAACAGAAAAGGACCGCATCGCGATTGTTTCTTTTTTTTTTTTTATCATTATTGCGGTCACGCGTGTAGTTTACCTGCACGATCACAAGAATTACTTTTTTTTGTGGGTATCATGTGATTGGATACTTGTGGGTAAGGTTTGTTAATATTTACAGTTTAAACCGAGGTCTACCACAAAAATTTCAACATACCTATTATAATTGCCAATGAACGTTAAACACTCTCTGCTTAGTTAAAATCAAAAAACTCCGGGGTTCTATACTACCCCTTTTTGAATTTGAAGCTGCGGCAAAAAATCGTGCGACTCACGATCGAATTGTTTTATTAATATAATCATGGATCGTTTTTTTTTTTTTTTTTTTTAAATTCATTTTTAATGATAAATATAATCAACCAAAATCAATTCCACGGCCGACGCCCAGCCACTCCGTTGTGGCATATTCATCCCCCAAATTTGATACCGCCCAATACATATAGGTATATACAGATAACTACTCATAAATAATAATTGCCACTGCGGATGCAGAGTTGACGGTATAGCGATAATAAATTTACGGGAAAACAGCAGACGAGTAATTTGAAAATTTCATTGTCAGTATTATGGAATAGGTTATCTATCTAGTCCTGCGATCACTGGAAAACAGAAAACTATACTTTGGACTGGAACACACACAAATAGAATGATAAACCAAATAGAAAAAAAATTGAAAGAAAACTACAAAATTACAATATTGGTAATCCATAAATTAATCGATCTAAATAGCAGTCTGAATTATTCAATGAGCCTTGAATACCCTGAATTGGAATGATTTGTTGACCGGAAATTTGCCAGAGAATATGTTACAAGCTTCATAAATGACCGAAGTACCTCGACTTCTGATTTCGAATCAGTTTGTTCTTATTTTCCTGCTCTTCGAGGACTAATATTAAGCTGATTTAACGTGCGAAACAGAGAAATCATGCAATAGATTTCTTAGAAAAGATATGGGAAAATATTTTGTTGTTTTCGATAATAAAATAATGAATGAGATCGCGTTTTTTCAGCTAAAACTATCGACAATTTGTACTGTTTTAAATCTTGGCACGTTGGAAGATTAGCAATAGAAGGAATCTGTAGGTAATATTTCAGCCAAGTGTGTCAAACCAATTTTCATTTATCGAGCTGAAAATAATGATTACTAGATATGTAGGTAATACTGACATCTTTTTCGATTAAGTTACAACCGTTCAGCTGCAAAAAGCATAAATTCAGAAGTAAATAGTAACTTCTCAATATTTTAACGGCTGTTGGATTCTCATATATCTTTCACTTAATTAGAAAAACTTAAGGTGCGATTGACAAGAAAATAATTCAAAAGTTTGATAAAGCAATTACGAATGTGTTCCAGTTCATTCAATGGACCTATCATAGTAAATGGTTTGAAAAATAAATGAATGTAAAAATACAGAAAAAAATTGCTGAAATTTTAGAATACATATTTCCAGTGTGTCCGACATCTACATCGAACGAGTACTCGTGTCCATTTTTCCAAAATTTTTCGTCCAGCTTTTTATTTATCTTACAACCCAGGCGAATAAACGCTTGTTCTTCATAAACGCAGTTAATGGTGTATATCTTAAAAGGATGTAAACATATGCAAGTTTCTATAGTTTTTGTGTTTCAATTACATGCGAAAAGTCTAAAAACTGATTTCCGTCTGTCTCTTAGGTGGAGCAGTACGAGAGGTACGTCGGGACGAAAGGCGGAGGTGCCGACGGCGACGACATCGACGCCGACGTGTCTTGTACTACGGGTTCACGACGGTCTGTGGAAGACGGTCTC
The DNA here is from genome assembly GCA_944452935.1 of Rhogogaster chlorosoma. Taxonomy (NCBI): domain Eukaryota; kingdom Metazoa; phylum Arthropoda; class Insecta; order Hymenoptera; family Tenthredinidae; genus Rhogogaster; species Rhogogaster chlorosoma. The sequence continues at coordinate 13,731,719 of OX101800.1, read as the reverse complement.
GACGCGTTCGCTAACTGCAGGGATCGAAGCGGGTGGTGGCTCAGTGAACATCGCAAAGACACAGCCACCGACGGGGATCAGGAACAGATAAGAAGCTGCACCGAGGAACGGCTCGACAGGGGCGCTGCAGCGGTGGCGGGGGACCTGGCGTGCCTTGCGGGCTACATGGCGGGCTACCTGAAGGCGGCGGGGGCTACTTGCGCCCCTACCGGAAGCCCCCAGTACCATCCCCACGGACACCCTGGAATGGGAGGTCATCCACACCCCGGAGCACCTCACCCCTTCGCTCTCGCTCCGCATCCGCATCCACATTCTCATCCCCTGGACCATGGACTTGCAGCGGCCTTCCCTCAAGGTGAGTCATTGAAGTCATTTGAGTCGAAGATTATCATTTTTTTTTTTTATAAACCCTCATAATTTTTTGGAGTTCAAATTCGAGGTAGTTTCAGTGCTGAGATCGGTACCTACGTTTGTAATTAATTTCATTAGGTGATCATCTCTCATTAAATATTTATCACGTCCATTTACCTGTAAACTACTTCTACTTCCATTTGAATCTCCGTGCAAAAAATATAAAATTATAGTCAAATGCTCGGATATGAATGTTTCATTTCGAATTGTTTTAACACGTATAAAAATCTATTCGATTCAGTCGGTTCCATTTTACGTCTGCTAATTTTCTTTAGAAACCCATTACTTACAACTTCACCTTTGCAAATTCTATTTATAATGTTTTATTGTTGAGTATTTCATTTTATAATATTGTAACGATGTAGATTCTGAGCAACAAAAAGCAATATCATACTGACTATTGAAAAGAAATATATTTTTTGTGGTGGAGTTGTAGATAATGGGTTTCTGAACAAAATTAGCAGACGTAAAATGAAATCGACGGAATCTCATAGATTTTTATACATTTTGAATCACTTTGAAATGAAACATACATATCTGAGCATTTTTTTTATAATTTTTATATTTTCTGCACGGAAGATTAACGGGAAGTAGAAATATTTTAAAAGTAAATGAATGTGATGAATATTCAATAAGAGATTATCGTCTAATAAAATTAGTTACAAATGTACTTAGATACTAGATTGGTTGACTACTATAGAATGGTGGAGAGCCCCTAACGTCGCGATGATTACAAGAAAATAGTATATTTCGTATCAAGGGCGTAAAATTTATACCCTCGTGTGATCGCCGTGACCACGGCATCACACAAGGGTGTAAAGTATGACGCCCGTGTTGCGAACGATATTTTTCGATGCAGTTCGCGTAAAATTTGATTTCATTCTAGTAGAACAAGTTGTAAAATCGGATTTTACGCCCACTGCAATGATAAATATTTTGTTCTCAGTGATACGTGCTTCTATTTACGCCCCGTACATATTTTTGAAAACCTTCCACCGTTCTAGAAGTATTAAGGAGTAAAATAATACACCGCAATATTGCTTCTGTATAGTATATATATTTATAACGGGAAACCCATATTACGGTCTTCCATCATTTTTCGAGCCTGTTCGGTGTCGAACCACCGACTTTTAGTTCACGCAGTCTTTTGTTTCTTGACTATTATTGAACAACGAACTTTCTACTATAATCTTTGATGTGTCTTCTGGCCCAAAAACCCATCGTAGTAAAGAACGGTTATTTATTATAGCCCAGTCAATAGAGACTGAATTTATAGGGTCGTAATGCAAAATTCTGAATAAGTTATTTTATTGTTGCATCCGTTTTATTAGCAGATAAGGAGCTTAACTTCAAGAATGAGCCCCCCCCCCCTTTGTGTGCGTGTAAGTCGCCATCTTGAAACACGCGTTTTATATCATATTTCGAAAACGGCTGACTTTAGGACGAAAAACATGGAGACCTTTTTTGTAGATGATTGAATGCCGCAACTTTGTTATTGGAATCTTTTTTTAATTTAACTTATCGTTTTTTAATTACAGCTCATTTAACGTCGCAATCTGGTTTTTACCCCTCAAACTCCCTTAAAAATTGATGTACTGATAAAATTCTTAGTATCTTTTTCATTCGTTATTAAATTTCCTACAAATTTTGTATATCACTTTTTTTTCACAGAACCAATCCTTTAGAAGCTATTAACTGTTGAATATGGCGCTATCTGAATGAATGCATGGAAATAGATAAAGGAACAAGATAAATTAATAATCACCGGCACACAAAAAAAAAGTGGTCTTAACAGTTGACCAGACCCATACATCTATATATATACATATATATATATATATATATATATATATATATATATATATATTTCGATGCGCCTAATCCGAATCCGGTGTCCATTTTGCCCGTACACCCCCAAAATTTTGAATAAATTGCAAAAAACGCGAAAAATAGCTGAAAATCGCGAAAAATCGCAGCTGTGGATTGTGCTATTAGTTTTGGAATAAAAAGAGAAACTGCAACTAGGACCATTTGATACAGATGATTAGACCAAGATGGCAAAATAATTTGTACCGTGGAAATAAGGCTTCTGAATTTAAAATTTGATTTGCTGCGTGAATTTCTTCGAATTACATCTATAAATAAACCAAAAAAGTTTGAGTTAAAAAACTCAATATCTATGATGCAAGGAACGTTTTGACTACCTATATTTCAAATGTTAAGGTTTCGAAAAGCTTTTTATGCATTACAAATTTTGTATTCTTTAGTTTTAAATTTTGTATCTCATTCGTAGGCAGGCATGGTTTGAAGAAATTCGCATGGCTTTTTTGAGGTACAAATTATTTTACAGCACTGATAAAGCCGGAGGAGAAACTTTCACCACTTTTTCACTCGTGAACAATTGGAAGATATTCAATCCGAATAATTTAGAGTGCACTAGGTTTAGTATGAGTGCGAAACTGCAATCTGAAACTTTTCACATTTTACGATTCCAAGGAAAAAACTTCGTCGGGTACGAAATACTCAACAAATTTTTCCGGTGTCGACATTCCTGTTTGGAACGAATTTTTTTGAACAAAGAAAAAAATTAACGATTTACGGGAAATAATTACAGCATTGAAATAAATATGTCTCAATAAGCTTAACCGGCAATACAAAATTGACTATTTGGTTCCGCGAACTTTGGTGAGACCATTGGGCGCGATGTGATAAGCAGTGCGTTTAACCGACAAGTTTCCGCACCGACTATTTTGTGCCCGCTTATGACGTTTTGTACTACGCGGAATTTAAACCCGCAGTTTTCACGCTGATTCTAAAAAGCTATGTTTTTTTTTTTTTTTAAAGACTCGATTTATTGCAATCAGACAGACTTATTCTTGGTTGTCATAATATCAAGTTGGACACCTTGAATGCCTTGGAATTGCAGGAAAAAAAAATATGCCTGTTATACATGGTCTTATAATGAAAGGCGATAGAAAATAAGATTTCAGATTCAGATCTGATTAATCAGAGATCTTAGGAGAATTTATACCAAAGGTATGAGCTTCCTCGCGATTTCGACTAACGATCAGGTTTTCCGATTTTGCTTTCCATTTTCATATAGGGAAGAGCGGGGCAGAATGGGTACCCTCTTTAGTTTTTTTAAAACATCTTTTTCCAGTTTCCTGACGTTTCTTCCAGATAAGAACAGTTCAGAAATAGGTGTGATAGGAACAAAATGAGCAGGAGCCCGAAACGGGCACCTGGACTGAATATGTGAATTGGGTGCAAAACGGGCACCAAGTTTAAAAATAATAGTTTTGTCTAAATTGATTTGTTATAATATTCCAACATTTTTTCTGCCAACAATAACACAAGAAAGCAAAAGATGAATAAAATGCGTAAAAAAAATTGTTTTATAATCGTGCAATTCTATCAGCTTAGTTGCCGTAATTACCACCCTTTTACGATGAAAAGTTATTAAAAACAAAATAATAAAGTAATATATAAAGGAATGAAATCAAGTTACCAAGTCTTTACTTTCATTCTGAACAACTATAATTTTAAGTAACATTTTAGTAAATAGTGTTGAAAATCGCGCTTGTCATAAGAAATGTTGCAGAAAAGTTATCAAACATTTCTGAAACAATGCAAATTTTTCGGAAAATTAATTTACTTAAAATTTCTCCAAAAAATCAATTTCGTTAAAAAAATAATTGAAAAAATTTATTAGCCCGACTGAGTTTCAAAAAAGTCCTGAACAAATGTTTACAAAAATTCTGATTCCATTTGAATAAAAAAAAATTCATTAACAATTTGACTTATTTTTCGTATTTTATTTGTGTAAATCACATCAGGAAACTGGAAGAAGTCTTTTTAAAAAAATTGAGACGCTGCCCGTCTTGCCCCGGATTTTTATTTTGCGCCGAGGATTCCGTTCTGGCCCCGTGCAGCCCGTGTTCTACTCCGCTCTCCCCTATATACAAATTTGGAATCAAACTTTCGGTAATTGCTTTGCGTTTGATAAGAATTTTGAAGCATTCGTTTCAGTTTAATAAATACTAACGATACTTTGGCCATTTTTTTTTTTTTTTCTTTTTTTTTCAACGCTACGGAATTTCTTCACTTCGGTAAATTTAGTTAGCATCGCACAGCTAGTACTCTACACTTACGCATACACACATATCTATTTACCTGCGATGTATTGATCAGCTCGGGCAAATCGATGCATCGACTGAAGCCGTAGAGAAGTTCGTAACCTCGGGGCTTCCCTGTGTACCATCGAGCTATTGCAGAGTGTAAAGTCGGTACTGATACAGAGCCCCACGTTCTTGGCAGCGTCGGCAAAATTATCTCGCCCAAGGTTTCAGTCTACGATTTGAATTAAAATTAAAATGACATGAATATGTTGAGTAAAGACTCGTGAAAAATTATGAGAGTAGAATTATTTTTACACTCCGAAATTCCGTTCCGAGGAAAAAGAGGGAAACGAAAAAGTACAAACATTCGTCGGCATCGGACTAAAGTACAGAAGATCAAGGGATTCTCTCGTATAGTACCACTTTTTGATTACTCAAAGTTCGGAAATCAAAACTTGAAACGGAATGAATGAGTCTTTCCCTAGTAGAAATTTGATCGGGCCATCCCCGTGTCAAGTCAGCGCCCGGCCTGGCTTAACCGTGGAAAACCCATTCTGGATTTTCTAGCCAGGCCCTTGTTCGGCAGAATCGTGGCTGGCCTATTCAGATTCTCATAGCCAGGGCCTTACGGGGGGTAAGTTAGCTGCCGAAAGTAGAGATCAGGCTATTTCAGGGACTGACTGGCGTGGCACTAGACAGCATAACTATAGAGTATATAATACAATAACTCTGCTGCCTGGATGAATCTTTCAATCTAAACGTTCCAAAAACACTGATTTCCGGCCACATTTCCAAATCGCTACGATATAAAGTCCTACACATATACATATGGGGCATTTTCCGTCAAAACGTATGGGCATGAGAATTCGGATTTTTGATTCCATCCAAATTTTTGTGGGTGGTTACACCTAATGAGAGGAGCCTTCACGATTCTTTTCGCTGATATAGGGGTTAACGAGGCAAAGCGGGGTAGGCGGGTAAAATGGGGTACCCAAAAAATTTCGTTAAAATTTTTTTTCTGCTTTAAATGTCTCTCAAATGGTCACAAATAGTTTCTAACATCATTTTACGTTATTTTATTTCGAAAATATATACACTTTTTTTCTTTTTTTTTCACGAGTCACTCAAATACAGAATGTACTTATTTTATCCAGTAATAGTTAATTCTACAAGATAAATCCAGTAACCCAAATTTTGGATTTAATTAAAAAATTTAAAAAGGCGAAATTTTTTTTTAACGGCAACTGAAAAATCGTTTTATTTTATTTAAATGCAATTTAATGAAAGAAAATTCAGCATATTCAAACCCCCCAAAACTGAATACTTTCTCAAGTACCCTGTTTTGCCCCCCTTCCCCTATATGACGCTGATCTGTGATATTGAAATGTTTATCAGCTCTCACTTCGACACTTCATAAGTAATTCATAAGTTCCGCCAAATGAAAGAAAGTTGGGTGAGTTATCATAGGGTAGTTTGGCGTAGTCGGTAGAGCGTACAACTAGTAACACAGCGAATGCGAGCGAAAGTGGGTTCAAATCCCGGTTAGGTTTAATCGGAAGGCATTTTTCTAACGAACTGGCGATGTTTGTCGATTTAGATGAGTTGTTAAATGTGAAATCGAGCATTCAAACATTGTTTTTTCTTTTTTTTTTTCTGTAATATATATATGCTCGATCATCGGAAAGTAGTAGGGCACTGTTAAGGAAAACTGCTAAGGGCCCAGTTGGCTTCACTGGCTAGAAACTGGCCGGGAAAAGTGTAACATCCCTGGCTAGGCGCTGGTCAGTTTGCCACGTCAACGCCTGGTTAGTCATGAGTTTAGCTAGCCTGGCGCTCGCTAGCGCCCGGTTGAAATTTCTACTAGGGTTGAATGACAAATATGTATATAATAGGGTGGTCCTTATTTGGGGTGTTGACGAATTTCGACAAGTGCGCCCCCTAGATACGTTCGCAATAAATAAAAAAAAATGTGTGCAAAAACGGAGCGCTGTAGTCCAATTAGAAGACGTGCCTCTAAGCTCGTTTTGTTTCTCATTTGAATAACATGGGATTTTCAGACTACTTCAGTCATTATGTTTTTGAGTTGTCCCCGAGCACGCAAAAAATTCTTTTTTCACATAAATCTGTTGTTCATGGGTACAACTATGCGTATATTTTTCCACAAGTTATTAAATGTTAATTAATACATGTATTAATATATTAATTAAATGTGGTCAAACATTTAATATACATTTAATACATGTATTGATATATTAATTAAATGTGGTCAAACATTTAATATACGCGTAGTTGTACCCATGAACAACAGATTTATGTGAAAAAAGAATTTTTTGCGTGCTCGGGGACAACTCAAAAACATAATGACTGAAGTAGTCTGAAAATCCCATGTTATTCAAATGAGAAACAACACGAGCTTAGAGGCACGTCTTCTAATTGGACTACAGCGCTCCGTTTTTGCACACATTTTTTTAAATTTATTTCGAACGTGTCTAGGGGGCGCACTTGTCGAAATTCGTCAACACCCCAAATAAGGACCACCCTAGTATATAAGCATGAGAGTCGGGGTGACTATGGTTTGAACCATGATTATTTTTTCATTCAACCTCTCAGTTATTTTTTGAAAACTCGTTTTTCGAGTGTGTATTCTCTAAGTTTCTTGGAGTGAAACTTTCACTTATAACCCCGGTGAATAGTGGTTCACTCGTTTTAGAATGAGATTTTACTCTCACGAAGTGACGTCTTTTACTCCAGCAGAACAAGCGAACATTTTCACTCTAATATTATAGTGAACCTTCCACTCCAACGTTTAGAGTGAATAATCACTCAATGGAAGATTCGAAATTCCACTCGATTGGAGTGAGCATTCATTACTCCACCGCCGAGAGTGAACTGACCTACTCTAAAACAGAAGGATTTTGTAGATTATTTTCTAAAAAATTCTTTGTTCAATTTCATCCAGGTTGGTTTTATTCTAAAGTATATATATATATTAATGTATGCTTACGAATTTGTTTATGAATATATATCGACTGGGAGCGCTATTGTCGTGGCTGGCGTAAAACATGTCCCTCGATGCGGTTCCTAAGATTATTGGCAATCGGTTGATGTGAGTCAGACATTTCAAAGAGATTCTTTGAATTATAATGTATAATGCTCTTCGGAACGTATAGGATTTTTTGGAAAAAATAAAAGTTTATTCACGGAACGACGTCTGATTGAGCGTTACTTTCATTTTTCAACCTCAATTTCCGACCTTCCGGGCTTGATAAAAAAAAAAAAATAATAATAATTGAGTAAAAGAAATAAATCCTACGTTCCGAAGGGAAAAACCTATCCGAAAAGATTGTGTGAAAATTTGGAACAAATGGGGCCGAAAGTTTTCGAAGTATTTTTGGAACGGACTTCGGAAAGTATGTTCGAGGTAATTGCGTAAGTTTGGCATAGAAATCACACCTCACTCGGTCTTGTGTCCGCTTCTCGGTAAATCGCTTATAACTTTGAAAATTTTTCGAATATCAGAATAAAATTTACACATCGTATTCTTCACACCCGAAACGTTTAGAATTTTTCTTTGAAAAATTCATAATTACGAAATGATATTAAATTTTAGGAAAACTTTTTTTCTAGTTTACGTTAATCTGCGTTTCCTGGACCATAGAGACTTTATTTCTTAAGACTTCAAACTTTAAAACAAGCGAAAAGAAATTAACACAACATTGAGTAAAACTTTTATGAAAAGTAAAAAGTCACTCCGGTCCCACTGGCACGATTTTCACTGTTTGAAATAGTGAAGTTTCACTCTTTAGGAGTGAGATTCGATAAAGACTTTTTCAACGCATGAAGATTTTTCCGATTTTCTAACGCGAAATAAAAGGTTTATTCTCTGAGTTTCCAGCCAAATCAAAATCTTCGAGATCGATAACCGCGTCAGGATTTTATTCGAGTTTCTAACTAGGCCGCCTTTTTTCGAGCTAATTCAAGAAAATATGCAAACGTTAGCTGCGAAAATTTGATTAATATCGATGCTGCATGGCTGACTACACTTACAATCCTAACGTATCGTAAGTACGAAAGTACAACAATCTGCGAAGCTTCAGGTCCCTGATAGTTTAAAACCTTCGACAAATGTTTGTTACAAACTGTTGCAAAAAATGAAAGAAAAGTGATCAAAAATAGTAGATTAAAAGTAGCGAAATGATAATGTCCATTTGTCTTTATTCTGTTATAAATATTGTATACTCGATGTTCGACGATCCCATTGGGATTTTGCTTCGATTACTTCAGGGCTTGTCTTTGAGAGTGTTATCTTCGAGACATAAAAAAAAAAGTCATTCATAGTCACTCCGTCTAATTGAAATGAGCAGTTTTATTTATTTATCTTTTTTTTTTTTCAAATAAACTGTTTCTTTATTGGCGATGGTGTCGTTAGAAATAATACGATTCACCGAAAATTTGGAAATAATTCTTGGCCAAAAACCGTCTTTTTCTATATATATTCTTTGACAGTTTTACGGTTTATGATTCGTAACCGCGAAATACGCAACTTGTTACGGATCAGAAGATTCAATAACGTGGTTCTCGGAGTAACTTTGAAGTTTCGGACCTGAAGCTTTACCAATTGCTCTGTTTTCATACGATGACATGCGATAATAAGTATATTATTTCTGCGGTCAATAACTTTTTCGGTATTTTGCGAAACACATCAATTTACCTACATAGGGTGATCTGTTGTTCATCTCCATTATTTTTTTTCTATGTTAACTGATAGGTAGATATTTATCATCAAATATCCATTGTATTAGGTAAGTAGAAAAACGATACAAGCAATAGATGGGTATATGAGTGCGTGATAGTGGTAAAAGCAATCGGTGAATGAGTAGTAGAGACTAGTGGTAACAGATAGGAGAGTGTATATAACATGTGATGGCGGTAATGGCAATAATATCACAAAATTCACAAGTGAGGCAAAACTCGGAAGCTTATATTTCAGTCCAGTCGTTATATTCTTCAAAATTTGGAACCGGAAATGAATGAGATCCGCGTCGATTGATGATATTGGTTACAATTCTTAATAAAAAAAAAAAAAAGTAAAAAATGAGAGGGGCATCAACCCAATTTGAAAACATGTCCAATCCGAGTGCGTTGCTATAACTTTCTTCGGGAATTCCTCTCGCTAGTAATAAACCTTCTCTTCTATCTCTTCTCGAAGCTGAAGCAAGGCGTAGATCTCTGAGGACTCCGGAGGGTCTCCGTTCCGCGAAGCACCCTCTCGGGGCTCCGAAGACGAGCGGAGAACTCAGGGAGGGCCTAAGCGGCTTACGGGGGTGGCGAAGCAGCTATGTAAAAGTTACTACATAGATATATATATATATATATATATATAATACATATATATACGAGTGTAGAGTAGATGGGTAGATCTATGGGGTACATGGATAGGTATATAGGCAGGGTGTACATAGCCGACGGCGGCGTTGGTTCTCGTTTATACGTCCGTCTCAACGGCGCAGGTTTCCATGGAAACGGCCGTCGTCGTCAAGCGTCCATAAATCCGGGCCGCCTCTACCCCCAGCCGCTAAAGTTACCCTTATAGTATAAGGTACTCGAGTGTCTGAGGCGGCATTCCTCGCTCTTCTGCTCTTCAAGGTTTTGGATATCACTGTAGGAAGGTATATCCCAGACGAAAAGGCTCTCGTTCGGATATTTTGTCTCTGAGAAAACATGGCCGCTAAAATCGAGCGGATATACTATGCGATTCAATAACCTTACATGTTTAGAACATCTTCGGACGAAAAGACTTCAGGAATTTATAGAATCCGGAGTGCTCAAAAAATATTGCGGCTTTCAAAACATTGAAACGCGGTGAAAAATGATCGAAAACAAATACCTACTGCATTGACGTTTGGAATTTTAACCGTAAGATGGTTTTTTGAAAATACCCCTTTTTCACTTAGCTATGCGAATTCGAATTAACAATCGCGAAATGGATGGAAAATTCAAATATTAAAACGTTCCGCGGATGGAAGGATTAAAAATGATCGTGAAAAATCGTAAAAAATGTTCATCATGCTGGTTTTGATCCCCTCATTAGAATGCTTCATTCTACATTTTTCTCCAATTCTTTATCACCGGGTTATACAATCTTGAGTAACATGACTCGTAGAGACAAGTGATTGTAGGTCATTCTGGTATATGGACATTCGAATGCCATTACTCAAGATTGGATAACTTAGTGAAAAAAATAGGGCAGTGATTTGTAAAAAAAAGCATTCAAAAGAGGGAATTTCAACCTTCGAAATGATTGTTCCCAAGATATCCTGTGATTTTTTCTTCTAGTAAACCACGAAAAAGATCGAAAATCGTTCATTTCCGTACATTTCAGAAGCCTTCATCCAAAGCACACAACTGTGTAAAAAATTGTTGCAGAAAAATTAAAAATAAAACATAAATTTTAAATTTCAAACTTCAAAATGTTTTTTCGTAATTACTTTCTCCGGAACTTTTCACCATTAGGTCATAACGTTTCGAAAGGAAAGCATTCTTTAAAGAGATTCACATGGTTTGTTGATTCCATTGCTGAGTATATATATAGATATGCGTGTATATCGATGTATTGATGGGGGTGTGGGAGTGCCGCGTGCACTCTGAGGACGTATCCCTGTCCTGATGTGCAGGGGTTGTCGTATCGTCGTGTTATACCGAGGCGTTAGACCCGTAATGTTTATTTTATAGAGACAGAGCTCGTGACGTGACTGTTGGGGAATCCCAGTGCATAGTCCGCCTAGGGGGTCGTGGGTCGTGGGATTTCCCGCACTTGGCGTAGTTTTGATTCCGCACACCTTTCAGCATGCGGTTCGGCCCCTTACGCCATGCACTATGCCGTGTTTGTTGTTTCTGCGAATTGCCACTCTACGCGCATAATGTACACTTGCACTCCGTATCCACCTCGCAATTTTATGCATATATCCATTTATAGATATAGGTTTACGTTGTATAATTGTTGGACAATCTCACTCATTCTTAGAGACAACCGAATGAAATCAATAGATTTTCCATCAGACGTTAGGAAAAGTTTATCAAGAATAGTCAGCCCTGAGGTTGAAGATTTTGAAGACCTATGAATCTCAGTGTCTCAGATTCGTCTCATAGATCAAAAAATAAAATAATAAAACAAAAATGAAATGAAAATAGAACACATACAACAATGATAATGAGAAGAAATAAGTTGATTGAAAGTTTCAGGTTCTATCCCCAATTTCCGGCATGTTTTGTTCGCCCAGGGTGTGGATGAGCGGTAGATATGGGGTGGAATTCTTTTCTATACACTGTACAGTGTAGATAAGCCCGCCCTGTGACAATAGCCGATATAACCCCGTCAGATCGAGCGCGTACCAATCACTCAATTAGGCGTCAAGTTGATGGGCACGTGCAGTGGCACGCGACTCGAACTCGAGTGACCGCGGAACCGCGATTGGAAGTAGACCCCGAGGCCTCTAGAGAAAGAGGAGGGTAAGGAAGCTGGAGATATCGAGGTGGTGGCCGAATTGAAAGCCGAGCCGCGTGGCAGTCCGGGAAATTGAGTGCACGCCCAATAAATCCCAACCTAATTGTAGGATAAACACTCAGAGTTGAGTGAATAGTCGCGTTTCAATGTTAAGGACCCATCCGATATACTATATAGAGTCGAAATTCTAGGGTGGCCAACGCCGACTACGACGCCGACGTCGTGGTCCCAGCGCACTGTAACTTGACGCCATCCTCTTGAGCCGATTACGCTCTTATAGGTATGGGTAGTTGTACAGCCTCAACTGCCTGTCGGTATTCTGTTACCCACTTACGACTAGTAGGCTCATTTTGTCACTAGGTTAGTTAGCTGACACAGAACTGCACATGTGAATTCCTCTGTACACTCCGTCAAGGTCAGATGCCAATTTACTATGGTGGCGGATACTATCAGCAAATCATTACCAACATGGTTTGAGATCTACACCTTGAAATGTCCACCATGAGACGTACATTTGGAAGAATATTCTGATCACTCAGGAGATAAGTATCAGGTCCCCGGATGATGTATTCTGCCCGAACTTACTAGATGTGTTTCCCTGGGCGAAAATCTGAAGCTCATGATGTGTGATTCAATCTAATCAGCCTTGCTTTACTACATTCGTAATTCATCGTATTAGTAGTTCGGCTCATTAAATGGAATCACACATTATGGGTTCCATATTTTGGCACAAAAAATAAAACACCTTTAGAAATTTGCGCAAAATTCATGATCGGAAGGCTTGATACTCTTCTTGTCAGTCTCAGCGCAACACTTTGCAATGATTTCTTAAATTATGATCAGGTAAAAGTCAGGGTGTCGAGCCCTCGTTTCTCTCGAAAGGCAAATGCGGACCGAAAGATCAAAAGTATAGAAATACGCTTTGTATAAAAACGGATTTTTTTTTTCTAATTCCTGTTATGTCACAACAGATTATTAGATACTCGTCGATAGATGTTTTGGATGATTATTGTATTTGAGGTAGGAGATCGGCGGTGGAAGATGGTGTAGTTGACTAAGTATGATATTTATTGATGCGTAATTGGTTTATTTAAGTACTTCTTTTATTATATGATCGGTAGTCTGAATAATGAGTGGATATGGAGGAGGAGGTAGGGATAGAAAAAGGAGAGAAGATGTTAAGAGTTAGGAGGTTGACTGAAGAGTGAAGTGCTAGAATAAGGTAAACTCAGAATAAGGAGGGAATTTTGGTTGTCTTGCAAATCGTGGTGCCGGGTGCAGCTCGCACGAGTTTGCAGGAATGCGGGAAGTGATGAGTACAGGTCTAGAGGAAAGGAAGTGACGAGAGATTAGCAGAAAGGAAATAGCGGGTCGGATGATCATTGGGAGAAGGTGGAGTTGGGACGTAACATTCCGATGGATCTTATCGAGTGAATTATTGAAATAGGCATGAATTGCTCAATATATTCATCAACAAATGTAAAAGAGTTCGATAATTGATGAAGAATAGATAAATCAAATGATTTTATAAATCTGCTTTTTCCCCCTCTACAATCTTCCGAAGTTTCGTTGAAATCTGAGGGAGACACTTGGCGGGGTTCCCTTGTGAGAAATGCGGAAGTCAATTTCGAAAATCAAGAATAGTGTCAGGGTACAGACGTAATGAGCTTTAGAGATAATGTCACATTTCTGTTTCGTTTCATATAGATAATAATACTGGTAGCAGAGAATTAAAAATGCGTTAAAAAGCCTGAAATGAGTTCTCTTCTCTTTTTTCTTTCTGCCATGATAAGGTGCAATGTGGCCATTTACTGAGGGCGCTCGAGGACAGAGTTGGTCAAATGTTTTCATAGCTGATGGCCTTTTCAAACGCTGTCACATCTCTGCTCTCCTGGGTCTTCTCTTTTCCCTTAGCTATTCGAGTCTCTGCAGGAAAACGGCACGTGCTACCGTCCCACGCTCTCGCTGGAGGCATAATCTTTATCTCGCGCCCCCGTCACTTTTCTTGCCTATGCACATTTTAGCTTTTAATTAATTTTCAATTACCCGAAGCCTTGGCTAGCACGCGGTAGCCTCATCATGTCCTTGTCACGCCCTACTCCTCAGTATCCTCAGCTACACTGCCGACAACTAGAATTCTATGAATATTAAAGTAGGCGGTGCGGCGGCACGCGGTAGCAAGGATTCATCTTCGATATACATATGCCTACATACACACAAGCGAGTTCGGGACACGTGTGACACCTCGAGATAAAAGTGGTTCAACTAATTTGAAATTTGATTCTTTAGGAACCAAGAATTATTTCGTTGCACCTGAAAGCTTAGTGTGCAAGAAGAATTGCCTTTTCGTTTGCAAATGACGTACTTAAATGTGTAATGGTTTTCTGAATTTCAATGATAAATTGAAGTCTGAACTTTTAAGAAATTCAAACATACTAGAACTGATCACACCTTTCCTAAGTGTTTTTATTTCGTCCTTTGTTGTTAGCTCGTTCTTGTTGGTTTGATTAAGTACTTAAATTGTTTCAATTTTTGGTTCATATTTATTTTGGATTCATGACTTACTCCTTGTTACGTTCTCCTTGTTTCCGTTGTTTAATCTTTTATTCTCATTTCTGTTTCACTGATACATTCACAATCTACCTCGGGTGTTACATTGATTCGAAAAAGTTTTACTCGAATTGTAAGACTGAAATTTGGACTAATAAACTAAAAAGGCCATCGATATCAACAAAAACAGACATGCAAAATTGTATCGTATAATTAGCTACCTCAGATCTAGCTTTATTTATTAGCGTTAATCGTTAGATATTTTCGCTAGATTTTCGCTGCTTCGGACGATTAATTCGCCCTGTCAATTTGAAGCTTGAGTTATTTTCCGACGCACTATGTAGATTCGTACAGCGGTGATCCCCGGCCTCGAATTGCGAGTCGGATGAAATCAGGCGACGTTAGCGCCATTCCTCGCTAATGGCAAATTCGTTTTTTCGTTTATTGGATTTCACGGCGTCCCGAAGCACCCCTAAAACCCCGTGCCCTCGCGCCATGCAGAAGTTAATGGGCGGCTAATGCAATTCTTTAGCGATGACACTCCGGCTGTATAGAGACGGCAAATACTCTATCCGGTACAGTGTACACCCTTAGAGGGTCTGCCAGAGGGTTCCAGACTCAAACGGTGCAATGGGAGAAAGAGCTGATCAAACGAGCCGTGTAAATGCTGGTGCGTCGGGTAGAGTGACAACGATAAAACGGTTTATTGGATTCAGTAATGATTGTACATGATGTGCAAATACTTATGCATAAATTAATACTTATTCATATGGTTCTTGATACTGAAAAATTTCTGAATGGTGGATTTTTCTTTCTACCAAACTTTTTTAATTCAATGACTTTCTTCATTAATTATTATTATTATTATTATTATTATTATTATTATTATTATTATTATTATTATTATTATTATTATTATTATTATTATTAGTATTATTATTATTATTATTTTTTTTTTTTTTTTTTTTTTAGACGAATCTTCTGGTCTGAACTCTTAAGCTAACTCTCATACTAATCTATAACACCAAGTAAACGTGAGAGATAATGGCTCACGAATCCTAACGGTTACCTGTTTATACTTCAACTTTGATGAAACATGCTGGGTTATTGAAAACTTTTTTTGGTGCACATCGGCCTGTCAAAAATACTCCCGCTCAGGGTGTTTACATGCATGTGTACTTATTGAAAGTCGGCCTCTAGACTAATTATTAACACTAGTCAAGTTTGTCACCGGTGAGACTCTTCTATATGATCACAATTCAGAAGTGGAGAAACAAAAGCAGACAAATTCAATTCTCGTGAAAATATACATATTATGTTCGACTATGTTTGATATTTGATACTATGTTTGATTTCATTATGAAAAAGTTCATTTTCTTAAATAGCATTTTTAATAAAAAATAAGTAAATTCACCAATTCTATGGCCCTATCAAAATTAAGTCTCTTTCTTCAATTCTATTTGAACAAAAGCAAAGGAATTTTATTTTTTTAGCATCAAATCTAGTCTTGGTTCGGTAGCCAAAATTTCAAATATGTTTCATAGGCAGATTTCAAACGATTTCCAGAATGAGTTTCGAGATTTCGGTTTCTAACTTTACGGAACATTGAGTCATCTGTTTCTTATTCTTCATTAAGTGGAATCATCCTTTTTCGACTCTCAGCATGATTACTTGAATCTACCCGTTTTCTTAATATCTGAAACTAAAGTCAATTTGTCCTCTGATTTCCGATTATGTATCTGAAACTTATACTGCGAGGTGTAGATCGATATATAAATATGTGATAGTATTACGTGGAGTGCATAGTGTGGGGGTGGCCAAGCTGAGATACCCTACAGCCACTAGTAGATGGGGGCCGTGTGACTGCCGGTAACCCCAAGAGCCGAGATAATAAATCGAATGATACTTGGCAGCCCAGCGAGTGTTTACCGACCCATTACGGCTGTTTAGCCGCACTGCGTACCACGAGGCGCAAAAGCTCCCGACTGGTATAACTTTCAATCCGTGTTTTAGTTTGATAGTAATGAAGACATCCCGACATCTCCGTCTCCTGAGTTCATATATTCATTGCTTATTGCGTCATATATGTATGGGTGTCGCATTATCGCAAAATTGTAGGATGGAACTCTGACATATAGTGTTATTACGTCACAGAAAGATTCTCCCTACAAAATCCGGAAAACATTGCCAGTTGAATAAGATGACATGCATGAGAGTATCGAAACGTGAGAATTATTGATACCCGAGAATCTTCGTCTTTCGAAATGTTCATCGGTTCAATTTCTATGATCAGTAATGATTGAACCATACCACGGTACGCTCTTGGAATGACTTCACGATAAAATTGATATTTGGAGAACGATGCCAGTGCTGCGAGCACATATGTGCAATAGTTGTAGGCAGTATCGCGTGGCTTTAGATCGTAGTGGGAAGAAAATTCAATACTTGTATGAAGTGCCTTCGCGCAAATTCTGCAAGTGTTTGCATTTATCTTAAAAACGGGGTTGAGTTAGGTTAGGTTGCCTCAGGCGCTCTGCTCGGCCTCGGCTCGGGAATCCGGTAGCTGGTAGAGGCGTCGTTAGCAACAGCACCGACGCCCACCACGTACGCAATCAACCGCACGATGAAGAGGGCTAGAGAGGGCTACAAAGAACGAGAGAGAAGAACGCAGGAAGGTGCAGCAGACCCAGTTGGATCGTAGATCAATGACGCGACGCCCGCGCCGTACTCTGGACCGTGTTTCTTATATATATATATTCTTATACACACCCGCCATATTATATACCCACCGATATCTGTACACAGATTTACGTTCAGCCACTCTTCCAGCCGCCCATAGCAGCTCGCGTGTGGCAACGTATATCAACGCAACGCGCCGCTTTCTGTCTCTTTCTGTCGCTCTAGAGATTTTTCTAGATCTTAGAAGATAAATAAACGCGTTTCTCTCTCTCTCTGTCTCTCTCTCTCTCTCTCTCTCTTTCGGTCCATATCTGAGAGGATCGGAGAGGATTGAAGAGTAGGGGTTATCCGTAGCGATCAGACGGAGGTTACTCGACCAGTTCGTTAGGCGCGAGCGGCGATTATCGTCCGATCCCGAAAAGGAGGTCCGAGATGACATCTCCACCTTATAACTGTCGGACCTCCGCCACTCCTCTCCTAGTAGTAGTATCTACAACCGACTTTCTTCTCTGTCTAACGTTTCACGACTCACGAGTCACGGCGTAAGCGAGGAGCCACTCGCATCAACAGTGGCAGCCAGCATCAGCACCAACATGGCCGACATCGATTCAACTCAGCTTTCTAGCTCTCTCGGCCTTGCCCTCCCTCGGAAGATATGTATTGAGAAAAATGTCTGGTTGACACAACCAAATTCTTGTTGTTATAACCAAAATCGTTTGTTATTATGTGCTTAAAAAAACATTTCGTCTATGTAGCCAAAAAATTTTGTTGTAATACAACAAAATGAAGTACCTCAACGGAATAATACTATATAGTGCTGGTTACAAAAATATTTTCGTTTAGTCCACAAAATATATAGTAGTAAGTATATAAAATGATTTTGTTGACATAACAAAATAAGATTCTAATATGGTTCTTCAAAATTATGAAGAAGTATGCATATAGTTATATACCATGAGGTTATCGTGAAAGCTAACACTCAGTTGCAGCCAACTCGGTACACTCTAGGTTTTTTTTCTATGTATTGTAGACTGGCTATCGGCTGAATTATTTTTATTTACCTACTATGCTCTTTAAAAACATCAATTCGACCAGAAAAAAAAACGGATGGTCAACCTGCAATAAACAGACGAAAACTCTGGAGTGAGCCAAGTTGGCTGTGAGTGAGTGTCGACTTTCACGTTAACCTCGTGGTATATAAAGCCGAGGGAAGATTATTCTTCCAGGTCACAATTTTTTTAGACAGTTCACAGATTCTTTGTCCATTTTTTGAATCAAATATATATTAAATATTACAGTAATGAGTTGATAGTCGGATTTTGGCGAACAACTGTAGCATCTGCAACACCTCTACAACCGGCGATCAACAGCGTGCAGTGACCGATCCGGGAAAATCGTACACTATCGTTGTACAGGGTATGCGCTTTGGATAAGGTCGTGGATTACATTCTCACGACAGAATTATAGTTTCAAAATATTTGGATACCAGGCAGTTTACACTAAAAATATTGTTTGTGCAAAAGAAAACAAAATATTCAATGAAATTAGTTGGCACTAGCGACGAAAGGAAAAGAGCAGCTTTGGTTCGATCGATAAGATTTTCAATTAAGTCAACTAAAAATTCGGGAAATCGGACTAACAAAACGATTTTGTTGCCAGAAACAAATTATTTTTCTAAGTAAACGTACTCTTTTTTCGAATACTAGTTTCTCAATTTCAAAATCTATTGTTGTTAGTTTAAAATGTCCGATTCAGCAGCAGAATAAACATGGCGACTTCTTTATCTGATTATGTATCGAAATCGTAATATCGATATTACATCTCTATGATTTGGTTCAGACGCATCGGAAGCGTTATAGTTGTGGGCAAGTTGAATTTTTGAGTGTGGTACTATAACGACACCTCACTTTTGTCCAAACTGCCATTTCGACTTGATTTAACATATTCAATGGTAGTGTATTCCCTACGGTTTTGATAGATCCTTGGATGACGAATTTTAATTTTCGGATATTGAAATGATCGTGGTGCGAGTTGGAATTCAACGTGGCACTTTCTAGCCTCTCAGACATCGATATTGAGAAACTTTAATTGACGTTTGAAGAATTTAACCAACGATATTCAAACCGAAACGTAGAGATTTTTCATATAATCGATATTTTTCGTTCATGTTTAATTCAGGATATTCATCCAATCTAAACAGGAGTCCAAAGAAAAGATAAATCCACTATCTTGAAGCGCGCTTATACATGGTATACAAAAAACCGTAGACTCAAAATTGGGATCGTGACCGCGTCTACCTATGCGACGAGTTTACGGTTTTTTTTTTATCGCACACGTCACCGTGCTGCAGCATTGTTGCATCGGAAGACAGCTGAAAGCGGATCGGTTCGGCTCGCTTTGCCTGGCATCGCGTCGTTGCGACGCTTTCTCTGGATGGCCATGTATTCCAGGCGTCCCTCTTCCCCTTTTCGCTTTCCCCCTCGCGCTGCCCCCCGCGCGTCCCGGGTAAGCGGATTACGTTGGTCCTGAAACGAGCCAAGCGAGGCTTGATGGCACGAGAGGAGGGCTGCTCAAAATTACGCTATCGCGGACTCGCAACGCTCCTGAACCAGCCTCCCCCATCCGCAATCCCCTTTTGCCTCTCTTCCTCTTCACCGCCCATCTGCCACCCACCGTAACCATCCACCAAGTCCTCTCATGAAAACCAACCGTTCGTGACGATGTCCAAACGACATAGTCGTCTTTCCAGCATTAAATATTTCACGGACATGCAAAGCTACTCTCAAATCTATTCTCTTATTCTGTTTGTTTCCTTCTTTGCCTCTATGTTACTTCAAGAACATCGTTGCGCTCTGATTTTCATACGATTTTTATTTCGTCAAAGATACATGTTTCTATTTCCTTGTAGTTCAGATGCTTAATTGCCGATCATCGCAGTATGAATAACAGTGGTTTATTTTGATGGTGTTTCAGGAATGAATCAGCGAAAGCAACGACGAGAGAGAACCACCTTTACCAGAGCTCAGCTTGACGTCTTGGAAGACCTGTTTGCGAGAACGAGATACCCAGACATCTTCATGCGCGAGGAAGTCGCCGTCAAGATCAGCCTCCCCGAGTCCAGAGTTCAGGTAATCATCATTATACAGTCATTTTATGATACTTGATGTACTGATAATATAGTCGTCACATATTCACTTTTTTTTTCAAATATGGTATGTCTCTTGAAGGTGGTTGTTTGAAATCGGGCCATTATTAGTATAGGTCATCATTGGACTCGTTATCACTTCCAAAAACAATCGAATTCTCAAAGATATGCTATTTCACTCGACATTGTTTCGTGTTTAAAATTTCATAACGGTCCCTTTGATGGTATGAAATAAAATTACGGTCTCAAAAATTTCCGGAAAATATTTTTCATACCATTTTTTCACTGACAATGAGCTGACCGAAAGAACCAAGGTGCAGTTTTAGCCTGTGACATAGTCAACAGATATCGAAGTTATTACTGAGATTTAAAAAGGATGTGATATTGTAAAACTTTTTTTACTTATCTTGAATTCATTGTATCAATTCTTCTGCGTCCCCGTGATCTATTTAGTAATTCATTCCATTTGCGGTCAGTAATTTCACCCGCGTAAATGGGTATCGCAATGCCATGTCACTCTGCAAAAGCGGCGCCGTGTATCGTGACGCTTCGTGCTTCCGCAACCTTTCCCGAGATTTAAGGTATTTACACGACGCCGCTCCCTCTTTTGTAACTGTCATTGTCACCACTGCTACCATTGTCATGGTTACCTCTCGGTGACACAATCCCGACATAAATCCATGTGAGTATCAAAAATATACCTACCTATACGTATACATATGGTATATGTGTACACGGTCGCGGTATACACTTTGGTAATAATGTATTGATGCTCCTGTCATCGCTGCTTCCATTATACCCGTGGAAGCTACTGCATCTATATTTCCATATAGATATCGTGCGTACAACTTGGATGTAGAATTGTCATTCCTGTGTAAAATTTTTGAGAACGTCGGTGTTGGTGAATTAAGCGCGCACGTAAGGCGTACATTGGGATGGAAAATGGACATGTATAATTGCCAATGGGATTGATGCTATCACGATTAATGAAACTATGGATTCTCTGAGGAATGCTTGACACTTTGCTTTCGTGACATTTGATGAAATGTTAAAAGATTCTGCAGATTATTACCATTACACATTATCAGTTCATACGGCTCTGGAGTCTGCATGATCGTAACACGACGATCCATGTTTTGTGTACCTCCATCGGTTTCTCTGGAACGTTATTAGATACATAGGCACGCGTGTGTAAGACTAACGTGTATAGCGCCAATTTCGTTCGCGGATTACGATGTCCGATGTCGTCGGTGGTGAGAACGGCGCAGCTGCATGACACGCTCGAATGAATAAACGGATCCATCGCGTTTCGGAATCGAAATTCGGAAGTGTGATTTTATGAAGCCTCGGCGTTTTCGTGATTAGTTTAGCACATAGGGAAGAGTACTACCAATTTCCAATATCGAGTAAGTTCGATCGAAAAAAGCGGCCAAGGTCCGAACGGATGAACATTTCAAAGGGCAGACATTTCTGCATCAAGTACTAGCGCGGGGCACTCATGCTATTCGATTATTTGGAACTTCGGAATGCCAGATGAAGCAAAATAAAGGTGGAAAATGAAATGCAAGGAAAGAATGTAAAGAACTAGATGTTGATGGAACCAAACGGTGGTTCCAAGAGGAACAAAGTTCAAAACTGATAATGATATGTCGAAGTATCCTAATGAAATATACTACCAGAGCGCATTTCCGTCGCAGCTGCCGATGTTCAGTGTTCAGGAGGCGCACACACACACACACACACACACAATACATGTATAAGATGCGGTTGTACCTAGGGTACGGGCTAGCTCGGATCGTTTGCTGAATGTAAACCAGATGGTGGTGCAATTTGCACCTCCGCGTGCAAACACAGCTTCCTGACGGGGCCCTCGCGGTGAGGACAGGCGGGGGACGCCCTGGGGTCGATTGGGGACGGCTATGCCTTTCAATTTGAACTAGGGGTGTCACTGGGTAAACACGGGGGCAAACGGGGTGCTAATGGCCCCACTCTCGCTTCTCTCGTCGTTCTTGCGGTTCGTAGCTTACATGGATATACATATATACATGTAAATGTGTGTAAAGTTACTGACACATGACGTGAAGGTTGTCATAGATATATTTCATACTCACAAATACCGGATGAAACCGATGGGACTCGACAGTCGTGAACTTTATATTGGTTTTATACGGTTCCTAAACAAAATGGAATAGTTTATTGAATTTTTCACTTCGAACGCATCATTCAGCATTCAGTGTTCAATTGAATTTTCTTTGTTTCAAAACCATTGAGTCTCACCCTTTCAAAACTTGGTGTAATTTTTTGACAAATAAGAATCAAAACTCGGCTTGAAATTGTTCCCTAAGAATCGGTGGAAATTTGCGTATATTTTATAGTTTCCAAAAGAGGGATCAGAGCGACGGGACTTGACAGGCGAAAACTTTATCTGTGTATGGCTGTGCTTAGAATAAACATATATGTGAGTCGATAGAATAGCTTCATATCTATAAATACATATACACGGGCAATAGCGAGGAATAACTGTTACAATGCAACAACAACGCAGAGACAACAACAGCGGGATTTGCCGTTAAAGGAGGCAGGAAGGGCGTACCATGGCCGTGTAGACAGGTATATAGGGTACCGTGCACATAGCTGGACGAACGAATATAGACGACCGTGTATATATACATCAATCTATGTAATATATATAATAGATATACGTGCGTATAGAGATTCATAGAGCCAAAGGAAGACCCCTGGCCACATTGTGCGGGGATTATCGAGGCGTGCTTGGGCGCACCGAAGGTTGCGGCCTTCCAGGGGGAACCCCGACGAGCCTTCAGAGTTCGGCTTTCAGCCTTCAGCCTGCCTTCTCTTTCGTGTTTGTTGTTATAGTCGGCCACATCTATGGTACTTCGTTCCCTAGCGGGGCGTGCGCATCCCTTCCCTGGAGGGCAGCAGCCCGAAATCACCCTTGGCGCAACCTCTTATTCCCAGAGCTTGTTATTGTTGAGATTTAATGAAATGTTACGCCCGCCCGGACCCGATTACTTTTTCATTGCCTCGATTAACAGAGGCAGTATACCCCAACTCGTGGCCCGCCGCGAACTGATCCCTAGGGACCATCACCGGATATATACATTATACATAATACATATAACTATGTATACTATATACACCAGACAGTTTCAGAAAGTACACTTTACAAATGTATCTGAATACAGACGTACAAGATATCTATCAGATTACTGCGTCTCCTAGATTTTTGTATCTAGTGGCTACTATAAGAATTACTAGATCACTAGTGATTATTTTGCTCGCTCACGCGTTTGGTTTTGCGTTGTCCCTGACTCGTTACATTCGTTCGGTTATTAGTGGTGTTTACGTTATCTTGAAAATAGGTGTTATTATTACTGTTCCTACTATTTTTTTTTTTAGAAACACGCAGACACGTACGGTCAAAAATTTGTGACATCCGACTTCGAATTTAAATATTATATATATATATATATATATATATATAATATGATATGATTTGATCCACCAGCTCGTTCCACTTATCGGCTAGGGTTCCATGCAGCTACATCTCATTTTCGGATCTTCTGTTTAGATGAATGCAATGAAATATAGGAACATTATCCTACCATACGCAGTCGTAAGATTTCGCCAATTGATAGTTTAGCTAATGCCAAATGTCTAGAGTCCGCATTACTTCACCAATTTTTTAGGCGATCCAGTCAATTGATGATAGTATAAAATTTGTATGATCGCATTTGACTCACGCGTACAGAGTACAAAGTCATTGATACATATACTCACAAGCATCTACGTGACTGGAGTTGGACCGCTTCCTTTGTGGGAAATTTTAATTCGATCCTCAAAGTATCTTTTGAACCAGAATTTATGATGTCCTTCCTTGATGGCGTTGAAACAAAATACTCCAATACGGGAATGCTGTTGATTTGATGTACACATACGTGGGTGCTGATTGGCAATTCAATTTTTGATTATAGGTGTGGTTCAAAAACCGTAGAGCCAAGTGCAGGCAGCAGCTCCAGCAGCAACAGCAACAAACGACACCACCTAAGGGGTCACCTCGTACGACACAATCGTCATCCCAGAATGTTGGAAGTAAATTATCCTCCAGTGTTGCGGCGTCCAATCGTCGTGCGTCTCCGGCCTCTCCACCTCGTGGAAAAGAAGCGCCAGCTCCAAACTCTCCATTGCTAACAAACACGTCGTCGTATCCTAGGCTCGGTGCTACTCCAACTGGAGGAAGCGGCGCCAGCAGTGCCCTGACGACACCATCACCTCCCCTGACACCGGGATCAAGTCAACTTCCACCATCATCATACCCGCCTCCAATGAACCAGATCCATCACGGAGACTACGGGTTTCCTTGGAGCTCGGCATCACCCGGTTCAGTAAACGCAGGGCAATGTTACGCAGGTCAAACACCATACAATACTTACCAGAACCCTTACGCACCCTCGGACTATTATCACCAAACTCAGATATCACAGATATCCCAAATGCACCATAGCCCGCAGTCGAATTACCATCATCATCATCACCATCCACAGTACCACCATAATATGTCTCTTACATCGTCGATGTCCCACATCGGCGGTGGTCCTCACCTCAACCCTGGGCCAACGGGAAACGAACATCATGGTGTAACAGCGTCGACGGAGTATATTCTGCCTGATCAAAAGTATCAAGCGATGGTCTAGCCCCGCGCCGAAAGCCAAGTTCTACGTCCCACCGCGAGGATGACCCTTGACGAGCTTGAGGCGGTGATTACAGATGACAACTGATTACGCAGTATATAGGGGATTGACTGGGATTTAATGATCTCAAGATTATCGGGAGAGGAAGACGGAGACACGTGCGAAAATTTATGTTTCTTTCTATTGTTTCTATATTTATTTTACTTCCTAAAAGAGGGATTTGATCACTCGTTCATCGATCAACGGCCACTCAGTTTTCTTTTCTTCACATTCCGTTGTCATTCCCTATCTCTTAATCATTTGCGTCAATGCGTTCCCTCCGTTCATAATATCACAGAAGTAAGAGTTGGCAATGCTGAAAAATGAAAATTCCTGTTGAAAGAAATCATAAAAAATGAGGGGTTCACGTTTGACAAGACTGCGCGGACGCATGCTACAACTCTATTAGTATACTACAAGTACATGGCGACTCTAGAGTCCAGCGTTAAAACAAAGCATAAAAAAGGCGAGATAATTTATCAGGTTAGGTTCAACAAAGAGGATCTCGATTTTATGATTCTTATTTTTAATGCTTATGCGTGTTTACCTAGATGACACTGTTTTTACAAATTCACAGACGCCGATGTTGAACCTGAATATAAATTCCAATAAAAGTGAACAAATAATTTTTTTTTTCATATCCAGAGTCGCTTTGTACATGTATAACATGTTGCGGGTTATCGATAGAGATCATGTTCTAGTCTGGCACCGCCCCGGCAGGGAAATGTCTTCCTTCCCCTGTATATCATCGTTCAATATAAAAATCTATGTATTATAATTTATTGTCAAAAAATTATTCGCAGCTAATCATCATCGTATAAATATTATTAATAAAATTGATAACGAATATTATTGCCATTATTATAAGTATACATTATTATCATCATCGAATATTCATATCGAAATCGGCTAGTACAAGGGCTAGCCGACCTTATTGTACCTACCAACCTACCTACACTGGCTGACTTGTAAATAATAATAAAACAAAAAATAATAAAAAAGAACAAAAAACTAAGTAAGAATAAACAAATAAATAAATAAATAAATAAATATAAAGAAAGCAAGAAAGAAGTAAGTGCAAGAGTAAAGCTTACCTCCGCCATATAGCTAACAAATTATATTGGTTATTATTATTATTATTATTATTATTATTATTATTATTATTATTATTATTATTATTATTATTATTATTATTATTATTATTATTATTATTATTATTATTATTATTATTATTATTATTATTATTATTATTATTATTATTATTATTATTATTATTATTATCATTATCATTATTATTATTATTATTATTATTATTATACACATTATTATCATTACTATTATTAGAATTATTATAAATGGATGAATAGTTAAATTCTATAGATTGTCTGCATGGCGAGGTGACAAGGACCAGCGAACTCGTTCTTCGTCATGCAGCCTATGAATTTGAAGAGAGCATTTCTAGGACCGTGAACGAAAGTAATTCGAAATTTTTTTCTCAACCTGCAAAATAGCGATAATAGTACGGGGGTGAGTACGAGTGTATATCATATGGAAAGGGGAGCGGGAGGTATAAGTATATGAATCAGCGTCTTAATTTACGTTGCAAATACACGGTATCCTTCTCGGCGATGTTTATCGAATTGATGTTATACAAAAGATATAATAAAAAAATATCTCTTTTTTTTTTTTAAACTGAAGGGAGTTAATGAGGGATATTTGAGTGATGAGTGCAGGTTTATATTGATTAAACTTATTACTGCAGATTGAATAATTGTCACGGCGATCAGCAGACGTTAGACGTCAGCAACTTTGTAATAATAATAAGGTTTCCATATATATATATATATATATATATATTATAATACGACCACACATGCCATTGTACATAGTGTTACGTACGTGTAAGATATTATATAACACATATTATTTAAGCATTACTGTTTTACGGTATGGTGTGAAAAATGATGATCATCATTTTGAAAAAAAAATAATACAAATACAAAAACAGAAACGTAAATTAATATTTCTTCGTCAGAAAAATAAAACATCGCATATTAATAATAAGGATAACGAACGACTTTACGAGTTTCATTTAATTTCTTATCACGCCTGTCCTCATATTCAATAGTTTACCCTGATAGTTACCAAGTTATTCTAGATTGTGTATAAAAATTTCATACATTTTTAGAGAGTCTTAAGGTTTGGAATGAGAATCAACTTTGCAGATTCTTCAGAGTGTTTCCGCGAATATGTTATGTCACAACAGATTAGTAGATACTCGTCGATAGATGTTTTGGATGAGTATTGTATTTGAAGTAGGAGATCGGTGGTGGAAGATGGTGTAGTTGACTAAATATGATATTTACTGAGGCGTAATTGGTTTATTTAAGTACTCCTTTATTATATAATCGGTAGTTTAATGATTGGTTATGAAGTAGGTGGTTTGTTAATCGGTTTTAGGACTTGGTTAATCGATATTAGAATAAATAGTTGGTCGTTCAGTATTTGGTTACAAAGTATAAGTAGTTCGAAATTGGAACTAGTAGTTAGTAGATATGAAGGAGGAGGTAGGGATAGAAAAAGGAGAGAAGATGTGAAGCGTTAGGAGGTTAACTGAAGAGTAAGTTAGCAACAGAATAGAATAATGAGGAGAGGTCGGTTCTAAGCAAGGTGAGAAAGCAAAAGTGCAGATGCATTTGTGGTATAGTTTTGAGGAGAAGAGTGGACTTAGGAAGTCAGGTGTTGGGTAGCATATGATAGGCGAGGAACTGTGAGAAGATAGTCGGAAAGGTGAGGAATGGCTATACCAGGACGTAACAAGTATTCTAATTTTTTTTTTGTTAGAAAACTTATGAAACGTGGGTATTTCACACGAATTGAGATCAAAGTTGTTTCAATGTCACTTAATCCCTGGCGCTGAAACCACTATTTTCCGAAGAAAAATTCTAAACAATTTCGGTGAGCTATGAAAAATTTACAAATACAGACACAGATTCAATTCCAAACATAACGTTTGCAAATCGCATCGTGAGCTGTTTAGTAGTTTATGAATTGCAATTATTCAAGGGGATACATATGTAGCACTCCTGGCGATTTCGATTACGTCGTGATCTTGAATATTGGTAATTTTTTTATCTTGTCAGTATATGTTGTAAGGGGTCGCAAAAAGAACGAGATTCGCGAAATATACTAAAAGTAGTTTACTGGCAGCCGATCGATTATAACAATGACTCAGTCAGCCATGATCAATCTCAAGTTAATACGTACAATAAATTATTTGTAAAAAAACAAAAATCTTATTGCACTTTCAATATGATCCTACAATGTTCGTCGCATTATTTACAATACTATGATTAAAATGATTCATGAGCCCTGTAACAGCAAAAAATCAAAAATTTTCAATCGAGTTGCTTGTATCTCTCAAACTGAATGAATGCCCACTATCAGCCTCGGTCTGGGCTCAAAATTCGTGTCTTCTGACAAATAATTCACTACGTATAGATTCTATTGAAATCGGTTGTGTCTCACGGCATTTGATCGATTCCTAGCAAGCTACTTTTGGTTTAAATCTGAGACTTCGTGAAACGGTCCCTTATAACATATTGACAGAAAATAAAAATCAGAAATAGTCAGGGTCAAGGGCTGGGTCGAAATAACCAAGATCCCGCATATGCCCCCCTCTTAAGGTGGTTGAGTATTGACATCAATACATTTGTAATTAATTTCATTAGGCGATCATCTCTTATTGAATATTTGTCACATTCATTTACTTGTAAACTACTTCTACTTCCATTCAAACCCCCGTGCAAAAAATATAGAAATTATAGACAAATGCTCAAATATGAAGGTTTCATTTCAAAGCGTTCTAAAATGTTTGAAAATCGATTGGATTCGGTCGATTTCATTTTACGTTAGCTAATTTTGTTCAGAAACGCATTACTCCAATTTTATCTTTGCACATTTTTTTTTATAATGTTTCATTGTTAAGTATTTGATTTTATAATATTGCAGCGATGTAGATTTTGAGCAACAAGTAGCAATATTTTGCTGACTATTGAAAACACACATCTTTTCATAGTAAAGTTGTAGATAATGGGCTTCTGAATAAGGCAGCAGGGGTAAAATGCAATAGATCGAATCTTATAGATTTGTATACATTTTGAAACGCGCATTGAAATGAAACATTCATATATAAGCATTTGTTCATAATTTTCATATTTTTTGTATGGAAGTAAAGGGAATGAGAAGTAGTTTACAAGTGAATCAATGTGATGCATATTCAATGAAAGATTATCGCCTAATAAATTTAATTACGAATGTACTGATTTCAACACTCCAACCTCCTTAAATTATTGTAACTTCTATACTATCAGACACTGCTAAACACAGCTCACGATGAAATTCTTTCTACTCTTCTGATTCTGTCTACTCTACAATAACACAAGTATTGGACCTTTTTACTCCATTACAACATACCATATTTTGTTTTTAATTATCTTCACCCACCTTCGTTTTCTTCATTTCTACCCTCATTTTCAGGAATAACAAGTAATTGACACATTCATAGAGTAAGTCTTTCGGAAATGAATCGCTTCGCTCAGAACATCCATCTCATTCTACGCCTCTAGACCATTCCATCTTCTCTTCTTCTTTTATCTCAGCACTAGAAATAATCATAGGTACTTATGAAATTAATTGTATAATAAATTAAAATATTTTGAATTTAGTGACTCACATTATTAGAACACATAAGAATTGACCAAATTAACGCTCAATCCGTGTTTCAACTGCGTATTCTATCGTCTGCCTCTTTCTCTCTCGTGTAACTCGTTCTTTATAGCAGCTGGGATCCTGCAGGTATCCAACGGGATGCCATTCCATTAACTTCATACTCGAGGTAGGTGGGTGGGTGGGTACATGAAATTAATTAATTGTCCTGCCCCTGGCGATTTTCTTTGATACCCTAGCAACGCATTACGCGTGCAGGGGATCTATTTCGAGGGCCTCTCAAAGTTGCGGTTTTCGCTGGGGGCAAAATATCCGCCTTTGCTTCCAGGCCAGCCCGACGAGCCGTGGCTGAGTCCTTTGCGAAACGTATACGTTTTGCAAGAGTTTTTCAATTATTTTTCATTTTGGCTACCCGGAGTGAGTTACTACATCTGGTATCTGCAGTGGCATTTATAGAACCGGAACCCGAGAAGCGCCATTTATTTGAGTTGCATTTTAAGTTTCCCATGTTTACACGAAATCTGACTAGATTCCATTACATCGACCCCGAACCCATTTACAGAATGGGTATATCACGACACGTTCAAGAAAATTACGAAAATTTTTTTTAGTTGCAAAATATTTTTTTGTTATTTATTTATTTTTTTGGTATTTCAATTAGTCTTCGATCCCAGTGTCAGCTGCCTCTCACCAAAATATGTGTTCCCTATCTAAACTCCGAGTTACTTGCGAAATCTCGGAAGTGGCAAAATCCACAAGTTAACACATACCAACGACATTATCTTTCCCCCTCAAAACCCTTCAAGTATTTTTTAGATATTCACCTAAGGCGATTAAAATGAACGACCCTGTACCCTAATTTCATAAAATAGGAATTAATCCTGAATAGATGTATGTTCCTGTAATTGTGGAACCAAGAAGACACACTTCGCGGACGACTATGCTATTCGTCAGCAGTCACTTTTTAAGCACGGTTTTCGCTGTTGCAAAAATGACCGATTTTTTTTTCACGACTAGTGAAGGTAACGAGACTTGACGAATATAAAAGAGAGAAGCATTCTGAAATTTGCCATAAATATTGACTATTGAATACCTATAGAGGAGGGAGGTGGGGGGTGGGGGGTGGCAACACGGGACACTTAAGAAAGTATTCAGTTTTCGGGGAGTTTAAATATGCTGAATTTTCTTTTTTTCAATTTTATTCAAAGAAAATGAAACGAATTTTTAGCTGCCGTTAAAAAAAATTTTTTAACTTTTAAAATTTTCTTATTTAAAATTTTTTTTAATTGTTATTATTCAGAGGGTTTAAATAAATTTAAAGGTATTTTAAACTAGTAGTTATTTTATAATGACTTGATAATTAATATTTAAAATTTAATCTAAAATTTGTATATATCATAGCATAGTCGTTTGGTCAGAATCAAGTGACGGAATGACATATTTGAGGTTGATCGTAATATAGCTAGTAAGGCAGCGGGAATCGATATTCATTCGTGAAGAAGCGGTAACGAATTAGCGAATTGATTGCAGATGTCGATTTCTGTTTATTTGCAACGTTATTCGGGTCTAAACAACCGTCGGGGTGAAATTTACGAATCATTCTAATAAAGGTAACCAACAAATGTCAAACGATAATAATTCGTAATAAAATCGTGATAAAGTTACGAATTGATCGCAGATTCTGAGTTATGTTTATTTGCGAAATTATTTACAAGGTAGCAGTTCCTCGATGATGGACTGACTCGTCGCATCACTTCGACAACTACGGTCAGGAACACAGCGATGTAAATTCGATTCAACGAGCAATCTACGAGGCATCTCTGACGTAGCAGCAAACCCCAAATTTTTTCACCTCCTAATAATTTGAATGCACAGTTTTACGGAAATACTGCGCATAGTTCCAGAAGACGGTCAGAAGCTTATCTCGAAAGTTGCTCAAGAAGTCGGCATGTGTATTAATAACGAATTAATATCGTTCCAAATTGGTTGGTTATGTACCTTTATTTCAATTAGATTCGTAGATTTCACCCCGATAATTATAACCAAATAATGTTGCAAATAAACCGACATAGGCATCTACAATCGATTTACTAATTCATTACCACTAATTTCTTACGAATGAATATCCATTCCCGTTGTCTTATTAGTTATATCGCGATTAACCTCGAATATGTCACTCTGTCAGTTAATTCTGACCCAACGACGTGAAAGCTGCAATCTGAAATTGTCCGTCTTTGTGGATATGTCGTTTCACCACTCTATGCGTTCGACAGCGTTGCCATTTACGTGTTTACACGAATTGCCTAACGTCAGGCTCATCCAGGTTCCAGTGAACCTCACTGTATATAAAAGAACAAGTCCTGACTGACTCATCAACGCCCAGCCCAAACCCGTGGACCTAAAAACCTGAATTTTTGGGGACATATTTCTTTCATGACGTAACCGCAGGATAAGAAGCGATTTTTCCAAATTCGACTCCCAAGGGGATGAAAAGGGGTGCAACGTGTTTTCGCGGATTTCTCCCTACTTTTTAATTCCGATGAGATATCGACTTGGTTTCTGCTTCCAACGGTTCCTCATTCAAACACCTAAAAAGAATTTTTGGCATTTTTCTAAATTCAACTCCTAAAGGGATGAATTTGCCTCCTAAGGGGCCATTCATTAATTACGTAAGGATGATTTTGACAATTTTTGACCCCCCCCCCTGCCCCCATGTAAGGATATATAAGATTTATCCCCCCCCCCTTCTTACGTAATATTCAATCTCGTTTTTCTGAATAATATGGAATGAAGAAAATCATTCAGCATCCGAAATAGAAATAGATTTTTAATAATAAATTTCGACTTGTGAAATATTACGTAAGAATGAGTTTTATCCCCCCCCCCCCCCCCAGATAAGGGCATGTAGAGATTTTGCGACCCCCCCCCCCCCCCCCGCCCCCCTCGGGACCCTTACGTAATTAATTAATGGCCCCTAAGGGCCTAAAGGGGGATGAAGAGTGTTTCCGCGGATTCCGCGATATCTCTTGGGTCCGATGAGATATCGACTTGGTTTTTGCTGCAACGATTGCTCATTCAAATACCTGAAAACTAATTTCAGCACTTATCGAAATTGTACTTCTAAGGGATGAAAAGGGGTGAAACATCTTTCTGCGGATTTCTCGGCATCACTCAGGTCCTCTATTCTTTATACTCTATTCAATCGGGTGACAAGGTTAGTGTGGGAAAACCCAGAGAGTATATATCGACGGTACTTTGGTAAAACCTCGTATCTCAAAAATCACTACTTTACAGAAACAACAAAAGACTCTATAATAATAATAAGAAAGTATTTTTTATACCTATTAAAAAATAAACTGTTTAATATTCTTATATAAAACTTATAAAAGATATAAAGGGAAATGTGCTGATAATTTTTACAGTCTTAACTCAAAACCGTCGAAAATCGACTTACGAGGTACCAAAGTACCGTCGCTATCTTACTCCCCGAATAAAAAGCAAATGGGAACGCAGAACAGTGCGAGGCACGAAGCGCCGAAGGCCCGAGGAGCTCGCGAAGCGAGCGCCGACTGGGGTTGGCGCGCGAAGCGCGCAGAGGCGGAGCCCCTGGTACCTAACTCATATTTTGTTCAGAATTTTCGCAACGGTACGCCGTAGTTGAAACAAACAAAAATTGGAACTATTATTTTTTCACAAAAACTGAATTAATAAACAAATTTTATCCGTATGATGACAAATTGTACTCTCATTTTTATTTGAATAAAATTTATTTAAATAATATAATAAAATAGTTCACTCACAAGTTGTACAAAAATGTTAAGTAAAAATATATTTTTACTAATTTTTAAAATGAATAAAATTTAATTTTGGGGGAAACTTTTTTTTAGAACTTCTTATGTAAGTGAATTATTCCAGTATATTATTTTTTAAAACAATGAGAGTACAATTTGCAATAAAGTGGCTGAAACTTGTTTATTACTTCAGCTTTTATGGAAAAATAATAGTTTTTATTATTTTTTCACTATACGGCAGACCGTTATGAAAATACCGGAAAAAAATACGGGTTTTCGAGGAATCTATAGGAAAGTAAGAATAATAGTGTCGTAATAGCTTCGCTCACAAAGTATCGAAGTGAAAAACAAATTTAAGAGAAAATAATTTTTTTTGTTCTGAATTTATTGAACTAAAAATCACAAATTTACATTGTGCTTATAAAAGCTCTTGACTCCCTGAATAAGATATCGAATTTTCGTAGCGGCTTTCTTTTCTCAAAAACCAATCGAGATTGAGGTCTGATACTTTCAGGATCTTAGTATTTTATTAGTACCTACTTATCGAGGGGGAAATAACTCGTTGAATTGACGCGTCACTAGCCCATGAATCAATTCTGATTAACTTGAATTATTGGGAATTAACTGAATTAACGAGAATTAACTGAATTAATGTGAATTAACTAAGAAATAATTGCAATAATGAGAATTGACTGAGAAATAACTGTAATAATGAGAAATTCAGTAGGAAATAACTAAACTGATGAGAATCAACTGCGAAATAACTGAAATAACTGAATTAATGAGAATTAACTTAGCAATAACTGAGAAATAACTGAAATAGTGAGAATCAAGTTGAAAATGCCTAAATTAAGGACAATTAATTGTATTACTGAGAATCAATTCGAATTGATTCGAAACAGTTTAGATTCCTGCCGGAATTATATCTTCAGCGCACGGAAACTGTGGCTTATCAGTGTCGTGGCCATTTGAAGTAATCCGCACGCATTTTTCAGAGTGCGAACGCCGACAAATCTCGATCGAGGACGAATCGAGGATATCGAGATAACCTCCGAGATTTTAGTCGACTTTCGTTCGTCATCTTTTAATTTCATAAAATTTTAACAGGTCAAATTCGAGATTCGTGTAGATAAAGGCGAGGATAAAGTCTCGTATTTTCCGCCTCATCTTTGTCTTCACTCCGAGCCGCTCCGAGCTTGACTCTGTTTCCCATCCATATATCGAGGCAAATATCAGACAATATTTTCACAGACTCGCCAAATTTCGGACTCAAGGCCTATCCCTAGTCGCCGACCTCCTTTTGGTCAAAATATGTCACATTTCGATTATTTTCCGAGCCCAGGCGTCAAAAACGCAAAAGGGGCCAACGCTGTGCGAGTTAAAATTCAATTCCGAACACACACGTCCAAAAAAATGTTCGTTTCACGCGAAAATAGAGTCTACACATGGTTTTTACATTATTCCAATGTTTTCGAATTCGATTTCTTCGACGAATTACGTGAAAACCATCTATAGATTCTGTTTTTGCATGAAACAAACATTTTTTTTTTTGCGTATGTGTTCGGAATTGAATTTGAATTCGCGCAGCGTTGGCCATTATTGCGTTTTTGACACCTGGGCTCGGATAATAATCGGAACGTGACACATTTCAACCAGAAGGAGGTGGGCGACTAAGGATGGGCCTTGAATTAATCTGAGCTCACCGAAATTATCGCTAATCACATTCAATTCGCAGAAACTATAAAGATAATGAATTGAAATGATCAAAAGTTAATTTTTACGTGGTACAATAATGATCAACTATTGCTGTAAGAGAGGTGAATTAAGTAAATTAAGAAAAATTAGGTGGGATGAAAGAAAAAACACTTTAATGGAACGAATAAATTTGAAATAACAGGAAATATGAGAAATCAATTGAAATGATCAAATAATCACTCAAATTAGCGTGAATTACGGTAACAATAATTCGAATGCAATGAATTAAAAAAATGGCATTGGATTGAAAAAAAAATTATTTTAAATTGATAAAATTGAGTTGAATTAAAAAGGTGTTACGAACGGCCCCGATATCGCATTTTTTCAAATTTATTCTACTGCAAGTAGTGCAGTCAGCGCATTCCTACACGCGCGCGCTCGCCGGAAGGCAGAGCAGGAAATGACACCCGAAACCATCGATTCAGCGATTTGCAATAAACCCCACCATCGAGCAACCCGAGGTTTCTTTATCGAAACCGAGGTGATTGCTCGTCCGTCGAATTATTACCGCAAGTTGAGCAAAGTGCTCACCCCTCTAACGCGCACCCTGAACCACGCCTAACCGTCTTCGAGGACTCCTGACAAGGGCTGGGTGTGAAGCAGACCAGAGAGCAGATTCGAAGAAGGTCCATCAAACAGACAGCTGACTCGGATCCGACTACTCGGCATAAGCTGCACCAGCATCATCGTGAAGGAAGTCGCTCAACGGTGGGCTCTTGGAGTTGGCTCGGGTGACGCTCAGAGGTTAATTCGGTAGGCTCATTCCTTCTCTACCTTCCATATTTCGCATTGTATACTATCAAATAACACTTAGTTTAGTATTAGCTATCTAGCACATGATTTAACGTTATAGGGAATTGGTCTCGTAACTACCGCATTCTCGCAACTATTCCTTTGAATAAACGTATATTTAAAGTAACACGACAGTGGTTCCTCCTAGACCATTCACAAATTGCGCAGGTGTCCTTAGGACTTTATTCAAGCAAGCCCAAGAGATTGATCTTCAGCCGCTCGGAGATTACTCTCTCTTAAATTATATAAGAATACGACACCCGAAGCCTTCAGCTCGGTTGCCCGTAACAAAGGTAATGTGAATTGGATGAATTAATTCGAAATAATAGGAAATATGAAAATTGTATTGAAATAATCGAATATGAACTTGACTTACAATGAATTACCGTGAGAAGTAATTTGAATTAAATGAATTAAAAAAATTAATGTGAATTGAAAAAATTAACTTGAATTAGAAAGATTGATTTGAATTGAAGGCATTAATTCAAATTAATTCAACCCAGGGAATTAATGTGTCACTCAAATCTTGAGTTATTTCCCCCTCGCTACTTATCCAGAAAATATCAATAAGATATTCGCAAAAGGTATTTCTACTGTGGCTATGCTCCTATGGCCTCTCAGTTTTATTTATTCAACCGTTTTCGCGATCATTCCACGAGATTTTATTTTTCGGCTGTTAAGGGCCTGGGAACGCAAAGATCCATTAAAATTAGGGAAACTTATTTCCGACTGAAATCAATATTTTTTTCATATTACCATCAACCCAGATGATCAAAATGAAAAAGATTAATTTCACGATACGAAAAAATGTTATTCCGATTATTATTGTTTTTACAAAAAAAATCGTAGTTTTCGCTCTACAGGTCTTCCTTCAGATATTCATCGAAGTCCGTAATTTCGTTCAGATCCGACGTTTCACGAGCTATTGGTTTCCTATTATTATCTATTAATAAAACGTCGAGTTCCCTGGGGCTTCCTGGATTATAGGAAGGGCTGCGTCCCTGGGGACCGCAGAGTATGTGGGGAATATGGACTCTAGTGTGGCGAGGCACGCGTTGGAAAATAGATTTCACTTCTGGTCACTGTCGTTCTCGGTTTTCTGTGCATCTGTACATGTATATTTATAAATTTAGCAGGATGTATGTATGTACGCAGACATTGGCATGTCAGCTGTCAACAGTTTCGCTCAATGGAAATCAAAGTATACATGCACCGGCATCAAACCTTATCGTTGCAATAACACAATGATTAACAACCGCCAATGCAGTTAGATAGATCGGAAGGTCGTAATGATCCTCTTATTCATAAACCATGACTTCATTCTTTTACAATATCGGTCGTCAACATGTGAAGCAACGGATATAATAATTTCAAGCACAATTATTACCAGCAAATAGTGCAAAAATTTAATCCTGGCACTGCATAGGCCCTGGCTAGTCTTCCATGAATCTGGACTGGCCATGGCCAGGCCAGCTGCCCAGAGCCGATCCTGGCGCGTAACATCTTTTTCGTCTGTGCCTGGCCGGAAAAACTGACCAGGGCCTAGCCAGTGAATAGACCTGGGTCTAGTCAGTATCCTTATAAGTGGCTAGTCATGGGTATATTCATTAAAGAAAATTGAAAATATATATTTTGCATGAACTATATGAGTCAGTCCACGTCAAGCGGGACGGATTTGGCCAAAAATTTCCCTCGATGTTTCTGATTCTTTTGTAATTTTTTTCACACATTCTCTGGGTAAAATAAATCGATCAAACATTTTTTTAACTCGAAGGGCTTAGAAGTTACAAGGGGTCGAATTTTCGAAAAAAGCACCAAAAACCGGAATCGCTGTCTTCTTTAAACGTTAATATCTCCGGTTTCCTTTGTCGTACAGACATCGGCAAAAACTCATTTTAAAGCTCTTGAATCGCACTTTCACGCTATTAATCTTTAATTCACCTAATAAATAATGTTCTATTTGTTATAAACAATTATATTTTTTAAACGTGATTTTCGAGATGATCACACCCTTCGAAAATTCTAAAAAAAATACGAGCGTGTTCCTTGATTCATTCTATACGAAATCTGTAAGTTTCACAATGGAACTCCGATGGAAACTATATTTAAAAAGCGATTGATTCGTGCGGGACGTCGCACGCGGCTGTCTACGCGGGCGCGCCGAGACCGAGGCTTGTTCTCTTCACATGCAAGGAATACAGGGGGGCTGTTATAGGTCTGAATTCATCAAATCCATTAATTCACAGAATTATTCATTTCATTTCATACTGAATATTCTACTCAAAACAATAAAAATATTAATACAGAAATAAAACGCTTAACTAAAATCTTAAAACACATCACATATTCGAAACCAAAGCTCCTAGTCCTCAAAAATAAGTGGTAAATATTAGACTGGGCCAGAAAAATTGACTATTTTTTTTTTTTTTGAATGGTACCTCGAGAATATCATTCAGCATGACAAAAAAACAATTTCGTGAAAGTTTGAGCCCTTAATATTAATTTTAAGAGGTCTCTCATCGCTATTTTTGATTTTTATTCATAATTTGATGTTTTACGTTAGAACTGTCAAAACATTGAAGTGAAAGAATTTATTTTCGCTTATTTCTATATAAAATCAAATTCCCCACAAAAAAGGTCTGATTATAGATTTTCGTCAGACAAGCCGTTTCCGAGTAATTAAGCTTAATAAATTGATATGTTTTTTCGATTTGACTTTTTTTAATTTGTCGGCGCGCCCGCGTAGACAGCCGCGTGCGACGTCCCGCACGAATCAATCCTTTTTTAAATATAGTTTCCATCGGAGTTCCATTGTGAAACTTACAGATTTCGTATAGAATGAATCAAGGAACACGCTCGTATTTTTTTTAGAATATTCGAAGGGTGTGATCATCTCGAAAATCACGTTTGAAAAATATAATTGTTTATAACAAATAGAACATTATTTATTGGGTGAATTAAAAATTAATAGCGAGAAAGTGCGATTCAAAAGCTTTAAAATGAGTTGTTGCCGATGTCTGTACGACAAAGGAAACCAGAGATATTAATGTTTAAAGAAGACAGCGATTCCGATTTTTGGTGCTTTTTTCGAAAATTCGACTCCTTGTAACTTCTAAGCTCTTCGAGTTAAAAAAAAAAATGTTTCATCGATTTATTTTACCCGGAGAATGTGTAAAAAAAATTACGACGTTTTTTAAGAACATGCGGTCAAAAAGGTGTCCCGCTTGACGTGGATTGACTCATATATTTTATTACAAAGTCAGAATTTTACATCTAATTCAGTTTTATTCAAAGTTTAATATATTTATGTCGAATCGTCACTCTGGTGGTTCGCTGAGTCTGCGTCAATGACACTGGCTAGTGATATATCTTCTTCCTTGTACTCAATACGATTGCTTTGGATAGAATCACTATACTTCCATGGTCATCCACAAGTACTGGATCATGAAGACAATTCTCGAATTCATCTTCGCCATTTCTATCACTAAAATATTCTTGTTGGCTGGCACCTGCAATTATTATTTGCATGAATATAAAGCGAATTGAAATTTGAGTCCACTTATACATACCTCACAATTTAATACACACTTCCACGTTCAGAACTGATTTCAGAGTCATTGTCATTACTCAACGGTTGATACTATGGAACATTACTATTTTCATGATCCATGCAATGCTTTCGTACACATACGCGTATTTTTCATTGTTTTTCATCCATGTCATTTATTATTCTAAAAATATTCACCTATAATACCACAAGAGCTTCGGGGTTATCGGGTATTTCCCGATAGGTTCGTTGCAAACAAATGAAGGAGTCAAGTTTTTCAGGTTAAAAAATCACGAGCGCGAAGCGCGAGTGATTTTTCCTGAAAGGCTTGACGATTTTATTTGTTTGCAGGGAACCTTGAGGGAAATGCCAGATAATTTTGAAGCTCGTGTGGTATTCGTTTGATTATTTTTCCGTCCCAAGTGTCGGCCGGTGGAATTGCACCATGAGACGAAATGTACAGTTAACAAACTCCAAATCGACTCATTTTCATGCAAAATCTCCAATTTTCACAATTGAATTCAACCTGTCAGTTTGACGTGTGGTTAATTTGACTGGATCATGTTTTGTTTTTTATATATAGCAACTACCAGAGAAAATTTTCAAAAAATTATCACTTATAATACCACAAGAGCTTCAAAATTATCGGGTATTTCCCGATAGGTTCGTTGCAAACAAATGAAGGAGTCAAGTTTTTCAGGTCAAAAAATCACGAGCGCGAAGCGCGAGTGATTTTTCCTGAAAAACTTGACGATTTTATTTGTTTGGAGGGAACCTTGAGGGAAATGCCAGATAATTTTGAAGCTCGTGTGGTATTCGGGGGATTATTCTTCCGTCCCAAATGTCGGCCAATAGAATTGCACCATGAGACGAAATGTACAGTTAACAAACTCCAAATCGACTCATTTTCATGCAAAATCTCCAATTTTCACAATTGAATTCAACCTGTCAGTTTGACGTGTGGTTAATTTGACTGGATCATGTTTTGTTTTTTATATATAGCAACTACCAGAGAAAATTTTCAAAAAATTATCAGTATAATACCATTTAGGTTGTACCACGTGACGTCGAATGGTGCAATTCTATTGGTCGATATTTGGGTCGGAAAAATAATCAGTATAATACCATGTAGGTTGTACCACGTGACGTCGAATGGTGCAATTCTATTGGTCGATATTTGGGTCGGAAAAATAATCACGATAATATGAAAATGATATCACAGGAACTGTTAGATTTTAATTATGGCTATGTTCGCGATATGATCGGTACATGTATGTATGTCGATATTTCTGTTCTTCCACATTTTTATTATGAACAATTGTAAAAAAAAACTCACGAATAACTTGACGTACGTCAGTAATCAGAACTCGAAATACAATGAAGAAATCTCTCTATATCTCTCTATATAATAAAAAAATCCTTTCCGGCGAAATGAACAAATGAAAAAGAAGATCAAAACGCACTATAGCAAAAAAGATTATAATAACAATAGTATAGCGCATGAAGTTGGCGGTGCTATGAGGTGCGAAGACCAAAACAAAAACAGCATCTAGCAGACAAATGTCGCATGTATGATAAGATGTGTGCCGAGCTGTCAAACGTGAGTATTTTTAAATAAACGTACTTCGGAAAATTAAAAATAATCAGAGTGAGGCGCGCAGCGCCGAGAAGGGTTGGCGCGCGAAGCGCGCAGGGGCGAAGCCCCTAGTATTAAATAAAATAATCATATTGTGTTAGCCATTCCTGATAATTGCTAACTATTTCCTGTTTTTCTTAAAAATGGAAGACGTGTTGCCAATCTGGCCAGTGCCGAGTCAGAGCCTGTAGAGACTGCGCTGGCTTGTAAAACTCTATCAGGCTCTGGACAGTAGCCTCGCATGCCAGTTCAAATTTCCGCACAGGTAAAAGACAGACATAGTTACGAAGACACTCAAAACAAACAGGTACTTTGGCGGACGTCGAGAAACCAGGGTGAGATCTCTCACCCAGACTTGTCATGCTCGATAACTGGTGAGTACAAAGCTTAATTAAAAGTGAAAGAAATGTATCATCAGCGGAACGTTGAGTTTTGATTTTGTCATTAAGTCAGAAACTACTGTACCAATCAAAAATCAGCATCCATTAATTCTAGAATACATGAAACCGCATCGATTGATCTAACGAAGTTTGAAATCGTTCATTAGTTTTCAAGACATCATAAGATGAAAATATGAATTCACTCATAGTCACACAGAAACTAGATTCACAGTTTTTGTTGTACTCGGGAAGATAATTGAAATGCTTCTCTAGCAGATGCCTCTTGTTCATATTCGGGAGCGGTTGAATGATCAGAGATAACGATTTGATGATGAAAGGCTGGTTGGCGACAGACATAAGATCATTAGTCCGCTTATCTGTATTATGAAAGTTTTCCGTCGGATCATTACCCCAGCACAGGTGCGCGGATTGAGGGTGATCCCGAAAGTTTGGGATCTATTTCGGCGCATCAAAACGGTCCTGGCCTGGCAACAAAGGACGAAAGCCCCCTGCAGGGTGGCGAATAATAACCGAGTACTACTCAGCATTCATTCCCCCATACTGCTAATTGCCCTGGTAAATGGAAGCCCGTCCTTTTGACGATTGGCGATCTAATCAGCCGGTTACCTTCGCAATGAAATTATCTAATTAGTCTGAACACTTTGTAATACCAAGTCCGCACTGCATGGCTGGAATTAAGGGGCATAGGGCGTTTCCAATCGGCACTTCTCATCACGGTATGCTGAGCGTTATTCTACCGCCCATGATGAAGTCACTACTTGTCATCTATGTAATATTTCACGTCGTTACGGCATGACACATTACTGACCTACTTAATTGATTTCATCATAGAAATAACACCACTTGTGATCATTTCTTCGAGCATGACAAAAGTGGTTTTGCGATATTTGAGGACTCCATTATAACATATACGATGGGTGCTGTTAAAATTACAATGGATCAGCTTTCAGGTGGAATGATCAAAAATTTCTTGCAATATCGCTGTTGCTGTTGATATTGGCGTTCACGTGTCTTTTGTATTACTTCTTTATAATCAGAAGAAAAAACAGTTTTGTATTTCTTGGGTAGAAGACGTATGCATGCACAATATTTCACTACTGCAGTAGCAACTGATTAATCACATTTCAATTTTACATGATTCAACCTTTAATACTCAATTCATTGTCATATGAAGAGATATTTGAAACACAAAAATTGACAAAAGAAAATCTTCATCGACGTATTTTGAAGTCCGCATAATTTTTTTTCAATATGAAAACTCATCAGTTTGCTGAAAAAAAAGTTTAATTAGAACCACCAAATCGGAGGTAAACAATTTTGTTGCACCAACTAAAAATCCGTTTCGCAGCCCGTGACCGCCGATTTGTTAGTTCCATCTAAACTTTTTTCTCAGTGCTGTTTTTGTAGCTGATTGAGTTGACGTTTTACAAGTTTACTATACCCAACGAGTTGTGGCATAATTTGTGCAGTTGAGAAAAGATTTAGGCTGTCTACATTTGCGTTTATGTGTTCTGCATCAGACACGGAAGTTCGCGGCTTGGCCCGCTGACACAGTGAACAGCAGCGCGTCGCAGCTTACGGAAGCTCAGTGTTGTTATAATAGGATCCGGCTAAGCGCAAGCCGATTTCAACTCTTCGTCTGCTTCTCCCGCCGCCATCCGCATGGGACCAGGTCAGGTTCAAGGTCAATGTCGGAAAATTCATTCGCGATGAAGCACAACTGCTCTATGGCAAATATGCAGTTTCGTTTGCTGCATCGTTGCCCCATTATTTTATTTTTTTGGGTAATTTTGTCATCTTTTTACATCATCTAGGAAGCGAAGCGCTATTGGCACCGATTATTTTAGTGGTGGGAAAAGTTTTGGTTAATGACCGCGATGTGACGTGGAAGAAATTAAACAATAAAAAGACAAAATTTCGCGCGACTAGTTTTTATCTGCTCGGATTGCCAATT
This sequence comes from Rhogogaster chlorosoma, assembly GCA_944452935.1. Taxonomy (NCBI): domain Eukaryota; kingdom Metazoa; phylum Arthropoda; class Insecta; order Hymenoptera; family Tenthredinidae; genus Rhogogaster; species Rhogogaster chlorosoma. The sequence continues at coordinate 13,687,957 of OX101800.1, read as the reverse complement.
TCGGTAACAAAGCGGACTGATCAAAGCGCCAAGTCAATCTGGCTGAATGGATTAAGGCCTCAATTTTCCCGATTGCTTAATAATTTAAAAGCGGGTGACTTAACCGGCCGAATCGAATAACCCGGGGAGCGTAAGGTCGCGGCAGCGTTAACAATTCGATTGAAAAATCAAATTTAACGGGGTGCTGACACTCGGCGATCCTCCCTCGTCTTCCTTTTGATCTCAAAGCTTCGTTTCACAAAATCGCAATTCACGGTGACACGAAAACCCAGGATCACGTAGGTATCTGTCTTTTTTATCGATCCTAATTCTCTTCTGTATTTCGCATTGATGTGATTCGTGAATATGGTTAACTGAACTTAGCTTCTAACATTTTCTGAACGTGTTATTTGTTACGATGCGTTTTACTCATTCTACTTAAGCGTATATGTTATTCACATCAAAAGCATACATTTCCTGTTGCTCGACTTCAACATTAATATTATTGAATTGAAACTAATGAACAAAATAGTTTTGAATTCGTGCCGAACAGCTTTATAATAGTATTTCGCAGTTCAACAGAACGACTTGGATTTTTTTATTCAAGATGAAGAAACTGTTTTCACTTTTGATCATCTGGGTGATGTATATATGGGGCATTTCATGTCAACTCGACCATTGATTTTCCCTTACCATTTTTGATTCGCTTTACGATTTTTTATACGATTCTCCGATCTCAAAGGCTTTTCTAAATTTTTTCAGCCTTCTTACGTCCATCGTTAATTTTTTACGATTGATCAAATCTATCTAAAAATTGACATATTTTAAAATTCTTATTTTTCATTCCAATCATTTGGACACCCACTCATGATCGATGGGACGATTTTTTTTTCTATTTTTCTTGGCACTTTCAATGTCTTGAATAAACAAAACACCATGTTTCAACGTTGCGAAAATTCTCAAAAAATTACCAAAAATCCCGTGTTCAATTCTGAATCTTTTGACGCAAGACCCACGATGACGCACCACCACCTCCTAGGCTTTTGTACCCCCTTTCAGGAGTTTGTGAAAAGATTCAGAATTGAACACCAAATTTTTGAGAATTTTTTGAGAATTTTCGGAACCTTGAAACATGGTGTTTTGTTTGTTCAAGATGTTTAACCCTTCGTGTGTACACTATTTTTCGCTACGCGGTGTGAACACTGGGTCTTTTAGGGAACAGTCGAGTTTTTGGAGTTTTCCATGCTTTGAAAAAATTTGAAAAAATTCTGGGTTACTTCTTGAAGTGTCTACTATATGGCCCAGAAGTTGTTAAAGTCAAAAGTTTAAACCCGTTGTTAATAAAAATTCAAGAATAGTCGAAAGAGTGGAAAGAAACGACAAATTCAAATTTCGACTGTTCCTTAAAAGACCCAGTGTAACACACGAAGGGTTAAAATTCTGAAAAAAAAAAAATAGAAAAAAATCGTCCCATCGTGGGTCGGTGTCAAAATTATCGGAATGAAAAATAAGATTGTTGAGAATTTTTTGAGATTTTTAGAGAATGTCAATTTTTAGATAAGTTTGATCAATCGTAAAAAATTTACGGTGAAAGATGAAAATATGAAAAAATTCGGGAGAGCTTTTTTGAGATCAGAGAATCGTATAAAAAATCATGTAGCGAATCAGAAATGGCGAAGGAAAATCATTGTTCGTGTTGACATGAGATGCCGCATGTATATATGAGGCATTCCACGCCAAACCAACCTACGTTCGACCCTGACCCCTTCCGATTGGAGTCATGATTTTTTATGTTCTTCCACCTTCACGAAAGAACACTCTGAATTTTTTTCAGATTTTTTCAAAATTGTCTGATTCACTTATGATTTTTGAAAATGAACACATCGATAACCCCAATTGAAAAATTTGAAAAAATTCTGAAAATCCTGCTTCATTTATAAAAATTTTCGAAATTTTACCTAAAGTGGGCAGACGTTTGCTTCTCATGCTATTCAACGTTGTTTTCGAAAAAAATCCAAACATTGCAGAGGCGAACGTCTGCTCACTTTGAGTGAAGGCTTGAAAATTTTGACGAATGACGCGGGATTTCTCGGAATTTTTTCAGATTTTTCAATTGGGGCCAAGATTTTGAATTTTCCAAAATTCATAACTAACTTTTGGTTGGTCGTAAAAATCCGAAAAAATTCCGAGAAATCCCGCGTCATTCGTCAAAATTTTCAAGCCTTCACTCAAAGTGAGCAGACGTTCGCTTCTGCAATGTTTGGATTTTTTTCGAAAACAACGTTGAATAGCATGAGAAGCAAACGTCTGCCCATTTTGGGTAAAATTTCGAAAATTTTGATAAATGAAGCAGGATTTTTCAGAATTTTTTCAAACTTTTCAATTGGGGCTATCGATGTGTTCATTTTCATAAATCATAAGTAAATCAGACAATTTTGAAAAAATCTGAAAAAAATTCAGTGTTCTTTCATGAAGGTGGAAAAACATAAAAAATCATGACTCCAATCGGAAGGGGTCAGGGTCAAACGTAGGTTGGTTTGGCGTGGAATGCCTCATATATAGGACAGGTATTGGTCCCGGTCGAAAATGTCTTGGCTTAATTTCGATAAAGCTTTACGTTTTCGGGGATCTAGCATCCGGAAAACAGGTTTGTAGACAAATATCGGTGTGTCCGATAAACTCGCTGAATGATCTCAGAACCGGCTCGATGGAAATATCTGAAATTCACAGGACATTTCATTCAAATGCTGGCTATGAATAACTGTCATATATCGTTCAATTTAAACGGCTGATTTTATGAGAAAAAAACTGGACATTCAATTATTGGATGTCATTCCATATATTCTGTACTTACTGGATAGTAATTTCGACAATTATGTATGGGTTTTCAAGGTGATGGAAAGGACCGTGAATATTCCGTCTTTTCCATCTTTTCCATCTTGTTTTCTTTGTTATATATTTTCTTACGAACACAAAATTATCACTTTAGACATAGGGGAAAGGTGGGCAACCCCGGACAGCGGGTAGCCCCGGACACTGCAAAAATGTTCATTTCGTGCGTGTTTTCTGATGAGGCTCAACTGATACACGTGTCTAGTGGGACACAAACTAACGCAGGTATGATAAAAGAATAATGGCGAACACGCAGAAAATGAACATTTTTGCAGTGTCCGGGGCTGCCCACCTTTCCCCTACGTCTCTCTATACGTGCACCTATAATACACCGTGAGACCTGATACGAAACCTTTTTAATTCTATTTTCCAGTTTTTTTAAACCGTTACTCCTGGTAAAAAGTTTATAAAATACTTTGATTTTAATGATCTACGTTACCTTTTGCCGTGTTTTTTTTTTTTGTTATTTTCAAATCTATGTTTAATATCTAGTCTGACTTATTCGCTGCTCACGTTTCTGAATTGTTCGTCAAGTATATTGCGGAAAAATATAGCAACATTAAGGTAGAATAAAGATCCACATTTTCGAACTATCTCTACGCTGAAACATACTTCTCCCTAATATAATAATGCGGGGGAAAGTGCCCTGAATGAATTTAGGTATATAAGAAACACGAATTTTCCTTTGTGCCAAACGTCATAAGTCTCTGAGTCAAAATAACACCAAAAATGAAAGGAGAATACTAGTCGTACACGGAGAAAAATCACTGGCCCAAAATACCATAATCGAGGCAACTTTTACCGAACTCGCAGGTGCGTATATGGATAGAATGTCTGTCCGGTAATTATCACTTATTTTTTACGGTAAGCAGGGAAATCGAAATCTACTAAGCGGAACTAGTTCCAGCGTCAGAATCCCCAAAATCTACGGCAAACCCATTCGGTTAATGCAGTTCGTTTACTAATTGTGCGGTAACTGGTACTGTATATGAACGAATAATTTACTAGTGCCTGTAGTTGAATAACTTGTCGAAGAGTGGGTCGTAGGGCAAGTTCTAAGAGTCAGAATTACCAAAAACTACGGTAAATTGCTCAATTAATTTACTGGTCGGTGCGGTAAGTGGTACTGGAAATCAATGATCAGTTTACTAGTGCCTGTAGGTCAGATACCTAATTGACTATATACTTTTAACCAAAACATTTGGTACAATTAACTATATGCACACTCCATCCATATAGGCACTTGCAATACAGGTAAAACTTACCGGAATCACACTAAATATTAACTGTACTATGCGAGGTAGGTATAGAAATAATGAAACTGTATATAGTTGATAATTTTATAAATTTATTTATAAAATGATACATATACATGTACTAGCACATTTATTTAAATGATTAAACATTAATATTCATCTGCAAATTGTATGTGGATTATTATCAATCATTTATACTTTGTAACGTGTGGTTACGTAGAGTTTTGAACCCTTTGCAAGTAATAAACTGCACGTACGTCAGGTAACATGTTCAATGGTACCTGCATACTTGTATTCAAGTTAATATTTACGGAGTTGACTATTTCGTAACCCCAAAAATGACGGTGAAATGCGCAAGATTGCAAACTATTAATTTATGTTACTTTGATTATGCGGGTATAGCTATATAAACAAATTAATTTATAAACGACTATTTCTTACCAAAATGTATCCATCTGCGCGTTTCAAGGCTTTGAATTTTTCGAAGTGAATCTGAATACCCACTGTCTCGATGATATCCGACCGATAAGATTGGGTTGTACTCCAATTGTTGACTACTTCTTCACGAGGCTCGTCGTTATTTTCAAGCCATCTTATCTGGTCGACAATTGCAAATGGTGGGCTGATATTTGATGCTGCATAAAGTTTAAATATATGTATAAGAAATACTGTTCGGTTTTACAATGACAATTCAGCAAACGATAATAGTTAACAACAAATCGGAGTAATAATCATATAGGATATGCATGATGACAAAATGAATTAATAATAACTTCACTTACCAGATCCTAGCTGCATAAAAGATCGCACAAGACACGGATCACTATTTTCCTCGTTCTCTGCAGTGATGTTCACACTCGTTAAATCAAACGAATTCATTGTGCTTACACCTCGAACTGGGCACTCTTGCTCGTAGAATTGTGAACTTTCTGCCGATTCAACCACGCTCTTGGGTAAATTTCGCGCCAACGAGCGAAACTTGTAACTGTTACCAGAGCGACGCGTAAGCTGGACAGATGCTACGGTATTCGTACAAGGTTCGCCGGAAAATCAAACTACAAACTATGGTATTTTTCCCGCCAGTGCGTGCAACAAGCTCCAACAGTAAACATAGCCAAAGTAGCGCACAAGCTACACCGATGCTGAAGTAGTCTCACAGACGTAGTTGGTACGATTCGCCATGCTGTGTGACAGAAATTACCTATCTAGGTGGTACTGCATACGCTTCTCCCTGACTGGTAAATTTGACCACGGCAATTTACGAACGATACCAGAATATCGGTAAAATCTACCGTAATGGCATCAGAAATCATGACCTAAACTTTATTGTAATTTTTGCTTTCTCACGAATAATGTGAACTGTACACATCTGTGCCTATAGTCAAAACTGCAGTACCGATTACCGTAAAATCCGTACTGGAGCAGTACTGTAATTTGAACCAGGGGATTTTTCTCCGTGTAAGCTTCATTGTCCACGAGGTTCTGATAATTTTATTTTTTTCTCGTTTTACACGGGCTGGGAGCCCTTTACTATCCGTCTAAAAATGTTGAATTAGATCACGTCTTGAGATATATGCGGTTCCAAAATCGGCATAGTATACGTCATACGATCAGACACAATGCTCAAGTGTGATAAGCCAAGTTCAATTTGCCTTGCCTGTTCCCGAGCGTCGTGTCGGTACCGCACAGCGTACGAAGCCACGTGTGTTTCCAGCGTGAGCGGAAGTTGTCGGTCCATTTTTTAGGATTACGTAGAGCCGCGTCGAATAGCCAGATCCAGGTTGGGGTGGATAGGGGGCGTCGCGGGGAAAACAGGGGGGTATGTTTGGATAGAGGGATGCGAACAATGCGCTCACGCGCTCCTTGACTTCCTGGCGAGGTCTCTGATCTCAGTGCGGTTCCACAGTCCAAAAAATTCAGAGCATATAAAAACTGGTCGAAAATATGAATAAAAAAAGTATCGACAAGATCGAGGTAGACATTTTTCCAAGGGATGCTGGAATTAATTGGCCATTCTAACGGATCAAAACGATCAAGAAAAATAAGTACTTGACGTTATTCTGTTGTAGATCATCGCAGGCATTTCTTTTTGTCAGATATTACATATTATTACGGTGTGTAGTCGGTCGCACCAAGAACTTGTTATTGCTATTATTTCGTATAGCTTCGTTGTCCAGGTGAACCAAAAGTACAATATTCAGGGCATCCTGACGGAAGAGATCTTGGAAAAAAAAATGCGTGAAAGAGGAAAGAGGATGGGGATGCGGGAGCGGTGGCAGTGGCGGTGGTGGTGGTGGCTCCGTGAGGAACTGCAGAGTGGATCGCTCGACTAGGGACCGGTGAACGGCAAAAGGAAAGAGGGGTGGGACGTGGTCCTATAAATAATTAGCAGGCCTCCGCCGCACTCCGGTCTACGGTCTGCGCCAGGCGGGCATAAGCGGCTTAATTCTCCCCGTCATCCCCTTCGCGGGCACATGGTGAGGGGTCCCTCGCGGGCGATGGTACGCGCTGCGCGCTACGTTTCACCTACTACATTCTACGCCCTACGTACTACGTGCTACGCGCTCCGCAACGCTCCATGCGGAACGCACGCGCGCCCGCGTGGAAGCAGGTCGCTAATTGATTTCGGTCAGGCTGCAGTCCTCCCTCTCGTTTACAGGGTTTCTCGCTGGAATTTTGTATTGACTTTCGCGATGCGTCGACGCGGTCGTAGAGTAAAACTAGATTGAACTTGCTTTAGTGTGTAGGAACGGATTCGGAAAGATGAATACCGATTTCTTTTGATAAATTTCGAATGTGCCGATTGTTTGAAAATTCTAAAATATGGAGATCGTTTGAATTAGGAAACGAGCATGCCAAACGGAAAATAGTCGAATTTCCACGTATTTTTAATTTCTATTATTTCTCCCTAGTTCTTCCTGAAATTTGAATTTTCGGCAAAAATAGGACATCATAAACCATATATGAAAGAATTTTTTTTTTTTTTTTGATTTAGGTATTCGATCTCCGAATGAACACAAAGCGTATGATTTCCTGAGAATTTTAATTGAGCATCTAGAGTTCAAGAAAATTAGCTCGTAAGCTCGTGTCTAATATATCCTTGGACGTCATCTTCCATGTAGGTACTTACGGACGTTTTGACGCATTGTACGTAAAATAAAAATCGTAATCTTTGCTTATTACAACGATTCGTAATTACAATAATGGATCGAGGTGTAATTGAACAATTTTGCTAAGGTCGTGATCATTTTTTTGAAAAAGTTCAAGCGCGAAATATGGTCGCGAACAAAAATTTTCACCTTATGTTGAAATTATTAAAATGAACTATTGAATTCTATCTAAAAATATTTAAAAAAAAAAACGGAATCCCACTCTCATTTTAGTCTTAAGATCATCGTTTTCCATCAATATTCGTAATTTTCTTCCAGAGTAAAAACATATGAAGGATTCTTTGTCAACCCAGTCACCTTTTTTTTCATCGTCTCAAATTTAATTGATTTGTATTCTGGGGAGTAACCTATTTTTGAGGACCTCTTGTGATTTTTTTCAGATTTTTAGCACTGCTCGTAGCCTAGATATGAGAAACGTGTGCAAGTTTTCATTCTCTATATCTATCTATTTGGCATGAAAAAAAAAAATTATTAAAAATACATAAAAAACGTGTTTTTTCCTCAGCTTTTCGATGAAAATATTTTCGAATTTTTTTAGTTAAGAAAAAGTGCTCAAAAATCAAAAAAACGCAAAAAAAAATGAGTAAAATGGTGTTTTGAGATCTTCGGGCCGTTTTGATTTTGATGAAAAAATTTACAAATCATCCATCCAATTTCCCAACTTTGCTCTATAAATTTCGTTATGGGCCGACCATTTGTTCCTAGGGAAATAAATTTAAAAAGCACTATACAGCCTATAATAATAATAGTCTTAAACGCCCCTGAAACAATCAACAAGTTTACGAAAAGAAAGAAAGATGATCGGAAAAGATTGTTTCAAGACTATTATGTGAAGAAAAAACGGCTGTATAGTGCTTTTTAAATTTATTTCCCTAGGAACAAATGGTGGGCCCATAACGAAATTTATAGAGCAAAGTTGGGAAATTGGATGGATGATTTGTGAATTTTTTCATCAAAATCAAAACGGCCCGAAGATCTCAAAACACCATTTTACTCATTTTTTTTTGCGTTTTTTTGATTTTTGAGCACTTTTTCTTAACTAAAAAAATTCGAAAATATTTTCATCGAAAAGCTGAGGAAAAAACACGTTTTTTATGTATTTTTAATAATTTTTTTTTTCATGCCAAATAGATAGATATAGAGAATGAAAAATTGCACACGTTTCTCATATCTAGGCTACGAGCAGTGCTAAAAATCTGAAAAAAAGCACAAGAGGTCCTTAAAAATAGGTTACTCCCCAGAATAAAAATCAATTAAATTTGAGACCATGAAAAAAAAGGGTGGCTGGGTTGACAAAGAATCCTTCATATATACCAAGAGGAAAACTTGATACTATACAGTCGACTGCGCACGGGCAAGTTTTGTCGTCTGCTAAAGCAGACTGACCATCCTGCGTTTGAACTGTTAAATTTTGTTTTTCGCGGTGATGTAATTGATAGGAATTTTGGACGTTAGAATCTCAATTACTTGCGGTAACGATTCGGAAAGGCTTGGAAAGCTTTTATCGTTGAACACGAAATTTGATGTGCAACTGAAAGAACCATTGAAATTTATCCTGATCAGCTGATAGCTTGCTTCGACTTGATAACAACATAACCCCGATTGACTACTTTAGGCGCGAGAGGCTGACAGCTCTAGCTTCATTTCTTGCAAGTTAACCCCCATGCCTCGCAGGTTAAAATATTATCGCGGGACGATTTCACCGACCAATAAAATTGAACTATTCGGCGCAAGCGCAGTCGACTATATAGTATCAAGTTTTCCTCTCGGTATAATAGCATTTTCAAGACGTCTCAAATAATTTAAAAATAAAAAAGATCAGGGATTTCTGGGTTAAAATTTTTTCGTGGTTCTTGGTGTAAGAATCATCACATAGAAAAAAAAAATGAGAAAGTGTGAAATGGTCAGAGTCAAAGGCTGGGCGACCTATTCTTAGCGTCGGAATGACCCATATGTTGACGTAAGAATTACATGTGACATGGAACGAGTTTAAAGAGATTACTGTTCTCAAGATGACATCATTTTCATTTACAGATTGAAATAGTTTAGAAAATTCAAAAGTCAAAAATTCTAATTTTCAGATGAGCAGATTTCTTGCATATCTAGAAAGTGACAAGACTACTATAGTGTATTCGCTACTATGTCTATTACGACCACGGTGATACATTTTCTTGTGAAAAAAACTCTAAGATATCAGTATAGATGGCTAGTCGATATAGCGTCGAACTGGAATTTAAAAAGGACCATAAATTCTGTGTGAAAAACGTGTACAAAAATGATAATGGAACAAGCTACACTACTTAATTTGCTACTGCTTAATTTTCTTTATTTTTCGGTAATTTCGAGCAGATTCTACTGCAGTGTAAGTAATTTATGAAGATCCTTGAAAGTGTCGAATGCAAAGGATTAAGGGGTTATACACAGTTGCAAGGCCGAAAAAAGACGTTTTTTCAATAATTTTTTATAGAAAGGGATTTTATTGAACAAATAAAAGTAATAATTATTCAGATAGTGTCAACTGTTAAGTTACTAATGACACTTAGATCATGTAACAATATTGAGCTATACTGCTCCTGTAGACGATCTCCCGAAGGTCCTCCAAAAAAAGGTCTTCGGCGGTGATCATCCTATCCTTGGTTTGGATTATCTGAAATCAAACAGTAGGTCAGATTCTTCTAGTGGATAGATGAATCTTGGGATTGATCGAAGGAATAGTCAAAATCTAAATTTTTAATAAAATGGCGGCTATGTGAAGAAAAAATTAGAATTTTCGACCAAAATTTTCGCAAAAAATTGTTTAAAAAAATAGAAATAATTATTGGAAATCTTATTCCTTCGGTCAATCCCAAGATTCATCTATCCACTAGAAGAATCTGACCTACTTTTTGATTTCGGATAATCCAATCCAAGGATAGGATGATCACCGCCGAAGACCTTGTTTTGGAGGACCTTCGGGAGATCGTCTACAGGAGCAGTATAGCTCAATATTTTTACATGATCTGAGTGTCATTAGTAACTTAACAGTTGACACTATCTCAATAATTATTACTTTTGTTTGTTCAATAAAATCCCTTTCTATAAAAAATTATTGACCAAACGTCTTTTTTCGGCCTTGCAAGTGCGTATAACCCCTTAACAAAATTGGCGGTCTAAATATCAATTCTGAGTGTTTTCGAAAAGAAACAACGGGAACGTAATTAGCTACGGGTACCTGTGATCCTTTCGATCGATTTCGAACTTGATACAAGTGTACAATTCAATGTTGGAAAGGTTTGTTGGTGCTTCTATCGAACAGAAGAAAAATTGACGCTGAAACTAATTCTTGTTGATTCTCATTCACAAGTCTAACTGCGACGCACGTTCTTTAATTCAATCGAAATGTTGCAGAATATGCCATCGTGAAAATGCCGACAATCGTATCTAAAGGGTTAAAATGCGTTCAACTGCCAGGTTGGACGTTGGAAATTAGAATGCAAACACGAGTAGGTATATTGGGGAACGTGCATTTGAACGCAAAGTGGCTGAAGTGTAACACTTAGCTACCTATATATTATCGCCGGAAACAATTGACTTACAAATCTAACGCGCTGCAGGCAAACAGCACGTAAGCCCGAGTGTTGCAGGATCGGCTTAGCGCTCGGTCGAAGGTTTGGATATGCAGATCAACACCACGCGCGCTATGCTAACTGGGTCGCGCCTGCGCCACGTGGCGACTGCAGGGGTTCCCCTGTTTGATTACCCAGGATTAACTTCCAATTGCCGATGTACCAGCTGCCTTTACCAGGCAACTGCCCTTCATGGAGAGTACTTACAGATTTCAACCGATTTGATTCCAGCGGAAGTTGCGAGGCACTGCTGCTAGTCAAATCAAACTAAGTATCGCTTTATGGTGGTATACATATACGGCATAATCTCGCTCATCCGAGAAATTTTTATGCGCATGAAACACTGATTGCGGTGCGATGAGAGATTTTAGTTCTTGACCAATCCCTTAGTAATGAATCTAGGGTCACACACCATGATATCAACTGGTTCAGAAGTTATTCGATTTACAAAATACGAAAGAATCAGGTTTTGAATTTTGACCGCACCGAATGATCTTCAGACGTACTTATCGTTGGATTTGGAGATCCGAAAAATATTTTTAACATCAATGTTTGAGTGTTAGAAAACTCCCAGCTTTCACACCATGAGCCTTGAAATTATCGAAAAAATAATTTTGCTTGCGATTTTTGCAAGGTATTTTTTAGCTTCAAACTTGCAATCGAAAGGCATCATTTTGTCTTAATAAAAATTGAACTGCACGTAGATCTGCGTATATTAAAGAGACCCTGTAATTTTTCAGGGGAGGTTTTGCCTGTTTTTTTATTTTTATTTATGTTTCTAACATTTATTTGTAATTTACAAAACATTTTTCTTTTCTTTCCAATTCAGCCATTTTCTTCGTCTTAGCGTTTTTACTGTGTCTAAAGCTAATGTGAAATAAATATCAATATGCCCAATTGAAAACTTCGGAATGATCGAGAATCAGTAATGTCGGTTTTCGGTACCGGTGCTCGGTACTCGGTGCTCAGTGCTCACTGTTCGGGTTATTTTCCAATCATTCCGGAGTTTGCTACTGGGCATGTCGATATTTTTTTTTAAATTTCACAGAAAACTCGGTAGAAAAAAAAATTAATTGAGACAAAACAGAAAAATATTTTCAACTCTCCACAGTACTCCTGGGTCTTTAAAAGCCCAACCCAAAGTTCCCGCCTAAATATCTCCGTGTAAATTCCGATCATTATCGTAAATATCGCGATTCTTATAATTCTAAAAATTATTGGTGCATGCAGTAGAGACCGTAGGAAGTATCCATGCTTTTTTCATATTTATGTAAAGCCTATAACATATACAGAAAAAGGACAGAACATAAAAGCCCAGGGGTTTCGCGTAAGCAGTAAAAAAAGGGGTTCCGTGGAGGGTTAAAATTACAAATAAATGTTGAAAGCAGAGAAGCGGGAAGTTAAAAAACGCTCCTCTGAAAATTACAGGGTCTCATTGATACATGTCGATTTACCTGTAGCTCAATTTTTATAGAGAGAAAAAAAATTATGTCTTTTCATAGCAAGTTTAAAGACAAGAAATACCTTGCAAAAATCGCGAGCAAAATTATTTTTTCGAAAATTTCAAGTCTCACTGCGTGAAAGGTGGAAATTTTCGAACACTCAAACACTGTGGTTAAAAATATTCTTCCGATCCTTAAATCCGAAGATGCGCACGTCTGAAGATCGTCAGGTGCGGTAAAAAAATGATTTTTCCATATTTTGCTAATCGAACTTCAGAGCCGGTGAATATCAGAGTATATGACTCTAAATTTGTTTTCGAGGGCTGGTCAAGAACTAAAATCTTGCGTGGCACCAAAATCGGGGATCCAAGCGCCGAAAAGTATATACACCCCCATATACACCTTCGAAATAATATTTTTTTTTCAATTGGTGGGCTGTGAATAAATATTCTATTAGCTCAGGTTTTTCACAGCCGATCACTAGCATTTTTAAATATAGTTCAAAATTATTTCACTGCTTAAGTCACGTCGTTCATTAAGGGGGTATATACACCTTTAAATGGGTTGAATTTCTGAAAAACAATTTTTTTTTTTTCTGCAACTTGAAGACTCTGAACAAATTGAAAAAAATCATCATGTTTGAGGAGGGTTTGACCCTTATTATCCATATTTTACATCATGTATTACTTTCAGTCTAATAGTGGTTGCGCTGAAGACAAGAAAAGACAAAACCACTTGGTTGTCGTAAAGAATCAGAACCAGAGTTGGACCGATCTAAGAATTTTTGGTCCTCAATTGTTCATAAGACATGCCTCTATCAGATGAACATAGAACTTTTTGATATTGCAAGAATTACTTGAGTTATTGAATTTTTTCGATTTTTTTTTTTGATTTTTACAAAATTTTGGCTCATTTTTCTATTATCTCAACTAAAAATGGGTTTATCGAAAAGTTCTATGTTCATCTGATAGAGGCATCTCTCATGAATAATTCAAGACCAAAAAATCAAAGATCGGTCCAACGGTTGATTTTATTCTTTACGACAACCGGTCAAAATAGTGATTGTTCAGAAATTAACTTTTAAACTTTGTCACTACGTTGATGGTTCTGGATGCCGATAAACTACTATAATACTTCTCTATGATCTATCAAGTGAATTAATAATGCAAAACAGTTTTCCATCCTTCTTTTTGATCCAGGCGTTGGACCAACGCAGGTAAAGTTAAAAGCTTGTTTTGCGACGTCGCCTAAGTCCTGCGTTGCCTTATTTCTAAAAAGCACCTGGTTCATAACTGCTACCTTCCACCTCGATGGCCTCCTCCTGTGGGTTTGTCCGTAGTTACCTCAGAGCAACACGAGCTTCCTTGGTCCTCTGCTCCGCTCGCCTATCGACAACTTCGATTCGGGCTTAGCCCTGTAGTTTCGCTGCAGCGACAGCGTAGCGTCTTGCCTCTACTGAAAATTTCTGCATGATTCTCAACATACCTTGTTGACTTTGGGAGTTGATCGCTGCAATGTTGGCTCCAACTTGAAGGACGTCACGACCTGAAAATAAAGTCTTAGGACTCGCTCGTATGCTGTGTCTTACCTCCGACACAGCGCTTTAGTAATGCCTTGTCGCCGAGGTCAACGGAGACTGGTCTGACCTCATTCATCTCAATTTCTGGGAGATTAGCCCGGTGTTTGAATGTCTTAACTGTTCGAACTGCAATTGCCTGTTGATACTTACACCAAGAGTCTCGACCCTCCGGGTAGAGATGGTGCTGCGGCTTATCGTCTGTCGAAGACTTGTGGTACCATATAGTCCATATAGCTGTTTTTATACCTTGAACTGATTTGGGGTTGTTCCGTAAGCATTTTAATAGTAAGACAGATAGTTTAAACCTCTAGTGCTCCAAAAATGCAAAAAATACAAGATTGATTTTTTTTTAAATTTCAAAAAATTTCAAAAAATCGCTGTAACTTCTTCATTTTTACATATTTTCACATGATGATTTTTTTACAGATAGTTTACATCCCTAATGTTCCAAAAATGCAAAAAACACAAAATCCATTTTTTCAAAATTCAAAGGTGTATATACCCCCTTAAAATCCCTTCAAATTCCGAGGGCATATAAACCATTAATGTAATCGCGGAACAGTCGGAGTGATATTCAATGAATTTACTTTTTGGATAGGAACTTCTTTTCATTTTAAACCATATTTTTGTGAACTTTTGAAAGAAAAAGTATATCACGTGATCACAACTACCGAAGACTTGCCTCATCCGTATAGCTTATTGGTTTTTCCCAAAATTATATCATTTGAGAATGCCACCCTGGAATTTTAAAACGTTTTAATGCACGATGCTATTAAAAAGTTATTATCAAATTATATAATATACCCCCTGAAATACGGACATTTGATGTTATCGGAGGTAAATACAGTTTTAGAACTTGAGATGACCTGACATAGTATTACATTCAGTAGGGACATTAACACTTAACTTCAAACGTTTTTTCAAAGTGCCTCACGTAAATGGGCAATTCTCCACTATTGGGAAATTCGATGTCTTAATCAAATAAACACTACATATCTATTTATATTTTTTTAAACTATCATTGAAAATTGAAATCCGTATTAGTTTTAGTAAACTAACTGTGTTCGAAGTTAGATTTCTGAACAAATATTGTTTTATTCCCTCTCAAACATTCAAAAACACAGTCCCCTGGTGTGTCACAAACCTAAGTTGTCGGTGAATGCAAGCGTTTTCATAATTTTCCAATTAGTCCATGAATATTTTTACCAATGGATTGAAAAATATAATAATGGATGTTGATAATGGTTGAAGAGTTTTTTTTTTTTATTTCATATTTTTCATTTAAAAACAGCCATTTCTGGTTGTCCCTGACTATTAAAAACAGTCCCCTGGACCAAATTTAACAGTATATATAAGTAATATTTTGGGCATATTATGAAGAAATCAATCGACTCACTACAGAAGTAGGAAAACCTAACCCTCAAGCTGCCTCTTCCACAGCTTTTTTCTGATTTTTAAGAAATGATTTCACTTGACGACTTTGCGTGTGAAGTTTCCCAATAGTGGAGAATTGCCCAAATACATTCGTGCTCGTGATGTGAAACTAAAAACGTGGACATTCTTACGATTCCGCATTTCGTACACGTACTCTTTGTAGATTACCAACTAATTCCTCTTTCCGTGAAAGATACATATATTATTATGCTTTTTAGACTGTGGAAGATATGGCAGCGTATTGTTAAAGCCAAATCAATCTAATGGAATGGCGAATTATAGACAAGTCATTTTGTAGTACTTCTTTTGAAAATGAAACAGAATATTAACATCAGTGCCTTTTTTAAATTGGGAAAAAGCTACTTTTTCCGAATACCCCTGACATACTTACATATATATACATATATATATATATATATATATATATATATATATTGGGTATGTACTATATAGGCTGCGAGGTAGTAGTGTGAGTGGAACATTGAGGAGGCGAGCAAGATATAAAGTGAATCTCGGGTTTCCGGCAGTCTCTGGGGTCGACGGAAATTCTACACCGAAGGACGCCGTCAGCGGGTGGCTCACGTGGCGGCTCGTCTAACCTGGCCCATCCAGCAGTACACATAACCGAGGCTAACCCAACTCGTGCTTTAATGGTCTCGTAATAGTCTATTTGTGATCGCTAATAGCGTATTCCCTTCCCCTGGGGAAATCTACGTGGGTACATACTTCCAACGCAGCTTTTCGGACGGCTCCTTTTGCCAACTGATAAAAGCCCTCCCCCTCCCCCTCCCACTATCATTCCACCCTACCCACCCTATCATGCTTTTTTGAGACTTTCTCAGTCACAGCCTCTCCACCTACGCGCTTGCGCACACGCGTGCGCGGGATTCCTTTTTCTGGTTATGTTGGATACGTCACTCCTTGATTTTGTCAAATGAATCTCTTCTCAGTGATTTGTTAAATTTCGAAACCAAACTTTTCACGACTATGAATCAAGAATTCTTGTTTCCTTGTACCACAGATAAGTTCTTCCATCTGCCAAGTTGTATCAGTTGCTTCTCCATCGACCACCATCTTGGTATGTCTTTCCATTTCGTCTTTTACCGCGTTAGCTAGGGTCACAGTATCATCCCAATTATCGATGAAAGAGGAAGCCATCATTTGTCTTTAGCATCGTACATACGAAAAGTATAATCCGTTGCCCGACTTTTTCTCCGGCCCACTATGTCTCAACTTCCAAGCCAGCGCGGCGTAGAGAAATACCATACTAAATTATTGGATTGATAATCGACATTCAACACCGGTATTGAACATGTGCAGCGCCGTGTCTAGACCCAATGGCGCCCGGAGCGAACTATTCTACTGCCCCCCCCCCCCCCCCCCCCCCACCCTATTTTTTGAATAATGAATTTGAGTTCCCGAAAAACTATTGAAGCTGGACTTGTCCTGCCCTAATTTTGGCGAATTCGGATATGAGGTCATCGTAATCCAAAGACTCACATATTTCCGATTCAATTGAAATCGTTGCCAAACCAACCAAGCGTTCTTGAGGTCTTGATGGTTGAACGCAAATAGTTTTTTATAATTTTGAGTTACTGAAACTGCACTGAACGAGCACGTCCGAACTGTTCCGAACGCGACGCTTCTCGGGATATCCCCGGCCGCTTGCTGGATGCGACGCGGCGCTCACAAGCTGAAAAGCAAGCGAGCGCCCCTTCTTACTCATGTGCACACCAAACGGATAATACTCTTTTTAACACGCTTTTATTATCTTCTAAAATCTCGGTCGCTGTGTAGCGTCTATGCTGAGCGACTCATTTTCACATATCCTAATAATTTTTGTTTTGAAATAATCATCAATTTTTTGTCGGTCAAGTCTTATGGCGCCCCTGACTCTTAGGCGCCCGGAGCGACCGCTCCAGTCGCTCCATGGGTAGAAACGGCGCTGAACATGTGCATATAGTTATCTCCAACAATTCTATGCTCTAATATAGTATTTTTTCTTTTTTTAGGACATGATTGACCGTGTGATTCGAACCGTTTTTTATTTCCTGTGGAAGTTACGTGGAGCGGAACTGTGCAGGTAAGCGGCGTCACACGAGTTACACGTTGAAATAGACCGGCACATGTTATACGTGGACAGGTAAGTTACGGTCCAGGACGACAGGTAGCATCCCTTATATCAAAGTCTCCCACGTATCCGGCGGAACACAGGAGGAGCGGGAAGCGTGTGAGAGGAGGTCTAGTCGAGATTCCGCCGGAAGAATGGACACAGAAACTCATATTACTAGCACAATGGTATGCAGGCAGGTAGCACTGAGGAGTGAGAGACCTGGGGTCTCGCTCCCTACGCCCGGTGCGGAACGGCACCGATTAAATACTCGTTAGCAGGTCAGCTTCGGCCTTCACCTCTCGGTCCCGTGCCGTTCAAAGTAACATAATAAATGTGGGAGCACCGGACACGTCAGCCCAAAGGGAACTTTCTTGCCATCTTACGCGATTTATTATACCTACTCATTCAGTCTTTGTAGTTTGGTATTTAATAAAATCAGGATCACCCTACACCCCTCGGTGAGGAGCGGAATAGATATTTTAGAAAAGAAAATAAAATACTACATTGATACTGACTGAGTGCATTTCTTATAGGATATGTCTCTTGATTTAAGTGCCATGGTGGCCGGGTGATGAATAAGGCCTGAAAAGGCGTTAATTCTTGTACTCGTTATTTCTGTTATTTTCTGCATCTTCTATTTGGGCTTGATGATGTAGAATGTTGGGTCACTGATGCCTAATAATTCAATCTTATCGCACACTGAGAGAGGTAGTAACACAACAATCAATGTGAATATAATGTTGACATTCAGTTAACGGCATCTACATTGTTAATGTAAAGAGCTGCCAGAACTGCAGCTTATCAATGAACGAATCCACATAGAATTTGAATGGGCTTTATTGAATCAAACTTACAGCAGATGAGTATATAATAAACGTCTGTTATTCCCCATGAATATATACATGCAAAATAACCTATCATGCAGAAGATTCGACCAAAATCGAAAAGTCATTTGTCCTGTGAGAAAAAGTGATTTAATTCTGAGAAGCTGTCCAAATATTTACAAATTGCATTTACAAATGAGACAGAATAGTTTTAAATTAATAATTTCATTCCTGGGACACAAAAAGCATTTTTAAAGCTGATATTTTTCGCGTCATAGCCAAAATATAGTACAAGTAAATTCTCCTTGCGTCGCAGATATCAAGCTTTTGGGTATAAAAGTTTTCTGCTAACATGCATAGATGTAAGTTGAAGAAATTTTCATAATCCTAATAGAATGAGACTATTTTTCTCTATGATAAAAAATTCGATTTGCTTACTCTGCGACGATCAGTTCAGCTTTCCAAATAATATTTATAGAGGATTTCTTTTGGCCAGGCTTTTCAATGAAGAAACATGACTTTGTTCCGGGGAACCATCGCTATCTATTCAACTCGCCTCATAGCCATAACCTCTACGTGATCTGCATTCTCATTTCTTAAATCGTGTACTTATAATCAATGAGATTATCTCAACTGATTGTATGAGTTTTTCGTGTGCGTCTGGTAGGTTGCATCTACATGAACTTGACGAACGACACATAATAAAGCCTATATATCTGTCGAGATAATGTTATATCAAATTTCGGAATTCATTCCAATCTATATGCATTCAACAATATTTTTCCGGAGACAATCAATTCAGTTGTAATCCGTTCACGACGAGGAACGAGCGAAACGCTTGAATATAATCTATATAGTTATAAAGACATATTCAAGTGGTTTTTACTGACTTGCATACAACTGACCATAAGATGAAAAATTACATAATATGTTCCCCACAACTTTTTCCATCAGAGAGATTTGAAATACTCCTGAAGAAAGTTTGCCCCATCTTAAGAGCACATGGATCATGTTTCTAGGTGTAGGCTGGTTCAGCTCTTGCGACAATCGCGTCGCTCTCGCGATCGATATCTTCCGGTCCCCGCGAGTATTACGGTGCAGAATGTTTTGAATGGGTCCGGGATTGGGCCCGCCGCAGGGGCTCACCGAGAAGGACTCCCCTAGGCATTGTCTGGGATTTAAGTAAAATTAGGTACGTGCACATCGCAACGGGCCTGACGATTTGACCGGGATCTATGCGTTCATCTCGAAGTCATCGGCGATCCTCTCCTCTCAGAACCAAACGGCCACAAGGCACGACAATCATTGATCACTTTTCGTGGAGGATGCAGATTGCATGAAACTTCAATGCAAATTTATTGTGATCATGACATAGTATACCGAACCCCCCCATGACTGAAGGTAAGTTAAAGTCGAATTCTGGCCTTTACTGATGATCCATTTTATAATTCTGTTTCCACAAAGTTTTTCAAGACATGAAAGCACGTTCAGTTGCGTCTTTGTGGTTCTGGATGAGAATTGTATATTCCCAAAAGGGATCGTCGTTGCCGTTGGACACCTGTAGGTAGACATAGATCGGTGTTGTGACTCGGCGTGCCCCGGAGTAGACCCAACGAAGATGACCGGCAAAATAAGGGTGTAAAAAATTTTAGGAGCGCCATTGTGACAGGCCTGCGTTCCGTTTGCATCCGAATATAATATACACATATATATATACACATATATATTTGCTCTTTTTATACATTCCCAATGATTTTATCTGCAGAGACCCAATCAATCATAATCTTTGTATCAATGAGCACGACCGTACGATACATCCTCGGTACCCTGCCGGAGAAGCTGTATATGTATTTTTTTTTCGAGTATCAAAAAGTGTTTTCAAATTCTTTGCAGTTTTTTTTTTTTCCTTTTTTTTTCTGTACAATCAAGAAACAAGAAATCAGAGCTTTTATTTTTTATCCTGAAAATCAGAAGAGAGTGAGATTGTGATGGAAAAAATATTCAAAATGGCCAAAGAATTGCGCCAGGTCACTCTCGCATATTTTTAGTCAGAATTTAGTCGTGTTTCGAATATCAGAACCGGTATGTCTATCTACCTTAATTGACAGCAAGGCTGGCTCGGTCCGTTTGTGATCCGGTAGTTTTTTTTTTTTCAAGCTGTAAAACAACTACGGGATTGCATTCGCCCACGCCAGCCCTCCGCATCGACGGCGACGCTACCGCCTCGTCGCCCTCTCGGAGAAGAGGAAAATCTCCCGAGGGCGTGGCCATCCTCAGCCGAGCCTCCTACCTTTAATTTACTCCGGAGGTACACTCGCGATCGTTCATTCTGTACAAAGTTCGTCTGTTTATTGATAATCGATCGCTCTTCTCACAAGCGATTGAATGGTAACAATAATGCTGCGTTTTTGTCAGATTCTTGTACAGTAATGAACTATTTTCAAGTTTAAAGCGAGTCTGGCCCAATTACTGTCGATGCCTGATGAAAAATAGACAAAAAATCCCCGCTCTCACGGAGCGGTTAGACTCTTTGTTTAGCGATACAGGTAAGTTGTGATAATTTGTAAAACAATAACAACATCCGATTCAGACCTTGTAATCGCATCGAAGGACATTCTTCTGGATTGGCTTCGGCTCATCTGAATGACTCAAGGCTCTATCGGACTATTTTAGACTAGTTGGGTTGTTCCAAGATTACGGAAGCTGCGTTACAGATTTTGACGACAATAATTGTTGAGAATTTCACAAGGTCAAGTTTATACTATTTTATAATATATTGACACTGATCCTGTGACTCTTTGAAATCACTATAGAGATAACTTCCGGCTGTCCCATAAACTATTTCAAACTTTTTTACATTAATGTGTGAATTATTTGTAAATAACAATAACCCTGCTTCAGATCCTAATCATACATGGCCTGCGATTTCTAAGACTGTTAAGAATTAGTTTAGATTATGTTTACGGAACTTCGGAAAACTGTACTTAACCCTAAAATATTATGGTTGAGCCCGAGCAACCGCTTTTGTATTAGCTACGAGCTACCATAATACGCACAACGCAAGATCAATAGGGATGGTTTGCCGGTGCGTATCGTCCGAGGACTAGCGCATCCATTCGACCCCGGTGACTCCTTGACTCGGTGATTTACCCGGGCAAGGCTTGTGTAAGCGGCTTGCCTCAGTTTCAGATTTACTTCTCGTCAACGATCACCGAGAAAACCTTTTCCTCTTCACTATCACTTATATCAGAGCAGTCGGAGGCTTCATGTACAGGGTGTCTGTTTCTCTGTGCGTTTCCTTAACGAACGACTTCCCTATCTAGACTTTGAGCTAGGTACAAATAATGCTCGTGTGGAGAAACAGATTAGTAAGAACGCGATTTTTTTCAGACTTTTTGCAGTCATATTCAACCTGATTTCACAGTAATCTGTTAATTCCCTTAGCATCCTTTGACTTGGAAATCTTACTTCATTTACGACTGTCAGATTGGTGTCCATCTTCGCAGATTGGAATACGGTACACCCTGTATATCTGCACAGAAAGAGAGAGATGGAAAAAGAGAAAGAGTGTAGGGTGGCTAGGGCGACTGAAGGTTATTTGCAGTGGCGGCTTTTTTTCGCTGCTTTTTGTTCGAACAGTTTGTCGAACGGCTGAGCCTCGCTGATCTTCGAGCTGAACTACATTTGGTATAAAACGTAGTCGCGTGGTTCGTATTAGCCGCTTTTCTATTTACCTTAGGGGGGTGCATGACCATCCAAACACCAACCCATACGCTTATGTCTTTCAACCTCTTTACCTAGCTAACGCTTGTTGAATGATCTTTCAGAAACCACAGTCGTCGACCAAAAGAGGAGTTCGTCCACACAAATAATTGTACCTACTTTTCCAACCAACTTCTTTTCCACGTCATGAAAAAAGAGCTACACCATCAGTCCGGAATGACATCCTGCACGATATTACACGTTGATATTTTGATCTAGCAGTCCATTGTCATACTAGTCCCTGGCATCAGGAAAGGTAAAATCTATCGCAAAGGATATAGGTATGATGTAGTATAAGGTACAGTGTTCAATAAAGCTTCGCAATGGCTTCAACTTCCAGCCGTATACAGAAACAAAGATGCCTCTGTCATCAAAAGAAAAATGGCAGTTTCGATCTTCAGACTGATCTCCTCCATACCTCCGATTGTGAGTCTGGCAGTGTTAACATTGAATCAGAAACTTTTATATTTTGAATTTACAGCTAATTAGAAACGACCCAATTTGATATCATGAGATTTTATGTACTTTATGAAGGGATTCGATATCCACAAAAGTCTTCACAATATTGTGGTAACAAATGTGAAAACACTTCTTTTTGACATTATAAGCATTATCGGTGGCGACTGGTGTCAGAATAAAGAGAGTCACGATTCGATAGCGGGGCATTGATTATACAATCGTTTCCAGTCTCCTGTGTCCCAGTCAATAGCTGGCTAAATTGGCCGAGTCGGTGAATGGGTGCAAAGTATAACGCCGGTGTATGTAGGTTTATAGAAGCAAGCCGGTCTTAGCTACGCTAATAGCATAGTAATGCTGGCTGATCTTTTCGGAATCCTGTAAGAGCATTAGCCGCGCTCTGGCACGTGAGCAAATTAAAGTGTTTCGAGTATGTATAGGTGACTGCCACGTATAATGTGACATGCACCTCTATAGCTATACATATAGGTATCCTTCGCGTTTCTATTCGCACCCAGCTCTCACGATACAGGGTGTCACCACAGAAATACAGCTCTAGCAGTATGAGACGTGAGACTGAATTATTCTTTTTCAAATATCTCGGTGGGCTTATAGGGATTCGGAAAGAGCACCTCCGACACGAATTGTAGTGTTTGATGAGGCTCATATCTGATTCTAAAATTTTCGCTATACTTTTAACTGTTCCGAGAGAAGCAGATCGAAACAAAGTTAGGCTCCATTAAACGTCTGCGAGCATTGATTATCGTTTTTCATGGAATCCGTTACATTTATCGGAAAGTGCTATACTACATCGAAGATGCGTATGATCAAGAACTATGATTTCTGCTTCAAGGCTGTCCGAGGGGCTGGCATGGTAGGGGTATCGGCAGATTTTCGAACTAAATTGGCAGAGCCGAGTTTATAAAAACATGTGGTGCTTTTGATTATTGAATCTAGGTTCTCACTTATCGATAACAATTGTTTGCGTCACACTTTGGAATACTGAAACTGGCTATCCCCCTATATTCGTATGTTTTTCATTTGATATAAATGTATGAGACCGTGCGGGTGAGATGGACGAGGCCTTCGGACGATTTTAGCCGGATATGGGTCCTCGCACGAAACTCGTTGTCAGCTGCAAAATTTTGCCCCCCGAATCAGAATTCAGATCAGTTTTCAACCATGGATCGAGATGGAACTATTCCAGCCCTAATATTGTTGTGTGTGAAATACTCCTCGGTAACCAGCGAGTGCGAAGAATCCTTATATTGTCAAACTGTGATTCCATGCTTTTAACGCGGCGGCCATGTTTATCGTGTCAGTGTGTGTATCCGTGTGTCAGCTCTTATGACCAGAGTTTAATAATATTTTATTACAGCTTCGGGCTTATTTGTAGCTAACCTCCACTATTTCACGCTAAACAATTTTAATCAAGGAACATTTAGCATACATCAGATTCTCGAAACAATTCTTTACCTATACTCGAGAATTTTGGGGGCAAAATTCACTCGTAGGTGTGTATGTGAGTATGTGGCGTTACCCCCACCATACCACCCTCTCGGACAGCCTTCAAGGAATTTCCCCAAATACCATTTCTTCGGAAATAACTGAAGTGATAACTCAAAAATAACGTTTCGTGGTGCGAATTCATAAATCTTACTGAGGTATTCTTACAAGGGAACCCCGCCAAGTGTCCACTTCCAATATCAACGAAACTTCTGAAGATTGTAGAAGGGGTGAAACACCTATTTGTTTATATCGCCGGAATTCCACCCTAAAACGGTGTAATCAACCCCTGAAAATCGCAGATTTCGCTATGCGATAGCTCGTGAAGAACGACCGGCAAAAGATTTTTGGCTGACAAGGTGCTACCGGGGAATCTCGGGGTTACTGATTTTAAATCTGCAGTCGAAATTAAAAAATTCAAAATGGCTGACCCAAAATGGCAGAAATCTGCGATTTTCAGGGGTAAATTACACCCCCTTAGGGTGGAATGCCGCAGATATAGGTAAGCAATATGTAAATACTTTCATTCCCTCTACAATCTCCCGAAATTTCGTTGAAATCGGAAGGGGACACTTGGCGGGGTTCCCTTGTTAGTGACTATCTGTACTGGAGTCGATCGTACCTATTCTTTGTTTGACATAATCGAGGGGGTGTCAGGTGATAGTCGGAAAGTACGTCTTGCATTCGAATCTGACCGCTGGTGCGTAGGCGGTATGGCAGCGCATACGTAGACGGCGAAGTACCAGGAAGCCTAACGAGTCTTCTGTCTCTTTCGCTTTGTGACTTACTCGTAGCGTGATGTCGCTGTATTCCCGGGCTGCCTTTTCCTTGGGACAATGTTACCTGACGCGGACTATACCGTGGACAGTTCTGCGCAGTTGCGCGCAGTTTGGATTGCGCGGTAACAACGACAGTTTCGAAGTCTTATTGGTGCCCCACTGTACGCAGCGCAGGCGTAGGCCGTGCCCTTTGCTACGCCCTGATCCAAGAGCCGACGCCGTTAGACCCCCACGCCCCAAACAACCCTCCGAAGAGAGCGTACCGTAACAAACTAAACTTCTCGTGAAAAGTTGAGCTGCTTCTACGCCCTACTGCTATTATAGCAGCTCTGTCTCTCGTTCGTTTGTCCGTCTGTCCGTGTGTTGTTCGCCCGTTCGCGCGTTCGCCCGTGCCTGGCTCGTACGTAGCGCGGGGTAGGAGCCAGGATTAAGTAAAGCAAAGGAATAGAGACTACCTGCACCTACACAGATCTGATCATTATCTCCAATAATTGGCTGTGCAGGATCTACAATTGTCGACAGTTTTATTGTCTTATGGTTCTACGGTTCTTTGTGCTCGTGTACAGTCATCGTTCATTTCATAATCCATAAAATTTTAACCACACTGATATCACCTTGGGGTACATCGTTCTTCACGAGAGTACAGGTGTCTTCCGTCCACCTGGATTTTCCGCGTCACAGGATTACCCGAGAGTTCACCTTCATCGGACTCCCAGCACCCTGAGAAGCTGTTTGACCACGGAGAACAATCGCAGGTGGGTGAGTAGTGCTTTTTTCATTCGCCCGCAAATCCAACTGCGATAAAAATAAAAATAAAAATAAAAATCTAATGGTAAAAGGTCGTCTCTGAATTATCTGTTTCGCGGCCTCGAAAGTGCAGAGAACATTTGCCCATCACGAGATTCTTAACTTGTGAAAACAGTTTGATAACTTAAGTGTGCTATACACTCTTAAATAACGATTCGCACTTTACGTTCAACGACGCTGTTGCACACTTTTCAATAAAAAATACATCTGCAGTGATAGCTAGTCGGTTCCAAGTTGTATGGATAGCTGATCTGTACGCGACAGGAGGTTGATGTGTCCGTTCTTCGAGGACGATGTCTAGGTAAGCTCCGCAGCCTCCTGGTTGACGGCGAGAGACGACTGCGTCGCGACAGCTCGCGCGCGAATTACGTGCTTGCAGCAGCCGAGCAACGCGGAGGCAGGACTCGGCGCTATCCGGCAGAATAATCTGCTTACGGTAATCTTCTTGGATTGCCCCTGCTACGTTCCCTGCCTCTCGCTGCCGCCGTGCGGACGTGGTGGACGATCGGCCAAGGACTGGGCCTCCTTTCGTCTAGCGACCTAATATCCTAAGCCACCCTGCAGTTTCGTACCAGTATTGGACCCAGATGCATTCATACTCAAAGGTACACGACTTCATAAGTAGAATTTCCTCTGTAATAATGACAGCGAAGTATACATTATAATATTCTACAAGTGAAAAGCACATCAATGAAAATATGGATAAATCTGAAGAATATGGCAAAACCATGAAAAAGCTGCTTTCCAGTCTTCGGAACAAAAAATTCATAGTTTTGGGATTGGAATAGTTTATGCTTATGACATGCACACTGTACCTACTACTAGTATAGTAGACGATTTCTTCAGACGAATAGAACGTGCCGGGAGGTGCGCTCTTATATCTCGCGTGGTTGCTTTCGAATGGAACATGAAGAAGGCTTTGCTAGACGTAACTGACTAGACCACCCAGTCCGTGGACGATACGAAGCTGCTTTTATCATACTTTCATCCTCGTTTGGGTGCGAACAATACCTTTTCAAAATTGGCTCCGTAGAATTACAAAGTCTTGTACGCAGGACTCGGGACGCGAACGTCAGGATCTACCGTACATATAGGTATAACATGTATTGAACTATGGATGTTTATATGGTATATTATGTGATATATTATATACAGCAGTACATAATGCTGTTTCCATGGGAATTAAGTTTAACGCTCAATGGATTCGCAACAACAACGTAGTTTAAATTGCATTCAATTCCCGCAGGGAATAGAGAATGGTAGGGATTTCGGCGTAAGGGATGAGAATAGGTTACACGGTCCGTTAAAAAACTCACTATTCCCCCGTCTATCCGCCTGTCCGTCGGGCTGTCAGCGCGAAAAAATAGGCTCGGATATAAGTCTAAGAATTGTATTATATTCATTATTGTTAGCCCATCAAAAAATCAATTGACGCATGCCCTAAACTGAAATTGTCTTCTCGTGCTTGTAAGAGAAAATTTCCAATCTCAATAACGTAGATATATAGGCACTTAACTGCAGGGTGCTACTTTTCTACGGTTCATGTGTACTTTTTTGGTCAGAACTACACCCTCTGTCAATTCATGAAAGTGAAAAATGCACTTGCTAGTTTGAAAAGACACCCTACGGTAGAAATTCGAAATTAGTCTTTGTTATTTGACCGCCAGATTTCCCTCAGTTGGATAAATCTAGTTGGTTCAAAAAATCTTTTGTCTCTAGGTACACGAAACGCGCGTTTCATAATTTCGCTTTAATTTCTGATTATCGATAAAGAGCATATTGAAAAAAATTACTAATAATCGAAGAATTTTATTCATAATGGCACATTCTACACTACGGCAATATCTTCAAAAAACTTTGTATCTGCCCCGGCTACTAATTTCTTCATCATATCGCATAGTAAGCCTTCGAAATCTAGATAATAATAGTGTCATGCCTTGAGTGATCACCCTGTATACGCATAACTACACCTATACCTATACCTACTTCCACACATGACATAATACGAAGGAGGGGTAGCTTATACGAGCGTTCAGTGCAGCTCGACTACGTCAAGCGTCCTCGAACAACAATGCACTTGTGAGCAAACACTCTTGAAAACAATGCGAGTCCTATAGCCCAGTAGTCCTCAGAGGCAAATGTACCTAATACGTCTTGCCAATCTACCTATATATATATGGGTAATAATCGATGTCATATATATCCAGAACCGGGTAAAATAGTTCGACAACTGCAATTAAATACAACTTTTGAATATTACGGACAAGCCGATGATCAATTTTTCGCTCATGACCCGTGAGCTGGGGTTGAAATGTGTTTCATGAGATCACACGGGTAGCAAAGCGTGATATCTTCGGGTTAGAAAAGCTGAACGCAATAATAGAGATTTAGGAGTCGTTCGCCGGGTGGTCCAGATACACTCGACATACTCATTGGCAACAGAAAGTGTTTGCAGTGGGTTCGTGACGGGGGTTCGACGGTTGAAAGTGGAATCGATTGATCGGCGAGTACTAGCGAATCGACCTGGCGGAGGTCTAGGAGCGGGGAGGAGACCCTCGAGAGGATTTTCGAGTACCAATCCTCGAGGTCCGCCCTCACGGTTGCTTGTAGCAAGAGCATGAAGAAGACCAGAGAGAGAGAGAGAGAGAGAGAGAGAGACGGGGGTTTAGTGGGTGAACTGCGACGCACAAAAATAAAGGGCCCAGCGCCTCGCTGATTTCACGGTTGCCGCACAAGAACCCTGAAGCACCACTTCCTGCCCGCGCATTCCCTAATTCCTTCTGTCGAGTTTTTAATATAACCGCCAAGGCAAAGGCAAAGAGACCCACCCACTGTCGTGGTACCACGAGTACGCGAAGAACAATACTTTATTAAAAGGGGCTTCGCGACTTTACGATTCATAGGTACCTGCATGTTATAGAAAACAAACCATGCGTGGTTTATTGCTCAATCTACGCCATGTACTCGAAGGTGTACGCATCTGCATCTCTTCTGCTAGCTTATACTTCTTACTAGCCACTTCATAACGTCACTCTTCATCGAAATCACTTGGTAGTCGATCAGCAACAGAAAGACCAGAAATAAACTTGACGATCTGTACTGTTTGAATCATAAGGTAGCTCTACTCCAAACATCATTAATTACAGTTATTGTAGTGAATATGTTTTTTACGGGGCTTTGTTTACATCTGTCTTCTAACTAGGCACAACTCTTCTAACCACAGTTTCAACATTTCACTTCTTCATTACTTTGTATGTAGAGTGACATTTATATATTGAGTGATATTCACTATGTACCGATTTCATTCGATTGTTCGTCATAGGCTACTAGGTATCCACTCACTGTTCAATCTCTGAATTATCGTAGGAGAGAGAGAATAGTGAGTTTCACACTTCTCTTATATTAATGAATATATATATATATATGGGTCATTCCATGTCAATTCAACGACGTTGCGACGGTGACCCTCCTCGATTTTTTTGATTTTTCAATATGTTTTCATAGACGTAGAAAGAAGTCTTCAGCTGAATTTTGAGCTCTTTATCTCCACCCATTCCGGAGTCATCGATTTTTGCTTAAAAAGTGTATATCTTCGACTATAATTATGATAATCTTATTTTATAGGGGGTCATTTTTTTTCATTTTCAACGCACTTTCTGAAAAAAATTAAAAAACTAAAAAAAGAACTTTCAAAAACTTTTTGATGCTTTTTCGGCCATTTTCAGTCAGACAATGCGTTTTTCCTTCAATGGGACACTTTTGATTTTTTTCAAAAAAATTCACAAAATTCTACGTTGAAAACCAAAATTTTTGAGCCATAACCCAAGATGGGCTTCAAATAACTTCTGGTAAAAAAAATTGTTTATTAATTACTTATTAATTGTTTATCAATTTTTTTGACTAGAAGTTATTTGAAGCCCATCTTGAGTTATGGCTCAAAAATTTTGTTTTTTAACGTAGAATTTTGTGAATTTTTTTGAAAAAAATCAAAAGTGTCCCATTAAAGGAAAAACGCATTTTTTGACTAAAAATGGCCGAAAAAGCATCAAAAAGTTTTTAAAAGATTGTTTTTCAGTTTTTTAATTTTTTTTCAGAAAGTGCGTTGGAAATGAAAAAAAATGACCCCCTATAAAATAAGATTATCATAATTATAGTAAAAGATATACATTTTTTAAGCAAAAATCGATGACTCCGGAATGGGTGGAGATAAAGAGATAAAAATTTAGCTGAAGACTTCTTTCTACGTCTATGAAAACATATTAAAAAATCAAAAAAATCGAAGAGGGTCACCGTCGCAACGTCGTTGAATTGACATGGAATGACCCATATATATCAGCTCTCCGTATTGAACTATATTCAAAATTGCAGCGTACTCTGATAACTATTCACCCAGATGACACAGTTTCCACATAGGTATACATGTTGAAGCAACACAGTAGTTAACCTTCATCAAAAAATACCAGTTATCAGTATTTAGGTCCAGTACATCAGGGTGATATTTAATTATCAATCATTTTATAACTTGGACAATACATCTACGACTGTAACATCGATGATGAAATTGTCTCGGTAAGGTGATTTTCAAATTCTTGTGTGACAAGATGTCCGAGTCATCGTCGATGTTCTTGCTACTTCTCAGTTGAAAACAGATTGTGAAAACCTAAGATCTACACTACCGTCCAAAAGTTTTCGGACAAAAGTCCATTAGGGTTTTTTTTTTTTTTAACTTTTGAACGTTAATGTATACTTTAATATTCCACATTAGTACTTCGATATCGAGCTTTCTACCAAAACGATATTGTAATCAAATTTCCCATTGATAATTAATGTATGTGTCGTTTGCTTTCACTCAAAAATACAACACATTTACACGAGGCTCGAACTGTCTGCGATGATATTTAATATTACCATAATGATCTTAAAATTGAAAATAAATAAAAATAAAAAATTGGCAAAGTTGAAATATCTCATTGATCGTCGTTTTTCTACTATTATCAAGTAGAAAGACAGAAGGGAACGGAAAAGCTGTCAAATGTTTGAAAATGCATTTTTGAAACGGTTGAAACCGTCCCGCAGTATACAGCTGATTCTAATAAGTTATATCGCGAAAATCTTTTTACCCCGCAATCTCTTTCCTTGGAAATGGCAAGGAGAAAAACGATTAATACTCGGATGTCTGCACATGTAAGGGTCTAATAATCGCCCTGTCGAGAAAATTGAGTAGCTATGTTTGCGGTATTTTTATATTTTAAGGTACGTATGTTGTACGTGGTTCAACAAACTTTACGTATCCAAAATTTGTCTTTCTGTGAGATATCCTACGATGACATGACTCATTTTGAAGTCAACCTTTATATGTCAATATAAATATAATATAACTCAAGTTTTGAATGTCAGTTTTGCATGGTTCAGTTAGTGTTGTAAGGAATTTTTGGGATTTTCATCTAAGTACATATAATAATCATAGGCTTGTGACTACTAATACGAACGCTGCTTTCCTCATTTCTAGTTAGAGTGTTGCACATTCTTCGCAATCTTTCATGTTGGAGAAAAAATCTATAGACTCTAAAGAATATTGTTCAGAAAACAACAGAAAAGTTAATAAGCGATGCATCGATATGCAATTCAATAGTAACAAAATCTTGAATCATTATACTTGCGCCTACCAAGTTTTTTTGTTTACCGGGGTCCCGCGGGATATAAAGAAACAGGTAACGACAATAATATTTGATTCTGCTCATCTCTCGGAAGTCCCAAAAGTGTTGGGAAGTAATACATCGATAGTTATATGAGGCGAAGACTTGTTGAATGTACATTATAGTTGAAATGCACCGAGTGTTGATTGAGACGCTGCGTATATAAATGAGAATTAATACCCTGATCCGAAACACATGTGTGACGTTTTAAACTTAGCAGAAGTCTGCTCCACAGATGTGCGAAACATACCAGAAACACTATGTGTCACACGTTTGTTCATGTCGCTATACTCGTACCTGAAGCATCATAAGCGAGTACAATTTCTTGCCTTCTCCTCCGATATCACATATAAGCAGATGCATGATGGGCCAATACGTGCGAGCTATGTGACGTCCAATGAAGATCCGTGCCGAGTGAATATCTATGTATGAAAAATAGCGTTTCGACTGCGTAACCGGAGAGGATCAAGCTGGGATCAAGCGCGTCCAGGGGCAGCCCAGGCGCGGGGTGCCTGCATCCACTACGCCAAAGAGGAATCGTGTTGCAGTCAGGGATTATCCTATGGCGGGCATCGCAGCTGCCATTCGTGTCGACGACGACCAACTGCCCGCGTGAGCGTCATTCAATCGTTTCACAGACGCACCCAAAAGTCAAAAAACATTTCTGAAACTCAGAAACTCCGTAAACTTTCGATTGTTCTTCATCAGCTAATCTCACAAGGGTGGATTCCACAGTTCTAGGGTGGAACGTCCAAGTCGCTGACGTCTCTGTAGCAGGACGGACAAACGGGACCGGAAGTGGCGCTGGTGATGTGGCCGAACAGCCTCGGCGGGGGGACGGGTTGCGCTGGGGGTGGGGGTGGCGCGGACCTAGGTGGACTATCGTCGTCTACTGCCTCAGCGACCGACTTGTTTGGGCCAGCGGGTTTCGGGGCATCAGCAGCGGGCCCCTACGGTGGTCTGAAGACGAACCCTTACGTTAGTTTGGGAATGCCTCCGATCGAGGCTCTGCATACCAGCATCGGCTACCCCGGTTGCACAACCGCCGGTGAGTCCTACTACTGTGAGTGCTGCATTTCAAATATACTATAATAGAATCTACCTAGAAACGTCACTCTATCTTACCATTCGGCATTTTAGCATTTGCCTGATAGCTGATCATCAGTGTAGCAGGCGCGGGACCCGACTCATTATACAAACTTGTAGTCGTCACCCTAGCCTTCACCCTGAACAGTCGTTTACAGCGATTAGCTGATTTTATCTGATTCCCGTCGCGCGTCGTTGTAAGTGGGCACATAGATCCACATTAGTGACCCCAGGAGTTTTTTACTTAATATCTTTAATCTTCTACCAACCCGTCATCGAGAATAGATTCATTGAGCAATTATACTATTTTATGCTTTCGCCTTGACCGCCTCTTCACCGAATGTTAATGATCAGCTGTCGGGTAACTAGACCAATTGTAAGTATGTGATCGAGCCGAGCATCATTTGACATTCGAAAAATAAATGTTTTTGGTTGAGATATAAGACTTTTGCAGTCGATAATTAGGCTTGAGTATGGGCTACAGTCATTCATGAATCGCTTTTGAAGGTAACCCGCGAAAGCAGCGACGGGAGCGGACAACCTTCACCAGGGCTCAGCTGGACGTACTGGAGGGTCTGTTTTTGAAGACAAGGTACCCGGACATCTTCATGCGTGAGGAGGTCGCGCTCAAGATCAACCTTCCCGAATCACGAGTGCAGGTTCATGTTCCACCTTTACAGAATGCATTATATATACATGAGATACTGCGGCCACGTCAGGTTCCAAAAAAAAACTTCTATAAGTGACAAAGCCAAATTCTGAAGCAATGTCCGCTGAACTGGCACTTTATTGATCAACCAATGAGCTTTGACTAACGTAGTTCCAAAGTTTAATTGTGGTTTGGCTCACACAGTCATCAATGGAAAGTCATCGGCGCCGCTCCGTAAATTTGATCTTGCATTTTAGAAGCCAATAATTTGAAGTGGTTTATCGTAACAAGATTTTATTGGATGTAGTTGGATCCGCTACGCTCTTTTGTACACGTTTAATGTCAATCATAACTCAACGATGGTTTAGAGACCATAAACGAATTCGGATTTATCGAATGCCTGTTTCATTTAAGACCACAGGACTTTTCACTTCGAGTGCTTCGGGATTTTTAGAAGTAGAAAAGATATTTGCCTGGGGAGATCACATCAAGACGACACCCCGTATAAATCTATGTATAGAGGCGTTGCGGCCATGTGTGTATAACGGCACGTGGCACTCATCGATTCGCCATTTCCAGTCTCTGACGAGCTAACTCGATTATCCTGTTAGGTCGTGTTGGAGGAATACCAACCACGCGACGGTCAATATAAGGGGCGAACAATCTTTGTTAACGTATAATTTTTAAGTCTCCTCCGTTCCTCGTTCAGCAGCAATACGTTTTCCGCCTCCTCGAATAAATTATCTGTTCTATTTATTGTGATACCAGCTCGATACGTAGGTAATCTATGTTAAGCCAATATACACGCCGATTCATGTTTGTATAGGTTTTCTGTAATGCGGACGCAATTAGTTATTGGCTTCCGGATTCTTTATTGAGCAAGTGAGAGGTTGCAGTATTTTTTTCCTCTTCTGATTTGCAGGCTTCATGTAATTTGCCGTAGACATTGAATTGAAAATTTCGAAATGTGTTCTGCAGGGATACCTCGGTACCAAGTTAGGATCCATTATCCGTGACAGAGAAAGGCCGGCAAAAGGCAACTTTTTGTAGGAAAAAAAAAAGGTAGCTCATTCCTACGCTACGTGCAGAAATCTATAGCACGATGGTCCCTGTTCGACTTCCACCATTAACACAAAAGCCAGGTGCAGGGAAGAGGTAAGGAGGTCCCTAGTCTCCCGGTCGCAACTGATGAGCCCACAATATGCAACGGCACGAGCTCTATACTGCGCTCGGTCTTGGTACCTATAAGCGCGTCGATCCGGCATCTGTAACTATCCAGCCCAAGGGGAAAGTCAGGAATAGGATAGGATCCTTTCCCGCTCTTCGCTCTTCTCTGTAGTTCTTTTTGACTTTTATAGCTTTTGTTTGTAGGTAATTAGAACTCATTTCAGTAGATTAGCGATTTTCTAGCTGCCGGAAGTTTTTCTTTCAACTTCATCCCGGTAGTATGTAATAACTTTTTACGAGTCTTGCGCTCAACTGTCTTGCTTGCTAAATGGACTGTCGATTGCCGTCCATAGAATAATTGTTTCTCAGACATGAAATGTCTCATACCTTACTTAGTCTACCACACGTGCGATACGTAACGTGTGTGACTCATGACAGTCGAATAATTTGCAACGTTGACGGTCGCAGGTAGAAGTGTTCAATACAAAAATTGGATGGTTCAACGGGAGAATGACGAGATATGAAATGGGATTGTATTTATCCACGTATTAGTCGAAATACTAAAATATTACTCTCATTTTTTGAATACCCATTGCAAATCCATTCGACGTTTCATTTATCTCCCTTCACACCATGAGACTATCGCTTGAATTATGGTTTTGAACAACTATTGGCGACCGATGTATTTCACTCTCATGAGCCAAATAACGCATACCTACTGTACAGCAAAAATGCACGATAAAACTGCTATTTGTTAGATCGAAATTTTTTCAACGTGGATTGTGTGGAACGATGAGGGCTGCCTCTCACTGCGTTAGGCTCAGCTGTTTTCTCCTCATTTAAATTTACCCACCCTGTACACGGGGTAAAGGACGGAGTTGGGTAGCTTTGCGATAGTGGAAGAACGCCGAGGCCGTGTCATCGTTCCCCAGCGACAGAAAATCCCGAGAAACCTAAGCTCACTCCGCGTAACATTGATCGCACGGGGCTTCGCAGCGGCTCTCTGTCTGCGGTCCTGACAAAAGCGACCTACGTTCTCAACTTAAATTTGAAAATCTAGAACCAGGCATGTTCATAGACTGTCAATCCGAACTGTAGACTCACTAATCTTTAAAATTAACAAGATTTAAAATTCCATTTAGACCTCACAATAGACCAAAACGAGCTATTGAATCCAGGTGTAAGCGCATTACTTCGCACCGCACGATTTCCCCGAGACAAAACGGATCTTGATTAGCTCACCTTATATCAGGGCCCACGATCTTTCATTCGTATACCTTAAGCGGGGTGCTAGTCTTTTAGAATCTTTAAAGAAATTGTTCCGCAAAACGAAAGTGCTCTAAAATTAGTGACATCCGGGCATCTGATTTCGAACTTTAATATAATATTCTGATGTCTGATTGTGCAGATGAAAAATTGCATCCCAATACCCAGTCGTTCGCCGGATGAAAACTATCAGGATAAATGTGTCAAATGAAAAGTTCTCAAATTTCTGTGTCTCTTAGTTTAATACTCTGGACAAAGTTCATCGTCTACTTATTTCTAAGGTTGAAACCCTTCGTAGAACCGTTGAATGTGGAGCCAAACAAAATAATCAAACAGCGATATTGCCTCTTCAAGGATCTCAATTTCTGATATTTCATTTATCAAAATGTATCAATATTAGTTCAAATGAAATACGATAATGAGTAGAATAGGAAAAGTGGGTTTTCTGCCACTATAGCATAACGATAATAAATCGTGACGCTGTTTAGGTGTGGTTCAAGAACCGCAGGGCTAAATGCAGACAACAGCAAAAACAGCAGCAACAACAACAGGAGAAAACACCCAGGTCAAAAAAACCCTCGGCTAATTCCGGCAACAATCCTCCGTCTGGTAAAAGCCCGTCGATAGCCGCCACAACGCCTGCCCCTGCCGCAGTAGTTCCAGCCACAACCCCACTGTGAGTATAAATTCATTTTTCATGGATCTATGGTCACACCCATTGCCACTTTTACTCTGTCGATGAATAACTCAAAAACCTGCATCGCATTTCGGAAATTCAATAATAGTATTTTATGTGGCATGCTTATAAACGAGCTGTTTTTAAGGCAAGACTGATATTTTAAGTACGAGCCATAGACAAGCCAACGGCAAGTACTGAAAAATCATTCGAGCCGAAAAACTTCTTGGGACTGGTAACAGTCATTCTCCGTACGGTTTTCAATCGTTCTGGATTGCAATTTCGCATTGCAGAAGCGGAGGTACGAGCGGCTCCGCAGCCAGTTCACCGGCACTCTTAAGGGACTCACCTCAATACAAACCTGCAGGGGGTGCCACTAGCCTGCTGTTAGCAGCAAGCACAACTCCGCCGAGTGTAAGTTACTATAAGAGCCCAATGGCTTCGAATTTACTTTAAGTTATCGACAATTTCTTTCACTCAGTACAGATCAAGAGATGTACCAAGTATATGCACCGAGAAAATATTCGGTGGTATCTGCCACTTACTCTGTCTTATCCGTTTTCCCTGTGAAGTCATTTTGACTCTGTTGGTAACTATGAAATTATCAGTCTCACGACCTCTGTCATGTGGAGATAATGAGGAATTCTGTAAATAATAATCGATCATTGGTATTAAATCGAGTGTATTGTTTACTGAAAGAACGGAAGACTTTATAAGAATTAGCTTAAGATTTATTCGCCATGATGGTATCAACAAAATTTGTATACAGCTGACCAGGCTTTTGTCAGAAACAAAAGTCGGCAACTCTGTTATAGATTCCGCACTTGTCAGGTTATGATAATATTCAGAAATATTTTATGAACTGATTGCTTCAAAAATATCTGAATTCTTTGATTATCCCAATTTGGCTGGGTGTCTCATAGGTACATATGTTGTTTTATTATATAGGAGAAGGTGGGGCAAAATCGGCCGGTGAGGCAAAATCGGCCAATAAAAAAAAATTGACTTAATGGTATTTCCGAATCACGGCGGGTAAGATGAAACGGTATATGCAGAGTGCCTGCGCCGAAAACGATAAAAATTTTAGAGGGTGGCGCAGAACCAACTCCGAAAAAAAAAATGGCTCAATCGTATTTTCGCGTTGAGGCGAAAAAGAAAAAACTGTATTTAACGTATCTAACATATCTCTGCTGAGAACGATAAATTACCGAGATGATTGGGATAAGCCAGCTATGAAAAAAGAAAATTATACGAATACAAGTAATATAAATTTAATGTAACAATTAAAAGGATAAACAAATTTGAAACACTAGATGTGATTAACAAAAGTGACTAAACTTTTTTCGTTCATTTCAAATGCTACAATAGATCTTATGTTGAACACATGTAGTCTTTAGAATTTTTCTATTCTTTCTTTCATTGAATTGATTTTTCTATTCTTCGTTAAATTGAATTTGTATTATTTGTATGCATGTTATTTTCATTTTTAGTGTCTCGTTTTGCCCTATGATTCCGGTATTTCATCGCTTTCAGCAGAGATACGTTAGATATATAGTTTCTCTTACTTACCTCACCGCAAAAATATCATTTGAACCATTGTTTTTTTTTTTTTGTTTTTTTTTTTTTTGCGGTAGCTGGTTTTGCCCCACCTCCCCTTACATGTATGATGGGTTATTTTTTCAAAAACCAAAATGAGATCGGACCTCGCATAATCACCGATTTTCAGAGCCATCACTCAAAAAATTATTAGGAATTCTTAAATTCATCCGTTTAACTGTGACAATTTCAACATTTATTTTTGATCCTTGATTGCGCTATTAAACTCGATATACATATTTTCATAATATAGAAATGTTTGATGCAAAAATTCCAGGCATTTCAATCAAAATACCATTAATGCAGTGACAAATCAAGCAGTCAATGAAAGACATGGTTGTTTGAAAAAATAATTATCTAGATATTCTCAATAATGAGCCAGCCAAAAGAAACCATTTTCTTTGATTTTTTAATATTTCCAGTGACAACTTCAAAATTTTTCATATGACAACATCTATTTCTCAAAATAGTGGCTATGAGGTCCTACCTATGCTCATACCTATTCAAAGTTAAATTCCGAACAATACCTATATGGTAGTTTACCACCAAATATATTGTTTATTCAAAAGCTGTATGAAATGAATTAAAAAAATTATTCTTCTATCGTTTTATCAATGTTGAACAGTATTTTCACGTTTTTACAATCCTATTATCGAAGTTAACTTGTAATAATTGGATTACGTAAGAAATTAGTGAACTTAAGAACGAGTATCAACAAAAATTTTTGGTAAGATTAATATTGAGAGGAGTCCTGTCTGATTTATTCAAACGAACGAACGATATCCTCGATCATCCTAAAAACATTTCTCAAAGCATTAAGTATACCTTGATTTTCTCACAAACTTTTCATTAAATTTCTAAATTTCTAAATTTCATTAAATTTCTAATTGCAGTTGGGGGGAACCGTGTACAGTAGTGGCGGAAGCAGCAGCAGTATTTGGAGTCCAGCCGTGACGGAAGGCGGGGGTGGTTTTCCTGGAGATCATCAGAGATTAGCTTGGACCACGACTGCGAGTCAGCAGCAATGTTACCAAAACTATTCATCCTACTACACGAATATGGATTACCTGTCTCCAGCGCCACACCAACTGAACGTAGTGGTATGTGTATTGGCCCCCTTTTCATTTGCAAACTCGAGAACATATGTTCGTGTTTTCTAAACTGAAATTTCGCTATTTCGATGTTTCATTATTAATATATTCGTAAGATTATTATATGCAAGTGGTTTTATTCGCAGGACGGCGGGGGCAGCGGACTAGACACTACCTGGAGCAAAACGAGGGACGAGAGTGCCTCGTCGTGGTTTTACAACAGCGCCGGTTGGGGAGATCGGAAGTGAATTTTGATGATGAAAGCCTAGATACATATCAACGACAATAGGAATTTCGGCATCCATCATCCAGTCAATAAGAGGAGTTATTTGGAGGTTTTGAAAAACGTGAGCCACCAAGTATGATACGATCGCCATGATGTTGACAAGAAGAACAATAAATGTGAACTCAAAGATAAAACGCGGCCGGGACGAAATGAGACATATCGCCAAATTAGAAAGCGTTTTTATTTGCCATGCGAGAAGTTACCAAACTCGTCAGTCATATTTTGATTCATCACAAAGTGTCATTACGAAATAAATAAAGAAATCTAATATTATAGTGACGGATGTAACTCGAGGGCATAGCCAAAAAAAGAAAAAAAGGAATAAAAAGAAAAACGGAAAAAAATATATATACATACATATAAATGATAGATTAATGTACATACATATTATATGAATTATTATTATTATTATTATCATTATTATTATTATAGTAAATCAGATAAGGTAGTTGATTTAGATTTTAAAACGGAAATCCTCTTTGTAAAGTGATTAGCTTTTATTAAAAAAGTGCGTGTATAGGAAGTTAGCTCTCGTACCTACCGATCGTTGTATTGACATTCCTTGACAAATATTTTTCGACCGATACAACGAAGAAATTTTGAATGAAAACTTTCTCATCTCCAACATACACTGCCGAGAGTCCTGATACGTATTGGCATAATGAAGTATTGATGTCAAATCGGCAGATAAAAGATGCATTCATCGAATCCATCATTCATCTACCATCATAGCAAGAAGTATTGAAATAAATAAATGAATCTATACGTTATTAGAAACTGCTAGGAACCAATAATTTGTTCTTATTTATTTCACTGTCACTGATGATGGATCAAATAAGCCAGCTAATATAAGACGCGAAAAAATAGATACATGACAAGAATGTTAAAAAATACTAAAAGAAAAAAACTAACAAAAAACAAAAACACGTATAGATATCATGTAAGTATGTGACTGTTTAGATTGTTAATAATAAATAATAATAATGATGGTGACGATGAAGATAATAACTACGTCATCAAGTGCATACAACGACGTACATATGTCATGACTTGTATGAAATAATATATCAAATTTAAATTGTATTTGTCGTACTACACGTTCTATCGTTAAATTTACTATTTGTTATTCATTCGTTAATACTAATCATTATATTCCCAAATATTATTTCGAAAACTTGATTAATTATCTGCTGCTATTTGCAAAGCTCGATGACGTCGAACAATTTCATTTCTATCAGCTGAAGGTAATACAAGTGATACAGGTGGATTGTCGTTGTCCTGCGGCATGCTATTCTGGGTGCCTCAAATCACTTGTTAAAGTAGCGGAAGTTAAGCTACCTGCTGGCGGTGACACAAGACTTCAATTTCAACCTATGTATATAGAACTCGAGTCTATTGTATTTTAGTCTATACCTGATCATGTTAACATCTAACGTCAATGCAGAGTTCTGCTTCACCCTCTTACCATTCGATGGTAAGAGAAGGGCTCGTGATGCTTCTGAATCAATTTGGGTCATATCGGATTGACCTTTGGCGGACCTTCGACAGTACCGCGAGAATTTTTACTTCGTCGAGTTATCTACAGACCGTTGTTGCTCAGCGCTCTTCATTATCCTTGCGTGTTGTGGTTTGAAATTAGATCACGAAGGTTAGCGCAGCGCGATTAGCGCAGGGGAATAAAGTGCATCGAACCGGTAATTCTCGCGGATGAGCCACCAGACGGCGTGGTCTCGTTCTCTCGGCTTGGGGTGTCTAGTCGCAGTGCCGCGCGTCGTTTCGTTAGAGCCGGCCGGCTTATAGTTAAAATACTGGATATTGGTCTGGTATTTTGAATTGCCCGGTGAAAGATAACAACTACGTGAGCGATTTGATGGAAGATAATAACGAGAAAAACGTTGAATTAAAAGCCAAAGAAACGGTTACGTAATTATCAGTTACTTTTCTCGTAAACAGTGAACAATGTGGTTTCGCTTGATTCTACTCTCAGTCTGCGTCCTGTGTAAGTAATTCTCTCTCCTTTCCACCCGCACGGTGTAATTTTCTCGCTCGCTGCTACGCACGGTCGAACAAGGGATGAATCATGGTTTGCGTATACGTAACTTTATACGAGACAGAGCCAGAGCCAGAGCCGGGCCAGAGCCGGAGCCCAAGCCAGAAACCTCCCTTCAAACTTGAAGTTCTGGAGTTCTGGTTGTAGCCTCGTCTTCTCGACTCCCTCGCCAATTAACGCTGCAATATTTTTTCGCTCCTCAGTACATATGTGCATGTATGTGCTGCATGTAGCAATCCGCAAGGGCTTGTACTCGAGTTTTTTGCTTAATTGCAAGGTAATTCGCGGTGGTAATGTGTGGCAATTAGTTAATTGGTTGGTGGTGCTGCTATTAGTCAGACGCCGTCAAAATTTCATCGGACAGCGTCGCTTATCTGCGATGCTAGCTACCAGAGTAATTAATAATTATGATACTGAGTGAAGAGAGGCGTACGTCGTTCCTTTCATCACTAAACCGAAGGGCCCGAAGTAACAGTACTCAGTGTCGCTACGTCATCTACATGCGTGGTTCGAAAATGAACGACCATTCGTATTCCTCAAATCATCTTTCTTCCATGTATGTATAACGTTTTATCATGACTATTAACGCCGGTTCGTGAGTCATATAACAATAAAGAATAAGGGCCACAAAGACCGTATCAACCCACAATCATATTCAGCGGCTCTTAACATCTACTTTCCGCGTTTGAAATTCGATTCTGTTTCTCACATTCGAGGTATACCAATGTGAATCCAGAAATATACAAGCTGTATTTTTGCAAATTGATAATACGCCGTGAGCTCTTCATTCAAGATCTGATTATTCTTTGCAGCGATAACAATGATAGCCACCACAATAATGTTCTATTCATTATTTGCAATTAACTCAATGATTCGAGAATTCCATACACTAAAAAATAATTCGGTGGCGAATATATTTACTTTATATTTATATTGTGAATATTGACATGTTCAGAGAAGATCGGAAGAGGTTGTATAATAAACTGGGCCAAAAAAATTAACTATTTTTTTTTTTTGAATGGTACCTCGAGAATATCATTCAGCATGACAAAAAAACAATTTCGTGAAAGTTTAAGCCCTTAATATTAATTTTAAGAGGTCTCTCATCGCTATTTTTGATTTTTATTCATAATTTGATGTTTTACGTTAGAACTGTCAAAACATTGAAGTGAAAGAATTTATTTTCGCTTATTTCTATATAAAATCAAATTCCCTACAAAAAAGGTCTGATTATAGATTTTCGTCAGACAAGCCGTTTCCGAGTAATTAAGCTTAATAAGTTGATATGTTTTTTCGATTTGACGTTTTTAATTTGGAATTTTGTAACTAACGAATCAATGAATATCTAAAAAAGA
Source organism: Rhogogaster chlorosoma (assembly GCA_944452935.1). NCBI lineage: Eukaryota > Metazoa > Arthropoda > Insecta > Hymenoptera > Tenthredinidae > Rhogogaster > Rhogogaster chlorosoma. Next base: position 13,645,435 of record OX101800.1, on the reverse strand, counting down.
TCACGACGGAACACTCGTTCGGAACCCTTTCAGTTATGAGCAAATGTCAACCTCTCGTTTTTCTCCGTCTATGGAATAAATTTACTCGCTATATCCCAGAGTGTAAAAGCGCACAAATGCCGTTCATTCGCTTTGTTCTTATGAGGGCCAACGTTTTACTGACCTGTAGACGTACGCCGAGGCGTTGCGGATCGAAAAATCCCAAGGCATATGGCTAGTTCTTATTACACGGAGAGAATTTTTCTAGGAGAGATTACCATACTTGTTGGTAACTCAGGTATATACTAGTCATCGCACGAAATTTGATACAAAGTATAGGAAAAAGTAGAAGAAAAATCGTTGACATACCATTAAAAATATTACTGTTTTCAATACTCGGTGAGACCTTTTCCCATACTTTCTATCAAATTTCGTGCGATGACTAGTATATACCTGAGTTACCAGCAAGTATGGTAATCTCTCCTAGGAAAATTCTCTCCGTGTATGAAGGAATAAAATGGAGCGCTTTTAGCTTCACACTGTTATTTTAGATTTAGTTTGCAAAGTGGCCAGAGCTCATCATTTTGACTTAAATGAGCTAAAATTTCGTGGGACAAACAAAATATTGGTAAATATTCAAATTATGGCAGTTTTAAAATTTAAGTGGATAAATTGCGATTTTTTTAAAATTTAAATGGCCAGACAAGTGATACACAGGAAAGTGATAATTTGGAGGTTATTCATTAATAACACAAAAACACTGTATTTAAATGCAATGTTAATGCTTTATATTATATTTAACTACCTGCTTTGTATGGGAAGTGTGACAACAGTACTCATTATATAATTTGGGGGTGTTTTTAACATATTTTTAGCTGCCAGGAATGTGATACACAATTCGTGTCCCCTCTATTCTATGATGGAAATTCGAATAAAAATAGGGAGATTCATAATTTCTTTTTAGATTTTAGCAAAGTTGTATTGATTGTTAGTGTGCTTAGATACAATCTCTTTGATTTCTCTACTTAGTTTACGTAATATTTAGGTAGAAGACTTGTGTTTTGTAAAATCCCCTCCCAGGAAAGTGACAATTTTGCTCATGTTTAGGCATTTTTCTCGAAAAAGATATTTTCTAACCTCGCTGAATTTCAGTGCCCAAATAAAAGCCAATTAGTTTCTTATTCCAGATTCGAAATTAATCAAAAATATTAAAAAACAAAGAAGCTATTAGTTGAGCGCATCAAAATTCCTTCACTGTAAGAACTAGCCATATATAGGTTCCAATATAATATGTGTGTGCCTCAGGCTGTGCCGAAAAAAATCCATATTTTTTTTTTCACTTTCCGCCCAGAATATCGTAGAATATGTCGAAACAAAACTTCTGTCCAAAGGGCAGCTCAAAATTGCAATTCCTACGGACCTTAAAAATTTTTATTTTTGAAAATTTAGAAATTGAAATTTTCACGATAGACATTTGACTCAATGACATTTTTTGTCAGAAATTTAATGCTAAATAAGGTTTGTTCATTAATTTTATCGAAAAAAAGTGTCTTCGCAGCTTGCAGGAGAAAATAATGTGGAGAACCATATTTTCTGTGTTATTTAAATGGAAAAACTTCAAGTTCGATGATGGACCTTTCAAAATTTAAATTTTGAGCTGTCCTTTGGACAGAAGTTTTGTTTCGACATATCCTACAATATTCTGGGCGCAAAGTGAAAAAAAAAATATCGATTTTTTTTGGCACACCCTAGTGTGCCTACTACGTATTCCTAGCTAAAAAACCGGTTGAATGATCTTTCGAGACTCCTGAACGAATAGGGATGACCGAGTGATGTAAGCAAGTCTGTGCAGAGAGAGAGGGCTGGGGAATTCGCATATTATATCCAGTATCCACCTGTATTCGCAACGAGCAAGCGCACTGTGAGCTCCGCTGAGAAGGTGAAGATAGATGGAAGTGCACCACGGGGGCACTGAATGCCCAGTACCGCATTACAAGAAAAAAAAAATCCTAGGGGTACCACGAGGAAGAGAGAAGAATAAAACGTTTTCTTTTGAGCTTGGAAAATACTGGAATTTTCATAAGTCACAATCTGCTGGAAGCTCAGGTTTTCACGAACTGAGGTGAAACTGTGTACCTACAGTAAAAAATTGCCAGATGAATATCAGTTCTAATTGGAAAAATGAGGCAAGAATTATTGCCGATGTATGTACGTACGTGTGATAAATTTATTTCTTGTTTGTTTTACAAAGCTACGAGACTTGTTAAGGCTTGATGCGGCACTGAGGCTGAGACAGGCCTCGACGGTGCGGGGCGAGTATATATCCCTGCACTCGGGCCAGCCACTCACTCCGCTATTCATCTTGGTTCGGTGGTCCTAATTACACGTCTCCGGTTACCGACGAGGGTTCAAGCCGTCTTCCTTTCAATGGCCCCACATTTTTTACATGTTTGGTACTAAAACCCTCTTTGTTCGTTGCGTGTAGGCTGTATAGTTTCGGAGGAAATTTTATACACCCGTCATACAATAAGCATACATCTATATCTACAGTATGTACATAGGCATATATATACGTACATACGTTTAATATAGGCGCGTAAAAAATTGGTCAGTTTTCAAATGGCTATGATAATTCACAAACGTAAGCAGAGAAAAGGATGGTTCTGTATGCTCCTTTGAAAGAACTGAGTTTCTTTTAATGATAATTAATCTCTTGTGTAATTGGGGATGAATACATAGTATTCTTAGCATTCGAAATACTGTACATTACGCAGTTTTTCATTTTAACCACAGAATTCAGGTTGCAAAGTGCGATGCACGTAACTATATTCAATTCCAAGAAAAGAATCCACAAATCGGAATTATGTTGATCTTCACTTTTGGTCTCGTCTGAGAGAAGTTTATGATTCGGTAAATAATCTTGATTTCTATTCTGTAATATTGTACGATGTAGATATTATCGTTAAATTGATTTATTCATTCTTGAAATATCAAAGCGCTCTTCGATTAAAGATAAATTCAATTATATTTTCAATTTTTCGCAGTAAGAATCTCTGGAATATTTTCGAAGAACCTAATTTCTTTGAAAGTTTCCGAATCCGTTTTATAGACTTTTTTGTTAAGGATCCCAAGGGAAACATGCTGCACCTACATCTATAGCATATATATGTTACACCTTGGAATTCATTTTTCCGGAATCACGGGTACGCACAGGTATTCTATTAATTAAGTTTTTTCAGAAGTGGTTGCTACTACTTTGCACCATACCTCAAACTTATTTCAGATTTCATGGATTTCGCCTCACAAAGATTGTGATTGTACCGACGAAAAAGTGATTGTTGCCTAGCAGGGTTGTGAAAATCGAATTAAAGTGGAATGCAATTACATTTTCAATCACCCATTACATTACAAATGTGTTCAATTAGGTACATATTACGAATGTAATGGATATGTAATTAAATCGGTTATCGACATTCAAAAGTAATTGATGGCTCGTAACCCTGTTGCGGGGTACGGGTGGCATTGTTCATCAAAACTTCTTCAAATTCGGAGAAAATATTATTCAATGATCTGATTCCAGGGATACTTGATGAATTCAATTTTTAATTAAGACGTTTTTTTAATTGGCCATTTTTTGTGAACATTGATACAGTCGGACCTCGTTATAAGTCTACGCGTTATAAGACTCTTCCCCTCAATTTGTTGAAACTCGCTCGAAACGCTTCCCCCACCAACAATTCAATTAAAATTTTGTGCCGAAACCTCGCTATAAGACTAACGAACAGTACGACTAAAAGCGAGATGAAATGTATACATATGTACATAAATACAACGCAAAACGGCGATAGTCTTATAGCGAGGCTTGGGCGCAAACATTGTTAAGCACAATAGTGGGGGAACCTCAATTCTAAGAATTTTTTCCCCTACAGCCCCGAACTAGTCTTATAACGAGGTCCGACTGTAATAAAAAACAGAATGTTACGTGCTCACAATGATAAAAAAACTTTCCTTATCTCTATATATTAGGGTTTGTCAAAAAATGATATCATTTAATAAGGCTTCGTTCAACGTTTTAAATTTTTCGATGCGACAACACCTTCTTATTCGTACATCTCTCTGGATAGTTTTAATCCATCTAAGTCGACGTCGCTAAAATCTAAAATAATTTTGGAATTATGTCTGGAAATGTTAGTAATTAGCTAAGTCAAGAGAATATTTTTTCAGAGCCCACCAGTTACGGATAAATAAACTTATTTCCTTTTTCAGATAAATCTTTCGGCTAGGAATTTTAACACAATTTCTAAATCGAAGAATTTCGGGTGACCACAAAGTCAGCTATTGCAGAACATAATAATTGTGTTTCGCGGTTTACAATTAGATCTACAACAAAAGTGTTATGATATGGGATGATGTGAGTTGTGACTGGGGGGTTCCCCTGCCGCGAATGCTATGATGAGAGTTAGGAGTTCGTTGAGTTCGTTCTCTCGTTTTTACATCTTGAAGAAAACCGGATTTAGGTGATGAGTGAATATGCGTGATCACTGAATAATTTTTTATTGATGTAAATTACAAACCATACATGAATTAATTATAAGTTTAGAGTTAGTTGAAGATATAGTTATTTATGAATTGAGTAGTCTTGACTTTATTCTTAAGAGTTGACAAAAGAGCGACATAGAAAGGTAGTGATTCTGTCTTCCGGGCGCGGCGTAGAGGTGTGTTTATTGTCGAGCCAGCGCTTTGCTTTGGAAGGGAGTTAATCTTCAGGTATATATGATATTAGTCGGGCCGAAAGGTAAGGACATTCTCTGATTAGCGGTCATGGGACATGCATGCTGAGTTAGAAGTCTGAGATATTGAGCACGTAATAGAGGTAAACGAATAAAATATGTCTTATATAGCAGATTAGTTTACGTTGTATATGTTGTAGGGTAGAAACTTCTTTACCTTAAATTCCCAATTTTCGCTCTCATCCCGAAATTTCGTAGTTTTTAGTATTTGGGCAAGCCTCCCAAAACTTGCGTGCAATCGAACAATTTTGAAAAGTCGCTCAAGAATTTTGAAGATAATTTAACCCCCAAAAAGCACCTGTGATGCAAAAACCATGAGCCTAGTTATATTAATGTGATACTTCCCACAAAGATACATTCTCATAAAAAAGATTCGAAATCGGATACTACTGCCTAGTAGAAAAAAATTAGAAATTTTTTTTTGGAGTACGTGGTACTATAGGCTGACCCATGTTTCCTCGTACTCGTCGACAAAAGGCGCGCCTAGTACCACGTACTCTACAAATTTTTTCTTTAATTTTTTTTTACTAGGCAGTAGCATCTGATTTTGGATCTTTTTTGTGAAAATGTATTTTTTGTGGGTAACTATCACACTCGCTATCACATTAATATAACTAGCCTCACGGTCTTTGCACCACAGCTGCTTTTTGGAGGGATTTTCACTACTTCTTGTACAGTGTCGTTTTGATATTCATAGTTTTGTTTGTAATGAATTGTATCCATCAAGATTCGCGGCAGCGAATCGCCGAGTTCCCAATCAAACTCTACGCGCCAGCCACGAAACATTTACCCGAGTCAACTCTTGTTCTTGTAAAAAATCTGTCATATCTTTTGAACCGCTGAATATTTTCTAATAAAATTTATAGGGGCGTAAGGCCCTCCCCATTTGACCTTGCTCGCGAAATTTCGACAAAATCTACGGAGCGGTTCCTGAGATATTGACCGTCGAAGTTGATCGAAAAACACAATCTTCTCCTTCTCCTTCTCCTCTCCTTCGTTGCAGAACGTTTTTCTTGAGACCACGATATCTGTCGAACCGTTGCACTTATGAACTTGTCATTTGGAAGCAGTATTCTCGTTACCGAAATCTCATTCCCTATTGTTTTTTAACAATAATTGACGCATAACTGAGTTTTTAATAATAATTATTATTTTACAAAATGCGTATGCGCAGCAGCAAATCGCCGTAGTCTTCGGTGTCCAGATCCTCTGCTTCGTAGTATTCGATGTCCGCAGGTCCATATTTCTCCGTAGTATTCGATGTCCAGGTACTTCGCTCCGTAGTTTTCGGTATCCCGGTCCTTTGCACCGTAGTTTTCGGTATCCAGGTCCTTCGGCCCGTAGTTTTCGGTATCCAGGTCCTTCGCTCCGTAATTTCCGGTATCCAGGTCCTTTGCACCGTAGTTTTCGGTATCCAGGTCCTTCGGCTCGTAGTTTTCGGTATCCAGGTCCTTTGCACCGTATTTTTCGGTGTCCACGTCCACCGCACCGTAGTTTCCGATGTCCAGGCCCTCTGCTCTGTAATTTTCGGTATCCAGGTTCACCGCTCCGTAGTTTTTTTATAAAATTCATAGGGGCGTAAGGCTCTACCCACTCGATCTTGTTCGCAAAATTTCGCCAAAATCTGCTGCGTGGTTCCTGAGAATTTTTTTTTTATATAATCATACATAATTACGTACAATTTTATATAATTTTATATGATCATATATCGTTTTATATAGTTCAATTTCTTACAAGATTATAGAAACGAAAATTCGTAAAAAAAATTTCACACCCATTTATTTTAGAAATAAAAAAAAAAATTTCACATGTATTTTAAATGGGAAAAGAGACACCCCCCCCCCCCCCCCCCCTTGCGCCAGCTCAATTTTTGAGATACCGAGCTGAAATTTTGAGGGAACTTTTTTTTCGTGATGTTATGTCACAACAGATTATTAGATACTCGTCGATAGATGTTTTGGATGATTATTGTATTTGAGGTAGGAGATCGGCGGTGGAAGATGGTGTAGTTGACTAAGTATGATATTTATTGATGCGTAATTGGTTTATTTAAGTACTTCTTTTATTATATGATCGGTAGTTTGAATAAAGAGTGGATATGAAGGAGGAGGTAGGGATAGAAAAAGGAGAGAAGATGTTAAGAGTTAGGAGGTTGACTGAAGAGTGAAGTGCTAGAATAAGGTAAACTCAGAATAAGGAGGGAATTTTGGTTGTCTTGCAAATCGTGGTGCCGGGTGCAGCTCGCACGAGTTTGCAGGAATGCGGGAAGTGCCAGAGTAGAAATTTGATAAGGCCAGCCTGGCGTTCCATCAGGCCCTGATGAGGTTGAACTCAGGCGTGCTTAATTAGGGCACACCAAATACAGCCCTGACCAGGTCATCGTCGGGCATCTGCCAACAAGGCGTACCCGCTGGGGCCCTGGCCAGGTTAACAAAAGGCGTGCATTACGAAGGATCCTTGAATTAAAAAGATTGATTTGAATTGAAGGCATTAATTCAAATTAATTCAACCCAGGGAATTAATGTGTCACTCAAATCTTGAGTTATTTCCCCCTCGGGGTGTTTTTAACATATTTTTAGCTGACAGGAATGTGATACACAATTCGTGTCCCCTCTATTCTATGATGGAAATTCGAATAAAAATAGGGAGATTCATAATTTCTTTTTAGATTTTAGCAAAGTTGTATTGATTGTTAGTGTGCTTAGATACAATCTCTTTGATTTCTCTACTTAGTTTACGTAATATTTAGGTAGAAGACTTGTGTTTTGTAAAATCCCCTCCCAGGAAAGTGACAATTTTGCTCATGTTTAGGCATTTTTCTCGAAAAAGATATTTTCTGACCTCGCTGAATTTCAGTGCCCAAATAAAAGCCAATTAGTTTCTTATTCCAGATTTAAAATTATTCAGAAATAGTAAAAAACAAAGGAGCTATTAGTTGAGCGCATCAAAATTCCTTCACTGTAAGAACTAGCCATTTCGTTGATATCCCTCATTATTCACTAAAATTCAAAGCAATACGGTCGCCGAACCTTTTGGTCCGCTAGGAGCCTAGCCGCACCTGCGCACTTTCGTATTTCCGGTGTCGTATGTGTGACATCATACACGGAGAGAATTTTTCTAGGAAAGATTACCATACTTGCTGGTAACTCAGGTATATACTAGTCATCGCACGAAATTTGATAGAAAGTATGGGAAAAGGTCTCACCGAGTATTGAAAACAGTAATATTTTTAATGGTATGTCAACGATTTTTCTTCTACTCTTTCCTATACTTTGTATCAAATTTCGTGCGATGACTAGTATATACCTGAGTTACCAGCAAGTATGGTAATCTCTCCTAGAAAATTTCTCTCCGTGTAGCTCACTTCCTCAAATTTTGATTCTAACTTAATACAATGCCAAATATCGCGAATGAATTGTTTCCGAACAAATAAAATGGCTATGCTGGATGTAAAAACATCTGTAAATTGCGGATCCTATGTTCAAATAATATAATTACAACCTACCGTTCGGCACCTGTTCCAGTGTACAGATGTTTATTGATAAAATGCCATTTATTGTTTCAGATGCTATTGCCTAGTACCGATATCACGTTGACTTTTTTCGAATTGACAAGTAGACTTTTCATAACACGGTACATATTGACAGCCTTCTTGAAAACAGGAAACATAAAAAAATAAAAAATAAAAAAAACTTGCAGGCAGTGGTACTAGGCGGGCCTTTTCTAAATAAGTATAAGCAACTGCGATTGAACCATATGGTTGACATATATTGACATATGTCATTATCCTAATATAGTGATACGAAATATTGTCCCGCCTCTGATTTCAAATCTTTTTTTTATAAAATAATAACTGTATAATGTTTTCTTGACATGAGAATGTATTTTTCTGGGCGACTATCGCATTTATATAACTAGGCGAAAGGTTTTCGCTCCAAAGGTGCTTTTTATGGGGATATCATAATAATGAAACAAAGCACAGCTTTGGAACAACGAATCGAGCCATTCTGAAAGAAATAGGTGTTACTGTACACACTTCAAAGTATTTTCTAGAATTTTTTGAGAAAAATCGAAAGTGACATACCGACCGAAAAAAAATATTTTTGTGTAATTTTGGTGAAAATGGGCATTTTTGAAACTCGAAAAATTCAAAACAAATTTTTTTCTTAAAGTTCATGTAAAACTGCAACTTTTTTGTCTGAAACATTTTTCTGTTAAATCAAATGCTCGCGAGATATAACGGTATTTTGAAAATATTGAAATGTTGAAAAACTCGAGAAAATGCGATCCAAAAATTTTGATATAATTCACAGTGTTTTTTTTCGTATAATTAAATAATCTGACAAGATTTCAATTTTTTTGAGAGTTGACAACTTTTTGACCGTTCGAAACGGCATCGAATACCTCACCTATAGGTATAAGTAATATTGCAAACATGACGAAACATGTGTGTAGTTCCCATACGTTTGTAATAAGTAGGAAGTCATTTGTTGAATATTCCCATAGCTGTAGCAATATATTGAAACAAATTTAGGATTTCAAATATAATTCAAACACTGTCGACCCTTCAGATAGTTGTATAATAGTATATTATGCACCTAGGGAGGGAAGTACGCGTTTTTTGCGAGCGCGAAATTTGCGCGTACACGGATATACACACTGATCGACACAATAAATATGGCCGCCGTGTCAGAAGCATGGAATTACAGTTGGACAATATAAGGATTTTTCGCACTCGCCAGCTACCGAAGACTATTTCACGCACAACAATATTATGGCTGGAATAGTTCAATCACGATCCCTAATTGAAAAGTGATCTCAACTCTGAGGAATCAGGGGGCGAAATTCTGCGGCTAACAATGAGTTTGATGCGAGGATCAATAGCCGGCTAAAATCGTCCGAGGGCCTCGTCCATCTCATCCACTCGGTCCCCTACATTTATATCAAATAAAAAACATATACGAATATAGGGGGATAATACCAGTTTCAGTATTCTGAAATGTGACTCAAACAATTGTTATCGATAAATAAGAACTTAGATTTAATAATCAAAAGAAACACATGTTTTCATAAACTCGGCCCTGCCAATTTAATTCGAAAATCTGCCGTAAACCTCCAATAATAATAATGATAATAATAATCTGACAAAAAATAAAGGTGAAACTCACGACTTCGAAACTGAAATAATTCATATCTCAGTTTTCATAAAGCACCGATTGTGTGGATTTTAGGCTTAAATTAAAGCTGCTTGAATCAGCATTCTTAATATAATAAGTTCATTCTCGGTATATAATATGAGACGGTAGGATTTCAGAATTATATGAACCCCCGACTCCGCCAAACTTGGGTCTCTGCAGTAAATAGACACGATCGAGTTCGTTCGTCGTTCAATCGTTGAATATAATTAGGCTCGAGACTCTACCGAGTCTCCGGGACGAGTCATCAAAAATCGATATTTATTGTTGTATTTTCAATCCCAATTCTCACCCTCTATAGTTCTTCATCGTCAATACTCATGAAAGTGCTAAAAATTTCGGGCAAAAATATATTTAGGTGTCACTCAAGAATTTTTAACATTTGAATAATGATCTTCTCGAATTCTGATCCATAAAAGTAAATATTAATATTGATATTTTTTCCGAAAATTTTGAGCATTTCCATGAATATTGATGATAACGAAATATATAGGGTGAGTCAGTATGAAAAAAATAGAAATAAAAGAATGATTTTTGATAAATTGAATTGTCTTCGAAATTCTTAAGCGATCTCTCAAGATTGTTCGATCGCGCCTAAATTATGGAAAGCTTATTCAAACACTAAAAACTGCGAAGTTTGGGGTGAAACCGAAAATTGGGAATTTGAGGTCAAAAAGTTGTCACGCTGAAAGGTATATATTAGTTTCCGTTTGTCATATTTACGTCTTTCGTCACATTATTTCTCGTATGAAATCTGAATTGAATTTAAAACGTTATATAATTTTGTCTCTGTATTTTCTCGCTTCAACCTTCATTTCGAATTTCAGACCCGTTATAAAAATAAAAAATAAAAATAAAAAGCAGTAAATACGTTCAGCTTCCGTCGAAGCACTCGCACCTTGTGAAAAAAATAATTGAAGGAAGGCTGCCGACTGTGTTGTCATTCGTTAAGGCCGGTGGTCCTCATCGTCGTCAATTCATTGGATCCGGGGACAGATTGAACGATTAGAAAGAAATGACTTTCGTGATCCTGTCGTACTACTGCAGAGAGTGTTAACAGAGAAAGAAGCTCAAGATCAAAGCGCCCTGTTATTCTCCTGAGCGAAACGTCTTTGCCATTGAGGCGTTTTTTGATTTACATTCTTCCCAATCGTCGCCACCACACAAAGCCACAGCAATATCTCAAAGGCAGCCCAACCTCACCTTCAAGACAAAGTGATAGAACCGAGAATGTTTCTTGCTGGTGTATCAGGAATTGCGTCGGGAAATGCCGCTCATGGCACCGATAAATTTTCTTTGTGGTAATCGCGAGCTACTGAGTAGTGAAGCGTTTGGAAGCCAAATGGAAAAAAAAGAGTGCAGGGAAAAGAGAAAGGGTGTACAGAGTGCAGCAAGATAGAAGGTGAGAGAATTCGGCAGACGTCCAACTGCAGCAGTGGTACTGGTCTCGCTCCATGTCAGTCATCGACTCATGGAACATGAAATCCCGTTAAGTACACGTTGAGTTGGTTCAAAAATGCGTGGGGCTGATAATCGTCAGTGGCGCTCGTGAAAATCTACCCGCGAAGTAAACACCGGTACTATAAGCTGCACTCGAGCCAAGTCTTTTACGACTTTGCTCCAGCGACTGCGGGGCTCTCAAAGATCGTTGTCGTCACCCGCCAGAGCCCCAAACTTTTATCTAAGACAGTTAGTTATTGAAAGCAGCAGAGACGCGATGGATGCGCAGGAAACCCTAAAAGATAGCTGGGAAATGGACAGACAGCGTACAGTGCTAATGAACCGATGAAAGTTGGGAAGAACTGGATAATAAAATTTAATTTTTGTGGAAATCGGAGTCACTGAATTTGAAAATGATATGAAAAATGTAGAATTGTAAGATCGCACTAATTTTTAAACAAAATGACATAACTATTATACTCGTGCTCATATGTACCACTGTAGTTTTACTGTATGTTTAGTTTTACAATCGTTACTCGTAACTCAAGGAATGATGCGAGGTCGAGTTCGTGGAGAAAAAACTTATCGGCGTCTTTTTTTCTTTCTAATAATCACAATTGAAGGCCAGGATCGAATAACCCGCCTAGCGCTCGGCCGAGTCAAAAAGTGACGCCCTGGGGACCAAATTTTAAAAGTTGCGGAAATGAATTTTGAAAATTCCTATCATGTAGAGGATCGATAAAGACAACTTTTTTGCATTGAAAGTTTATTTCAATAGTCAATAGTTTTCGAGAAAAAAGATGAAATTTGCAAAATCATCAAACCGATTTGCACCACGTTTTTTAAACTTAACTCGCTATAACTTCGGCAAATATGAACGGATCTTTTTGATTTTTGGCATGCAGTCGTGGAATACGCTAGCGCTGCTGATAAGGTCATAAAAAGTTTTATATTAAATAGTTTTTATCCAATAAATCAAACAAAACCAGCGAGTGAGTTTTTATACGATTCCGTTTGTTCAAAGAGAAAAAGTGTGCTATGAAGTTGAAGTCTCAAAAAACTTTCAGCGAGGCGTTTGTTCGTTAACGTAACGGGAAGATTCTCAGAAATTTTCAGATCATTCGGATGAGAAACTATGAAGATAGAGCGATTTTACAAAACTCGGGCTATGCGTGCGGTCTCAATCTTGCGATATAATTGCGATATAATAAAGATTGGGATTGCACGCATCGCCCGAGTTTTGTAAAATCGCTCTATCTTCATAGTTTCTCATCCGAATGATCTGAAAATTTCTGAGAATCTTCCCGTTACGTTAACGAACAAACGCCTCGCTGAAAGTTTTTCGAGACTTCAACTTCATAGCACACTTTTTCTCTTTGAACAAACGGAATCGTATAAAAACTCACTCGCTGGTTTTGTTTGATTTATTGGATAAAAACTATTTAATATAAAACTTTTTATGACCTTATCAGCAGCGCTAGCGTATTCCACGACTGCATGCCAAAAATCAAAAAGATCCGTTCATATTTGCCGAAGTTATAGCGAGTTAAGTTTAAAAAACGTGGTGCAAATCGGTTTGATGATTTTGCAAAGTTCATCTTTTTTCTCGAAAACTATTGACTATTAAAATAAACTTTCAATGCGAAAAAGTTGTCTTTATCGATCCTCTACATGATAGGAATTTTCAAAATTCATTTCCGCAACTTTTAAAATTTGGTCACCAGGGCGTCACTTTTTGACTCGGCCGAGCGCTAGGCGGGTTATTCGATCCGGGCCTTCAATTCTATGTGCGTGTGTATTTTTTTCACGGCTAAACCCGACAGATTATTTGTGAAGTTGAGAAATTAGGGTCGTAGTAGATATGGTTTAAATATCGAAATAATAATTTTCCAGAGAAGTTAAATTCGTGGCAATTCCTCGAAAATACTTGACAAACAAAGTTCTTTTCTACAATTTCACTTTGAACTCAATATTCGAGGAACCTCAGATCCAAGCTAAAGAGTAACTACACAAGATCTTATGACTTGCTAACATTTTTCAAGCCAACAGTGAATTTCAATGACGGTTTCTTTTTAGATATTCATCCCTGTGGATTTATCAGACAAGATGAACCCAGTTATTTTCACATCAAATGCAACTTCCTCTAACTGAAGCAAGATTCTTCCTCTATTCGAGCGTGCAAACCCTAAAAAAACTGAACGGAACATATTCTAATTGATTTTAAGTAAAAATTCCCTCGCCCCGGGTTCGAACCGGGACCTTCGCATCTGTACTGCGATGCATTATCCAATTAGACCACCAAGAGACCGAAAGAATCTTTACTTGAAATTTATGTGATTTTATGTGTTGACATTTCATTGTCCTAATGTCGATGTCTTAATTCATATAGTGACTCTATCGTTCGTGTACTTCACTATCATTTTTTGATTGAAATCAATTGGAATGGTCCTTTCGGGTTTTTTTCGGTCTTTTTCAGGCTTGCACGCTCAAATTGAGGAAGAATCTTGCTTCAGTTAGAGACAGTTGCTTTTAATGTGCAAAAAATTGCGTTCGTCTTGTCTGATAAATTCACATGGATGAATGTAAAGTACACGAACGGTACATGAAGGGTTTCTTGTGATATTTTGGAAAAATTCGATATGATAAAGTGAGCAACTATGTGTTAATTCTGTGTTCGATCCTTTGCGCGTCATGGCCTCTATGCTCAACTCCAATCTCAAGAACTGAATGGAACCATATTAGGCGCTTATTTCACACTGAACAACATAAGTGAAACAACTATTTTTAAGTATTATAAAAACAATAGTGGAATTCAATGTTGAAATATTTCCCTCGTCTTTCGATTTTTTTTTTTAATTGTTGAGGTTGAATAACAGTACGTGCTGGAAGCACTTGAAAGAAACCGCAGACGGATATTATGGTATCGAAATTCGATACTCAAAACTTTCAAAATTTGAATCTTCATCGCCACCGTGTCATTAGCGAATGGTGGGGAACAGGGAACCCGAAATCAGAGATCTGTGCTCTGCAGATCCCAGTCGTCCGACTGGTGCATCGTAGCAGTTAAAGAAGAGCAAAATCATGTGGAAAGGTTAATAGGGGAACGCGGTGGTACCGGGGGAGAACAGCCCATATACCTGGACAGTCGTACAGGGCAGTTATGGTTCATGGAGGGCCCGGAACCACGCAGACGTGCATCAGTTCCGATAAAAGGGCGAGGGGCCGTCCAGAACGATTTATGACACTGCACAACTGCTTCGGCCCATAGGATCGATTGTGTATCTGTTGCTCTGAAGAGAAAATGAGGAAAAAAAAAGAAACAAGTCAGATTATAGGAAAGAAAGAAAAATGGAGATACTTGTATAATTTAAGTCAATATAAAGCAGGGCCTACCTATGTAAAGGACTGGCATGGCAATGCCCGCGTCAACATCTCCTTCTCGTTGAAATAAAATACGGAAATTTTCTCGTGTGCAGACTTGCAGGAGAACATGGAACCATGGACGATAAAATAATTATCACGCATTCTATCATGAATCTATAGAACCTAAAATTAAGCAGTTAATGATACCTAGGACTTAGCAGATTCTAATTGGATGATGAGGCTTGTCTCCAATTATTTTTGAATCTATTCTAAAAGATATTTTGACGTTTTAAAATTTTTTCGAAGAATTTTCAAACAGTTTCAGATTTTTACTATGATGGGAGGAAAAAAAATATTAGTATATTTTTCAGCGCTTGTCCAAACACATTCAATTTTTTTTTTTATACATCTTTACCGCCAGATATTATCATTTACTTTACTGTTCTGAATTTTTTTACCATTTTTGGGTAATTTCGAAAAAATCTAAGAAACTGATATTTTCTTGAAATTTCAGTGTTATTTTCTGAATATGTATATGTTTGATAGAGATAATCAGAGCTTGTGGGACTTTCTACAGAATACTTGAAAGTTTTGCAGTTTGTACGGTTAGTCAGAAATTTTTACGAGAATAATCAGACCTATATATTTTCCCCAGCGGAAAGTGACTTGATTTCAAACTTCGATTTCAGCCTAAGTATTAATAATAGTTGAATAGCAGACCTGTGTCATAAAAGCAGATGTTCTGATAGACTATTAACAAGTTTTGCCTCATTCAGAACAGAATGAAGTATATTATTGTGATAGCATTCAGCCCGAGTAATTGCATTAGAATAATTGCTCGTTTTGAAAGTAACTATTACCATTTACTTTAGATTTCATTTTACCGGATTTGTCAGACTTCCATTCATTAATTTATAGTACCGACTTCATTTCAGAGAAAACATACCACATCAAAATATATAGCAACATTTAATAAATGTAAATTTATACTTTTACTCGAAAAATAATTGCAGTTGCATTTATCGGGTGCTATCAAAAAAATTCCAATCAATATTTGAATCGATGATACTGCTGAGGAGTGAGGGGACAAAGACGTCCCATTATGCTGACAAATCGAAGCAATCTCGGTTTTTAGTTACACGATTTTTTCAGTGGACCCAACCGCTGCCCAGGTAGAGGATCCTGGATTGTCGTTTACCGTAAGTCCAAAAGATCACACGGCGGCTGAAGGGACACCCATCAGACTGAGATGCGAGGTCGATCCCGGGGACGATGTTGCTTACTCTTGGAGCTTCGAAGGCAAGCCTCTTGCTCCTAACCCTCGAAGACATCAAGTCGTCAGCGACCTCGTCATCACCAGAGTCCATCGTACCTCTGATAGTGGAAGCTTTGTCTGCAAGGCAACGCAGCGCCGTACCGGTCTTTCTATCGAGAGCTCCCCGGCGACCATTAACGTCCAATGTAAGTATTTAGCTTAATACCTGTTCAATCTTTTAATAAAAAATTGATTCAAAAATGAAATACTCTCGGTAAAGCATTCAGGAAAGGTTTATATGCGTAAACCAATGCGGTGAAAAATAGTGGCAATATTATAACCACTTCGTACTAACAGTTAGTGGCTCAATTTCGGAAATAAAAAATGTCAAGTGCCCTTCATAGCGAAGTACCCATTGTGTCTGTTTAGACCGTAATTCTGCTAGTTTCTGGTACATTTTTCTTCTAAATTCTGTAGTACGATATGTACGTATAGAAAACTAATTCACTTGTAGCGCCTGTAATGGGAAAAAATTTAATATAAGGGTACTTCTACAAAAATTGGGTAACTTCATGTGTTCATGTGTAATTCGGTCAAATATCAAGTATATCCAATAATTCTTACTGATAAGTAATACACAAAACGAAGTACTATAAGGCCATAGCAACAAATATCGTATATTAAATTGGAATTATTAAAAAAATCATCCTTACTTGTCTAAAATGTCAGTCCCTTGTCGTGTCACCGACACATATTTTCAGATTAAGACGATGATATTTTTCAAACTATTAGGTTCACACAGTTACTTTCAGTTTTAATGTATTCTAGGATACTCTTTAAAGTGTACAGAATCAATAAAATTTACATTTAAATACATAAATAACAATTTTCATCTAGTTGAAGTAGCGTACTCAACATTGGGCGTCAGTCCCTTGCCACGTGTGTAATTTTAAAATTCGCGGTATTTTACAAAGCTCAGAACCTAGGTATCTGTTCAACATAAACCAATGACTTGACCTTAGCGGCAAACGTCGTTCTTTAGGAGTTAGCTGATTTGAGTTCATTGCTATTGGCGTTCTTGTGATGAGAGGCCGTATCCTGACAGTCAAAATGTCAGTCCCTTGGTCAGTAGTTTTGTTGTAAATTACTGGTATTTTTTTTTCATAATATTTTATTTCAGTGTCTTTTGTGTGACGTTAATTGTATGCAAACTAGATAAATAGTGTCTCGTTTTAATCAAAAGATATTCTTTGTTTTACCCGAATTTCATCAGTCCCTTGTCGTCAGTCCCTTGGTTTAGTATTATTATAACATTGACCGAGTGTTGTAGGACTGCATAGTTTTTAATCTATGTCAAATGGCTTTATAGGACAGCTTTTTGTTAGTTACTGGAAATTTTATTTTATTTTATTTTTTTATTTTTTAGAAAAAAAAGGAAAAAAAAGTTTTTTCGATTTTTTCATAGATATCTACTTTTTGAACATTCTCAAGTTGATTGGAGAATTTTTTTTTTTGATACGCCCTTTTGGTTTTAGTAACGCGAATAAAATAACTCGTTTTTCAATGAAATTGTTGTGTTTCGTCAGTCCCTTGATATATTTCTCAGTCCCTTGGAGCCATATTTGACAAAACCCTTAATTCTTCCTAAACTACTTTATAAAGTGACTGTTCCTTATACACACAATATAACCGACCCATGGTCCATCAAAAGTGTTATGAAGTAACAAAATTTGAGATAAAAAACATGCGATTCAAATTCAGGTCTGAAGTTACCCAATTTTTGTAGAAGTACCCATAAATGTCGCGGTACAGAGTCATGCCAGAATCCTGGTTTTAATTGATCTTCCAAAAATCTTCAAGATTCGAATAGTCTGATGTAAGATCGAAATGAAAGCACAATTTTATCAGCAGTGTGGGTGCTTAACATTTTTTATTATGTACTTTAATGTATAATCGATGCTAGAAATGAGGGAAACTAGACCCGCTAAAACCAGACCGTATTCCGAAATTGACTGATCTGGATGATATTTTGTTTGTGATTAGTCGGTTCAATGAGTCTAGGAATAAGTGCCGACGTGTTATGCAACCCGTGAATAATTAGTGAATATAGAAAAATAGGGACATGTATATTATATTATAAAATCCTACAGTAATTAAAAAATGTTTTTGCGTGATCGTTATGAGGATAAATGTCCCGTCGTACTAGGGGAAGGAAAATGGGAAATCCGCGAAGCCCATTCCCTCTGATAATCTCAATCAGAGATAAAAACCGCAGACATTTCCCCATTGAATAACTGTTGCCTATAGGCCTTGACTCGTGATGTGTCGTTAAAGGGACCGCATTGGCCCTGCACCTTAAGTACTTCAAGCCGAGAAACAGAGCGACACATGAGAAAATTGGATTTTTCCGTGCATATGTATTCCATACAGGTACATATAGATACATATATATATATATATATATAGAAGAGATATTAATGATCTCGTGAACAGCGTGGCGGCCACAGTTTCCCAGCAAAACCGAATCGCATGGTGTCGTCTCGAGGCAAAAGAACGATAAAAAACTGGGGGAAACGTTTTTCCTTTTTTCATTTGTTTTATTTTATTTTCATTTTTATCTTGAACCCGAGAAATAGGCGTGTATCCACCGGCCTATAGCTTCACGAGCTTCAGGAATAAGTAATGAAAATATTACGAGAAAAACATATTATTATTACGTGAAGAGACGTCGCGGGGCGTCGTTAGCGCCCCGACGCCTCGTTATCATGTATCGTTTTATAATTATTATTACTACACCCGGCACTTCACCTTCGCCACCGGCATCGCCCTTAACCACCACAACACCTACCTGTATACGACCTAGGCTTAGTGCATACTACACGAGGTACTACAGGGTGGTCCACGTAAAATTATTACTAACTCGGTTTCCGAAGTGGAAGAAAAGTGGAACAGGATTTCTGTGCGAAGCATGTTTAGTCGATCTCTTGTGAACTTTGGTCTTCAACCTCGAACAGCCGATTCTTTTATTACAAGGTACCATTTTGTACATTTGTATATTAAAATCGGTTATGTCTAATTATTGCCAAAAATGAAAATGATAATAACCGCGATAATCGAAATAAATTCTATTTTACCACATCGTGTGCTCGTGCATAAGAATGTTGAGTTTTCCCCTTTTGAGATGGCGGAGCAGCGGACTTGTGAGTCGACGAAATCTTGCCAAGGTTCGCAAGCGTAAACCGAATATAGCTGTATTTTAATTGATCACTTGTAACGTTGAACAAGTCCGTGATGTGAAATATTTAACGAGACGTCGTTTCAGTGATGAGTGAATGCTTCAAGAGCTTAAAGCGTTATAACGTTGGAAAGGTGAGAAAAATTCTGAGGCACCTAGCACCTTGCAGGTTCGTAATTGTTGATATTTCGAAAAGAAAGAGAACTCGGATTACGAAAATAGTCTGGAAGCCGATGCGCCTAAATATTGAAGGATTCAATTCACAATTTACAAATTATTCCGAAAAATTTCTATATATTTTGACTCCACGTTAACGGATCGAGTTTGCATCACATCTTATGTTCCAACGAATTCTCTACAACGTCATAAATATTCTGTCGATTCGTCTAATCTGGTAATAATCACAGCTGAATCAAGTTTAAGAATTGGTTGGATTTATTTCATAGCTCACTAAAATTTAGATGAATGATACGATCGACTAAAGGTCGATCTAAATTCCTTTGAATTATTTTC
Organism: Rhogogaster chlorosoma; assembly: GCA_944452935.1. Taxonomy (NCBI): domain Eukaryota; kingdom Metazoa; phylum Arthropoda; class Insecta; order Hymenoptera; family Tenthredinidae; genus Rhogogaster; species Rhogogaster chlorosoma. The sequence continues at coordinate 13,625,665 of OX101800.1, read as the reverse complement.
AATCTTTGGTTGGCTGTCGAGTAATATTTGAGGGTTCATTTTCGTGACGTAGTTAAGTGACTGTCCAGCTATTGTGCTGTGTCGTAGTTCGGTAAAAAACGCAGTAATGAGTGAAAACACCAGACCAGCCCAGGCAGCAGGAACCATTCAAGATACGCTTTATAAAATCATGACATAATCTGCAAACGCTCGGCTCTCCCACAGGCTCATGAACAGCGGCGCTTTTTTTTATCGCAAGGAAATTTCTTTCTGTGATCTTTGACCGCCAAAGCAATTGCCACTAGGTTAAATGTGGGTATTATCGCCGGTGTGGATATTACCGTGTTTTTCTTCAAGTTTAATACAATTAAATGGTGCATAGTTATTTACATACTTTAAAAAATTATATTTATATAGTCGAATATTTAAAGTATCTAAATAACGAGTCATTTTTCTTACAGTATAATTATATATTTTATTAAAAAATGTTGAAAATGAATTGACTATTACGAGGTAAAGTTAAAGCATTTTACTGCAAATAGTGGTCAGATATGGAGATTGATATACAGGGTGATTGACCATCTTGAAATAGAAATTCCGATCGTGACCGATCCCGTGCGTTGTTTTGAAGTTGGAACATCGATAAACAAATTTGACACGAGATGGTTCAAGAGACCATAACTCAAGACAACAAAAACATGAACGCAATCAAACGTAAGCATCTGAAAGCTGAAGCTTCAAGCTTCAAAATGCTTCTACGAACGACTCGCTAAGTCAATTTTTCGCCGAATTACGAGACTTTGAAATCGAACATTTTTCGAAGAAAAAATTGGGTGGCCCGCTAATTTTTGTGGGGAGTGTATAATAATTACAACTGTGAAGTTATTCATTACGATATTGAAAATGTCGCACGACGTAATATGCTCGTTCTCGGCCCACTTATCACGCGTCGTATAAAAAATTTCGTTTCACGCTCCGCCAGGATGTAGCAACTGCAACGAAGAGAATAATATCAGCCCCCATGTCTTCTCCGTCTCGCCTGTAGGGGCTGCATGGCTGCATGAACTGACATGAGCTTGCGCTTTGATGCGTATTTTTATAAGTCAAGTAAGAGACGGGTAAGGGAGAAAGAGTCCGTTGGTACCTGTCTCGTACGTCGTACGAAGAGGACATTAGCATCAGGGAAGAAGAAGAAGAGAAAGAGTTTAGGGGATAGGAACTAAATTCACAAATAGAATGTGAAGAATGAAAGAAATATGAATGAAAGACATAGCATAATTTGTCCATAATAAACTTGGAAGGACCAAAGCTTGTAACTATAACATTTATAGATTATAAATAATTTTCTGGGTCTGTCTAGTTTCATATAATATAGAAGACCTTGACGATGGGTATGAGACATAGGACATGGGGAAAATGGAAATGCCGGTCTCTATTTACAATGGCTACCTAATTCTGATATGATAAAAAGAATTTTATCTGCCAGGAGGGTAATAACGTGAGAGACTTTTGTGCGGTAGAAATAGTATGAAAGCGAACAAAAATTAGAAAAAAAAAAGCAAGGAAGAGAGCAAAAGCGGTTGGTAGGGAGGAAAAATGAGTAAGTAGAGAGAAAAATGGCAAGAGGCAGAAGAGAAAACAAGAAGTACAAAATGATACACACATATACACACTTTGCAGTCGTATGTGCGGTGTATATTATACCGGGAGAATTCCTAATAACGTCTGTACGGTCAGAGTCGTGTCGAGGCGGCCGCGAATCGGAATCGGCAATTGTGTTAGTGGTTACCGAGCCTTCGATTGGCTGTAGCCACTAATTGTAAAATAATTGCCGATTTCGACTCGAGGCCACCTCAACACGACCCTGACCGTACAGACGTTAGGAATTCTCCCTGTATATAAAGTAAATAACATCTCGTACTAGCGGGCGTAGCAACTTGGAAGATGGATTTGAAATTTTTCGATGTTATAACGCTACTATTTTTCCCGTGTTGAAACCTGTACTCTACAATTTTTATGATAGAGACTAAGAGGCCAGATCTTTTCAGCGTCTTCCTCACGAGTCAAAATTTTCATTCATCTCGCATAATCCGTATTGTTTGGAGACATAATATTTTCAACGCTGTGGACTATATCGAAAACGATTATACGACGTTGTTTATATTTTCATAGAAATATTTATATTTTTTTCGCTACTGAAGATGGATTTGATCTTTATGGTGAACCCGAAACATTCAGCAGATTACACTCTTCGTGTGAAATATTTCTAGACTTCGTCAATACGTCATGAGAAAATTTCTAAACACATTCTACCCTCTTTCAGACTTGTTCGAAACATCAATATGGTCGAAAACAAACTATAGTTTGCCAGATAAAACGCAACGCAAATATAGTCTGGTCTATGTCTATGTAGGATGACATTTATGAGTATTCTGATGTTGTCTTCATTCCCAATGGGAGTCGAGTAGCGAAAATATTTATTTAAGAATCCATTCTCTAAAAGATTTTTCGTTCATCCGTGTAGTTTTTGCAAGTGGAAAGTTAGAATGGAGTCACAAATTGCAGATTGCAAATTGATGCATAGGGTGGGTAGGTGCTCTGGGGGTGCGTTGACTGTAGAAGCGTACATGGGGTCCCGGGTAGCGTGCGGAACTGAATTCGTAAGGGTTTGCATTTTCATTGTCTCGCCTCCGCAGTTTTTGCGCCGGAGCTGGAGGTTTTGCACGAGTTCGACGCGAGTGAGCTAATCGTTGAGTCTGCCTCAAGCTTCTCCATTTTTAAAACACTACACGTACTTATACGTATGCACACGAGGACGCACCCCGTATTATATTCAGTGCATGCATTGTGCAAGCATATACAGGACGCTTCAAGTTAAGTTCTGCATCAAGGAGGCGTACAGACTAATCAAAAAAAGTTGTGCAGTTTCAAGCTGACTACATGTTAGGGTAGTTGGCAAAAACACGGTGTTGAGGTAACTAGTTGATCATTTATAGCGTCGTTTCTTTTTTTTACAAAAAACATAGGTTTTCGCGGAACCTTTTGGGGGTACTTTCAAATTTTTATGTGGCCGCCCCTAGATCGACTTCAAATACGGAAATAAAATTTTCTTAGAATTTCAGCTCTTAATATCAATAGTGCCTGTAACCACTATTCGTATTTCATAATGAATCCCCACATATTTTTGCTGGTAAAAGGTTGCTGGTAAAAGGCTGGTTTAAATTGAGATATCGGCAATTTTTTTTTTCATCTCATTCTTTTTAGCGAATTGATGAAAAAAATATAATGATTTACAACCAATATTTAAACGAAAGAAACTGTTTGACTGATCATTAATTATTGATTTTTATAACATTTGAACCATGTGTGTTTGATTCTGACTAGTATGAAGTTGGCACCACAATCTTCTGTCTCCTTCTATCCTTCATGCGGTTACATGGAGAAGAAAAAAGACAGAAAAATGTAGAGGTTATTTCATATCGGTCAGAATCGAGCACAGTTTACTGTTCAACTAAATATGTGCCCATATTTGGTATAGGCTAAAAAATCTCGTCTTTTTACAAAAAATGTATGCCAATTTCATCAGAATCAATTGTAGCTATCAGCAATTTCGTTGTATTGAGTGATTATTGGGAAACTAATTTTTGAAAAAATCTAAAACTTTCCAAATATCGTTTTTTTTTTTTTTTCTTTTGTAATACCCCACAACATACCAGCAGAAGAAAAATATTACAAATGTTGAGTCACAGCCAGGACGAAGTGGCCTGAATCCTCCACATACGTATAACTTCGAAATTTAAGTGGACCGAAAAATAACTCCTTACTCTTTCTAAAGATGGCAAATTCTTCATCGAAATTGAACCCTAGTGTGATGCCTTCTTTCCTGTAGTGTATCTTTCCGACTCTATGCGATAAGGCAGTTATTCTATGGCTGCAAATTCATTTTCAATTTCAAAGCTGGAGTATAATTCATGGGTATATATTACCTAATATATTAAGTTTACGCTTAAAATGCTTTACCAAATAAATAAAAACACAAATGTCAATAATATTTTTGTTTGTACATTATCCCATGTGGGGTTTTACAACCGGCCCAGTCTTGGCCCACCATTGGGGCTCGTTGTTGCAGCGCTGTGCCAGCGTTGGCTCCCATAATGGGCCAGGACTGGTGAAACTCCGGAATGATAAGAACGGTCCGTTGCTCGGTTTCCAATATTGGCCCAGCATCGGAAACCAAGCAACGGCCCAGATAAGGTTTCACAACTAGCCCAGTCTTGGCCCAGTCTTGGCCCAGTCTTGGTAGAAACCTGGAGTGATAACAGGGTGCCAGGCTTGGTTGCCAAGAGTGGCCCAAGCTAGTTAACCAAGCCTGGCCCAAGCTTGTATGCCAAACAGGGCCGGGTTTAACGTGTAAGGGGCCTGGGGCTACACACATTTTTCGGGGCCCTGCATAGGAATTTCATTCAGTAATCCGTTTTCAAAAAGCCTTCAAATTTTTTTTTAAATGCAAGTGGTACTTTTGGGGGCCTCTGAGCATGCGGGGCTATAGCCCCTGTAGCCCCCCCCCCCCCCCCCCCCCCCTAAATCCAGGCCTGATGCCAAAGCAAGCCCAGGCTTGTCGAACACTGCAGAATTTAATAAAAAAAGGTAAATTATAAAATATATTTAGAATTTAATTACTTTTTGTTGAACCTGATAAGCGCTAATGCAAGTTAAGGGGGTATATACACCTTTGAATTTTGAAAAAATCGATTTTGTGTTTTTTGCATTTTTGGAACATTAGGGATGTAAACTATCTGTAAAAAAATCATCATGTAAAAATATGTAAAAATGAAGAAGTTACAGCGATTTTTTGAAATATTTTGAAATTTAAAAAAAAATCAATTTTGTATTTTTTGCATTTTTGGAGCACTAGAGGTTTAAACTATCTGTCTTACTATTGAAATGCTTACGGAACAACCCCAAATCAGTTCAAGGTATAAAAACAGCTATATGGGCTATATGGTACCACAAGTCTTGTACAGACGATAAGCCGCAGCACCATCTCTACCCGGAGGGTCGAGACTCTTGGTGTAAGTATCAACAGGCAATTGCAGTTCGAACAGTTGAGACATTCAAACACCGGGCTAATCTCCCAGAAATTGAGATGAATGAGGTCAGACCAGTCTCCGTTGACCTCAGCGACAAGGCATTACTAAAGCGCTGTGTCGGAGGTAAGACACAGCATACGAGCGAGTCCTAAGACTTTATTTTCACGTCGTGACGTCCTTCAAGTTGGAGCCAACATTGCAGCGATCAACTCCCAAAGTCAACAAGGTATGTTGAGAATTATGCAAAAATTTTCAGTAGAGCCAAGACGCTACGCTGTCGCTGCAGCGAAACTACAGGGCTAAGCCCGAATCGAAGTTGTCGATAGGCGAGCGGAGCAGAGGACCAAGGAAGCTCGTGTTGCTCTAAGGTAACTACGGACAAACCCACAGAAGGAGGCCATCGAGGTGGAAGGTAGCAGTTACGAACCAGGTGCTTTATAGAAATAAGGCAACGCAGGACTTAGGCGACGTCGCAAAACAAGCTCTTAACTTTACCTGCGTCGGTCCAACGCCTGGATCAAAAAGAAGGATGGAAAACTGTTTTGCATTATTAATTCACTTGATAGATCATAGAGAAGTATTATAGTAGTTTATCGGCATTCAGAACCATCAACGTAGTGATAAAGTTTAAAAGTTAATTTCTGAACAATCACTATATTGACCGGTTGTCGTAAAGAATAAAATCAACCGTTGGACCAATCTTTGATTTTTTGGTCTTGAATTATTCATGAGAGATGCCTCTATCAGATGAACATAGAACTTTTTGATAAACCCATTTCCAGTTGAGATAATAGAAAAATGAGCCAAAATTTTGTCAAAATAAAAAAAAAAAATCGAAAAAATTCAATAACTCAAGTAATTCTTGCAATATCAAAAAGTTCTATGTTCATCTGATAGAGGCATGTCTTATGAACAATTAAGGACCAAAAATTCAAACATCGGTCCAACTCTGGTTCTGATTCTTTACGACAACCAAGTGGTTTTGTCTTTTCTTGTCTTCAGCGCAACCACTATTAGACTGAAAGTAATACATGATGTAAAATATGGATAATAACGGTCAAACCCTCCTCAAACATGATGATTTTTTTCAATTTGTTCAGAGTCTTCAAGTTGCAGAAAAAAAAAAATTGTTTTTCAGAAATTCAACCCATTTAAAGGTGTATATATCCCCTTAAGGGACGCAAACCTAACACTCGCTACTTAAGAAATAAAGTGAAAATCGCATATGCCCTAACTGAGATTCGAATCCGGGACGCTCGCTTGACAGACCGATACCTAACCCACTACGCCGTACAACCAATAGGTTATTTCACATCTCATCATTCTTATAAGCTAATCCTATGTGCTGATGGAGTGTTATGGCTTATTATTTGTATAACTGACATATTTGAGGTTAATCGTAATATAAGTAATAAGACAACGTGAATCGATATTCATTCGTAAACAATTAGAGGTAATGAAGTAGTGAATTGATTGCAGATGCCAATTTACCGGAGACCGAATCCATTTCAAATCGGGCAGGCAGGAAATCGTGATGTCACGGAATTTTTCCGAACTGGAATATGTTACTTTTGAACTTAAAAAAAAGTGACCCGTATTTGTTTGTATTCGAAAAAAAAAATCTGTTGCAAAGTTACAGCCATTTGAACGGTTAAGGGTAGGTACCTGAGTGGACGGCAAGAAAAACAGGTAAACTTCGGGAATTTTTATCTCAAAAACTAATGTTTTGATTGCATCCGGGTTTCTTTTATTGGAAAATATGTACATTGAGGTATCTTGAGGAATTTTTTCAAATTAATTCGCTGAGTGGAAGCGCCGTTGTTGTGGTCAGCGTCAGACGTGTTGTTCGTTGACATGGTTTGCGGTGCCAAGGATTCCGGGCAGTCGGTTGATCTTAAACATGAAAACTCGACGGATTCTTGAAATATAATATACAAAGGAGTCCGCCTCGTAGGATTTTTTTGAAATTTTCATTTTTGACGGAATTGCGACCGTTTGAATTTAAAATTCGTCTTTCGTTCGCAATTTCCGACGATTTTGGTTGCATAAAAAGGCAATGTTTCAATGAAATGAAAAACCCCTACGAGGCGGGCTCCTTTGTATATTATATTTCAAGAATCCGTCGAGTTTTTATGTTTCAGATCAACCGACTGCCCGGAATCCTTGGCACCGCAAACCATGTCAACGAACAACACATCTGACGCTGACCACAAGAACGGCGCTTCCACTAAACGAATTAATTTGAAAAAATTCCTCAAGATACCTCAATCTACATATTTTCCAATAAAAAAAACCCGGATGCAGTCGAAACATTAGTTTTTGAGATAAAAATTCCCGAAGTTTACCTGTTTTTCTTGCCGTCTACTCAGGTACCTCCCCTCAAGGATGTTCTCCAGGAAATCGAATTAATGATGAGAATTTAATGAAACTTGGCAAAAAGGTAGCCAAGCATGTAAATAAAGCTAGTTTTAATTTTTGTGTACCAGGGGTACCTGTGAACCAAGATATAAATAATTATATTTATGCTTTCTTTACATGAGCTCTTACGGGAAACAGTTACATTTCTGTATTCTTTCAGTCATAACTTTTTAATTGACGATGAGAATTGGTTATAAGTATGCACGTTCGAAAGAGTAAGAACTGAGGATCATTTTCCGTCCTTAAAAATATTCCAAGGGTACCTATGAAAGATGTATACAAGCAATAAACATGAAAAAATATGCATGAGCTCACGAAGCGTAGAAGCGCTGACAACGTCGCAGGTTATACACCGGCCTGTAGTCGGCACGCGTGGCTGTGGCTCGCACACTAACATGCAGCCTACCGGTGCAACATTGCCAAGCGTTCACGCGTATTCTCTGTCTTTCCCTTGCAGAGCTACCTTTCTCTGTCGCACCGAAGAGAACATCCTTAATCGCGCGCTACCGAAGTTCTTAACAATCGAACGCTTTTTTTCTTAAAAGCGCTATATCTTTGGAACAAATTGTCACAACTACTTGATCTTGGTCTCACTTTGTAGAATTTTTTGCATTCTATTGAAATATGGAAAAAAATTCAAGATTTTCGAAAATTGACGAAATGACGCTCATTTTTAGAAAATTAGAGAAATCCAATTTTCTCGAAAAGTGATTTTTTTTTTACTTGGAAATTTTACACAGTTTGTAGCGTGATATGACGGATATATCCTATAAGTTTCATCGATGCTAAAACGCTGCTTCATATTGAGAAAAATGCATGTTCGTATGTAGAGAGAATTCCTAACATTTGTACGGTCAGATCCGTGTTTAGGCGGCCGCGAGTCGAAATCGGCAATTGTTTTAGTGGTTACCGAGTCCTCAATTGTTAAAAGTGTGTAGTACTGTTTTGGTAACGGCTTTGAGAAGACTACACGGAAAGAACAAGATACTAGTGGTTACCAAGCCGGATAGTACTCAGTGCTATCTGACAAAACGAAAATTTCAGATGCTACCCAATGCTAGGTGGATAGTACTGGCTACTCTCCAGATGTTACTGAGTAACATCTGAGATAGTACTGAGTAGCATCTGGAGAGTAGCCAGTACTATCCACCTAGCATTGGGTAGCATCTGAAATTTTCTTTTTGTCAGATAGCACTGAGTACTATCCGGCTTGGTAACCACTAGTATCTTGTTCTTTCCGTGTATATTAGCCATTTGCATTATTATACTTACCAAAAATTAATAAATTATCACCAAAAATGGCTTATTCAAATGAAAAGTCGTTTTCTAGAGTGCGCAAGATATGTCCAGATTTTGAAGACCGTCATAAAAAAAAGATATACAGTGGTATCAATAACAAATTCATTAGAGTAGCAGACATGGCTGTACTGTTACAACGTTCTTTTCCGGAGAAAAATATTCGGTACGAAGACAATGTGTGTGTCAAAAAATTTCAAATTACCAAGAATTCAAAATAACAGGAGTTTAAATAACAAAATATTTTTCAAGGGACCGGGAAAATATTTCAAGTTATCGAAAGATTCAAATTAACGAGTGTCAAATTATCGAGAGTCGACTGTATAATATGGTCTTCGATGTCATACACCATACGAAATTAACAAATTTCAATGAAGCACGAAATATCTTTTCTCAATATGAAGCAGCGTTTTAGCATCGATGAAACTTATAGGATATATTCGTCATATCACGCCACAAACTGTGTAAAATTTTCAAGTTGAAAAAAAATCACTTTTCGAGAAAATTGGGTTTCTCTAATTTTCTAAAAATGAGCGTCATTTCGTCAATTTTCGAAAATCTTGATTTTTTTTTCTTCATATTTCAATAGAATGCAAAAAATCCTACAAAGTGAGACCAAGATCAAGTAGTTGTAACAATTTGTTCAAAAGATATAGCGTTTTTAAGAAAAAAAGCGTTCGATTGTTAAAAACTTCGGTAGCGCGCGATTAAACGTTCAAATGGCTGTAACTTCGCAACAAATTTTTTTTTTCGAAAACAAACAAATACTGGTCACTTTTTTTTCAGTTCAAAAGCAACATATTCCAGTTCGGAAAAATTCCGTGACGTCACGATTTCCTGCCTGCCCGATGTGAAATGGATTCGGTCCGGAGTTTCACCAGTCTTGGCCCAGTAATGGCCCTGCTCGGTTTCCGATGCTGGGCCAATATTGGAAACCGAGCAACGGACCGTTCTTATCATTCCGGAGTTTTACCAGTACTGGGAGCCAAGGCTGGTACAGCGCTGGGCCGTATTTCCAGTATTGGCAAACCCCACATGGGATTATATCATTGATTGAAATTTTAACTGCTCAAAATAACAAAATTATATGATTGCTTAGCTTTACTAAACATAAACGTCGTAAAAAAAATTCTTTTTTACCAAAATTCAAGAATTCATTTCATATTTCAATTCATTTTTGATATTTTTGAAAAAAAGAAAAACAGTTCCAAAAATTTCAGGATCTTTTAAGATCAGTACAAGGTATTATACAAAAAATAATGAGCCAAAAATTTAATGTCTATCGTCTATTTTGACGATTTTCAAAAATTCAAAATTCTACAAATTTAGCATTTTTCAAAAAAAAATTCTTAACATACATTTTTTCATAGCCCTAAGTATCCTCTTTACCCCTTTGTGCCATGGTGGCACTCTCAGAGTGCCACCTATTTTAGAACCATTTTTTGAGCAATTTTGGATGAATTTTGAAATTTTTTTTGGTGCTTCCGCATCAGTCATATATTCATAAATGAGAATTGATGTGCAATAATTTAAAATCTTGGATGATTTTGTTTATGCACATAAACAAACCTTAGCAAATCGCAATGGTTCTAGATAAAATTCCCCAAGTAGAGTTTGCCGAAGTTGGTAATACGGGCCAATACTGGCACTGCACTAGAAATCAACCAATGTAAATCGACGTTGGCCCATTACTGGTAGCGTGTTAATAACGGTACTGGGCCAGTACTCATTCAATATATCGGGCAAGTATAGGACGCCACGCTTGGTCCAATACAAAAAAGCCGTGATGTTATCATCATCTATTATTCCAGATCACAATTTTCGTACATACGATTATAACAAATGAGAGTGTGATGAAATCGCAGCCGTAATAGCTAAGCGGCATGGTTACGACTCTCGCCAATGTTTGTTTACGCATGTCATGTTTGCATTACTGATAATAGAGATCGACCAGAATTCCTACTATTCGAAGCTACTCTTGCCACTACGCCTGAGAAATTGCAACAACTAGTAAGTGAATTGGTATTTATGTTTTTGATGTATGAAGAGATGAAATCACGAGAAAAATCTGTGAATTTTCGTAGAACCATATCGTAAACTCATGCTGCTACGGGGTCATTGACTACAAAGCAGCACTTGGAAAGATTTTGAAAAATATAATTGGAAAGAACGTTCAACTGGAGTATAGTGCCTGTGGAAGAAAAAAAAAGGGAGAAGGAAAGCGTAATTTCAGTGCAACACAAACGTACAAATGCATATTAGGTCAGTTTATCCGATTACCTAATTACAACTCATATGGGAAAAAGTTTGATACATGTAAAATATGTTTTGTCATTACAGACGTTCTTTCGACAAAATATGAGGTCACAAAAGAGGATATTATATCCAAGATGAGCCGATGGCTCTCTGGATCTGGTGATAGGGAGGGCGGTCGTAAAAAGATAATTGATAATTCAGCAGCACGGCCGCGAAACAAGCCGCAAAATGCAGCACCAGAATAATCCAATATTTAATTTCACATTAAACAGTGCATTAAAATATCACCCTGTATATATGCAAGTGTAACCTTTTGATTGAGCTTGAATAAACCTATATAAAATATCTACCAGAATTCATAAATGCCTACTTCGGAATAATATTGGGCCGACATTCACGTACAGTAGTGGCGCAATGCTGATTTGCAATACTGGTTCAATGATGCTAATTTATACTGGCCCAATGCTGTTAGCCAATGTTGGTCCGAGCTTATCATACCGACTAATTCCCAGTATTGGTTCAGTGCTGGCAGCCATCACTGGGCCTGCACTCATAACGTCGGCTGCGGTACTTGCCCAGTATTGGGCCAATTGTAAAACTCTACTTGGGTCATTATCTCCGGAAGTTTTCGAAGTACACATTTTTCCTTACGTGGGATTAGCTCAAAATTTTGCACTCAGGGGTTTTTGGGGTCGCTGATTACGATTCCGCCCTCAAAATTTCGAAATTCAAGATGGCGGATCCAATATGGCGGACTAAAAATGCAAAAATCGTTTGATGAAAACGAAATTTGGTACCCGGGGGTTTTCAGGGTCGCTGATTAGAAATCTTTAATGAAAATTCGGAAATTCAAGATGGCGGATCCAATATGGCGGACTAAAAATGCAAAAATCGTTTGATGAAAGCGAAATTTGGTACCCGGGGGTTTTCAGGGTCGCTGATTACAAATCTTCAATCAAAATTCGGAAATTCAAGATGGCGGATCCAATATGGCGGACTAAAAATGCAAAAATCGTTTGATGAAAGCGAAATTTGGTACCCGGGGGTTTTCAGGGTCGCTGATTACAAATCTTCAATCAAAATTCGGAAATTCAAGATGGCGGATCCAATATGGCGGACCAAAAATGCAAAAACCGTTCGATGAAACCAAAAGGTAATACTCAGGGGTTTTTGGGGTCGCTCATTACAAATCTGCACTCATAAGATGGGAATTCAACATGCAAAAATTGTTTCATCCCTTTGTGACCTCTTTTTTTGTGAACTTTGTGTTTCATAACCGTTTTCTAAGCAGTTTCGACCGAAAGTGCAAATTAGAGATGCAAGTAAATATATCAGAAGAGACGCGTGAATTTCTGCAGTTTCTGTTGAGATGAAAGTAGTTCTCAGAAGTGTGCTGGTAGCTAGTGAAGCGATGCTCACGGACGAGCACGGTGAGCTTTACGCTGAATAAGCACTGGTTTACGGAGTCGAGTCGAATATTATTTCCGTTATCATAAATTTCGTAAATCTAACTATAAATACAAAATAATGAACCTAGCAAGTCACCGGATTGACATTTTCTTATTTTTCAATCGTTTTTCAAAATTCAATCTGCCATATTGGATCCGCTATCTTGAATTTTGGATATTTTATTGGGCATTCATAATCGGCGACCCTAAAAATCCAAAAATATACATTTTCATCATATTTGCACCGTTTTGTGAATTTTTATCCGCCATATTGCATCCGCCATTTTGAATTTTTGAATTTTGAAGGTGGAATCGTAATCAGCGGACCCGAAAACCCCCGAGTACTAAATTTCAAGCCGATTGAACTAAAAAAAAAATGCGTGGTACATAAAGGGTTAAAATTAACCCAAGCACTTTTTTGTAGCTATAATAATTTTCGAGATATTTAAAAAATAAACTTGGTAAACTGGAAAAATAGTGAAATTTTGAATTTTGCACAACTTTTGAAAAAAAAAAATTAATTTTTTTTTCTTTTGGTAGAACTTTGTTTTATGATTAACGAAAACTTTCCACCAAATTTCATCCAAATTGAAAGAGGTCAATTCCAACCATCGGCCGATTTGATATGAAATGACCCTCATACCATTGAGCAACCATGTAAAAGTTACACATGTCTGACTTATGCGAACTACATTGCGTGTAGAGTGTAAATGTATTTGGGTACGCCGATAGGTTCCTGCAGGATACGCGAGTACACTCGATCGCATATAGCTTTTGATTATGAGTATTACAGTAATGCCCCTCAATAGTCCATACCCCGCAATAATCAAGGAATTTCCCCTCACGAGACTCCGTAATAGTCCGCGGACGAACTCTCTCCATAGTTTCAATTCCCCTGAGACCGTATTTAGTCACGCCTCTTAAAGCATGCGCACAACTGGGGTACTTTATGTAACACGTCATGTGCTACCTAACCTCGCACAGATGGTAAGATGTCAACATATTTCGAAGTATGTACGTTTAACAGTGGTTTGACAATTCGGGACGCAGTTGATGCGCGCGCACTGCACAGCCTACATTAAACACGTATATATGTGTGTGTTCAGTATATTCGGGTGGGGATACGGACTATTGAGGGGTTGAAGGTCCCGATGAGTTGACTATTGCGGGGCATTACTGTATACATATTACCTACCTTCGTACTTGTGCGAATGGCGTACGACGTGTATGTTATCATATATGCGTGCCAAGATGTGTAGAACGTACCCTTCGCTAACGGCGATAGACGTATTGTACATAATTACAAATGCTATATACCCAACGCGACTCCTCTCGGGCCACGAAGGCGAGTAACCTGCAAGTATCTGTCTGTCAGTCTGTATGACTTTCCATAATTTTCCGCGTGACTACTATGAGTATGATGAGTCTGAGTCCCCAAATCTTTTTTAAAGCTTGTGACGTAATCGTACTGGGAGTCCATTGTTCTCCTTCATCGTAAGCCACGTCGAAAGATTTTCATACTTAACGCGCACGTGTTCGTCTTACAATTAAGATATATCATTTGCAGAGTCAGCGCAATGAAAAAATGGAAAATCCGGTATATTTCTGGGAATAAAATCTGCAAAATGGGATCAGCGATCGCAATTTGATTTACACCTACGTGGAAGTCATCTGTGCTTGATTGTGAGGCGAACAACGAGCACGTGTGTATATCCCGCGAAAAAAGGTAGTCTGCACTCGTCGTTCGACTCACACCACTGATGCATCTTTGTCTCTCGGATTTTTATCTCGATAGTTTATTGTTTATGCGCGCCGTCCTTTGTCTTCCTGGCTCTCGTTTAGCTGTAGCGGAAGAGGAGGCGTCGCGTCAGGGTGAAGAGATGAGGAGTGATCACACACGCTTGTACGTACTTCGCTCGTTGTACTACATGCACGCAGTTTTAGTTGCATCCTGTAAGTTGTAACAGCGATCTCTTTGTCCGACAGTAATCCACGACCATCGCGAATGTTCTAGCGTGCAACAATTGCCTTTTGCAATGCAATCAGAGACGCCCAACACGACGTAAATCACAGCGTCAAAGAGCGCCGCTACTCACGCCCGAGTATTGCGGTCGCCGATGCAGGACCAGTTGATCGTATCCCAAGAACTCTGATCCGTAAGCGGTGGGCTCGTGCAATCTTTATATATAAAAGAACAAGTCTTTTATATGGGAGGGGGGATCTAAGAGATATAGTAGACGCGCTTTATGCCTTGAATTCTGAACGATCCGAGCCACCATTTCATCAAGGGAGGAAGACCGAAACCAGTGACCAAACTGATATAAACCACTAATCGAAAAATCTGCACGCAATTAAAACGAAAACCGAATCCCTATTCATTTTTTTTAACAAACTGAAACCAATTATTTTCACTTTCCCATAAACTTCACCGATCTATAATCTGAGTTGAGGAATGTCACAACCATTGATCACTGACGGCTATCATTGCTGTCCGGAATGCAAATGAAACTGTAATGGCAATAGAAAGCAAAGACCGAATGGCACCGAAGCCATGGAAATTTTTTGTGAAATCGATGCCTTTGATTTGAATTCTGACGAAACCAATACCCCGACTCGTCTCTAAAATTTGGTCAAACTCGAACCAGAACCAAAATTGTACGCCCGGTCAGCACTCGCCGGCGGCTACTCATTCGCGTACAAAGATTTGGAATGTAAAAAATTTGAATGCACTTCCCAATGATATGGACATACGATCGATTGAAACATGCAATGGAAACAGAACTAAAACTGATCGCGTTTCGAATGCACGACTGTTTTCTGATATTTTCATTAACCTTTGATTATCTCGGGTTTCTAAATCCGGAATTAGTTTTTGTACATATTAGTTCTAATAAATCGAATCTTTGCCATATTTTTAGCCATTACAAACGAGTTTATAAAACTTTGAATTATTTTGACTCCTTGAGGGAGCATATGCTCTTTATTTTATAAAACTAAAAAAGTGGCCAGCCTTATGAGAAAACATTATGTGATTTTCAAAAGCCAACGTATATTTCTTCAAATTATTCCTTTGCCGTTTCTATTTTGAAAGCAGTCAAGACTTTCAGACTCCAAAGTGCTCCTTGCGTCAGGAATATATCAAGGTTGTTCAATTCAAAGTATTATAATTGATTGTAAGGTGTATCTAATGTTCGAAGATTTACGTTGATTTTTCAAAGTCAAATCATTTGTCCTCATAAAACCAATTATTCTGTTTTTTATGAAATAATTTGAGATTCGGTGAGTTCTGGAGACCTCAACCCCCTAATCGACGACTTCAAACGACTCTAAGGAACTTTTAAGACCTTCAGTGACTTTACAGCCTCCAGCTGACGACGCTGGATTCTTCTCTGAGCTTTAACTAACTATTGCGGATTGGAAGTGACTTCCGCACCGTTTCGATCGTTTGAGTGACTCTAAATAGCTCGTGGTTAATTTCGATTGCATAGATGTTTTAGCAATCGAAATGGTTTCAATAGTTTAAACGTCTACGTCTCTTTGGTTTTTGCAATAAAGTTCAGTATAAAGAAGCTCCGCATGAACTCTGTTCCTTATTAAGGCTTATGAATACCAATGACTTGAAACAGCTTTCAATACAACCATATAAGCGTCTTTTTACGTAAATACACAGCCCCTCAATACAACTGGTAGAACTCTACGAATTTGGCGCTTTCGTATCTTTGAAATTACCGCAGCACGGATGCTGTGTATTACGTCATGATACATGTCCCACCTTGCGACATGATATGTGCCACAACATATTTGGAGCTTAGATTTGTATTTCTGAATTGATTATCTCATCCAATTTATAGCGATCGGTTGCAATTTGGGAATTTCCTCCACCATTGATTCAGCGAAGTGGAAGTGGCATCAAAATTGAAAGAAGCGGAAAGGGGCGCCACTCTGAAAATGGGCAATTGTTTGATCGTGAATCTCAGCGCTCGGGGATGAGCTGTACTGGGAACGCGTTTGTGCAGTATGGATCGGGACTTGGAGAGTGAGAGGCCAGCGACTGCGTGAACTCTGTTGGAAATGATTTATTCGAAACCGCGTGCTCGTTTAGTTTGATGTGCAGCATTTTCGAACGACTCTGTATCCATGGGCGCACGGCGCAAACCGCAAAGCTGCTTTCATCTTCGTATTGCTGCAGCACGTATATATACTGGGTGACGGAAAAATGAGAGTAGAATGAATAGGAGGGTCTGCCCTGCATAAATAGCAGCCAAAATAGTGGGAGTCCATTTCTATAGATTCCCCCTTATCATCAAATATATTTAAATCAATTTGTTTATGCTATCAGACTTAACCGCACTTTTCTTGCATATGTTTCAATCATATATTACTTGGTCCCGAACTACACACGTTATTGCGAATTCAATTACTGAAGACAGCGAGTCACAAATAGACTTTGAATATCAACTAACAATAAGTGATACTACGTACTGAGATGTTGAATACAGGAAGTGGCGGACAGGATGATTGCGTCTCGCGCATCTCATGTCAATGAAAAATCTCGTTTTCGTCCTTCCTTGACACAAGGAATCAGTTTCTTTTGGATTTCACTATCTCTCTCCGTCCACCTTGTATATGTTCATACATTATACATACACATTTTGCCTAAGATGCTGCAGCAAATCGGCTGCGAAGTTATTACTCGCGAAAGTAAATACGTGGAATGGAATGGCTGCATGAGCACTGCGCAATGAGGTTTTCTGCACAATAGTTCTCCCAGGGGGACTCTCCGACTCAGAAGGCGTCCACTCGATTCGGCACCACGTTGAAGCAAGACATACCAGGAAACCTGACGTGCATCGATTGATCAGCGTTGGACGATGAGGCGGGAAAACCGTGGAAAAGAACGAGAGCGGAAACTGCTAATTAGCTCTCCGTAAATCAAAACGTTTCACTCGTCAGTGACGAATACAGCTGTAAAGTTTTAATCGATCAATCAAATACGGGATTTTAAAAGTAATCAGTCATCTGCACGGTATAATGGTTGCATTTAATTAGTGAGGTATGACCTACCTCCTTCTACTCATTGAGTCTCCTACTTATATAAAAAGCTAGTCATAGATCCAAAAGATAGATAAAAAGGACCGGGGTTAAAGATAACACACAGATATTTATGGAATTAATTATGATTATTAAGCTACATAGCGCATGACCTTCAAAAGATTGGATGTTCTGGATTCTCCAACCGATCGGTGTGGTATGATGAAAGAATATAAGGGAGCTGGAGGCAAGCACGTTATCAAGAAAATTGTGGAGAAACTGTGTAACGAGATGATCGTGTGCCTATTATGAAGAGATAAAAGGTCACATTGGCAGCACAGTAGTCGATAATCAACGGAGGCTATACACTAATATGCCGAGAAAAGTTTATGGCCATGATTGTTATACGTCCTGGAATACTGAAAATGACGTACCTATGATAAATTTCAGTAAAGATTGACACGCTGCATAGATTTTGTTACCCTCAGATAACCGTTTGTTATAAGAATTACAGGGATTCTTTTAGTTTACGACAGATAATTATAGATATATTCAGTGGTTTAACTATGTCTCCATGGGCCCGTATGCAATTATTCAATCTGGGCCCCCGGTACTTACCCACATTTTTAACTGAAATTACATTTTCAACATCCAAACTGAGAATTTCAGTCAGCGCTAATACATGTAATATGAGAACGAGAAATTTTGAATTCGCAGAAGAACACACGTCTGGAAAGATCATTTAGTAAGCAGAGTCATTCATTTATTAACCAAATCTATGAAGTAAAGATTTTATTTCATTCTAACCTTGGGTGACTTCACCTGCAAATCAGTTTTTGTTCCTCTCTAAAGCGTGGGCCCTTGGATTCCATGGGCCCGTGTTCTGCGCACACCTAAAACCCCCGTGGTTATGCCACTGAATATATTCATCTTATGTGTCCCAGGATTGACTGGTGATCTTTGGACATCACTTATCTTATATGAGTACTTTCATTACGATTCGAACGAGAATCAGAGATCTGAAGATCAACGGGCCGCTATTTTTGTGAACAATAAACAGTATAAACACGAGCTCGCACCCTGGGGTGCACATCTTTGCACTCTCTTTTCAGTGCGTGCCCTCTTAATTCAAGGAGAAGGGAATTTCGGCCCCCGGTGAGCCAGATATCAGGAACGTGCGTGGCATACGGATCCCAGAGATCACCTTCTGGAATACGAAACTCATCGGGCGGTGTAATTATTATCAGCAGTGGCGAAAGAAGCCACGACGCGAAAGCTGCAGCTGGGGCTATAACTATCACAAATTCTCATCTGAAAAATAATCGACGTCGGGGTGAACTCACCGGTAAAGAACTCATAAAGTTACATTTTACATCAAGCTGCAAGATGCGAAGGTTTTCACGTTTTTCTTCACTTCTCCGGAATTCTTGGAGCGTATACTGATTATTTCATAAAAATCACAGAATAATTCTTTTTTTTTTTGTGTCTAAAAAACAATTATAGTAAAATAAATTAAAAAATAACGCCCGAGAAAGAATTGAAGTATTATTGGTGACTAATCAGAGAACATGAGTCTTTCAGACAGCAATTGACTTTTTTGAAGTTTTAAAAATAAAGCAGACCAAGTTTCCATGAACAATCTGCTTTTATATGAGACAAACCTATAGTAGTGCGGTCGCCAATGACTGTTACTATCTCCTGATTTGACCAGACTCCGCATAATGCTTTGGTTCGTGTTTCCTATTCTTCTGCTCTTATCTCTATGGCCGGAGCCACACTATGCTGTTGTACCGGAGCATTATTACTAGAAGTATAGTGTGTATAGTTAAAGACTTATATTACACTGTACATTCGGAAAAAATGCTCCGGTAGAACCACATGGTGTGGCCCTGGCATATGAATCTTCAAATGACATTCGTATTATGATCGCAGAGATTCAACTTCTATTAAAGAATCCATTTTATATGAAAATTTCATCAGCATCAACGACGACGCCGTTACCCTAGATCTATTGAGTTATTGAGCTTTGACTTTTTTGTAGTATGAAACAAAAAAGTCAAAGCTCAATAAGTCGAGAAATATCGATCTTAAAGATAGGAATAGGAATTTGAAAAAAAAAAAATCTAAATTTACATGTTATTTAAATGGAAAATCTTTTCCCTTATCTTTTTCTGATTTTTGAAATATACTGTTGAGTGTCAATTTTAGGACATTGGTGTACTTATACTTTTATACTCGAAATTGAAGACTCTTTTTATTTTCAAAATAAAAAATACACCATCCCATTTAAAAAACCAGAGGTGACCTTCGTATCTTCTTGGCGCCTCAGCTTAATAAAAATTCGAACGCGCTATCTTTTGTCCCCTTCAAAATCCTACAGCTCTCGTCTAAAACTTTTTTTGACATTTTCCTTCGCTTTCGAAAAAATCGCCCTGGTCACTTCAAATGCCCCACCCTGTATATGCCATTTGGAAAAGGCGTATTATCTTGATCATTGATGTGGTTCGCCGTAGGTAAACAACGTAACATTTAGTAACACTTTCTTCAACAAGACTAATTTTGTTCAAGAAAAAGAATGTTTTGGGCTGGTTCTTCACTGACCGAATTAAGTTATATAATGACAAAGTTGAGTCAAGTCGTACCCAACTAGTTGGATTGAGTTATTAATGGGGGACCTTATTCTTCTTCCAGCCAGCTCTAGCTAGTCGAGGATCATGCTAATAATATATAGTGCATGGACGTACGCTGGGCTGGAGCTACACGTACACTCAATAATCACCTTTGGTGACGCTCCCCATGTAAGTCGGAAAAGATTGATATTTTGACTTGCGATTGCGCTCTATGCCTCAGTGGACAATATACACGATGACTTACGATGTCTCGTGTCGCCTCAAGGTAATGTCCCGCGGAAGTAGATTTTTACAGCCTGTGAATCCGTTGCAGACCCAAGACAAGTAATTGTCTTTTTACGGTATTGGTATGAAAAAGTGGCTTTTTGACGTCTGTTTTCGGTCGGTAAAGTGGCATTTTATACGATTAAGTTCATAACTACCTTAAAAAGATTTTTTATGGCAGTTGCGATGCCAGCGCCGTGCCTAGCCCTTGGGGCACCTGGGGCAAGCTGAGAGAACCCGCCTCTTCCGATACTTATTTTAATATAGCCTCTTCCGATTTAATATTTTAATACAGAATTCAATATTTTATTTAAAAAAAAAATCTACGAGAGTCCACCGGCCGCCTTCACGACACAGCGCCTGGGCAGCTGCCCCTTTGCCCCACCCCTAGGCACGGCGCTGTGCGATGCGTAGTTGAAAGTGCGCATTTTAGAACTACCTTAAAAATACTTGTCGGTAGTTCCAAACCATGCATGCGCGGTGATCCTAACCCAAATACTTATGATTTTTGTGCTTTTTCATACAAATACCGGAAAAAATATTGTATGGGGCAGGTTTGTAAATTGGTTTTCGGCGCGAATGATTTTTCAGTACTCGCCGTCGGCTTGCCTTTGGCTTGTACTGAAAATATCATCCTTGCCTTAAAAACAGCTTGTTTACAAGCATGCCGCATAAACTAGTATTCACATCGTCAAGTTATAGCATCACCTCGATTCTTGAGTATCTGTCCCACGCGCTGCACCCTCGCATCTCCGGTTTCGTATGGACTTTCGTTCGCCGCGTATCGTACCCTGCCAGAAGCCCTTCGTAGAGCCACGTTGGGTGCCTTAAATTTTCCGCTCTCCATCGGCAGCGTAGCTGCATGGTTTGATAACTTCGTGGCTTTGTCGATAGGTACTTGTCACCCTAACCCTGCAGCCTAGCCTAACCTAAATTCGGGGGGATTCAGCCTGATTTTCAGGTTTTTGACTTCCGTCAAAAGCCCTATGATCCCACTGCTGTTTGCGGTATCTGTGAGTCTCTGCAGTGCCTCCCGTCAACATCTCCTTCCGACGAACCTCGCCAAGTTGGAAACCTGCATACCTATATATCACATACTATATAGAGGCATATATGTATACATGTAGGTATGTATGTATGCATACACAGGGGGAGAGGAGGGAGAGGATAAGAGAGAGGGCTCAGTGCGCCGAGTGTAGACACACGATGTGCTAGGGCAGGCGGACAGGATAGCGGCGTGGCCGTAGCAGCAGCTAGGTGTACAGTCTGGAGGGCCGACTGCCGAGAGCCAGGCCCATAAAACTTTATGGTGGGTTTGCATCGACCGTACCTTCCCTTCCCTTCCCTTCCCTGCTGTTCCCTTGCCGCGTTCGCCCCACAGCCGTGTCGCCACAGCCTTTCGTTGCCGTGGCAACGCCATCACTGGGAGCCCCTCGACTGAGGCCGCGTGCATCTCTACTTTCCCCTGAATCCGGACGCCAATTGGCTGGCCCTCGACGTTACCGGGTTAAATGTATGTAGATATACAGGTCTATGCATGGGTCAGACGAATACCACGGTGCTTTGGACTCCCGTACTTCCTGCAGCCAGAACTACAGAAATGAAAGAAGCAAGAAACTGACCTCGCAATGATCATGTGACTTATATCCTGAACGTCCTGTGAAGCCGGTCAGTGAAAAAATAATGTAAACGAAACTATTTCGAATTTATTATGAGGAGTCAATACGCTAAAAATATCTCGAGATCGGTCACAATTTCATATATTCACTCCATGGCTTGCTGTGGCGACCATTACATTTGATTGACGGCTGCCAGGAGTTTTTTTTCTTAGGGTTTTGTTGTGTGGAGTTATACACAAAATCATGTTAATAGATTAATACGTGATAAATTTAAGAGGATTTTCAACAATCGATCAGTAGACTATAGCGTTTTCGTCGATTGGTAGTCATTGTGAACACACCTCTTAAAAATTGAATCGATTCCGAATAACAATGATTTCAAATAAAATAACAAAGTGTAGTGGGGACAGAGGAAATTGAACAAGTAACTTGTTCTTCCCCGTACCTGGTTCGCTGGGATTCCCGCCCAATGATATGTTTCTTTGCTATAGTAGAAATTTACATCACATCAGCCAACTCCAAGTCATTGTAACTTATCAAACAGAACAGTGAAACCGACAGCAGCGCGAACTTGGAGATATTTTCGCGATCAGCGTTGGCTCTCCCCGTTCAATTCGAGAAAGTCGGCGTCATCGTCATTACACTAACCCGCTTCATGAGACATTCATGATATACCTATTCTCATGCTATAGATACATATAATGCTATCACGATGATTTGCATGTGATCTCTTGTTAGAAATTCCGTGCCGTCAATTGGAGTTTACACCGTTTGTGCTGGGTCCTTTGAGGGTTACTTCACTTTTTTACACTCGCGCTACATCTAAGAGTGTTACATCTGATGGCTGCATCTGTACGCTAGTGTGAAATGTGTACAAAATTGTAGCGGTATTGTAGAAGCTTTAAAGCTCACATTATGCGGTGTTTTTGACACACGTGATAGCTTATGGATTTTCTATGGATTGGAATGGTGTTTCATTTCACACCAAACAGGGTTCATTCCAACAATCTTTAAATGGTATCGGAGGTTTGAAATGAAATAACGGATCATACTTTAGGTTTCTGAGCTTCGGCTGGCATGCAAATCTCAGTCAATGTGCTATCACTTTTCAATGCCTGCCTGATCCTTGTAAGAGGTGTTAGCACATTGTGGTTAACACTTCTTTCCATATAGTTTGACAACAAGCTAACTGGCCTTTGAATACGGAATATTTATAGAAGTATTGTGTACAAGTTGGTCACCAATTCTTCTTCTGTCAAAGAATATCATTCACGGTCAGAATGGTACTTTGATATCATGTCTTCCTTCGAAATTATATTGATTACGAATATTATCCGACGAAATATCCCTATTACTACCATGGTCACGAATCTATCTACAATGAAATTCTTCGAAGAATCTAGTGGACGTCCCTACCACCCAACGCCGGCGCTAACTTATGGCCGGCCCGGGCGAGTCTTGGAAATCAGGCCCCCTATCAAAAGTTTTTTGTCTACTAAAATTTTAGAGTGGGACTCTGCGAGATTTTTTGTTGGCAAAAGTCGCGATAATATCGCTAGAATTCAACTCATTACAAATTTCATGCTCAATCGACATCGCAGCGAAACCATTCAGTCGATCTTGGCACATAGTGGATCACAGTTAAGTTTTTATGAGCATCAGCTTTGAGAAGTTCCTTTCACTAGACGCGGAGGTTACTGGTAATGTGAGAAAAATTCTTAAGGCCACGGTGAAATTTGGATATATCTCATTTAGACCTTTGTCAATAATGTGCGATAACATTATCAGTGCACTCAAGTTGGTCCTATCCATCGATCTCACCATTTTCGTATACTGAATGTATTGTTACGGTCAATTTTATTGAAAAACAATCTTGCTTCCCTCCATTGTCGGGCCCCTTCGGGCACAGGGCCCCGGGCCGCCGCCCGGTCGGCCCATGCCTGGCGCCGGCGCTGCTGCCACCCTAACGTTTTTGAATTCTCCAAGTCTTCACACCTTGATAAGTCCTCTCGCTTAAGAAGGGAGATCGTCAAGCTTCGCAATAGCATCAACAAGGTCACGTTTGTTATTTCACATTCGGTAAGACCAATCAATGACCAAGGGCTAGCGCGTCGGTGTATGTTTCATCTTAGACCTCGCTTGCTTTTTTGCCATTGATTTCCGCATGAAGCGCATCTGAAAAAGAGATTCCAATAGTAACAGGCATCCCACGTTAATGTTGAACTGTTGATCGCGCGACTAGTGAAACCAGGGCTGCTGCAGTGTTGGCCTTGTGACAGCGTTGGACG
Source organism: Rhogogaster chlorosoma (assembly GCA_944452935.1). Lineage (NCBI taxonomy): Eukaryota > Metazoa > Arthropoda > Insecta > Hymenoptera > Tenthredinidae > Rhogogaster > Rhogogaster chlorosoma. The sequence continues at coordinate 13,601,346 of OX101800.1, read as the reverse complement.
CAGCCTGTGCCTCGAGACCCGCGCTGCGTCGTTTGTTTGCTCACCTAGGATAAATAGTAGCGCCTGCCGCCTCCTTGGACCACCCACCCCAAACCCGGGCGATCTCTGTTTCCATGCTGCAGCGGTCTTCTTTCAAGTCCATCATCTCGCGGCTCGCTGCAGCGACGCTGCTTCCGCTGCTTCTCTAAACGCGTTTACATTATAGCATCCTTTTCTCATCTTTTCCCCCTCTCTGCATCTCTGTTTGTTTTTTTTTTCTTTTCCCCTTATACGGAGAAAATCCTGGTGCTTCTAGTTGTTATTAACAGCTAAAGTCGAATGTACCAGCCGAGCTGCTTCCGTATACGAGCATATTTGCACAGAGGTATCTCTATAAGGATGAAGGGCCTTAGCTTTGGGCTCAGACTCTAAAGTGATGCAAGGAATACGGAGAACCTTTCGGCTTTTAACCTTACTCATCCCCTTCTCCATCCTTCTATCCCTCGTTTCCTTACTCGCCTCTCGTTCACTCTCTCCCTAGTTTGGAGACAGGCAAATACTGCAAAATTTTTTCGGGGATCCTGGACGTGGATAACTACCACCGGTGAACGATGTGAGCTAATGTGCCTACAAGGAGGGTGCACGGTCTTCAGATTAACGTTTTTTTTTCGATGGCGGGAGGTTGTCGTACCGGTATAATTACGTAAAGCGTGCATGCTAAATGATCTGTTACTCAAGCGTTTTCGATAGAATCGCCCATAAGATTTAGCGCTTCGCATAGCCACCGTTGCATACTAGCAGCATGGTCGATTTCGGTTTCTGTAGTCACTGAATTCAGATCTATCCATGGATTATTATTTTGCACTATCCACTGACCACGAAAAGCTTGTAATCCCAGTATTTTGCCAGTTCTTGCAAATATTCTTTGACTATATAAGTTCGAATTCGCTTCAATTTATTTGATTATAAATCATAAATTGATAACTACTCGGTTTTAAAAAATAAGCTACAGTTGATTTTCAAAGAATGTTTAGCAAGATTTTTGTCAGAACAGATACACAGAATTCTTAAATAATGAAATATTTGTCCAAACTCGAATGTTAGTGTCGCAATGAAAGTAGTCATAAGGCATGCCATTCACTCGTTTCAGATTCAGACCGAGAAATACTTATCTGGAAGTGTAAAGGCATATATGAATACCACTATACACTCAAGAGACCATCGAGTACAGTTATAGAAAATTATTTTTTTAAATAAATCAAGTTCTACGTGAAATTGGATCCTATACAAGAATCGGCTTAGATCTTTTCAGATAAAAATATCGGAACCATTTTTGAAGCCGAATCCGAAGCCATGGTGTCAATTTTATCTTTACTATAGCAATAATGTAACAGTCTCGTGATGTAACTTGTTCAATGGACTTAGTTTTTAACTTTCACACTGCAGTGGTGTCTATTTTCAATGTGTCCACACTATATTAATTCAAATGCTCTTCACGCATAGTGAAGATGCCAATGTTACGACCAATCAAGTTGAGCATACCATGATATCGGCACATCAAGTTGAGAATTTCTCTCCGTTTTCTCTTTTGGTACGTCGTTTTATATCTATTTCGCTTCTTCCCTCTTTCTATTTTGGTTTCGCCGCCTCACGCTCATTCTAACCTCAGCCGATGATGGAGTCGATGCTCCTTTGACAAGCAACGACCACTATAAATGCCACACATCGCATCTTCGTGACTTGTGACAATTATACCCACTAACCTAAGAGCTCACAAGTGTAGCTCATCGCGTGGCGGCAGTGTCGGAGTAGCTTGATTCATTTGTAACTTTTCTTGCACAAGTGCTTGAGCTGACGGTTACTACATCGTTGTCAAACGTGACGGGGGTTCCCTGCCAGCGCGTTATCATAGTTGTCGAAGTCTCGCTCCCCTTTTCCCGTTTCCCTTCGCCGCGGTCGTATTTACATGAAAGTTAATCTTGCGCGGGAGATGATAATAATAAACACTGCTCTCTCCTCGCTCCGTGACGTTGCGGGCGGCTCCTTTGATCTCTGACGTCGTTTGTGCGTTTAAACACGGCTTTCCGAGTATAGTCGAGGCTTCGAGAGAAAGCAAGTCGAGTGGCCGGTATCAAAGCGGGTTGTAAACCGTCCTGCAAAGCGGCTGCACCAGCGCGCCACCTGTGAAGGATTGCAGCCCGGGAGTACGCAAAGTAAAGTAAGTGTGTAAAGTAAGTTACATGCTCTTGCGCTACCCGTGCTGTGGCACTTCCGCAATTGCGGCCCCCTCCCGCATCGCTACTCTGCGAGCTTTCACGCTATTTACTATTTATTGTACCATTGTCTTCCACTCTTTTACCGCAAATTCACTTCGCCGGATTCTTCTTTGAGCCTAATGCGCACCTCGGACCCTTCACTGGCGTCAAATGGCCACGCTCTCGGTCTTTTACCTCTACCAGATACTCAGAATCAAAGAACAAGAGACTAACACAATCAGAGAAGACAACATGAAATAATGAAGAATCACGCTCTCTCATAGCGGGATTAAGGGGTAACACCACTGCAGTATATTCGTCGAAAAATCGATTTTTTTTATTGGCTCAAAAGATGCTTTGAACCTTCTAAAGTATGGGGCAAAAAGTTTATTACCTGAAAGGAATTTTTTTCATTGAAATTTCAAGCTTTTCCTCAGGCGCGTCGGACCGCTCCAAAACGACGACCTGCGTCAAAACAACCGCTGCTGGAAAGATACAGCCTAATGTCTTACCTTTTGATTTCTAACTTCTCTAATACACTAACAGATGTCGTTAGAAACTGAAAATAATGTTATTATTTGCGAACATCTGTGTATCGGCGATATATTAGTGTCATCTGATTTTAGAACTTCGTATAGGGGAAGGGGGGGCAAAATGGGCCCCTTAAGAAAATCAATGGGAAAAAAAGATTATATCCCTTTTTTTTTTCGTTCTCATTAAGCGTTTGGCACCAAAAAAAAATTGAGGGGGCCCATTTTGCCCCCCCTTCCCCTAAATAAATGGATTATTAATTGAAATTAGATTAATTTATTTCTCGGAGATGAGCATGCGCTAGCTGATAACCTAAGTTTTATCCCTACGAAACCTGAGAGTGATCACTGATCACTCTATCACTGATCACTGATCACATCTATCGGTCCACTGATCACTGATCAGTGGACCGATAGAGACGTTATCCGTCGAGAACATTGCGGTTGTGACGACTGGCCGAATATGTCGAAAATTCTTACTCTATCGGTAAAAAAAAAAAAAACAGTCGCTCAAGCTAGCCCTTGAATATATCGCACCTTGGCGACGAAAGTAACACATCTCAAAATATGACGTTTTTGAGATAATGAGATATTTAAATTCGCGAGGTTCGATTCTATAACTTCGCAAAGGGGCATTTCTATAATTCCAAAAGTGGCCTAGAAAAATAAAGAGAACGCGAAAGTGACACAATGGAAAGCAGCACCCTTAGTTGCAGTCATAAAGGGCTCCCCAGCATAGTCGAACGAATCGGAACTTTCATTCGTGTAATCCTAAGGTATTTTAACTACTTGTTTCCCACGAATAGTTTTCTTCAAAGATCAACGCGATGATTCTTCGAACTCTTTAAAGTAGTTCGGCCATTTGAAGAAGTACGGTGAATGTTCACCAATTTTTGCGGTAAATGATAGTACAAAGTCCCTTGATTACAATAAGCACATTTTCGGGGCCTCTTGCCGGGCAAAATTTCGAATTATCCAATTTTAAAATTTTGATTTTTAACACAGTACCTTATGGAAAAACTCACAATAATGTTAACTGTAAAAAAACTAATCGGTGATTGAGCTTTAGAAAAGTTTCCATCATAAAGAAAATTCATCACAGATTCTGTTTATTTCAAAAAAACATTACCTTACCACGCTTTTAAAAAAGAAAACAGAAAAAAACTTTTGCATTGACGTGTCGGAAGCGGATGACAGACATTACGTTGCACTGCTGGTAACAGCTGATTGACACTTCGGACAGAGTCGGTAATCGCGGAAATTTCAAATTTTTCTCGAGAAACTTAAATGTCAACGGTGTCGGCATGGCGGGGGTGAGAGGGGCAACGATCCGACTTTATCCGAACATTATTACAATCAAAGCGGACTCAATTGCTTAACTAGTCAAGTTGAAGTATAAATTTCATCTTTAAGAAATTTTTAAAGCATTTTATTACATTCACGTGATGAAAATATTTTCAATGTAAGTGTTTATTAATTTTAGTAATAATTTAGACCTAAATTTAATCAATATAAATTAGTTGCCAACTTGACTAGTCATACGACGGCCGAACTACTTTAAGTTGTTTGTTTTTGTCTGTAGTAAAAAATGAGGTTTTTTGAGTTGTGTCACTTTCGTCGCCAAGATGCGATATGCTTAATAACTTCTAACTATTGAGGCGTACTTTTAGTCTGAAATGATTTTCTTCAATCATTTTGAAATAAAACTGAACGAAATTATCTGCGCACAATTAATGTAAAACGTTGGAGATTAATTGATGTCATAAAGTTCTATCACCATGAGAGAAGTATAATATACGATTTTCTATGTCGTAGTAAGCCATGCTTCGGTCCAATCGTCCTTATATAACATTTTGAAGTGTAACTGGTTTCAATTAAAATTTGATACTTATTCGGAATGGGCAACTTCTTTTTGTTCACTGGACCTGCATTGCGATTAATTATATTCATATTTTGCTGGAATGCCTTATCGTTTATGATCCTGAAGACTTCTGCATCTGCAAATTTCGACCTCTTGCAACCCCTATCTCCTGACCCATGCATTTTCAGAAAAAATTTCAAAGGACTTTTTTATTCTTTGCCCAATTACCCAGGTCCTCGTATTTTTAATTTATTTTTAACTTTAATCTGGTAAACGGCAGCGGCCTTTATACGCCATTTAAAGATATTGCTCGCCATACATTTACACTGAGGCACGTATTTTTAGATTTTATTATTTAATTTCTTTTTCAATTTCTTTTTTCATCCTCATCTGCAGATTTCGTCCTTTTGTGAGCCATATTCTTTAAACCGCGCCTTATATCAAAAAGTGCCGAAAGACTTTTTTTCTAAAGAATATGGCTCGGAAAAGGACGAAATCTGCAGATGAGGATGAAAAAATAAATTGGAAAAAAAATAGACAAAAAAATCTAAAAATAAATTCAGGTTCATTCGAGGGGTCATTACCGTTTGACGTATTCACACCAAGTGTAATCATGATTGAAAAGTGTAAATGAAGACTGATTTAGGATTTTCTATGAAAATTAAGCCTTCTAAGAATATCTTGTTAGTTATCACGGCACCTACGTCTCAGAGCTTTTATCAAGACCTGATACTTGTGAAAATAAGTAGTAGCCTTTTTCATATTTAAAGTCTTCAATTACAGAGTAACGTTCATGAAAAATTGAATCAACGGCAGCTAAAGCGACATATTTTGTCTTGTTATGCAGGGATCACCAAAGCCGATGTTCAACTGCAACTACCGAAATTGCCAATCCTTCTCAAAGCCGGCGGCGATGTTGAGTTGCGATGCCATGTCGAGGGGTCGGGAGATATGCGCTACGAATGGTTCAAGTGAGTTCTTTTTTCTTTTGTTCTTTCTGGAAGAGTATTTCAATCCCACTGTTACTTTGGTGTTAGTGCTATCCCGAATTCTAGAAATTGACTGAAAATACCGATAGATTAAATTGTACACTTGGCGAGGCTGATTCTGACCCGGAAGTGATCGTTTGGAAATTGAATTATGTTGGTACCGTGAAGTAAACGCCAGCGCCTCTGCCGTGTGGCCGAGTTACAATCTCTGTTTAACTTTTTGACACTTTTAAAAGGCATAATTAATAACCAAATTCATAACCAATTACCTAACCTAGATATATTAGAACAGCGAAATAGCCTCAAAAAATACGTGATTAACGAATTTCCTGTGAAACTGTGCGAAACGGATTTTATTCTATAGCAGATCTTTCGGTAAGTTCAATTTAATGATTCCAATCAACAAACGCAATGGTTGTGCAACAAGATTCTCTGTGGATTCTTTAACCGCTTTCAAAGGGTCGCGGTCGCAGCTGGTGGACGTATTGAATGTAATGATGTCACTGAATTGAGTCATAATGATGGGATTCGATGCATCGCACAGCAGCCTATCGAGCCAGGACCATTGTCGAGCTGAAAACGATGAACTTGTAATGACGAACTACGACAGGTTAAGATTCATTGTGATTTACTTAATAGTTCTGAAATTTATTTACACCAGTCACGGACACTAGATCATTCGATCATTATGTTAGGGAAACAGTATCAGATGCTGTTAGTATCATATTTTTTGTTTATCGATTAGACGGAATACATAAATCAAATTGTAAAACGTGCAACGACTAGGGATACTTAACAAACATATTTCATCATTTTGCAGAGGTGGGGCGTAGACAGAAATTAAACCGTGAAACAACCAGCCATCGTCAACAGACATAATTTCTACAATCATACCTGATACATGTGCCAACTAGCTAAAGTCGACAAAAATAACTCATCATTTCGTTGGTCAAAGACGCAGACTGGAATGAAACTGTAATTTGTGCAACGAGCAGGCATAGTTAACAGGCTGTAATTAATTCCTTTATCAATCAATATACAAACTAATTGTAATGATTCGTCTTACTTAATTATGGGGGTTGGGTAATAGTAAAATAACTTATGTAAACAAACAATTCTTATGATAATATACCACAGTATTGAGAATATAATATTTTATTTTCATCAATGTAAATTAAAACGTGCAAATTTCAGAACTATTAAATAAATCACAATGAATCTTAGCCTGTCGAAGTTCGTCATTACAAGTTCATCGTTTTCAGCTCGACAATGGTCCTGGCTCGATAGGCTGCTGTGCGATGCATCGAATCCCATCATTATGACTCAATTCAGTGACATCATTACATTCAATACGTCCACCAGCTGCGACCGCGACCCTTTGGAAGCGGTTAAAGAATCCACAAAGAATCTTATTGCACAACCATTGCGTTTGTTCATTGGAATCATTAAATTGAACTTACCGAAAGATCTGCGATAGAACAAAATCCGTTTCGCACAGTTTCACAGCAAATTCGACGTAATTTTTGAGGCTCTTTCGCTGTTCTAATATATCTAGGTTAGGTTATTGGTTATGAATATCGTTATTAATTATGCCTGTCGAAAGTGTCAAAAAGTCAAGCAGAGATTGTAACTCGGCCACACGGCAGGGGCGCTGGCGTTTACTTCACGGTACCAACATAATTCGATTTCCAAACGATCACTTCCGGGTCAGAATCAGCCTCGCCAAGTGTACGTAATAGTAGCTTAATATATTCTATGGAGTCTATAGGTAGGAGACCGAACTCTGTACCACAAAAGCATGTCAAGTTCCGTCGCTTTCCAACATATAGCTTAGGGTGGGCCGAAAATCCGCTTTTTTTGAATTTTCATTATTAATACCAAAAATATTGTTCAATATGCATAAAAAAAAATTTATGCAAAAGGAAAAAAATTTAGGTCGATATCTTAGGCTCGCCAAATCCCGTTAAAGTTAGAAGTTATTTTAAAAAAAATTTTCCAACATATTTTGATCGGAAATTCAATTCTCTACAAAAAAGGTCCCATAATATAATTACGTAAAGTTACTGAGATAATTGCAATTTTATTCTGAAAAATGAAATTTTTCAAGATATTATCACATTTTCACGGTAAAAAATGAATTATATCTTCTAAATTTTATGGAAAATTAAATAAAAAAATTAAAAATTATAAGAAAAAAAAATTAAATAAATTTAACAAAAAAAAAAAAAAATAATAAAATAAAAAAAAAAAAATTTTTTTATTTTTTTTTATTTTTTATTGTTCAATTTTAATTTTTTTAATTGAATTTGCCATGAAATTTATATGATAAAATTCATTTTTTACCCTGAAAATGTGATAATATCTTGAAAAATTTCATATTTTAGAACAAAATTGCAATTATCTCAGTAACTATTAACTTTACGTGATTTTATTATGGGACCTTTTTTGTAGAGAATTGAATTTCCGATCAAAACAAGTTGAAATTTTTTTAAAAAAATAACTTCAAACTTTAACGGGATTTGGCGAGCCTAAGATATCGACCTAAAATTTTTTCCTTTTGCATGGATTTTTTTTTATGCATATTGAACTATATTTTCGGTATTAATAATGAAAATTCAAAAAAAGGCGGATTTTCGGCCCACCCTAATATAGCTATCAGAACTATCATACGACGCGCCTCTACCGGCCGCCAGAAGCAATAGGCTCACAGTATAGAATTCATCTCAAAATCACGTGATCAAGGTCAGAATATGAATATTCAGCATATTCAGTCAGCGTCAAAGTTGATAAAACATTAAGCAGCCGACGACTCGCTAATATTTATCATCTGGAAAAAATCTACCAGGTAAGTTCTTTGTTAAATTCTCATATGGGTTGTTGTTATATGGTTGTTATTTTGAAATAACAGATAAATGGCGCGGTTTCCATGACAACCTGAGCGTTTGCTCAGTGCCATTAGAGGCGCGTCGTATGATAGTTCTAAATATGCTATAGTTATACCACGGAGGGGTAATATGGAGAGCCAGCTGCGCTACAGCGCTTGACGCCAAACCGGTGCCGGTCGAGATAACTCGAGGCCTGGCCGGCAGACAGCGCTGGCGTCGGTGTCGCGATCAGATTCGTGAATTATACATGGCTGCTATAGGCGCGATTGACGCATTTGAACTATTTCAACCCATAAAATCGTATGAATTCTATTATTTATGTTGTGCGAAAGAGATGAGAGCAGGCTGATATATTTTTGAAATGTTTTAGAATGTTTAATTTCCAGATTCCCAAAGCAGTGGCTATAAAACTACTGTCAAATATGCGGGTGAAATTTCAGAGCTTCTATAATACTAAAAATTAACGATCGCAAAATTCAAAATTAATATAATAAATGGAATATCGGAAAAAGACTAGTCATTAGAGAATTAAGAAAACGAATAATAAGTTAAACTAAATAGTAAGTTAAATTCTAGGCTACAACTACGCTCGGTACTCCAGGGTTTCACTCGTCAGATCGCAATAATACAGAAATTCGCACAGATCAAATAACCAGAGTATCAATCTTCAGAATGAGCAAGAAATATCTAAGAAATCAGATAGAACGCATTAAGATATTCTAAAATATACAATTAGATATCAGAAAATTATCAGTAAATTAATAATAATGATTAACACAAATTCCTGCAAAATTTAGTAAGAATAATAGACAGAGAAATAAGCTGTCGTTCGGCTACGACTGAATAGAATACAGAAAAAATCAGAGAATTGCAAGGAAATCGTTCAGACTAGAGCTGGGTCAGAAACCGAGAAATCAAGACGTAGAAAATAAACTATAGTGCGATCGTGAAGTTACGAGCCACTCTCGTGGCTTGCGCCATTCAAATTTCAGAAAACACAATGATTAACCACAGGAAATCTGATTCTGACTAGCAAATCAAAATATCCAATAACACTACACTAAGGTACAGGAGCGGTAGGCATGATCCGTAGAGAAAACGTTGTCGGATGGCAATCGTTCCCTCGAGGAAACTACCTGCCATCTATTTCGCCCGCATTATATAGATTTAACTCTTAAAGCTTGCGCAGTATATTATCAAAAAGTTGTCTGTGATGTATGAGAAGACCTGGTGACTTTCGAAATCGTGCTAAAGCACAATAAAACACTTTTGTAAGCTTATTAAATATCGGACCACGTGTATTCGCCATTGAATTCCTATGCTTTTCATTCAAAACTGTAAGCGACACCGCTCGCAGCGCAGTGCAGTGGCGGCCGGCCGAACTATTCCGAGCGGCCGCGAATGAAGACAACAAATGACAGTCGATCGTGGGCAAGCTGGCCCTCCATATTACTCCTCCGTGGTTATACGGCGCGAAAAACGGGCACGTTTTTCAAGGGAGGGGATGACTGAGTTCGGTCTCCTACCTTTTAGACTCCATAATATATTCGCTGGGTGCTTGAACTCAGCGCCACCTAATATTACGCAACTCAGCGTTGCCAATCCTAAAGAAATTTCTTTAGATCTAAAGAAATTAGAGTCCGCTCTAAGAAAAAAGAAAAGTTGTTTTCTTATTAAGAAATACTATCGTTTAGGCCGAAATCTGAAGAAAATCTATAGATTTCTGACCAAATCTCAAAACTTGTGGAGAAAACTCTAAAAGTGGTCTCTGAAATCCAAACAACGAACTAAAAATCAACCAATTATAATTAACAAAAATCAACAAATTGAAGTTATTTGACATGAGACACAGTGTCGATATTTCTGGTGTAAACGGCCGATCCCTGCATAGGAAATAGGAATACACCAAAAATGTCGACACTCTGACGGCTGTCGCCAGGCTACATTCCAATTTGGAGATAAGCCATAGGTCCAAAAAAAAAAAAACGGCTGTCGCCCATCCTTCCGCAGTGTGTAACACAATGTGGACAAATTCATTGATGATTTTTTTCATCACAGAGAAAAACAGTTTCACTATTGCATTTCTTTAATTATGTATGATGTAGTATGTGTACAAGTACAAGTACATATATACTTACGTTTTAAAACGCAAATGTGCTAAGAAATCTAAAGAATTATTGTGGCGCCATCTAAAGAATTATTGGTCTGATTGGTTGGCAACGCTGACGCAACTTACGGTGGCTCGTTTGACGTGACTGACACGTATTGAAAGCCAATTATTTATTAAAAAAATTAAATGAACGTTAAAAAAATATAATTACTATATAAAACGTTACAGCGTAAGTTAGATTAAAATTTTATCTTTGAGTCAGCTGAAAAAAGTAAGTACAATAAACACAATAACTAAATCAAGTCTCATGCGAACTAGGTTATCTGTCAAGATGTTTATTGTTTAATTAATATTCAATGATAAATCAATTTTAATATTAAATATGAAACAAATTGAAATTACATAAAAAATGAAAAAAATCTCTATTTGACATTACTATATATTGACGAAGGTATCTTAAATTTTTATTTTCTCTATTTAATTTCTCAGAAATACAATGGAATTCGTGTTAAGAACCGGCTTTCAATCAATTACTCACGATATCATTTTTCAACCACAAACTTATGAAATTTGCAATTGCTATTTCTACTAGTTTTTTTGCAATCGACTACACAACAACTTTGATGACCCATTTTATTGTATTTATTTAATTTAATTGACGCGCGTGTTATTTTAATAGCCTGCACAGTAATAAAGAGCCACCCTTAGTTCTGTATTGTCCGCAGTGGATGCTGGCATCAGTTTTATGCCCCCCACTATGCCTTACGCACCCAGCGAATAAGTAATTTAAAAATGTAATGGAATTCATAGTACGACACTACCTAAATATCTGTGTGTGGATTAAAATTGAATGATGATAATTTTCAGGAACGCTGATCGCATATCAAAGAGTGACCGGGTCGAGATCAAAAAGAAGAAGCTCCACATTCATAAATCAGGTCCCGAGGACAACGGAGTTTACACGTGCCGGGCTCGTAACGATGTTGGATCTTCGCCTTCGGGTGACAGTTTTGCTCTAACGATACCAAGCAACGAGACAGCGATGATAAAGACCGTCCCCCAGAGTGTGATCGCGAAACGTGGAGAACCCGCCTTCTTTCACTGTTCGTACGACGATGCTGATACAGTGCAATGGTTTTTTGACAATAATGGGCCTTTGGAATCGGATGACGAGAAAATTATGTACGAAAATGGTACCCTCGTTGTTCAGGCCACTGAGCACCGAGATCAGGGAATGTACTCTTGTCACGGGATTAGAGGTGAAACATTGCAAGTGTACTCTGCCGAGCTGCAAATAGCTTGTAAGTAAACAGCAACACATACATTAAAAAATCTGTCAGGTTTTGACCAATTCGTACACTCATGCCCCTGTTAGACAGGGTACTCAGTCCAAAGATTATCCGTTTTAAAAGACAAGATATTACATTTAATAGGGTATTCTTAGGGGCATGTATAGGGTATTCTTAGGGGCATGTATAGGGTAATAATTTTCGACTGAATCCTTATGCATGGTGGCTACTAAAACCGGTGGAAAAAATTCTCTGACCAAATTGTAATTTTTTCTTGATTAAATTTCGAACTAATAGTGTGAATACGAGTGACTAATTAACGCGTAGCTCCGAACTAATCGGTATTCAAAAATTTACGCCGCCAATTTTCTTTAATTTTCATAACGCATGCATGGTAACCTTCACTTTCTCTCCGTGTAAACAGTGGAGAAAATAAGTCTTTGTTGAGGAGTGTGACAAAATTTTTGCCACACTATCATGGCGTCGAAAGCAAAGGTTGCCATCCAGTTGTCATGAAAACTCTTAGACCATACAGGATGGATCGCGCATTGCCTATGCTAAAGCATTGGGAGGACTGCCGCCGCGTAATGGGAAAAAGACGGACAATGCTCGAGCATTCGTAAGACAAGGAAACTGTGCTCCAGTAGGGGAGTAAACGTTGCCAAGTTGTGTTGCTGCGTTGCCGCGTTTGTGTGCCATAGCCTCTGTGGCATAATTCTCATTCTCTGTTTGTTGGGTGAAGATTTCAAGAGTTAGCACGAATGAGTCATATTCATGTGTTTATATTAGGGTGATTCAAAAAAAATTATTATTTTTTTTTTTCTTCCAAACAGGATCAAAAGTTTCGTTTTGATGACAAAATACGCCTGTCAAAATTTGAGCTCTTAATATTAATATTAAGAGTGTCCTCATCGCACTTTTCTATTTTCCATAAGAATAACGTAGGAAAAATCATTTTTGCTTATTCTGATTTTTGTACGCTACAAAGGACTGCTCAAATAGTAAATCGCTATACATATTCTTGTAGAGAATTGAACGCTCTACAAAAAAGGTCTCTTGGTCTTTATCGATAAATCTAACCGTTTCAAAGTTAGTCTTTCCAAAATCGCTAAAGAAACTTCAAAACAGTTAGATTTATTGAAAAAGACCAAGAGACCTTTTTTGTAGAGCGTTCAATTCCCTACAAGAATATGTATAGCGATTTACTGTTTGAGCAGTCCTTTATGGCGTACAAAAATCAGAATAAGCAAAAATGATTTTTCCTATGTTATTCTTATGGAAAATAGAAAAGTGCGATGAGGACACTCTTAATAATAATATTAAGAGCTCAAATTTTGACAGGCGTATTTTGACACCAAAACGAAACTTTTGAGCCTGTTTGGAAGAGAGAAAAATTATTTTTTTTGAATCACTCTAGTTTATATACATCGCTAATGCTATCCTGGTCACTTTACTCGGCAGTACCCGCACCACCTCAATGCGCGGTCCATCCTGTATGGTCTAAGTGAAAATTATTATGTGATACATGTGGAGAAACAAGGACCTTGCACTCGTGTGATGTTTTCAGCACTTGCCTCCATCTCGTTCCAGCGCCTCCACTTGACTGCAGCTCATGCTAACAACATCACTCGTGCAAAATCCCTGTTTCTTCACATGTTTGACAATCTACTATTCCAACACTGTTCCGATTCATTACGACTTCCTAGCATGTGAAGAAAATCAATCTTTAAATTTTGTTTTTTTATAGAGAAAGCTTTGATTTTTCTTCATTCTATACTTATTTTCCCTGACCAATAGAATAATTCCCTTACTTTTTCCTGATTTCCCTGACCAGCGGCTATACCATGTTATGTTCAACGGTATATGATTTCGATAGAAAAATATTCACTACATATTATAAACGTATCCGTAATTTTCAGATTTGCGGAATCTGTCCATGGCTTCTTTTGAGCCAGCGCTTCCTAACCAGCTGGCGATCATTGGTGAGCAACAAGAGCTACAGATAAGCTGTATAGAACCATCAGGCCTTCCGCCACCGAGAGTCTATTGGAAACATCCAACCGGACATATCATAAGCGACTCTGGTGTGGTCAGAGTCCAGGACAACACGCTGATAATCTCAAAAGCGCGTTTGAACGAAGATGATGGAAACTACACTTGCATCGCTGAAAACTTAGCTGGGGAGACTGAGATGACTGTTCAAGTCATAATATCTAGTGAGTACAGATCTGGAGATAAAATCTTTTGAAAAGTTGTGATGAATTTCTAAACCTCTCCTCTCAACTCGATAAAGTTTGGTTCTCTTTCCTGACATAATACCGTTATACACTCATATCTGCCATGAGTCTATAACCTCTTACTTCTTATACGTTTCAGCTGCGCCGAGCTTGATTAGTTCACCAGAATCGATAACCGTTACGGAAGGCAATCCCGCTATGTTGTCTTGTTCCTATATTGGCGTCGAATCTCCCATCACGCACGTGCATTGGCTTAAGGATGGTGAGCCGTTACGGGAGAGCGGAGGTCCGACAAGGCACCAGGTTACGGATAACCGCGGCAATGTGACCCTGTTGTTAAAAGTCGTAGATTTATCCGACAAAGGCAGCTATAAGTGCGAAATCTCCACCAAAGGTTTTCCCTCAATATTTTCCGAACACGCAGACCTTATTGTCATGGAAAAGCTCAAGTTCTCGCCACCCCCCGTCAACAAACGACTTGAACTTGCCTCAACGGCTAAAGTTCACTGCAAGGCGCAGGGCTTCACCCATCCGATTGTTAAATGGGTAAAAGAAGGCCTCGTCGGCGAGTTTCCTCAGCACATTCAAGATATTAACGGTACCTTGCACTTCAACGGTGTCGTCGAAGATGACAAAGGACGATATACCTGTTTGGCCACGAACACCCAGGGCTCCATAAACCACACTATTACCATCGACGTAGTCAGTAAGTACCTAATTATGATCGGGAGTAATTTTTAAAAGAAGTTTTTCGAAACGGAATAAATGAACGAATAGTTGCGACTAACTTCAGTTAAGAATATGCACTGGGTCATAATACTAAAAACACGTGGTCGTCGAATGGGGATCTCAACAGGGTTCTACTAAATGATCAATAACACCGGTCAACACGAATTTTGAGTCTGGGTTCTAGATGTCAAATTTTGATTCCTTTCACGTAACTAATAAAAGAAAAAATAGTTTTACTAGATAATGTTTGCTTCTGCAGTTACAGCAATGCTATAAGAAATGTTAAGAAAAATCTATGATTTAGGTTTTTCAGCTGATAAAAAATGAAAAAAATATTTTTTCCAATTCTGTCAATTGACTTGAATCATTAAATTAGTTTACGAAACAAAAAGAAGTTTAAAAACTACGCTTTTTTCTCTTCGTTATTATTTTTCCCGATAATTTAGAAGCAAACTTTGACAGGGGTGTAGATATTTTTTGCTTGATCTGACGCATGACAAGTAAAGAAACCATGAATTATTAAACCCAGACACAAGATTTTTTTTTTTTTTGTTGACTGGTGTAGTTTTTTCAGAATGAATCAAAAATGTATCAAACATATACCGTGACAATTCCGTGAAAGTAACCGGTCCTATGTTAGGCATCTCCCGAAAGCTACCGAATGGCAACGCTGTCGAAGTTATGGAGTGAACAAACGACATATCCACAAAGACAAACTTCAGGGGATCAGACGACGCAGTGTCAGCTGTCACTTCGTTGGGTTAAAATGAACTGTCAGTGAGATATTTGAGGTTGATCGTATATCATAACCTAATTAGACAACGGAAATTAATATCTATTCGTAAAGAAGTGATAATGAATTGGTAAATTGATCGCAGATGTAAATTTCTGTTCATTTGCAACATTATTTGGTTATAAATAACTGTCGGGATGAAATTCACGAGTCTAATTTCGATAAAGGTACATAACCAACCAATATCAAACGATATTATTCCGTAATAAAGTCATGATAAAGCTATGAATTGACGTAGATATCAATGATATAATATGTCGAAGCGTTCTCGTAGATTCCTCTCTGAATCAAATCTACGTCGCTGTGTTCCTCACCATATTTCCCGAAGAGATGCGACGAGTCAGTCAGTCACTGAGGAACTCCTAGCTTGAAAATAATGTCGCGAATAAATATACTACATTGATATCTACATCCATTGATAGCTTTATCATGACTTCATTACGGAAAAATATCGTTTGATATTGGTTGGTTATGTACCTTGCAACGGTGACTCCAGAGATATCACCGCGCCCTACGGCGTTCCTGTGGCTAAGCTAAGTTTACAACAAATACAAATAAACTACTATACTACTTTTTAGACTGCGTATCACCGAGCGATACGATACTCAAGCAAATAGGCCCTACTGGCGACGCTAGCGATATTATAACAATGATCTACGATATTCAGACTCAAGTAGCGGTGACAGAAGAGATAATGATCGATAATCTAAATTAACAAAAGGTTCATCAAAAGAAAACTGCGCAAAATAACTAATGAAATAACCCGTAGGTTCGCAAAAGATAAACTACTGACTCGATACAGAATACTTGACTCGATACGGAAGGTCTCGAGCGGAAAATCGCCAATATGCGATATTGACCAGAAAAATACAAAATTACTTACTTAAACAACTTAATCTATGATAACTACGTTCAGCCAACCCTCGGGGAGTTGGTAAAATAGTTAGCGACACACCAGGCAAGATAATATGGAATATACGATACAGAAAATCATAGAAAATCACATAAATCAAAGAAATAGCGAATTACATGCGTAATATAGCAGAAAAACAAGCTAGCAAATAGCGGTAAGTAAGCGGTAGCAGAAAATAACGCAAAGCGATAATCAAAGCAACTAAGCGATAGATATTCCAACAAATTCAACTACAAATTCAAACAACAAAATACAATCAGCCACGAAACTCTTGTGCTGAACTTCCTTTCTTTAATATTCTAACTTAACTACTAAATTAACTAACCTACGATATAAAATGTGCAAACCACGGAGCACTTCGGCTACGCACTACCCTAAATCTACAATAGTCGATATTTGAGGAAGCTCAGCGGGACTTTCGTGGATTTACAGGCTAAAGATCTTAAAGACCTTACCTTAACGTTGAGTCTGCTTACTCGTCACACTTACACTAATAACTTTAACTTTATTTAGTCTTTACTTTAACTTAAACACCCGCACAGCGGTACGATATTAAAAGTGGAATCCGTGAAGCGGAATTTTCTAGCGAAAACTATAGCGGGAGAGAGAGCGGTAATTTGACACGTCTTTACAAATCAATGCGGAACGTAGAAGTGACGAACGTCTTCCCGATTTTCGGTATCGGGGTGCCTAATGTTCTGACCATGGGGTGGGGGGTCGTACGAGACGTCTCTCTATGCCTGATTGGCTGGCTAAATACCTGACAGTAATTCGCACGACCAGCTCGTCAGCTGATGCGTGCGCGGTGTCGATTCCTTGCCGAGCGGCAAGCGGCAGGCGATAAAGATGCAGTAGGATGCAGTCTCTGCGGTAGGATGACCTTGGGAAGGAGTGATCTTGGGCTCTAAGATGCAGTACCGTCCTTACGCCACTACTCTCTGCGGGATTCACACTGTCGGGCTCAGCAGCACTGTTGACAGCCTCCTGACAGGACCTGGTGCACTTTTGGCCTGCCAGGAGCACGTGGGACGCTATCCTCGCCCCTCTCCGTGGCTCGTCCTTTCGGAGATACGTTACGCCGTCCTGGCGTCGATAATAACGGCAGGATTGTCACGATGGTCTCTGGTGCGGTAACGGGAGACTGCAGCGTTAGCGTGCAGTCCTGTACGCCGTCGTTGCAATGCCAGTTGCAAGCGGTAGTGGTATTCTGCTGGCGTGGAGTCGAGATAACCCTGGTCTCACAGCGAGAATACTCCCAAGATCTACATCCTTCCCTCCAGTTGGTAGTAGTACGACCCGTGGATGCTCTCATCCCGGGCTTCGTACCGTGGAGGCCTCTGCAGTGGCGTTACGTCGAGGTCATCGCGGTATCTGCCATCCTTCTGCGGAAGTTCTCGTGCGGTAGCGATATGTCGTCTTCTCTTTCTCTCCTTATCTCTCTCTCTCTACTACTACCGACCGATCGTAGTAGCGCGGTGCTAGCACTCGAGACTGCGGAGCGGGAGGACGTGGGTTCGAATCCCCGGCCCGTCGAGGAGGACCTCAGCGGCAGCCTGCAGAATTTGTAAGACGGGTCACGCCGTTCAGGCGCCAAATTGGCAGGTTGAGGATTTCAGCTTGGTCCGGCTACACCCGGACAAGGTTTTTCCGGCGGTTTCCCTTGTCCCTCGTGTGAATGCGGGTGTTTCTATGTGTGTAGGTATATATCTATATACCTGCATACACAACCTGTCTGCTTGCTCGGTATAGCCATGTACCCTCTCTCTCTCTTTGCCTAGCTTAAGTTAGGTTTAAGTTTCTCCGCCTACCCTGTATACGCATTGTAAATACAGGGTAGGATTTGTCCAATATTGTAATGGATAATAAAATAAATATCTATCTATCTATCTCTCTCCGTCGTACATTAACAAAAAAGTACCTCAAATTACTATTTGTTCGCAAGCTACTATTTGTCCGTGGTGTGCCGCTATTTTCCCGAGGGCGAGACGTGTTTCGCCTCTCTCTCGCGGTACATTACTATTTTCTTACTAAGTTATTGAAAATCGGTAGCCAGAAGGGCTCCTGTGACGGCAGCAGATCTGCAACGTCACAACCTTTATCAAAATTAGACTCGTGAATTTCATCCCGACAGTTATTTATAACCAAATAACGTTGCAAATGAACAGAAATTTACATCTGCGATCAATTTACCAATTCATTATCACTTCTTTACGAATAGATATCAATTTCCGTTGTCTAATTAGGTTATATTATACGATCAACCTCAAATATCTCATTGACAGTTCATTCTAACCCAACGAAGTGACAGCTGACGCTGCGTCGTCTGATCGTCTGACGTCTGTCTCTGTCGATATGTCGTTTGTTCACTCCATGACTTCAACAGCGTTGCCATTCGGTAGCTTTCGGGAGATACCTAACATAGGACCGGTTACTTTCACGGAATTGTCACGGTATGTTGAACTACTTATTACATGTATCAAAGATGAGTTTTCATATGATGAATGAATGACAGCTAGGTCGATATTTATGTGTCAGAAATCGTAGATTCATTCTGTAAACGTTATTGATTATTCACTACACCCATTGAGATACAAATCTGAAAATCACATGTCTCAAATATTTTAGGTAGAATTTCTCGAACAGAAAAGTAGTGACGAAGATTCAAGATGAATACGCATCAAAATACCGTTTGAATGTAAATACATATGCTTTGAACTGGATGGATGAACAGGATGGTATACCGAATAGATGAATAAAAAATCATTCATGAATCTGAAAATGGGAAATATGTATTACCTTGAACGATAGAAAGTTAAACTATGACACCGGGATGCTTTTTCCGCCCTCAAAAGTTGGAATTTCGCTTCTGTTGAATATATTGCAATATTTTCTCTCATAGCCGCTCCACAGTTCACCGTTTGGCCTCAGAATCTAACTGAGGCGATCGAAGGGTATTCGGTTATGATTCATTGCTCTGCCAAGGGAGATCCAAAGCCAACAATTCGCTGGGATAAGAATTCGCGCATGAACAACTTGGAAAGCCCTCGATTTGAGATATTGTCCAACGGGAGTCTCTACATCCGCGAGGTCTACCTTGGCGATCAGGGGAAGTATGGATGTACAGCAGGAAACAGTGGCGGGTTCAAGAGAGAAGAAGTTGAACTAATGGTTCGAGGTACTATTACATTGAATTCTTGGATAAATCTAGAGTTCGAATTGTCTGACTATTTATTGTTAAATAACCAGAGGCGTTTTCAAATTTTCTAAAATCTACATTTTACTGCCCCGATTATAGATATTCATTTCTTTTATTCTTTCGTTATTCACTTGAAGTAGTTTCACTTTGAGTCTAGATCCTTCTATTATTTTTTCATTTTTATTGTTTTCATTGAAATTTTGTTTTTCAATTGTAAAAAAAGTCATTGTAATAGATGTGACCCAACTGCTGTCGTCTGCATGCCGCTGCAAAGCAGTGTCTTGTTATCATGTTGAATGATAATTGTCAAATTCACGTACAGATACACAGGATGATTCAATTTGCGCGCACCATTTGGTAAGGGTAGATTCCTTGTGAAATTCTAAGACTGATTTTCCTTTACCAAAGAGTCGTTGGATTAATAGTTTTCGGGCCACAGAAGGTCTTAGTTGACCAATTACAGAGCCTCAAGCGTCGCAAGTTAGGGTCGGGTCAAAAGTATAAGACTAGCAGTGTCCGTGGCGCGTCAATTTCCAATGAAATAAAAATAAATGATTAAATCTAGTGATAAATTCTGTCACCATGTGGTATTGAGGTTACATTTATTGATGAGTGTTAACGGCATCATCGCCAGAAGTTGTCTGTGTACAACATATGCCTTGGTTATCTGTGACCAGGACCACTGTGACGTAGTTTTCGTCCTCCAGATTCACCGCCACGCATTTTTCGTCCTTTAGGTCCATTGCTACATAGTTTTCATCCTCTAGGTCCACTGCTATGTAATTCTTGTGCTCCAGGTCCAAAAAAAAACATGGTCCAAAATTAGTCTTAGAATTTCACAAGGAATCTACCGTTACCAAATGGTGCGCGCAAATTGAATCATCCCGTAGATGTATAACTCAGATAACATGATGGTTGAAAAAAAAATACATCGAAGTTATTTCTTGTCGCAAATGACGATTTTCTTTATGATTGTTTATTCGCAAACTTGGGAAAATTGTTGCTAGTGCAAGCGAAAGCAACACGTTCCGAATACCTACGTTTAAATTGCAAGCTACCAAAAAGAGTTTTATCAATTCTTTATCCATGAAATTTCAAAGACTTTACAACTGTTTTTTATATCGCGTAACCTTTCGGGGAATTGAGAACTTCTGAATGGTGCCCAAAAGTATTATTCATCTTGGCTGTGACAAGAAAAAAATGAATAAAATTCACTAGCTTCGATTCGACGGAAATTTTATACTAACACAAGTAGTGCCTGGCTCACGCAGCGCCGTAAATTAACTTAATCTAAGGATTAACCAATCAGGAGGCTGCTTCAGCCACGCGCCAGGTGAGCCGAACCTTCTGATTGGTCAATCCTTAAATTAAGTTGAGTTACGGTGCTGCGTAAACCAGGCATAAACCAGACCCAGGACTTAATCATCATCAAAATGTTCATTTTAATGGGAATCACCTTTTGGAAATATGTCTAAAATATTGCACATCACAAATATATCCGTTCAGTCTTAGCCATATTAGAAAGGTGGAAAGCGGACATCTGCCTATCTCTCGCAAAGATTCTTCGAACCATTCTGAAACTTTTTGTAACGTGACACTTCATGTTTCTAAAACACTGAAATGTCTAAAATCTTATATGTTTCCAAGATATATCTTTAACTTCAAATGCTGCGTGACATTGTTTAACCGAAGGTGTAGTAAGGAAGAGTGGGGCACAACAGACACTTCTAAAGAAATTAGTGATTTTATAAAAATCAAGACAATACTATATTTATTATTGGGTAGCTATATTTATGGAATATGATTTATGAGGAGTGTCTATTAGGGTGGTTCAAAAAAAGTTTATAATTTTTTTTCCCGCTCTTACCCCATCAAATGTTAATGGTTTATAAGAAAAATATCCTCCCCAAAAATGATCTCTCTAGCTCAACTCCAAGAGGTCGCTCTTTTAATTTTAATTTCCCATTTACTTAACATGGGAAATTTTTTTTTTTCATTCAAAGTTAAATTACTCGCAAACTACTTGATATTTTTCGGATTCGGGCATAGATCCTTGAAGCTGATTCTTTAAGCTTTCCAAAACTCCATAATAATGCATAATTATCATAATCAAAACACAAATTTAAGCCATCTGGAAAGTACTGATTTTTAAAGAAATCATTACTTATTATGATTTTTTGTTTTTTTATTTATTTTTTATTAGAGAGTTTTGGAAAACTTAAAGTATCAGCTTCAAGGATCTATGCGTGAATTCGAAAAATATCAAGTAGTTCGCGAGTAATTTAATTTTTAATGAAAAGACAAATTTTTCCATGTTAAGGGGTTATACGCAGTTGCAAGGCCGAAAAAAGACGTTTTTTCAATAATTTTTTATAGAAAGGGATTTTATTGAACAAATTAAAGACTTCAGATGCCTCAAGAACGGGCTGGGGAGCAGAGGCTGGAGGTGTGATCACAAGGGGTTTTTGGAACCAAGAAGATCAGAGTTTTCATATCAATTATTTAGAGCTTTTAGCAGCTTTCTTTGCGCTCAAATGCTTCGCGCATGAGTTACGCGATTGTGAGGTTGTACTCCGAATAGATAACACAACAGCGATCGCCTACATCAACAAGGCTGGTGGAATTAGGTATCCAAGGCTGTCAGAGCTGGCTAGAAAGATTTGGCAATGGTGCGAGGTAAGAAGGATTTGGCCAGTGGCGACGTATATCCCATCGAGACTTAACGTAGAAGCAGATGCGGCCTCCAGAGTGAAGAATTTAGACACTGAGTGGGAGCTATCTAGGGAAGCCTTTAGAACACTATCGAGCACTTTCGGCTCACCGTCAATTGACCTTTTTGCGTCACGGATTAACAAGAAGTGCGTAAGATTCTACTCTCGCTATCCAGATCCGGACGCAGAGTCCGTAGACGCCTTCACGGTGTCCTGGAGGAATGAATACTTCTATGCTTTCCCGCCTTTTGCCTTAGTCTTGCCAACCTTGAGGAAGATAATCAACGATGAGGCAGTGGGTATCGTGGTTGCTCCTTTTTGGCCAGCTCAACCATGGTACCCGCTATTCACTTCCCTACTCTGTGAGCCTCCATTGACTTTCAAACCTGCTTTATCATTACTATTATCTCCTTCTAGGAGGGAGTACCACCCTTTGGCGAACAAATTGTCACTAGTGTCACTAATTGTACTACTTTTAGGTAGTACTGTCAAGTACGTGTCAACTACACAACGTTTAGAGTTTAAATTCAAGTATGTGTGGCGCTAGTAGTCTCTTCTACCGTCCGCCGCGCGCCCTCGTGGTCTCATAATTTTAGAGTCTTTCCCTTTTTTTTTTTTTTTTTTATTTTTGACCTATCCCTTTTGATGTTATCACTCGTATCGCTAGATGATTACCGGGTGTACGAGTTTGGGAAGCAGATTATTTGATGGGAGGGTGGTAATCATCTTCGAACGAGACGCCACGTATAATTGCGATCGAGCATCGCCCGCCTTCGGCGGGCTCGCTTGATCGTCTAATTATACTAGGCGTCTCGTTCTCGATGATTAACTGATTGATTACATGTAGAAGTTTAGAGTTAGTGATAACCTTTATTGTCAAAAATATACTCTTTCACTCCTTATTGGCTAAGGCAAGTGCAAACACGTCGCTGGAACTCTGGATCGGTCGGTTATAGAAGCTCGCAAACACTCTAGACTTGCTTGACCATCCTGCGGTCCTCCTAATAGTATCTACGTCTACTCCTTTAGTATGTGCCTTAGACACCGCTGCGTGCTTGGCACTGTAGGCAGCGAAAGTCTTCGTATCGACTCCTGCTTTTCCGAGCAGAGTCTTTATCCAGTGTCCAATAGTCTGAGCCCCAGCCGGTTTATGTGGTTTTATTGTCCCAATAAACAGCTGGTGAACCGTAGATTGAACCGTAGATCCTTAGTACGTTCTAGGTAATATAGAAGAATAGTTGCCACGCAAATTTTCTTTCTCTCTTTAAAGAAGGGGATTGACAACAATGGTTGTTCTTTGCCCGGTCTTGAAGTTTTGATTAGGTCGGGTATCTTAATCTTCAGTCCAGAAACAGATTGAGTTATGTTCTCGGTCTTTATCAAGGCCAACGTTTGCATCCTGTGCGCTGTTATCAGGATAAGGAGTGTCACTGTAATTTCTGATAATTCCTTCAGTTT
Organism: Rhogogaster chlorosoma; assembly: GCA_944452935.1. Classification (NCBI taxonomy): domain Eukaryota; kingdom Metazoa; phylum Arthropoda; class Insecta; order Hymenoptera; family Tenthredinidae; genus Rhogogaster; species Rhogogaster chlorosoma. Next base: position 13,577,411 of record OX101800.1, on the reverse strand, counting down.
AAGCTTATCTAGGTCCCCTACTCCCTCAATATAAGTAAGGACCTGGTCTGTATCCCAGGTTTCGGCGTATCTCGGTCGTGCTGGTCTCTTCTTGAAGGCTCCTCGGAGGAATCTCGATACTAGAGCGTCATTCGAGAGGTTGTTCTTAGCTATTAGAGAAATCGCTGCTCTTCTCTGATATTCTCATAAAATCAGCCGTTTGAGATCAATCATTGCAACCTGACTAGGTATGATCTTTTTAAGAACTAATAAACACTTGAAAACATTTTTGGCAAAAATAATGCAATTTCCCTTTCACGCCACAGGATTCATGTGCCCAACCGCTACAAAAAAAGCTGGCTTTTTCATTACACCGCAGCCCGGCTCTTTCAAAACATATTCTCCAAAGAAACATAATTTCGAAAATTAATATGAAATCAAAGATTTGCCTGCAAAATATATATGTTATTACAAGGCCTAATATATCTATAAGATTATAATATAATCATATTACTAATAGTTTTGTACGTATAGACGTGAGAAAACAAATAAAATGAACTCAGAAACTTACTTTTTGACGACAAAATCTTCAATACGTTGTATCGACGCCGTTTATTTTCGATAAACGGTCAAATTTTTGTGGGTGACATCTAGCAAGTGTTACTATCTTAAAATAATAATACATACATGATTCGTTCAAAAACTACCACGTAAATGATAATGGCTCTTTCAAAACTTGGCTCTTTCATGCCACTCTTCCCCTACAGTACTACCTACAGTACTACCTCTTTTTCATTGAGTGACCTCTTAGAGTTGAGCTAGAGAGACCATTTTTGGGGGGGATTTTTTTCTTCTAAACCATTAACATTTGGCAGGGTAAGAACTGAAAAAAAATTATACATTTTTTTTAACCACCCTAGTGTCTATTATGCTCCACATTCTGGAAACTTTTATCCTTCCATAACTGAGATATATGAGGCGGTCGCTCGGAAAACGACCTAAGGCGATTTAGGTCATTTTTCGGGAGAACATGTTAATAGGTAGACAAGGTCACAAAATATCTATATACCAAATTTCATAAGATTTAATCAATTTTTGAGCAAACTGTGAGTGTTTGAAACCACGCGCCTACCATATTATCGCCCGCGTAGTCTCCCATTCGACTCAGCTGACTCGGCTCCTGTGCTTCAGCCGTGAACATCAAGCAGTGTAGCCGTGTCGTTTACTTTTTTAAAGCGATATATTTTTTAAATATAAAATAATGGATACATCTACGACTAATTCTACAATAATTTCAACATCTACCCCACCCATGGTTTAAAAAGAAAATCAAGTACGTTAAGTTAGTATTCAAGCCTACTAAAGTTTTCTTAGCGTATAAGAAATACAGTGATAGTGATGCATGTTTCACCTATTTTAAAAATAATACGGATGTTTGCAACAAAGAAAACTTAACTATTGAAAAATTGCTTCCAGTTGGTATCAATGCAGCTAAAAAGAATAGTACTTTTCTAAAAAAGCAAAATCGAACTTTGCGCACGCCGTGTGGAAAAGATCTTTTATTCTTATTCGTTTTCTTAAACCAATTAACAAACAATTTTACCACGACACATTTGCAGCTTGTGAAAATGCAGTGTGTCATTCAGAAACCGAGTGCGAAAATGAATAATTTTAATTATTCCTAATAACTTTCTTATAAGTCAATAAATAAATTAACAATAAGAAATAACATTCATTTGTTTTTTCTTATATCCTTGAATAAAATTGTATGAACAAATATCTTTTACCATTACATTTTTCTCGTGTTTTTACAGCTATAAAACATATTTTCAGTAGTTCTCCCGAAAAACGACCTAAGTGCTCTCGCATAAGCTGTCGCTAAAAATATTGTTAAAAAATTTTTTTTGAAGATTTTATGCTTTAAATCCATTATTCGACAGTATAATGTTTGCAATAAATAAAAAAAATTTAATCAGTTATATTTAACAATGAGCAGTACAATGTTGAATTTACAAATCGCTTTTTCTCGAAACGACCAAATTGCACTTAGGTCGTTCTTCGAGAGAACGCCTCATATATACTTATTGGGTATGCAATTTTGTTGCCGAGTTGAAACATAAGTGATATACCTATATGCACTGCGACCTGTCAAAATTATTTACGGGAGGGCGGACAAATCAGGGATGCTAAAGAAGTGGACTTTCGTGAACTCAAATACGTTGAATCTCTTTTTTTTTTACTGCTTTTTAAAGTAAATGGAACAAATTTTCATGTAGTGACTCTAGCTTTCGTGTACTTTACATTCAAACCATGTGAATTTATCAGACAAGACGAACCAAATTCCTGCACATTAAATGCAAGTGTCTCTAACTGAAGCAAGATTCTTCCTCGATTCGAGTGTGCAAATCTCAGGAGGACTGGAAACAGCCGAAAAGAACATTCTAAACGATTTCAAGTAAAAATTCCCTCGGCCCAGGTTTGAACCAGGACCTTCACATCTGTACTGCGACGCCTTATCCAATTAGACCACCAAGACCGTAGGAATCTTTACCTGAAATTTATGTGATCCTATATGTTGACTAGGGTGGTCGTTAATATAGCTATTTCGGAATTCGATTCATTCATACCCTTCATTCGAAAGTAAAAAAAAAAAATTTGACCCCAAATTGAACCCTTAATCTCAATTAGAAAGGGTGCCTGTAAAGGCTTACTTATTTGTATTGATTTTACATTACTTTCGGCTACTTTCTTGTTAAATAAACATTTTAGCACCTCTTAAACGACTTAAAAATCCATCGATCCTACATATCGTTTATATATACATACAAATTTGTGGAAAAATATCGATGATGCTTCAACTACTCATTGTCAGTATAGCTTATATTTCTGTACTGAAATGGTAAAGTAGAATAATGGTCAAGTAGAATAGCTGCATTTCGCAGCTATACTGAGTAGTTGAAGTGTCACCGATATTTTTCCACATATTTGTATGTATATATAAACGATAAATGACACAATACATGATGTGTTCATTTGTTACAAATACGATCTTCGATTTCAAAACACTATACAGTCCACATTGTCTTTTGCGAAAATTGAAAAAAGAATTTAAAAATTTAGGCGATCACAATCCAGCCATTCGAAATTGAACTGAACCCATTTTCAGTTTTCACACATCAACATAATTTCATATGCTTTTTCTTCACATTCCATTGTCAGCTGGAGACGGTTATCGGTCAGATATGGACCTGGACAATGCAGAGGATGGATCAATGATGACGAAGACTGTTACAATTACACTCAGTGCGGCTGCAGCTTACATGGTTTTAGTGGTTGGTTTGATGCTTTACTGCCGGTACAGGCGTAGGCGCAGAAAACAACAGTATTTGCAAGAGCAAGCAGAAGGTATTTATTCACGTCTATGGAGAAAACATGAAAACCGTCATTGCTATATTAATTGATTCGGATTTTCCAGTGTAGTTTGATAATTGTATATTAATATATTAAATATTTATTATGTATTAATAATTTATAAATATATTATATAATTGATATATTATTATTATTGATGAGAAAGATATTATTTGATATTGAGTATAGCATTTTGTTAATTATTATTAAATTTAGTGAAAATTTTTTTCTGTTTTGATTCATCTTTGGAGAAAGAGATTAATTTTATGTCTTTAACCTATTGTTTGAACTATTTTAGAAAATATTATCTTTTTTAACAATACATGATCGACGGATTAGATTTTACTTCATATTAATTTTTGTGATATCGTAGAAAAACTGGAGAATGGAGACGTACGGGAGGAGCAGACCGAGCTTAAGGAGACAAACCACAAGACCACAACGAAAAAGGCTGAGAACCGCGATTCCCATCGTAGTGACGGTGCAGAGACGGCACAGAGCCAAAGCAGTAATCATTCAAAAAAATCTAAATCTAGCTACGACAAGATTGCTGTTTCCCGGAAGAATCTGAAGGACTTAAAACCGCTGGGTCGCGGTGAGTTCGGTGACGTATTTGGTTCAAAGTATCAGCTCGACGGTGAAAAGGAGACTCTGGTGATGATTAAAAGCCTCACAAGTACGAAAGACGAGAACGCATTGCAGGAATTCAAACGTGAGTTGGACCTGTTGCAGAAGTTGAACCACGAGAACGTTGCGAAACTAATTGGCCTTTGCAGAGAAGAGGAACCGCATTATATGTTTCTTGAATACACAGAATGGGGCGATTTGAAGCAGTTTTTAATCGCCTCAAGAAAGGACGGTGCCTCCAGCCCAATCCATGATTCAAAAAAGCGTGCTCCCCAGCTTTCTGTTGCCCAGATTCTCTCCTTGTCCATCCAAGCTGCTAAAGGCCTCAAACACATCGCCGACAACCGGCTAGTACACAAGGACATAGCTGCTCGTAACTGCATGATATCAAGCAATTTCTCCATCAAAATATCCTTCCCTTGCATGACCAAGGAGCCGTATCATCAGGAGTATATGAAGCACCGTAACCAGGTCATACCTCTCAGGTGGCTGCCGTACGAAGCAGTATACGAAGACGAATACTCGACTAAAAGCGATGTTTACTCGTTTTCTTGCTTGGTTTGGGAGATGTTCCACCAGGGCGAGATACCGTTTTATAAACTGAACGACGACTCTGTGCTTACACAGCTGAAGGTCCAAGCCTTGGGATGGAAAGCTCACAAAGCAGCGCCCCCAGCACTACAAGAACTGCAAGCAACATGCTGGGCCAACGATCCCAGGGAGCGACCCACTTTTGACGAAGTTGTAACTAAATTAGGCGAAATTGTTGTAGATAGCTGCCTCTCGACGTAGGGCATCAAAGCCAAGGGAATTTTCAATCAAAATACTGTAACGCGCGAATGTTGGGTTTCAGCTGTGGGGAAAACCTTGTCCTAACCTTATTGTTTTACTCTCATATTGTATTGGTCAGTGGCAAGAGTGCGAGAAAGAAGAAGTTGGCTTTTATATAACAATCCATCATCGGTCACGGTTCTTTACGAAGTAATTAGATCTTCGAATGAGATCGGTTTGCAATGAAATTATTTTCATAACAAGCTAGTGAATCTGTAATATCGAAAAGTTAAGAAAAGAATTCTTGGAAGATTGAAAATTTTCAGACACGAGAACTATAACGAATCGTAGTTCTCGTTTTTGCTTGAATATCACGTGGAAACAAAATACTTCTATGAAAATTTAACCAAAAATCAATGAATCTTAAATGTGTCAAGGATAATTTTAGAATTTTCAATACTCTTGTAAATCCTTGTGCATTCTTCGTCATCTTCTCAAAGTACGAGATATCTTGAAAACAAATTGGAGAAAAAAAAGTTTACTCTATGTAAGTATGTAAATGTCACAAAAGTTTGCCAATGATTCAATTTTGAAGTAATAAATCAGAGATGCTCCATGATTAACTGAAAACATTAAAAAGGAAGAATGACAACCGGACCTTGTTTCTCATAAATTGGTGTAGTCACAGTATTTGAAATCGTCCATTAGCTCTCTAAGGATACAATATTTATTTCCAATAGATATTTCCGCCCCATTAAATTCAAGTTCATCATCATGGATTGATTTATAGGTATAATGAATTGCACGAAAACTATAATAATAATAATAACAACAACAACAACAACAACACAATAATAATAATAATAATAATAATAATAATAATAATAATAATAATAATAATAATAATAATAATAATAATAATAATAATAATAATAATAATAATATTAATAATAATAATAATAATAATAATAATAAACATAATAATAACAATAATAATAACAATACTTGCAGTAATATTAATAATAATATCTAATCACAGTCATATTACTGGAAAAAGGTATATATATATATTATACAGGGTGACCCAGAACTCCAGCACCACCCAGAACAGGCAGAATTCCTTGCCGAATTCTAAGACGAAAATCCCTTTGCGAAAAATTCCGGAGATCAACGGTGTCCGAATTATCGAATATCTTAGTTAGCCATTCAGAAAGCCCTACACTGGCCGAGATAGTGCCGGTTCAAAAGTCAACAATTGGGGCAGTGTCCGTGCCGTCGCTTGTCTGATAATTTAACTGGAAACTTTCCGTCTTATTATTACGTAACGGATAACGGGTGGACTTTCCACTTTGACACTTCCGCTTTTCAGTTTTTGACAGCCAGGTCGTCTGCTCCACAGTTTTTTGCCGTCCACGTCGACCACGAGATAATTCTCGCGATCCGGGTTATTAGCGCCATAGTTTTTTACCGACTTGGTCCACTGCAGCTCCATAGTTTCAGCGGTCCAGGCCCAAAAACTATGAAGTGAATGACCTGTACTGCCAAAACTATGGAGTGGTGGACCGAGACGGTAAAAAACTATGGCGCGAATGACCCGGATCGCGAGAATTATCTCGTGGTCTATGTGGACGGCGAAAAACTATGGAGCAGACGACCTGGCTGTCAAAAACTGAAAAGCGGAAGTGTCAAAGTGAAAAGTCCGCCCGTTATCCGTTATGTAATAATAAAAAGGAGAGATTCCAGTTATGTAAATTATCAGACAAGCGACGGCGTGGGTACTGCCCCAATTGTTGACTTTTGAGCCGGCATTACCTTGGCCAGTGTTGGGCTCTCTGAATGGCTAACTGAGATGTTCGATAACTCTGTCACCGTTGGTCTCCGAAATTTTTCGCAAAGGGATTTTCATCTTAGAATTCGACAAGGAATCTGCCTGTTCTGGGTGGTGTCGGAGTTCTGGGTCACCCGGTACATTTTTATAATCAGTGTCGACGCTAGCCCTAAGACAGATTCATCTCACATCGAATAATCATAAGATATTATATTTATAATCGCAAATAGTACAGGATTTAACCCGTTGTTTATACTATGATAAGAAAGTAACGTAACCATATCAAACGTGAACCAAAAGTTAACGTCCACGAATTAAATTTATACACTTCAATGTAATGACTATAGTATAAAAAAAGAAAAAGACTAGAATTCATCGGTCATCATTTTACATCGGTATAATGAGTAAAGCAGCTCGTCATTTTTGTAAACTAATAATTCGTAAATGGCCTTGTACATATTGAATAAAGAACGTTGTAATTTCTACGGATAAAGACAATGCTTGGGCATATTAGCAAGGTAGAGTTACTTCAAGTCGCGTAATCAAATTTTGAATCACTATGTCCGGTGAAATGACCCAGAAGATAAGAAAATTCTCAGCTGATGTCCTGATTTCAAGCAGTTGCATGTTCGTTTTATTTCGAACCGAGGGGCCGTCCACTCAAGGAATCAATGATTTTCTATTGTTCCCATCGATTCAGAATCGAAAGGTTTAAAAAAATCATGTTCAAAATCAACAAGATCCGGCAAAATGTTGCAAAGGTTTAGAAATCACATGAGTCGGTATGATTTGAAAGAATCACAGAGAATCATCGAGAATCACCATGGCTCACTGTCGTTTTGGGCAAGTTTGGAGCGAGCCTGAGAGATTCAGAGTCTTACTGAGTCGGAATCAGTTGGAATCAGCCGAATCAGCATACCGCTGTACCTGTCGGGCCCGGGCGAGGCGGCGGTATTACTTTTGTTTCACTCTTAGGCGAGCTCTCGTTTTTTTATTTATTACACATGCACGAGTACATTCAACTCAACTCAATGCATGATCATGAAAAACTGATTCGGAATCAGTCGGAATCAACTGAAATCAGTCATCCTCGCGCGGTCGAGTGCGCACAACGGTGAAAATGAATCGATTGCATTTTTTTCAGTCGGAATCCGATTCCTCACTTTTCTGATTCCGGAATCAGGATTCAAGTCTAAAACAATACGAATCAGCCATTCATTGAGAATCGACTCTTGAGTGGACGGCCCCTCGTTTCGAACTCAATTTGACACTCAGAGTACTCCAAGATCGACTTGAAAATATTCCAATTTACTCAACACTAAATATTTTTCATAACGCATGCATGGCAACCTTCACTTTCTCTTCATGTAAACAGTAGGGAAAATGAGTCTTTGATGAGGAATGTGACAAAATTTCTGCCACACTATCATGGCGTCGGAAGCAAAGGTTCCCATGCAGTTGTCATAAAAAATAGTATGTCATACGCGCGAAGACAGGGACCTTGCACTTGTGTGATGTTTTCAGCACTCGTGCAAGTTCCTATTTCTCCACATGTATCACAATCTACTATTGACTATAACTATTTCTTTCATTCTTTAAATCATTTGTTCTCCCGGCTCGAAGGCAGCATTCATTTATAATACTCATACAGGCCAAACTTCTATGTTATAACAAGAAGCGTGTGATACATTTTTTTTACATCTAATAAGAAATCTTGTATAATATGATAATATTAATAGCAGAACAACGATTCTTGAATGTATTGGCTCGTTGATTCAAGCCGTTTTCAGTCTCTCGAATGCATCGAGGGTCCCTGGAACTTCGATCAACTTGGCGAGCTTTCCTTACTTTCTGTAGTGTGTTTCGTAATAGTAAGACTTACTTTAATTTGTTTTAAGTTTTCGATGATTTATTCTATGGCCTTACTAGAGGCTGTTTCGTGTAAATATAATTTATTTCATAACGTATAATTGTAAGCTTAAGCAAAATGCCTAGTTGCATATGTAGTATTACATACATACAATGTACCACATAATAATTTTATTAGCATACTTACGTGTTAGGTAGGTAAATGGGTGTGCTTAATACCGCCTGTTAGTTCAGGTTGGAGCAAGCCAATGTAGAACTTTTTTACTGCTAAATATGAAAATGATCACAGGGAAATTTGATTGCCAAATAACAATACATCCAACATATCGAGAGCTTAGGACCCAAGGGGCGTAATCCACTGTTTTTCGGCTTTTGATGACCTTTTACTGCCATCCAGACGCATCTCCAACTTGAATACGAAAGTTTCATAAGAGAAAAAAAAAGGGCACCCTACGGCCAGTAGGACGTAAGCCCACTACAATACAGCCAGAAAGGCGCAAGCCACAAAAATAAAAAAAAAGTGGGTTTGAGATTTAAATCGCCTTCTTACAGCCAGAACGTGGTAACCTTTTTTTTCTCATTTTTCGTGGCTCACATCTTTCTGGCAATAAGGAGACAATCGAAATTCAGAAAAATTCGACCGGTTATTTGCCAGCAAGGTGTGAGCCAATTTTTCTCTTATAGAACTTCCATGTTCAAGTTGGGCAGTATGGCAGTATACTCCATTTTTTTTGTCGGTTACGACCTTTTGGTCTTAAGCCCTCGATATAATTATGATATCATTTCACCTCAGGAAGTCAAACCGAACAAGAACGGTTTGAGTATCGTTGGTCCTTGATGTTAAAAACTCAAGATCATTCGCTTATGCTCATGTCATTTTTGTAATTCTAGAGGGACGAGAATTGTTGGCTTTTTGGAGAGCCAAATTATGAAACTTGTTGAGGAAATGTTCAACAAATTCACAACCCTGTAAGCCAGTGAAGAACAAAGACTAAAGCTAAATAATAGATACCCTCATTAACGGTTCGACTTCCTGCGATTGAGCATGGTGCAAAGCGTTTTGCAGCTTATTTATTGAGTACTAACTATCACTAACTAATCCATGAAATATAGATACGAACACTGCCATTAATATTCACCAACTCATCAACTATAAGCTTTATAAACTAAAGTAAGTAATCAATGATCATTGTTCATTACATTATCTATGAGACTGTAACACATTACATGCTTTCACTGTAACTCAAAAAACCAATGTGGGTCTTTTGTTTTATTTTTTTTGTTACTGTCGAGCTTTTGGTGTAACAATTTGTAATTCAATCCAATTAAGTATATATACTGTATCTAGATTCACTATCGTTACTATACAAGCCTCAGTGAATTCGATATTGTATTAGTTGGAGAAAAAAACAAAAAATAATGCGACTTAAGTATGCCTGAAAAATATCTTTAAGCGGCTGAAGATTAATATAAAGTGTCTGAGGAATGAAATTGTATAACTGTGCATCTGATTCCTGAATTTGTTTAGTTAAAAACGGTTGAGTGACGAGAGTAGCAAGTCAATTCTCGTCACATTATTTGTTTATTGTAAATTGAAGGTTTTTTAGGTCACTTGTTCATCATAATTCTGTGTCTAGTCAAATGATGACAAGAAAATGAAACAGCAAACTCATCTGTACAATGTTCATCATATTCCAGTGATATTCGAAATCAACGTTATTTTTTATTGGTAATTTTGTAAATATTTGTACTTTTTTATCCACACGGTATATATTAAATATATGTAACAATGTTCTTCTGAAATCATATTGTATATGCTACGACGAAATAAAAATTAGTCAAATTACTCTAGTTTATTAAAACTTATTCAACAACTAAATATTTTCCGTGTTGAGATTTTCAATGTATACAAAATGCAGTAAATTAATACCATCACAATCGCAACACATTATACGATTATACAGTAAAGAAACCTTTTTACCCATTTTCGCGTAACGTAAGCCACATAACTCAGGTGGCGCTGTTCTAGCGGTATAATCAAGCGATATTGGGGTAAAAGCATTCTATCAGCTGTCGCGTGAAGTACGTAAACTTGATTATGGCTTCAAATTTTGACAAGATTGTTCGTTCGAAACGAAGCTGCTGTGTAGTTACTTGTTCCCACAGCGAAGCCAAGAACCCTTATTTATCATTTTACCGATTCCCTGGAAAAAAGTGGGAGACAGATAGAAAGCAACGGTGGATTGAAGTCATCAAACGTGTGTAAGTGGACATGTGCTTTTATGCGAGTATAAACATAAAATATTATTTTTTAAGGTTCAGAGGTGGCTTAGAATCATGAAATTCCACTACGTTGGTATTACGATATATTATCAATAACAACTATAAGGAATACTCAATAATATATCATGAAGCTTTGGAGGTTATGTTCAAATATTCACTTTTATTTTCTTGCCATAGAGTTTGAAGTGATACTCAGTGGGCAATGTCAAAAACTGCCTTAAGTTTTATAGAACCCGCTCTACTTGAAATGATTAAATATCAACAAAAGATTGGGAATAATTATAACTGTTGTGGAGAAAATGAAACCTTATATGACAGGCGCTGCGTTTTAGTCGCAATAGTTCGACCATACGTGCTCTTTACGCTATATAATGAATTATGATTTTATGTTTGAAGTTGTATATTTATCAAATATTTGAAAAATTCAATTGGAAATTCGATTTCGAATCTGTATTACGAAGTAATAGATCACCAACTTGGATCACATCGCTGAATTGTTATAAAACTTGAAAATATACGCCGAAATCGTTTTCACAATTAATTTCAGACCATTTGACATGCGTAACCGTTTGAAAATTTCCCTTCTCGTTGATTCGCACACACACCGTGACCTTTAATCGCTCATATCTCGTAGACCACATGATGAAAATGTGATTTGTTATATATCAATGGAGATCTATTGAAACCAGCTATATGAATCCAACCTGTTTGATTGCTGTAGCTCTATTATTCTTCCCAAAAATCTTTTCGGTTTCAAAATGGTGCACACATCGAGTAATTTCCCGTTGTGAAGTATGAATGTCAATTACGCAAGTTGGGGTTCACCAATGATTATTCCAAATATAGCTGTATGTAAATAGAACGCATATCATTGCAGTTGTAATCTAATCCGATGAAAATTTCGTCGTATCGAACAATTTTATTCTTTGCAACGTACACAAATACGAATTGAATTTCTTTATTGAATTGAAATGAACAAGTTAAGGTTATGTTGCGTTATGTTATTCTAGGTTAGGTTAGGTTAGGTTAGGTTGGGTTAGGTTAGGTTACGTTACATTACATTACTTTCGCTGATCAATTATTTTTGATACGATAGTAAATTGAAAAATCACATGTTTTTGTTCGGAGAAATTATGAGATGTATTATTCGCTGGGTGCGTGAGGCATAGTGGGGGGTATAAAACTGATGCCAGCGTTCACTGCGGACAATTACAGAACTAAGGGTGGCTCTTTTTTACGCGCGTCAATCAAATTTAATAAATACAATAAAATGGGCCATCAAAGTTGTTGTGTAGTTGATTGTAAAAACACTAGTAGGAATAGTAATTGCAAATTTTATAAGTTTCCTGTTGCTAAATGGAAAATAAATCAGCGAAAAAAATGGATAGCTGCTGTTAAAAGGCTAAAGTAAGTATTACTATAACCTATCACCGCATTATTTAGAATAATATCATACACATTAGGGTGGACGTTAAATTCCATCTTGAGGAGTGAAGCCCGCCAATTTGAAGGAAAAAAAAAAAGAAAAATTTTGGTCCCAAAGCGAAGTTTCCGAGATGAAGTTAACACGTGCCGGTAAGGCCTCAAAGTTTCCCATTTAAAATACATGCATTTTCACGGATCTCAATTCAAAAATTCACTGTGAGGGTAATTTTATTTCGAAAAATCCTAAACTACGTCAGGGTATCGGGTATGTATACTACTACATGAGGAAGAATAGAGGATATCGTACCATTCAATCTGATTATAATTTTACTCCAAACTAAACTCCTCTTTATCGATTTTACGGCCTAAAATTCTAATTTTCAGTAAATATCCTGTTTGGAATGTATTTTTTTTAATACATCATACGATTGAATGAAATCACTGTTTTTTTACAATAAATATTCATGAATGAGAAATACCTCGAAAAATTCAATTTTCACTATTTTTTTTTCAATAAAAATCGATATATTTCAGAGAATATTGAGAGTAGAGTTTGTTTTATTGGTTCCACTGAATTCCTCGAGAAATTTTACGTTAGGAATGATATTGAAATCATCATCGAACTTTCATCCGCAGGATATTTACTGAAAATTATAATTTTAGGCCGTAAAATCGATAAAGAGAATTTTAGTTTGGAGTAAAATCATGATCAGATTGAATGGTACGATATCCTCTATTCTTCCTCATGTAGTAGTATACATACCCGATACCCTGACGTAGTTTAGGATTTTTCGAAATAAAATTAGCCTCACAGTGAATTTTTGAATTGAGATCCGTGAAAATGCATGTATTTTAAATGGGAAACTTTGAGGCCTTACCAGCACGTGTTAACTTCATCTCGGAAACTTCGCTCTGGGACCAAAAATTTTTCTTTTTTTTTCCTTCAAACTGGCGGGCTTCACTCCTCAAGATGGAATTTAACGTCCACCCTAATACACATATACCTATATATCGTGTAAGAAAACTAAGTAATAATTTTATTAATTCTTTTTTGTAAAGTATTAATGGATCGTCGTGGTCTCCAAAACCTATGGATGTTATATGCAATGAACACTTCATTGGTGGTAAAAAATCAGATGTTGAGTCAAGTCCTAATTACGCTCCAACTATTTTTCCGTCAGTTTACAGAAGACCTAAAGTCAACGAATCCGTAGTTTTGTGCAGGTACATAAAAATACTAAAATCAAAATATTTAGTTCCCTAAAAGTGATAATATAAATAATAATAATAAAAATAATAATAATAAAAATAATAATTAATAATAATAATTGAGTGAAAAAATTCAAAAAAAGGGTTGGATATAGTTAATGATTAAGCAATACCTATCTTAGTTAATTTTATTTTAATTTATATTATCGTAATTTATTTATCTAGACACAAACGCTTTATGGAAAGGAGAATAAAAAAATCATCATCGTCGATGGCTCAAATAGATCCGGTGATAAATATTGTGGAACCGTCTGAAATAATTGCAGGTGATCAACCTGATACATTCGTTAACCAAAAGGTGGACGAAGCGTGTGAAGCGAATATATATTTTACCTCGAATGAGTCATCAAAAACATTTATTTGTAATCGATATGTTACTGATAACAAATGTGATGCTGAAACACAAACAGATATTCTAGAACCTGCGACGTCAAAAATAATGACAAATAATAAAAAATTTGTTGACAAGGAGTGTGGTACACCTCTTAAAACTTTCGCTGACCAAGAAACTCAAGCAAATAACAACACGTTTCAAGGATTTTCATCAGTTAGAAAAAATGAACAACTCATTGATCTTGCTGGTGTAACATTTAATAATTTTAATTTCTTATTAGAAAGAACATACCCGCCTGGGAAAATTACAGTTGCTTACAAAGATAGACTGTTAATATTTTTAATGAAATTGAAGACAGGACTCACTTTTTCAGCTCTTGGCGTACTATTTAACGTTCATAGAACAACTATTTCAAGAATTTTTTTCGATATCTTGGAACAGTTAGTTAATACGACAGCAAATCTAGTATTTTGGCCGGATATTGATGTTGTTCAAGCTACGATGCCTGAGTGTTTTTATCCTAATTACAGTGATACTCGGGTTATCATCGATTGCACGGAATTTAATATTGAAATTCCTACTAGTGTTGATCATCGTGTTTATTGTTACTCACATTATAAAAAAAATTTCACCGCGAAGGTTCTCATAGGTATTACTCCAGGAGGATTTATTTGCTTGAAATCAAAAGTAGCTGGTGGTCGTAAATCTGACTCTCAAATGACAATTGAATCAGGTTTATTAGATTTTTTAGAAGATGGCGACATAGTCTTGGCTGACAAAGGTTTTCCGGAAATTAAAACAGTTATTGATGCAAGTGGAAAAAAATTAAAAATGGTTATGCCACCTTTTTTAGAGAAAAAATCAGAATTTACAACACAAGAGACTCAAGAAACTTACAGCATAGCAAGAGTAAGAATTCATGTTGAACGGATAATGCAACGATTAAGACTTTATCAGGTATTAAATAAATTTCCAGAAAACCTATTTCACTGTGTCGATGACCTCATACATATATGCTGTGTTTTGGTAAATTTACAACCGCCAATAATTTCCAACAAAAAAAAATGAATAATATAATTAATTGTACGAAATAATTATTGTTTTTTAATTACGTGATTAATTTATTTAATTTTTTGGTACATGTACTGACATTATAATTGAATAAAATTTGTAACTAAATATTCTTAAACGTCGTAAATCAAACAACAATTGATAATTTTTAAACATGTAATGAAGCTTAGCTTTTTATGTAATATTATTATTTTATGAATAATCTAACATATCATTAATTAAAATATAAATACTTAAATATAATTATTTTGATAAATTAATAAATATGTCTTCTCCTGTAACAAGGCGCACTGGGGGGATCCCATTATTGTTATTGTAATGAGAATCGTAAATTTCATTTTCAGCATAACTCTTCAGTATTTGATGTATTATTGTTTTCATAATTTTCGGTATTTAGTTCTGTAGTCCTTTTGCTGCATATAGAGCCGGTAAATAATGTTGAAAATAAAAATGTTCACTTTTTGAAATTACTTTCTTTAAAAAACCTTCATCGCGGTGAACTTGTATTAAAAAACAACCAGCTGGTATTGGAGAATATACAAAAAAGTCGCAAATATTCATCCCACTCACATACATTTGTATTTGAACTTGAGTGTAGTAACAATCAGTCTTCTTTAGTTCCCAGGTACCATTAATAAGTTCTAAATATTTGACATTACACGAATTATCAGTTAAATTAATCACAGCTTTATTCTTACATGAAATGGGACATTTAAACTCAACTATTTTTGAGATACATCCATCCTCTACAACTACTCCATCAAGGCTCGCGCAAAGCCAAGGTTGAAATTTGCAAACTGTGACACCAACACGTTTCACAGTACAATTATTAAGTTTTTCATACTCTTCTTTTGCATAAGGTTCATTAGTTAAACCATACTTTGTAGAAACGCAATTAATTTTTTTCGGATTTAATATTTCAGATACCAAGCTTTCAATAGTTTTAGTTGTTCTCACTTTGATACTGTGAACATTTTTACTAGCAGAAAATCTCAGTTGTCTAGCAGCGTACCATTCAGTACAAGTAGATTGTCCCAAAGTTTTGCAACATAATTTAATAATATCTTTTTCGGACATTTCAATGTTTTCAACATAAAATTTTTTTAAATCATTCTCTAACTTAAAATTAGTTTTATATTGCGTATTTTCGTCACAAAACATTAGAATATTATTTGCACACTGTGAGCAGTCTCCCTTTTCAAAATTAACTTCAACTTGCTGCAGTAATGAATTCAGAACTTTTTTTACCGTATGTATGTTAGTATTCTCATCTTTTGCTACCATGACTTGTTTTAGAGCAGATTCTTCGATCAATTTAGATACATCTATTACTGGAGCCTCATAATATTTTACTCTTTTTGAGGGAAACATTTCCTCAAAATGTTTACCCTTTGCATATTTATTTTTTGCAAACTGTCGGGCACTAGGTTTTCCCCATACTTGTTCATTACTCGTTTTTGATGCACTCTCTTCATTATTAATGTAGTATATCAATGCCGCGATGTGTTTACATTTCTTGCTCTGATTGTAAACACAATCACACTTAACATCTGTCACGAGTCGTGTCTCATCAATCTGAAATATTAAAATAATCAAAATAAAGTTCGTAAAAATACAAATAATAATAATCATTACATGTAAGTATTATTAAAATTTTTATTACATTCAAAGTTGTTGTGTAAGGCGTTGAATTAATTGATGCTTGTCGAATGACGCGCGATTTAATTGAGTAACTTTGGTTACATTTGCGATGTTCTTCAACATCTCTTACATGTTCAGCCAGGACTAAATTTTTACCCTTGATTAAAGTTTGTGGTTGAAAAATGATATTATGAGTTATTGATTGAAATCCAGTTTTTAACACGAATTCCATTTTATTTTTTAGAAATTAAATGAAGAAGATAAAAATTTAGGATACATTCGTCAACATCTAATGTCACATAGAGATATTCTTCATTTTTTATGTAATCTCAATTTGTTTCATATTTGTTTTATCGTTTAATATTAATTTAACAATAAACGTTTAAGGGGGGAAATAGGTGTAGAGGCTTCAAAAAATTCAAATTTTTTTTTATTCATAAATCGATTGTAGAACTGTTCAAAAATATATTCTGAAAATTTCAAATCAAAATTCCACGACGTTTAAAAGTTATAAGCTTTTGAGTGAGTGTCCCTCGGTCAAACGATTGGAGCGCGTGGCATGTAGTACGCAGCGAAAAAAAAATAATAAATAAATAAATAAATAAAAGCTGCAAACCGAAAACGATACATATGAAGCTGACGAAAGACTGCAATATGATGCTGGAATAGCTAATTACCTAGTAGGTTGCTTTAATTGATTCATCACTGCCTTATTCACCTTTACTGCCACTCTTATTTTCAAACGAGTTTTTCTCGAAACTACGTTTTTTGAATTTGCGTACACTCTAGCTCCTACAGTTTTTGATCAATCGTTATCAAATTCAGCACATAGTTTCTTTATATAAATACGCTCTATTTGAACCTCAATCCTAAACAATATCTTTATCTTAACTATCTTTTTATTGCAAAAAGAGGACAAAAAAATTGGAAAAAATCATACTAAATTTTCACATTTCCCAAAAAAATAATAATTTTCGACTGTTTTGTGGGGAGTGAGGTTCAAATAGAAGAGACACTTATAAAGAAAGTAAATTTTCTTGAAAAATTGGTTTCGGATGAAAATTGTGACCTCCAGGATGTACGCAAATTGCCCAGCCGGATGGCGACTTACAATGCGCGGCAGCTGATACCTCTGTTATTTTTCGAGGAAAATGTTTGAAAATTTCAGAATATACTCTTGAATGTATGTATGAAATGACCCCAAGATAGTAATAGAATACATATATTGCTTATGTGTTAAAAAAATTCGTAAAATTTACTAAAAATAAGCTGTCCTACACCTATTTCCCCCCTTAAATAAAGTGATTATACTTACTTTTTTCAGCTGACCCAAGGATAAAATTTCAATTGAACTTACACTGCAACGTTTTATATAGTAATTATATCTTTTGAACGTTCAATCAATTTTTTTAAATAAATAATTGGCTTTCAATACGTGTCAATCACGTTGAAAGAGCCACCGTAAGTTGTAACATTAGGTGGCGCTGGGATCACGCACCCAGCGAATAATTGTAGTGCTGATTTGATGGTTCATTACACTGGCAGCATATTCTTCCTTGTTTCAGGTATGGCATATTTAGAGATGAAGGCTGTACTCCTTTTTTCTCTTCCATACAGAATAAAATATAAAGTATGCTATTTTGCCTTGTAGTACACATGGCTTCAACATAGCTTAGGTCTTGATTTGTATGCTTTTTCTAGAATTTCAATGTTCCTGACTATATCGATACGGGAGTTGAATAACATGACATCTCAGTTTTACATCTGAAACAATGACACTTCAGATTCATGCTGTTTTGTGGAAGATTATAACATGTTACAATTACGTGAGCCAAAGACTTTGACACACAAATTGATTCAATGAAAACTTGGCGATACTGCATAATTGGATAATTGGATAAAGGAATTATTATTGTATGTTTCCTGTAATTAACAATCTCATGGGCGACCATTTAAAAAAAAATACATCTTATTTATGGGAGACCTTGGTGAAATTTTAATATAAATCACTTGAATGATGTTGGTATGTGTATTGAAAAAAGATACCAACCTCTTTCAATGAGAACGTAGATGCAAGGAACGTTTTGCAGTAAGAACTTAGTGCTGCGAGAATATGATCAAAATTTTATAGAAAGAAATATTGATTGAATATTTTTCCTTTTTTTTTTAATGAAAATATGGTTTGCATCAAAATTTTACCATTTTTATTTTTTTTTCACATCATCTCGTTTAGTTGGTGAAATTTGTGCAGTATAACTTTGCAAAATAGTAAATTCTTTTTAAGATGTTAAAAATTTGGAAATAATTACTTATTCAATAAAAAAATTAAAATAAGAACGCAGCGGTAGGTACCATATTGTGGGACGAACGATCGATGTGTCATAGCTTTTGATTCATAAGCAGGAAAGCCTTTTCTTTGATTGCAATCACACGTGTCATGACATTTGACTCATGTATCGATGTTATGTTGGCAGATTACAATATTGGTTACGTGTAGATCTTGTAGACTTATGCAAGTGGTGTCGAAGTCATGCATTGATAATTATGATTCTGAACAATTTCTATAAGTTTGAAGACTTTTGGTTAACTCCTGATGTGCGGAAAACCTTTGCAAGTAAAATTCATCACTTTCAAAAGACTATTCAGTATCGTAGTCATCGTGCTAGTGTCAGGCTCTAAATTGATGAGGCTGGTGTTCGTCAGATTAGCGTAAATATCAGGGAAAAATTATCCGTATCAGGACCCAGAGGTTTAAAAAACACCATAATATGGTGCATAATTTTCTGCATTGAATGAACCTGTGTACCAGGTACTTTCTAGTTTCACTTTTTCAAATGGTGGATTTCTTCAAGCTCAATTTTTTACATCATTTTTATATAATTTTACTAATCTCACTGCCGTCTCCGCTCGAAGCATGGTATTGCAGATCAATGCCCCTCATTTTGTAATTGATCTTGTGGTTTTTCATTGAAGTATACAGGGACTTTCTGTGGTGGCGGCACAGCTAGTTCCATCAAACACACGCACGCTTCGTCCGTGTGCCAGGGATACCAACCGAAAAAAAGAATGATGCAGCTTGAACAGAGCAAAGAGTATAGCAACCATAAGCGTGAAGTCTTCGGTTGTCACATGGACGAAGCGAGCTTGTGTGTAGTGGCGGTGGCTAATGGAACTAACTGTGCCGCCACCACAGAAAGTCCCTGTATAGATGTAGCATAGAAAAGCATGCAAATGAAGAAAAAATTGATAGTTGAGAATCAAACAATGAACGAGGCTTCTGGCCCCTGTGAAATTACCATCTCTTTCAGTATACATATATACAGGGTGATTCACTGCTACCGAGCCAAATTGAATGGGTAGGTTCCTTGAAGAATTCTAAGACGAATATTTCTTAGCGAAAAATTCGAGAGATCAACGGTGTCCGAGTTATCGAATATCCTCGTTATCTATTGCTCCATAGTTTTTGGCAGCTAGCTCATCTGCTCCATAGTTTTTAGCCGTCTACGTCGGCCACGAGATAAGTTTCACGGACTAGGTCATTTGCGCCATAGTTTTCGGCCGTCTAGGTCCTCCGCTCCATAGTTTTTGACAGCCAGGTCGTCCGCTCCATAGTTTTCGGCAACCAGGTCATCCGCACCATAGTTTTTTGTCGTCTACGTCGACCACGAAAAAATTTTTTTTTTTTGATTAATTCTTTTTTTCAAGTTTTTAAGTTTTTGCTGAGGAACTTTCGTTTTAGAATTACCCAAGGAACCTATCCACTTAATTTGGCTCGGTAGCAGTGAATTACCCTGTATAGGTAGATACATTTCAATGTCCATTGTCATAATATAGTAAAACTGGAAATATTGGATGCAGCACATGATTCAAGTTCGTTACGATCGACTTTCTTCCAACACTGCAAACATTTTGTATGAAAACTCAAGGGAAGAGCTTTAAACTCACAGAACTCAATTAGAGTGATGTTGCAAGCAAAGCAACGCAGCAAAATTTAGTGACAGCTCTTAAATTTTGAAAACGTTTTTTTTAATTCATGTAGTGTAATTTTTTCAATACTATAGATATGTTGGAAAAAATATTGTGAGAAAGAAATGTGAAACTATACTCTTTGAATTTTACTCTCTTATTTTCTGTACGACGACATTTCAAATGAGTTCTGTAAGCTTGAAGCTCTTCGGTTATCTTTCGAATTGAGGACCTGTTCTTTGGTAAATAATATTGTGAATAAACAAAAGACCTTCAATCAGTTCACTACTTGTTACAATTTCTCTGCAAATTCATAACTTTATTCAGATTAGATACCTCTGTGAAGCCAGCAGAGCAAGGTAGCCAAAATGAATTTGTACTATATACCAAAGTTTGGTGCTTTTTATGTGCTAATTTTGTGCGATAGTGAGGATTTTTGTATTCTCACTGTTCAACTACTAATTGAAAATGACCAGTTATTTTTTAAATATTGCGAGATGAAAAATCATGAGACTTATGTGGTTTTTATGGGGTTTCCGAATATCAAAGAATCAAACTCCTAATTTCGAAATTTTCCGAGATACGGCCCCTAGAAGTAGTCCAGTTAATAGAGCAGTTTCATAATGCAAAATTTGGAACAAGCTATTTTATTGTTGCATCCGTTTTAGTGGCAGATAAGGAGCTTAAATTCAAAAATGAGCCCCCCCCCGTGTACGCGTAAGTCGTCATCTTGAAAAACGCGTTTTATATCATACCTCAAAAACGGCTGACTTTAGGATAAAAAGTATACAGACCTTTGTTGTAGACAATTGAATTCCACATCTTTTTTATTCGAAACTTCTTTTTTTAATTTGACTTACCGTTTTTTAATTACAGCTCGTTTAATGTCGCAAATCTTCTTCTTACCCCTAAAACACCCTTAAAAATCGATGTACTGATAAAATTCCTAATATCTTTTTCATTCGTTATTAAATTTCCTACAAATTTTGTGCAGAATTTTTTTCCACAGGACTCGAAGTAACTTTAGGAGTTATCAATTGTTAAATATGGCGCTATCTGAATGAATGCATGGAACATAACATAACACCGGCACACAAAAAAAAAAAGTGATCTGCACATTTGACCGGACCCATATATGAGCGGATCCACGTCACTTTACTCAAAAAAAAAAAAAAACCGTCAAGTCACGGATTTTTGCCCCATTCAATACATCTGTAGTACTATGTAAAAAAAATACAGCTTGAAGGATTTTGAAAAATTCTCAAAACCACTGTTGCACCGCTATGTTTGAAAATTCATATCTTCGAAAGTGTTCATCGAAGCGGAAAGATCCTTGAATCGTTTTGTTTGTAAAGGAATGCGCTTTTATATAAAAAAAATTATTTTCAAAAACAAATTCTTTGAATATTTTTTTGGCGTTTTTTTTTTTTTAATTTCGCTGCCATTTCCGCGGGACTTACAGAAATTCATGGAGATAATTTTTTTTGGATACCTGGATCTTTCCCCTTCAATGCTAAAAAAAATATTCATGGAGAAAATACCTGGGCCGGAGATAAAAAATAAGACGTGTCGTCGCGCGTCACCGCGCGCGCTGATCCACGTCCGCGCTACTCCTGCAAGCTCGCTGTGTTACGTAGTGGAGATGTCATATGATGCTTCTTTACTCACCCAGGTTATCCATTCTCCGAAAATAATTATTTTACCACCTTAGCCCTTCCGTATCCGTCTACTGGTCATGTTTTCTCGGAGTTATTAAACATATATATATGCCTGTTCTGAAAATTCCAGTACGGTTATGGTTCGTTGAACATACCTGTGCTGGAATTAGGTTTGATTCCATTTCACTCGGTTTGTGCTATATGACTGATGGATCTTGTGAATTATTTTGGTGGCCCTGGAATAAGCCGATGTTTTTCGCGATAATTTGCTGGATGACACTTATTGTTAGTAGGACACCTCTGTTTGAAATTAATTCATAATTTTCATCGATATTAGTCCTATATTATTATTCTACTTAGTATTTTATTTACTATATTAGTCCGGGAGGCAGCGTTACATTTTAGCTAGTGATTTTATGCCAATCAATAGTTATTATTTTTGATAGATCCAGTATGACTAATGAGTGAACCAAGCGTCAGCTGAGGCACCCGCGGTGGGTGTAGACGTGGGAAGCCGCGAAAGTGGTAAAAAAAATATAAAAAAATGAAGTAATAGTGAGCCAGCTGAAACTTTTGTTATGAATAGTTGACATCATACTGAGTTAAAAAAAAATAGTCAGCTGCGTCGCGGAGGGGGGATTATGCGTCAGCTACTCGCCTGAACTTGTAAAAAATACAAGTAAAAAAAAGTTATAGTACCTATGCCGCGTGAAATTTTACTAATTGATTGTTAACATTTAATTAGAAGTATGAAAACAACAGTCAGCTGCGTGTGCAGTGGTGGAAAAGCCGTCAGCTGACGCGGTAAAGATGAAAATTATTCGCGTAATACATGTATATCTTTATGTGTGTGAAGTTAGCCCAGACTTTTTGGAAAATTGAAAATCTAAAAATTGTGCTGAGTTGTGCTAGACTTGTGCTAACTTGTGCCGAAAACAAAAAAACTCCAACTTCAAGGATTTCCAAAATAATACAAAAAAACCACTTTTCGTACCAGCCCAGACTTTTTGGAAAATCAAAATTCTAAAAATTGTGCTGGGTTGTGCTGAGTTTGTGCTAGCTTGTGCCGTATTTGTTTTTTCGGAAACTGGAATGCGTGACTGAAAAAAAAAATTTTTTAAATAAAAAACCAGCCCAGACTTTTTGGAAAATCAAGATTCTAAAAATTGTGCCAGCTTGTGCTGAGTTTGTGCTAGCTTGTGCCGTATTTGGTTTTTTCGAAAGCTCGAATGCGTGACTGTAAAAAAAATTCAAAAAAATGAAAACACCACCCCAGACTTTTTGGAAAATCGGAATTCTAAAAATTGTGCCGGTTTGTGCTGAGTTTGTGCTAGCTTGCGCCGTATTTGTTTTTTTCGGAAACTGGAATGCGTGACTGAAAAAAAATTTTTTTTTAATAAAAAACCAGCCCAGACTTTTTGGAAAATCAAAATTCTAACAATTGTGCCAGGTTGTGCTGAGTTTGTGCTAGCTTGTGCCGTATTTGGTTTTCTCAAAAACTTGAATACAAGCCGATAATTAATTGATAATGATCTGTTTAGATTTCATAGACGTGTTATATTTTTCAATTTCAGTAGTCAACGTAATGATTCTCCTATTTTTTATTTCACATCGTGGATTGAAAGTTATTTCTTTGTATTTATAATGCCAATTCACATGAATAATATATACCCGCTCTCAGCATTACCCAGAACCAACGGCATGGACGTGGCGGGATTTTGGTTCCACTTTTTTTTTTCTGTTTTATTCAATTCTTATTATTTTTTTTTTGTTTTTCAATTTTCAATTTTTTTTTCTTTTTAATTTTTTTCAGTTTTTTAATTATTTCATCAATTGATTTTTCTCGTTTTCTTCTCCTGCATTGATTATTTGGATTTAGTACATTACAATGATATTGGTGTTCTTGGGAACTTGGACAGATTCATAAGATGTTAGTTTTTCAAATCATCTTAACGTTTCGTTGGTATTTTATTTCCAACTTCTTCAGGAGAACTAAAACATAATTACATTACACCAATCAGATTGTAAACATTAATCATTGACTTTACAATAATAAAAAAAAAAAAAAATTATTCATACTAATAAATCGAATACATTACAATAACAACATACTTTTTGAGGTTAACATCTTCGTTGCAAATACTGGCCCATGATACCAGGTCAACTTTAGTATAAAACAAGGTCAAGTCAACAATTACATAAAGTAGTTCGTTATAAATAACATTCCAATATAAATAAATGAAATTAATGTTGCAATAATTCAACAGAATAGTCAAATGGGTACACTAAGTGACAATTATACTACCACTGTACAACGTTATGACTGACAAATCCTAGGTGACTACTATATAGTGGTCTACAGATGGTCTAACATAATTTGTAGCGTAATTTGGAGGTCATCTCGGTATCGGTAGTCGGCGGAAATCCTCGTAGCGTCATTACTCCTTCTCTCTCTCTCTCGCGGTACATTAACAAAAAAGCACTTCAAATTACTATTTATTCAAAAGCTACTATTTGTCTGTGGTGTGTCGCTGTTTTCCCGAGGGTGAGACGTGTCTCGTCTCTCTCTCGCGGTATTATTACTCTCAATTCTAATAAAACTACTAGAAATCGGTAGCCAGAAGGGCTCCTGTGACGGCAGCAAATCTGCAACGTCACAGTATGTATGTATGTTTATTTAATGTTCCCCTTGGGGTTACATGGACTTCTTTCCGTTTTACATTTCATAACCTTATCGTACTTTACATATCTCTTACACCTTATACCTTATTCAATTTCTTACTCTACCTTATCCTACGCCTTATCCGACATTTATCTACTATTGTTTTCTTTCGCCTCTGCTCTGCCTTGCCACTTATCGTTATTTGCTCTTTTTGCTCTCTTTCTTTCTCTTAGTTTTCTCTCTCTATTTCCACTCGCCTGTCTTTACCCTCTCCTTATTTATCTCATTCCTATTTCTCTACATCCCATTCATTCCATCCTATCAGCTTCCGTTTCCCATTCATTCCCTCTGCCATTCCCTTCTATTCCTCTTGCTTTCTCCACTTCTCTCATCCACTCTTCTCCCTCCCCTTCTTCACCTAGCAACCGTCTCACTACTTCCTGCCAGCTTTCTTCCCTTCTCTCTCCTCCATCACATCCTTCCCATACGTGTTCCCATGTCTCTTCTTCCACCCCGCACCTTCTACATTTTCTTTCTCCCTCGTTTTCCCAGTATCTCGCTGCTCTTACCTCTCCCCCCAGTCTAAATTTCGCTACACGTCTCCACCTACTTTCACCCCATCCCTTTCTTAGATATTTAGGCACACCCTCCTTTTCAATCACTCTGTACCACTTATTATATCTCGAATTTCTTATTTTTTCCCATCTTTCCTCTGCTTGTTTTTCCCTCTCCCCTGCTTCGATCCTTTCATAATCTGTTCCTCCTACTTCCATTCTTTCCGTCCACTCCCTTATTCTTTCTTTTCTATCTCTTTCCCACCCTGACATGTGCCCTTCTCTTTCCATTCTCTCCTTTACCTCTTCCCGGCACACTCTCGCTAATTCGCTCCCTCTTCCTTCCTCTAGCCTTCTTTCGAATTTCCACGCCCTTTTACCCGCTCTTGTCTTTAATTTTAGCCTCCTTAATTCCTCCCTCACCATATATCCTGGCGTTCTCCAGTCTACCCCTAATCCCCATCTGATATACCTTTCCTGCAACGCTTCTACTGACTTCCACTCCCTCCATCCCCATACTTCAGCCGCGTATTCTGCTACCGTCCATACTAGCCTGTCAAACATCCATATTCTCTTGTCCAAATCTTTTCCAAATCTTCTTTTCCCTATTCCCCATACCTGCCTCATTACTACTCCTGCTTTCTTTACTCTGTCTCTTACATGCGCCTCCTGCCCGCCGTTTCTCATCACTACATACCCTAGATACTTGAATTCTTTCACTTCTTCTATCTCTTCCCCTTTCCATTTCCACTCCTCCTTTTTGAACCTTCCCCCTCCTCGCCTGCACCTCATCACCTTTGTTTTCTTCACATTCAATACTAAGTCTTTTTTTCCTACGTACCTCTCTAATCTTTTCATCATCGCTTTCATCTCTTCCTCTGTTGCTGCTACCAGTGCTACGTCGTCTGCGTATGCCAATGTATACACTTTCCTTCCTCCTAGTATCACCCCTCCTACCCCTCCTTCCCTGCTCATTTCCTGCTCCAAGTCTGCCGTTAGTAAATTGAATAGAAATGAGCTCATCGGACACCCTTGCCTCACTCCTTTCACTGTCCAAAATACCTTTGCTACCTCTTCCCCTATCTTGACTCTATTTTTCGTCTCTCTGTATACCTCCTTCGTCCTACTTATCAGCTCTACTTATCAGCTTATAACGAACTACTTCATGTAATTGTTGACTTGACCTTGTTTTATACTAAAGTTGACCTGGTATCATGGGCCAGTATTTGCAACGAAGATGTTAACCTCAAAAAGTATGTTGTTATTGTAATGTATTCGATTTATTAGTATGAATAATTTTTTTTTTTTTTATTATTGTAAAGTCAATGATTAATGTTTACAATCTGATTGGTGTAATGTAATTATGTTTTAGTTCTCCTGAAGATGTTGGAAATAAAATACCAACGAAACGTTAAGATGATTTGAAAAACTAACATCTTATGAATCTGTCCAAGTTCCCAAGAACACCAATATCATTGTAATGTACTAAATCCAAATAATCAATGCAGGAGAAGAAAACGAGAAAAATCAATTGATGAAATAATTAAAAAACTGAAAAAAATTAAAAAGAAAAAAAAAATTGAAAATTGAAAAACAAAAAAAAAAAAAAATAAGAATTGAATAAAACAGAAAAAAAAAAAGTGGAACCAAAATCCCGCCACGTCCATGCCGTTGGTTCTGGGTAATGCTGAGAGCGGGTATATATTATTCATGTGAATTGGCATTATAAATACAAAGAAATAACTTTCAATCCACTATGTGAAATATAAATTGGAGAATCATTACGTTGACTACTGAAATTGAAAAATATAACACGTCTATGAAATCTAAACAGATCATTATCAATTAATTATCGGCTTGTATTCAAGTTTTTGAGAAAACCAAATACGGCACAAGCTAGCACAAACTCAGCACAACCTGGCACAATTGTTAGAATTTTGATTTTCCAAAAAGTCTGGGCTGGTTTTTATTTTTTATTTGTAATTTTTTTCCAGTCACGCATTCGAGTTTTCGAAAAAACCAGATACGGCGCAAGCTAGCACAAACTCAGCACAAACCGGCACAATTTTTAGAATTCCGATTTTCCAAAAAGTTTGGGGTGGTGTTTTCATTTTTTTGAATTTTTTTTACAGTCACGCATTCGAGTTTTCGAAAAAACCAGATACGGCACAAGCTAGCAAAAACTCAGCACAAACCGGCACAATTTTTAGAATTTCGATTTTCCAAAAAGTCTGGGCTAACTTCACACACATTATATCTTTCAGGGTCCAGCTGTAGCTGATTATTAATTTTCGCAAACGTAATTATTAAACCATCATATTGTTAAATTTCAACCGGCATAGCGTCAATTGAATGATAATTTTGGTAAGGATAACATGTGTGCAACAATTTCGTACGAAAATATTTGGGGCCATCCATAAATTACGTCACACGAATTTTAGGACTTTTAGACCCCCCCCCCCCCCCCCCCGTCCTTGTCACAGGTTGTCACATTTTTAGAACCCTCCTCCCCCCCCCCCCTGATGTGACGTCACACATTTTTCACACTTATGCATGTATTCAAAAATAATCAAAAGAAACCAGTTATTTTCATTTTTTTTCTTATTATTATTAAATAATCTTCAATAAAATCAACATAAAATCAAATATTTTTGATAACAGAAGGAACAAACGATTAGTTAGAAAACGATGAGTGACTATAATTATGTTAATTAAAGATAAAAAACTTAATCATCTTGTGTCCACGGGCTTTGGACCCACTCCTTTATATTAGCTATGACTGCACGGAAAAAATGTCGGGTGAGCCGCACGCCCAACAGCTACGGCCGCACACCCGAAAGCACGGAGCGTTGCGCGACCAAGTTCGGTGCGGTGGCATTGCGATTATGCGGGAGGGCAAGTCCTCCGCATGTCGGGCGAGCTAGTCGCCTACGTTTGCGGGAGCGCTGCTGCACCAAAAAAGAGAACGGAGTCACCGATAATATGCCTCTTCGAGAAAGTAATCAATTCGGGGCGACTCCGTTCTTTTTTTCGGTGCAGTTGCGCTCCCGCAAACGTAGGCGACTAGCTCGCCCGACATGCGGAGGAGCTGCCCTCTCGCGTATCGCAATGCCGCCGCACCGAACGTGCGGTGGCGTTGCATGAACATGCGATAGTGCAGCCGCTTGCCCAACATTTTTTCCGTGTGGTAAATCAGGCACTTCATTTTCGTTCTGAATTTGAACGTCAGGAACATCCTTAGTGTCGACATCGTTTTCTTCCATCCATAAAGCATCGTCATCATTCATTAAACAAAGAATTTCTCGGGCACGTCTAGCCGCAATTCTTTGAGGACGAATTTTTGCGATAGGTAATATCTCTTGTTTTTTATGTGATTGTTTGTGTTGATTAGCGGCTTTATACGAGGATAAATATAGACCACATACGCTACACGATCTTTTAGATATGTATGACTCGACACTAGGACAATAACTATCGTATGGAACTTTTTTCAAATGTGATGATGCTCGGAGATTTAATGATAATTGTAGTAATAATGGAGCAAACCTAGCCTCGGTGTCATCACTTTCTGTGACTACATAACCTTTTGATGTTTGTTTAATTAACACAGGTGGTGGTAAAAATCCTTCTTTTAATAATTGCCAAAGACTAGAACGTCGTGCTGGGCAACATGTGATAGTCTCGCATTTTACTATTTGTAAGAAATATTGTGACTCACGTACGTGATTAGAATATCAAGTAGCATTACTTTTTAACATCTTAGCTTGTTCAGCATCCAGTCTGGTATCAGTTGGTACAACATATTCGGCAACTACAGGAAATTCATCAATGACTAAGTTGCTCCAAATATCAGCCAACACATTTCCCGCACTTTCAAAGTTCCGTTTTTCTAGCTCCAAGTCGGTAGTTCGATTACTTGAATCAAGATGTGACCCGAAATGATCATGATTTAATACTACACCAGTAAGTTCGCGACTAAGAGGTGCCATGCGTCGTTCAACTCTGTTAAATGCACTCCTTCCTGGGGCGTTTGTAGCTATAAAAATTACATCTAAATCAAATTTTTAAAATGTTTCAAAGCTGAAACTATAACCCGCTCGTATCGTGGATTTTCATCGGGACCACCATCGCATGTGAAAATAAAAACAGGTTTTACAAAACCATCTCTGGTTCTCAGTAACTTTTCAAAAGTCGGTAATTTAGAAAGCTTATGAATGTCGATGGCATGAGTCTCTGCATTGGAAGATGAATGTTTCCCACTACGAATTGCTACATATGTCGGCCCAGAGTAAGTCACAGCTTCAGGTGATCCTTCACCATCTTTTTTGATTAGAATTCCCGCATAGACAGATGGAATAAGTTTATGTTTCTCAGCAACTACAAAATCATGATCTGGCAATCGGACACGGTAATCAAGGTGCATTAATATTGGTGCTTGAGCGTTAGCTGCTGTAATGCCTAAAGGTACACGTGCCTTATCATCCATCGATAAAAACAAAACTTGGTCCGGACTCAAAATTGAAGCTACAGATTCAAGATTTCGTATAGTAGCGGTACAAAATTTGCCATCTCTATGCTTTGAGTGTAACGTAGAGTCTGGTTTACAAAGCTTGACAGGAACGGTTACGACATGTCTTTTACCTTCCTCTGTATTGACTCGCTTGGGAAGAAGTCTCAAATACAATCCTGACCGACTGATAATATAGCCTTGCTTAAATAGTTCAGCTTGCAAGTCGTCTCATGTTTTACAACACCTTATAACTTCAGTACGACGTCGATCATCAGCTGCACCACCAAAAAGAGCAATTGATTTTATTACTTCGAGTAAACCGGATTGATTTTCTTCGACTCTGGGCCGACCTACAGTATTTCGAAGTTTTAGAGCAGTTGCTACATCAGGATTATTTTCACACAGTTCTAAAATTTTTTGTTTTTTAGTATCACGGCTTTTTTTTGGCGTTCCGCTGCATCAATTTTTCTCTTTAATGAGGTTTTTTCTGCTTGAATAACTCTTCTTAAAGTTCTTATTTTTTTAGTAGCATCATCTGTCGCCATACCAGCATCGCGTGTAAGTACTAAGCTATTGAGCTCAGATTCAAGTACAATAATTTTATTCTTGGAAGCATTTTGACTAAGTGTTGGTTTAGCTACTATTTGAAGTGATTGGCATCCACTCGATTCTGTTATAACATCTTTAATTTCTTCTGAAATACTCTGTTTAGTGTTCTCCTGTAATTAAAAGTAAACATTTTTTGTAACACATGCACGATTTTCACGTTTTTTTTTACCTATTAAGCGGGCCTAAAGTGAGCTGCTCTAGTAGCGGGCAAATAAAACCTTATTCGCCCGCTAAACCGCCTAAGCGGGCAAATAAAATCTGAAAACGACCGCTAAATTATTTTCCAATATTTTCAAGAAAATTATTAACAATGTTGCAAAAACGCAAAAATCGTGCTGTTACGAAAAATATCGTATATTAAATATTGATACTATTCACTAAATGTTTCTAAAACTACCAACCACAGTACAATAAAAAAACTGCATAAAAATCAATCTGATAACAACCCCGAACCAACAGACACACACTTGTTACGGACTATTTTATAACAGTCTAGATGAAAAATGTCTAACTGTATTAGCTTAGTTATTTATATTATAAATTTTAAACTTACTTTATTGTCCTGTGGCTTTACGAGTGCCAATGCTTTTGACGAAGAAGGATTTTTTGAAAAAAAAACTCAAGAGTGTCCCTTTTTTTTTCGTCAATTTTACTTGTAACTCTTTAATTTTTGATTCCGTCTCATCTTCAATGTTATCACTGCTTTTTAAAGTTTTCCATAAGGTATTAACTTCATCTTGTATGATTTGTTTTTTTTTTTGTCAGCATAGGCTGCACTGTAGACATCAAAAAGTCTGCGGTAAAGACTACCTAGATCGATGTTTTTGTTCATTTCAAAATTATTTAATAAATTAAAAATATAAAAATAGTTTAACGGAGAAAACTATGACTGTCACTCAGCGAAAGTCAATTCTCAAGTGAACAATAGCAATGTATTGAAGTCACTGCGCCGGCGTGTGTGGTAGCATGTGTCGAAGGTCTCGCAAACAACCGACGCGCGGAATAGTAAGAAATGCGGAAAAGCGAGCGAGCACTCGCCGATGACTTAAACCTATTTAAACCCTTACCATTCAGAACTCTTGTGAATTTTAGTGTCTCACTTGCATTGCAATGCCGCTTTAGAAGTTAAATGTTGTTGCGGGAGAGATTATCTCATAGCGAGAGTGCTAAATTATTAATAAATATAGATCAAGTTCGTAAATTTTTAGAATTTTTTATTCACATATAAATTTCATGTTTTGGTATTTTAAATTTTAACATGTGACGTCACAAAGCTTTTGACCCCCCCTGCCCCTTGTCTCACTATGTCACATTACGGTGATACCCCCCCCCCCCCCCCCCCCCCCCCAATTAACGTGTGTCGTAATTTGTGGATGGCCCCTTTCATGTAATGTTTTTTTTTTTTTTTACATACATAGATGAGCGGAAAGCATAATATAAAGTATTGTCGAGTATAAAATGAAAGTAATATAACCTAATCTGAAGGTAATATAAAAAAAAGCATAGTGGCATTGCTCGAATGATTTTCATCTTCACCGCGTCAGCTAACGGCTTTTCCACCGCTGCACAGGCAGCTGACTCTTGTTTTCGTACTTCTAATTGTGTAAACAATCACCTATTAAAATTTCACGCGGCATACTGTAACTTTTTTTTATGTCCATTTTTTACAAGTTCAGGTGAGTAGCTAACGCATAATCCCTGCTCCGCGACGCAGCTGACCATTTTTTTTAAACTCTCTATGATGTCAACTATTCACAACAGTAGTTTCAGCCGGCTTACTATGACTTTATTTTTTTTACCACTTTCGCGGTCTCCTACGCCTACACCCACCGCTACTTGAGCAGCTGACGCACAGTGGGGCCAAATCCCAAAAAGCTGGCCAAAAGTCTAAAATGTTTCAAATTCAGGTAAAATTCAGTACTCGGGGGTTTTCGGGGTCGCTGATTACGATTTCGAAGTCAAAATTTGAATAAACAGAATGGCGGATCCAATATGATTGAAAATTTTTCGAAAAGGATGTTTAATTCAGGTAAAATTCACCTCCGCTCATTTAGCCCCCCCACTTTCGCATAAATAAATATAAAAAATGCAAAATAATGCGCTTGTTATGCACTTTCGATTGCCGCCAAAGAAAAATTTTGCACTCTTTCCGTTTAGCGGAAAAACACGATTTCCGGTGGGGGGGGGGGCTGACGGTACGGACGGACAGCCTCCCCACGGGTTAATTGTGGACCGAATCGAAAAAAATAAATACTCAAATTATGCATTAATTATGCACTCTTCAACCGCCCTAGTCTCGATTTTTGCATCTGCACCGATCTTCGGGAAAAAAATATTTCAGATTTCTACGATTTCTCTGCAATGGAAATCGCGTGTGAAGTTTTTGATTACGGACCGAATCGAAAAAAATAAATACTCAAATTATGCACTAATTATGCACTCTTCAACCGCCCTAGTCTCGATTTTTGCATCTGTACCGATCTTCGGGAAAAAAATATTTCAGATTTCCACCATTTCTCTGCAATGGAAATCGCGTGTGAAGTTTTTGATTACGGACCGAATCGAAAAAAATAAATACTCAAATTATGCACTAATTATGCACCCTTCAACCGCCCTAGTCTCGATTTTTGCATCTGCACCGATCTTCGGGAAAAAAATATTTCAGATTTCTACGATTTCTCTGCAATGGAAATCGCGTGTGAAGTTTTTGACTACGGACCGAATCGAAAAAAATTAATATTCAAATTATGCACTAATAATGCACTCTTCAACCGCCCTAGTCTCGATTTTTGCAGCTGCACCGATCTTACTTTTTCTTATTTTCGACTATTGAGGAAACCAGACCCCTCGCTGTATTACAATATGTAGTTTGTCAGTTGTAATGAAAAATAATCAGTTATTAATTCAATGATAAATTTTTACGCAATAATTTAATAATAAATTATTGACAGCTGATTATTTTTTATTATAACTGATAAACTCTATGAACAAAAAGGTTGACGCCCTAAAGAATGGAATATCAACTTCCACTGAATAAAGAAACATTAAAACAAAACTTCGAATTGATCGATTAATCGAGAGAAACAATCAATTCAAAACGTCGATTAATCGATCAATCGGGAAAACAATTAATTCAAATTTCGATTATTCAAATAATTGATTATTCGAAAAAACAATTTATTGATTACGTGGATTAATCGATTGATTGTACAGTAATGTTCATAAATGGGTGCCCAGTGGCTAACTTTTTTTTCCGGGAACGAGTCTCCTTTCTGGTATTTTTTATGTGCCTATGGCTAACGGAGCAGTCGACAGGAGAGCTTGGGAAACCACGACGAAACCTCCCGCCGCTGTCATTTCGCATTCGCATAACCTCTAAGTTCGCGAGAGCACAAATAATTTAGATACCTGAAGTTAGCATGTCACTTTTGGAATTCGTGAACTTCAACTGTTGCTTAATTTGCCGTTAATTAATCGTAAAATAGTCGTGGAAACGATTTTTTTGTCGCTCTTGATATTTTTTTTTTAATTGGAGGGCTGCTAACTTAATCTAAAATTGGCAGACCACACCTGGTAAAATCAATAAAAATAATCATACAGACCTCTAGTATAGATCAGAATTTGCCGTTTTTTAGTCGCAAGCTAGCCGTGAAAACAGAATTAATTTTTTTTCAAATTTAGCTATTTTTTCAACACTATGGGTCAAATGAAGTAATTTATTACACATATATATAACAATAAGATGGTCCCAACCGACCTGGAAATTCTCCAGAATTTGTCGAACGTCGTCTACTATTTAGTCGTGATTACGGAAAAAATCGCGGAAATAGTCGCGCCGGTGCACGGAGGAAAAACCATTTTCCCTGCGCACTGGCTGGCCCGCTGACTTGAAAAGGCTGTTGCTGGAGGGCCGATGGTCCTAACCGACCTGGAACTTCTCCAGAATTTGTCGAACGTCGTCTACTATTTAGTCGTGATTGCGGAAAAAATCGCGGAAATAGTCGCGCCGGTGCACGGAGGAAAAACCATTTTGCCCTGTGCACTGACTGGCCTGCTGACTTGAAAAGGCTATTGCTTCTGTCATAGTTCTTGAAATAATCTTATCCAGAATACTGAAATTTCAAAGAATACGAAAACTTCAACTAATTCTATAACACTGAATATTAATGTCAAATCGCACGGTACCGAAGAACGGCACAATTTGTCATACGGAAACGTCTGGTAAAGTCTCAAGTATCTAGCGTACGGATCTTTGTTTTGATCGCAACATTAGTTAGTTGCACTGTCGAGCAGTCGCACTCCTGAATTCTGACACAAAGGTACGTGTTGTGTTAAAATTTGTCTTCTCTATAATAGATTCGTTAGAGAACGAAAGTATTAATTCGTTTGCTATGTGAGTGTTTCGATCGTAATAATATTGACAATGACTCAATCAAGGGGACGTGGTAAGCCGCGTACTGTTGATCTAGAGAACTTGAAAAAAGTTATACTAGAGAACAAGGAGAATATTGTGATTGATAATACTAAAATCATTTCGGCAAAAAATGATATATGGGAACGATTATCGACAGAGCTCGGAGTAAAGGCCACCAGTCTACATTCTTATACCATCAATAATAGGTATAATTTAAAAGACATGTTACTAGGATCACAGGTTCTGGATACATCAAAAACGAGTACACCAAATACAAGTGTCTTATCGAATGAAATAAGCATGCAATCATGCGTTAATAGCATAGGAAACACAAAGAGCTTCAACTTTGCAATTCCAAAAAGCGAGTTCAATGACTTGATAACTGAAGTAGTTCGCACTTCAAGAACTAAAAAGGGTCATAAATCGGAACGCACACGTACAATATTGCGACAAAATGTGTGGACCGAAAAGGTGTCAGCAGCTCTATGGAACTCTTTAAAATTGAAACATGCATTTCATTTTAAAAACCATCATATAAGAAGAACAGGGACGAGTGGAAAAATGAATGGTAAGATTCTATTTCATATTTTGTATGTAACCTAGTCGAATCGTAATAAAAAAATTAACAAGTACCCAGACGAAATCCTTCTGTCAAGCTCGAAGAATGAACAAAAGTCACCCAGCGATCAGCTGACACTGATCACCAAGGGTAAGATAGAAGACTAAACCATTTTCAATTTGGATATTTTTTTGTCATAATATGCACAATGAAAGACAGGATCATAATTTGTGTCAAAGTTCTGATTTTTTACCAAGTGGTTAATTTTCTGCAAATTGAAAAAAATGATAAGTAGCCGGTCCTGAGGTTTTCATGCCTAATCTATTTATCGACGCGAAATTTGATTTTGAAAGAATTTAATAGCAGGAAGGAAATAATTTTATTAACAGAAAAATTCTTCCAATGAAATGAAAAATTTCTTTCAAATAACAAATTATAATGTGGTTCACATCTGTAAATATGCAATGTATTTTGCAATTTTTTTTGTTTTACTTTTTCTTTATCGCATAATTCCATGCCTACGATCTGACAAGACTTGAAAAATTCACAGGACTAGCAGTAGTTTTTTGGATTTGGTTTTTAAATATCGAAGTGGTAAGTCTTAAAGGAAGCTTTTTTTTTGCTTTCGCACTCAATAAAATATTTAAGCAGATTTCAGATAGTTCACTATAGACGAAGAAAATCATATACCATTTGTTATTGCGAATATGGGTGGGGGTCAAAAAACCGAAAGACCAAAATGTATAACGACCAAAATTCCGAAAATCGGATACCCGAATACCAATTACTGCCGAACAGTCATCAATTTTTTGAATTTTTTGCCTTTTCTGAATTTTGACTCATCCGAAAATGGTTGACTTTCTGTTTCGAATATCTATAGTATTCTAGTCATTCGGGTTTTTGGCTGATCGACGTTCGCCTATTTTGAATTGTACTTATCTGATTGGTCTACCTTCGACATTTTCTTATTTTGAATTTTTCGTTTCGGCTTTATGGAGCTTTTGTATAAGGCTTAGTCGGATTCTTAGTTATCGGAACTTTGAAATTTCGGAATTTCGGTCATTGTTA
This sequence comes from Rhogogaster chlorosoma, assembly GCA_944452935.1. Lineage (NCBI taxonomy): Eukaryota > Metazoa > Arthropoda > Insecta > Hymenoptera > Tenthredinidae > Rhogogaster > Rhogogaster chlorosoma. The sequence continues at coordinate 13,540,903 of OX101800.1, read as the reverse complement.
ATGTTAATATTAAGAGCTCAAATTTTAACAGGTCGATTTTTATACCTAAATGAAACTTTTCAACCTATTTGAAAAAAAAAAGAATTTTTTTTAATCACCCTAATATATAATCATACCATTTGTTTTACATCTGACGTTCTATTAAATTCAAACTATAAATTCAATGGGAATTTCGACCAATCGCCGACTTTTACCCCTCCCGATTTCAAAATGAATTTTTTGTTTATATTTATATATAAGATTGACTCAAGACAATACTTATTTATTTTGGAATTTTTCAACGCTATATTTGCGAGCTATAAGTTACATTTTGCGAACAATTGAGGCATGATATTAATATGTTTTTTCGATGAATACGAACGTTCTTGATTCCAGTCAGTTCAGGTTATTTCACATGTAGGTCTTTCAGATCACTGGAATAGTCCATATTAATTATTTTCCTTTTCACCTAGCTGCAACCTATAAATCATGTATTGCAATTGACAACTAGTAATTCGCTTGAACAGCAATGTGCCATATAATATACTAGCTCACTCGCGTGCTTCGCGCGCGTCTGCCTTCAACTTTTCAGATTCCGATTCTGCATTTTCGATTATAAAAGTGTAGGAAGGATTTTTTTATCACGAAACCAAATTTTATAGTGAAGATACGTGAATTCTTTAATGGGGCCGTAAAAAGTCGACGTTTTCAAAGATGCATTTAACTCAATAATATTCGACCGACAATGTTGACATCTTGACGAATAATTGGTAAATTTGACACATCATTAATAGAGATTTGCCTCTAACGACGCAGACATTGATTTGCATTACTTCTCTCCCTACGTGCGAGTAGAAGCTCCTCTTCTTCAACAGTCCGAATTATCTTACGACGTGGCATTATGAAAACAAATCTGAACTAACGTATAACTGATTTATAATTGTAGGTACCTATAGTTTCATCATTAGGTACTCGTAGGATTCGTATAGGTACTCGTAGGATTCGTATAGGTACTCGTAGGATTCAGATTGAATGACAGTAGCCGTTTTCCAATTCGACAAATGTGGTAAAGGTGTACCCTTGTACTCTTGCCCTCGAGCTGCCGTGACCAATTAAAATATTATTTATGATGCTATAACCAATGGTAATGGTAAGGGTAAGGGCATAGGGTACACATTTAACAACATTTGACGAATTGGAATTCAGCAAGTAACAGAGGCCTTCATAACAGTTTTGGGTTACTTACCTGTTATGTTGAAATTTCGACCTGCTTGGATGTCACCGACAATGATGCGCTTGCTGTCGTCAGAACCACTCAGGGCTGATCATGCAAAATGCAGTGCGTTGAAATCGAGAATGAATCTTTTCTGCTTTAGCTGCTTTTATTCAGCTGCTTTGCATTGACAACACGCTGATTTGACAGTTTTGACACGACGATTTTTTTCAAACAAAAACCCCGCGCTGCTCCTTGCCTGCGCATTGCGCAGCGCGCATTTCGCGGTGACAGAAGTTTCGTTACAATCTCTTTTTTACTGAAGGGACATCACTGGGACGATGTAGAACTTTATTTGAAATTGTAACAACGTTTTCAACCTGGAGTTATGCATTTTGATGTTACCTATCACTCTAAGAATGTTACTTTTTTGAACCGTCCAAGTGCGGATCCTATAGTCCTGGTTTTTCATTTCTCCTAGATTTACCAAATGGAATAAGTACTATGTTTCACTCGTGAATAATGAAATTCATTTCCGCTCATTGGTCATTGCAATTGTGGGGCAAAAATCGAAATTAAGATTGATAACTTGACGGATGACTTGAATACTACACTGAAGTGTGTGATATCTGAAGAAGGAAGTGCAAAGGAATGTGGCAAACGTCAACTAAGGGGTTTGAAAAGAAAACATGTTGGTGTCGATATAGAAAATAAATCTGTAGATGTGTACATAGCTCAGGAGAGACGAAAATTGCAAGCCCAAGGGGATCCTGAACCACCGATATTATATGCAGAACAAGTCTTGCGAACGCTAAAATCTGAAGTCAAGGCGTCTAAGTATCTACACCCTAATCCTATCGAGGCCCTTAAATTAATGAAAAGAATGGCTATCGGTAAAAATGTCATTCATGGAATAGGAGATGATTTCTTTTTTGTCCACCTTCACTCGAATGTGCAAATCAACCTATGGAACATGTATTCTGACAAAGTACCCATGATAATAGATGCTACTTCTGGAATAGCAAAAAAGTGTCTACTGATGCCGAATGAAAAATCACACTCGTTATTTTTGCACCTCGCTGTTATAAACTGTGACAAAGGTCAGTTTGTGATTTCTGAGGCTATAACCGAAAGACAAGATACTGTCACCATAGAATACTGGTTAAAGAGGTTTATTCAAGACGGTGCTAATTACCCAAAGCAAGTGGTGAGATATACAAATTATTTTTTATTCTTCGACGGTTCTATAATCTTAAGACGCGATTATGATATATACATCCAAAGATTTCTTCATCTTCCTGCATAGGAAAGTTATTTTATGTCACTGCGTACAGAAAACCACGATTCTTTTTGATGCAGCAATATAAAATTTTGTCGCATACTAAGTCAAAAAAGTATTATCGTCCTAGTAAGGAAATGTAATATTCTCGTCTCCATAGTCACAGGTAACTTTTTTTTATTCCATTTTCGATTGTTCGAGTTCGATGAACGTGCTACCTCAAGGACAATGACTCGGACATTAACGAAATTCAACAAAAGATTATCTTGTCACTATTGAGATTTAACAGATTGACTTTCTTAGGGGGTTTGACCAATGTATGATATTTTTTGTATAACAAAAAAACAAGAAATTTATAAAAAAATTGACCTGTACTACCTCACCGGTGCGAGTTACAGTTACGTCGCATTAGGCACTTTTGTAGAGCACTTAATCACGAGTAATTTGCCACTATGGGCGATATGATAGCACAAAATGCAGCTGACAAGGGGACCCTCAAGGTTGTCACTCACCGATTTTCATGAATTTTAGGTATGTTGTACAGGGACCTACCCTGAGTACCTGAGTACCGGGATTTGTCCCAATGCCTCCTAGTTTCCGAGAAATTTTTTCGAAAATTCAACTCTTACGGATATATACCCTTAAGTATGTCACACGTTCAAGTCACCGATCATAGCACACTAGGCAAGGTTCCCAGCTACCACCCTGGCGGTCTGGGTTCAAGTCCCACCTCGGCTACACTTTTTTTTTTTTAATCTCACGAAATATTAATAAATAAGATGGGATATTGCAAAATCGTTTAATTATTTTTATTTTCACGATAACGCTTCTCAAAACTCCGTGCGCCTACAAGGCCGTAGGTTTTATAAAATGTTCGTGGTGTTCTGCGGTTTTGTGTTTTGGCTGCTTTTACGATAAATACCACCCAACATTCTGTTCCAGCGTAACAAGTGATGCTAGCGATAGCGAGTAAGAGAGACGGAGCCATTTATGTATGATCAAAAATAAGCTGCAGTTTCTCATGAAGGATGTTATAATATTTTCTCCTGTAATAATTTTTGCCTACGTGAAAATAAAAATAATTAAACAATAAAAAAAAAAAAAAGTGTAGCCGAGGTGGGACTCGAACCCGGACCGCCAGGGTGGTAGCCGGGAACCTTGCCTAGTGTGCTATGATCGCTGACTGGAACGTCTGATAAACTTAAGGGTTTATATTCGTAAGAGTTGAATTTTCGAAAAAATTTCTCGGAAACTAGGAGGCATTGGGACAAATCCCGGTACTCAGGTACTCAGGGTAGGTCTCTGTACAACATACCTAAAATTCATCAAAATCGGTGAGTGACAACCTTGAGGGTCCCCTTGTGAGTTGTAGGGATTTGAAAAAAAAAGATCTGACTTTACATGTTATTTAAATGGGAAATCTTCAACCGCTTTGAGAGAGTTCTAAACATTGATTTTAAGGGCTCATATTTTAAGGGAAATTCTTTTTTTGCATTACCAACAAAATTTCAGTACGGGACCGAAAAAAAAAAAATAGTCGTCAAAATAGAAGCACCCTAATATATATGTAGCGAACTTGTAACGGTAACAAAAAAAATTATATTTCTGGTATGCTACAGTTATGCGACGAATATTCTCATTTACATTTTATAACTTTTCCCTCGTGAGAATCGACAATTATTACCTACCAGTTCGCTTAGAAAAACGCTATCAGATTTTTCGACCTAACTGGGATTTGAACCCAAGTCCGCTCGCATTCGCTGTATTACTAGTCGCACGCTCTACCAACTACGCCAAACTACCCTATAGGTATTGGTCCAATATTTTCCGATTTGTCGAAGCTCATGATTAAGGTGTCGAATTAAATTAAAATAAAAGGTGTTAGAAAATTAAAAGTTTTTTTAAAAGATTCATAGCTGTATACATATTGGCGGATGATTTTATCTAATTGGATTCAGGTTACAATTTTCTATAGTTGAAGATATTATTATTTTTATATAACCTTGATGTGTATAATCACCAACTATTTAACCAAATACTTTTGATATTTTTTCCCCTAATTATTCATTTTTATTGTATTTCTTTTCCTTTTTAATTCTTGTCTTGTGTAATATGTCAATTTTACAGAAATCCAAAATGATGCGACTAATTTTTTTTGATATCAGAAAAATTTCCTTATTTATAGCATAGTAAAATGTCTTATCTAGTATAGAAATGTTTGAAAAAGAATGTGTTATTGTTATAAATTTGAGAAAGCAAAAAATTAATTATCATGCAAACGAGAGCTGGTATTAGTATTACTGAATTCTGCACGTATAATACACGAATATTTTTGAAATTATTCCGTTATTTGTATTGGTCCATCCATACGTCGTATGCAGGTATAATTTGAAATCAAACAAACTTACCTGTAAGTGATGTTCGATTGTAATTATATGAGAGTCTCGTTCGAGATGATTACATGGTAGTACCGCTACTTCGACTAGTTTTAACCACATTTTTAGAGAAACATTTTGAAAGATATCGGCCCTCGCGGCCACTCTTCATACAGTTTAAAGCCTCTTTCGTTATTATGGAATTAAGCTATGTACATCGTAATGATCTATTTGGGTGGGAGGGCTTTTTAGGAATAAAAGAGGTGGGAGGGATGTAATCATCTCGAACGAGACTCTCATATAATTACAATCGAACATCACTTACAGGTAAGTTTGTTTGATTTCAAATTATATTACGAGTCTCGTTCTTCGAGATTACATGGTAGATGTTCAGAGTGTCATTATTATTATTATTATTATCTTCTTTCTTAAGAAACTATCTTTGGTCTTACAATGAGCTTAATTGCATAATGTTTTTCTCCATATTTTATTATGACTCGTACCTTCTTAAGTAAACAGTGTTTCCACAAAGGACTCTTTCCCCTGTTCTATTGGTCGTCTGTAAAATTTCGCGAACACCTGCGAATTAGCCGACCATCCTGCTGTACTTTTTATTATATTCACGTCCAGGCCTTTTAGTTCCGCCGCTGACGTGGCTGCATGTCTCGTACTGTGGGCAGTATATTTTGAGTCTATACCTGCTTCAGTCAGGCAGCTCTTTATCCACCTACTTATTGACTGAGAGGTAGCTCTATGGTGCGGTTTTTTGAAGGTAATAAATAAATATTCTTCGTCACCTCTTATAGCTCTCGTCCTTTCCAAGTACTTCCTTAGTACTGTTGCGACGCAAGCACTGCTGCGTTCCTTGAAAAACGGTAGAGTAAAGGACGGTTGAGGTGCCCCAGCTCGTGATGTTTTTATAATATCTGTTATTCTAATAGTCGCGTTCTTTTTTGTTATTACTATCTCGCTTATTTTGATCAGTGAAAGAGTCTGGACCCTGCGTGCTGTGGCCAGGGCCAATAAGGACACTAACTTTAGGGTGAGCATTTTTAGGTCTAGGGAGTCCAAGGGTTCCAGAGCCTCCGCCCAGTCCAGAACTGTTTCTGTGTTCCAAATGGTGTTGTATTTTGGTTCAGTTGGTCTGTTTTTAAATACCCCTTTGAAGAAGCGGCTGATCGAAGTATCGCTGCCCAAATCAACTGTGCTAATCAGGTTTATTGCTGATCTTTCGGAATTTAGTGTCCCATAAGAAGCTCCCTGGTTAAACCGGAAGGTTAAATATTTTAACACTAAATAGACATTCGGTTGTAGGGGGTCGTTATTGCCACTCTGGCAGTAGCCCCACCAGTTCTTGAGCGCCGAATTGTACTGTTTGATCGTAGAATTCGACAGCGATGAGATCAAGATTTCCACTGCTTCGTCAGGGACTATCTTCATTTGGTATGAGCGTCGGAGAGCTTCCCTGCAACCAGGGTAAGATGATCCGCCAACGGATGTTTCATTGACCTGCATGGAGATAACAATAAGCTGGGTGAAGGAGAGAAGATCAACGGGTCTTCTGTTAACATTGATTTGAATACAGGGAACCAAGGCTGTGTCGGCCAGTGAGGAACCACCACTATTCCCTGAGCTTTATTCACTTTAATCTTGTGGAGCACTTTCGCGATCACTGCAAAGGGTGGAAAAGCATAGAAAAAATAGTTATTCCAGTCTACTGTAAACGCGTCTATGTATCTAGCTTCTGGGTCTCGCTTCCAGGAGCGAAAGAGCTTTGTTTTGGTATTGTTTCTTGCTGCAAACAAGTCAATATCTGGTCGACCCCATTTTTCTACGATGCGATAAAAGAAACGGTCTCCTAGTTCCCATTCCGTGTCTACATTGACCCTTCTAGACTCTCTATCTGCATTCTTGTTTTCCCGCGAGGGAATGTAGGAAGCGAAAATCCAAATTCTCCTTCTCTCGCACCACGTCCAGATATCTCTGGCTCTTCTGTTGAGCTCTACGAATTGGACTCCCCCCATACGGTTGATGTACGAAATTGCTGTGGTATTGTCAATCCTAAGTAAGATTTCGCAACTTTCGTGCTCCTTGGCGAAACATTGCAGTGCTAAAAAGGCTGCTAAAATCTCCAAATGATTGATGTGTAGTCTTCTCTCAGATTCCGACCAGAATCCTTGCGCGTTTTCTCCGTTACAATGTGCGCCCCAGCCCGTAAGTGACGCATCCGAGAAAATTTCTAGTTTATAATTGAATGATCTAATCGAATTCTTAGCTACCGCGATACTGTTTAGCCACCAATCTAGCTCCTTCTTCACACACGGCTGAACTATCATTCTCCTATCGAAATTCTGCTCATTTATTATTAAGGCCTTTAACTTCTCTCTCTCCAACACTTTTGTGTATAACATCCCATATGGGACCCCTGGACATGCTGCGACCAGTACTCCAATCAAGCCAGCCATTTCCCTAATCGAGCAGGATCTTTTGCCTAAGAATTCCCTAATCATCTCCCTCAATTTTAGTTTCTTCTCCTCCGGTAAGGATACTGTCATGTCCCTTGAATCTATGATGAAACCTAAGTATTTACATCTGTATTCTGGGTCTTGCGTGCTCTTTGCTTCGTTTATGATAAAACCTAGTTTCTTGAGAATTTCTTTTGTACAAGTTACATTCTTCCTACATTCCGCTAGCGACCTACCAATACAAAGAAAATCATCTAAATACGCTGTTGATAACCATCCTCTTTCTCTTAGAAAATTCAGTACTGGCTTAAGTAATTTTGTAAACACATAAGGACTTGTACATAGTCCAAAGGGCATGCATTGAAATTCATAGATCTGGCCTTTGAATTTAAATCTTAAATATTTTCGACTGTTTTGACCGATTTTTACCAGAAAATAGGCATCTTTTAAGTCCAGGTTACACAGGGAGTAATCTAGGTAAAACAATTTTAACGCTATTCTTAAATCTTCGATTTTAAAATGCTTAGTTGTTATAAACTGATTTAGACATTTTAAATTCAGTATGAATCTCTTAGATCCGTCCGGTTTTGGAACGAGGAAGAAAGGTGACAAGAATTGGTCTTCTACCGCCTCACATTTAATTACCGCCCCCAATGCTAATAATTTTTCTATTTCTCTAGCTAAGGAATATTCATCTTCCAATGAAAAATATATTTCTTTGTTAAAGCTCAGGGATTGAGGTGGTTCCGTTTGGAAAGGAATCTCGTATCCTTTCACACAATTGAGGACAAAGTCATCACAGGTGATCTCTTTCCATTCTGGCAGGAAACGACTTAATCGTCCTGCTATTATTCTTGCCTTATTTTTTACTTCTTCTTGTCTGTCTGCGTCGACCGCTGGTTCTTGCTCAGTGCCTTGGGGGTGTTGCTGTACGTGTTCCTGTTGCTGTACTGCGGCATCTGGGGGAATCTCTGCGAATACTGTTTTGGGCCTTGATACGAGCTCCCCTGTCTCGTATTCTGGCCCCTCCAATTTAAAGTGCGTGCTGGGTGTGCTCTAGTCACCTTCTTGCTAACCGAAGAGGATGAAGGGAGAGGCGTGCTTTTAATCTCTTTGCCGATTTTCTCCATCGTCTTTGCAGTCTTGATCTTATCTGATAGCTTCTCTTCGAACAATAACGCACCTGGCTTAGTTGTTTGCATCAGGTCTTTCATTGGTTTCGTTAAGATAGGCGAGATAAAGGCTCTTCTCGCTGACGATACCTGGAAATGGAGTTGAGCTAGGAGTTGACCTGCATCTGCCAGCTTTTCTAGCAGTTCTAAACGATCTAGCGGCTCCTCTTCATCCTTTAGTATCATGGTGATGCCCTGTCCCAAGGCTGACAGGGCTGAACCCGCTAGGTTTTGTTCTAAAACGAAAAGCTGGTCTCTCTTAGCCCCTGTTTCGTTGAGCGAAGACACAATCTCTTCGTTCAGCACTGGTGCTTCTAAGGAGATGTTTCCCTTACGTGGATATTTATCCACTACCTTTTCTTTCATCTCTTTTGGTAGCCCATCCGTTAGCCATGATGACCACCTTGAGACCAAACTTTCGTGCAGGTCCACCTGCTCCTTTGACTTGGCTCCTGGGTCGCTCCCTAGGAGCAGTTCGACATCTTCGTCTAATTTTTTAGACTCGACTGTCTCTTCGCCTCCTTCTGTCTGTTTCACTTCTTCAATGTCCTGCTGCACCAGGTCATTGAGTAGTGTTTCTGTGTTAACCCTTGCAGGCTCTGTCGCTTTTTCCTGCTGAATCTCTTGGTTTCCCGGAGGGTTGTTTTCTGTATGAGCTTTCACTTGATCTTCGTCTGCAAGAGGAAAAAATTCTTTATAAAAGGAATTTTTTCCCGATAATGCCAGACGAAAAATCTACAGCACTGGTTGTTATTGCCTTCTACGTGCAAATTTCACCAGCCTGAAACGCCCGTCAGGTCTCATCCTTCTGTAGCCCCTGCCGTCGTTTAGCTCAGACTTAGCCTGAACTGTTCATTATGAAAGACTAAGATCTTTACCTTTGTTATTTGTCTTGAGTATCGTGTCCGCCAGACGCTGCACCATCTTTTCTAACCTCTTTATCCGCTTGTCGTTTTCCTTCTCTTCTTCCCGGTTTCTACTACGCTTTCTGCTTTTTCCCATTGTAGTACTCAAGGAAAAAAGAAATTTTTCAACTTGATACTCTGCTTTCTTCAACTTTTCTTGCTTTGCAACTTATTTTTTGCGTTTTTTCTTTTTACAACATGTGGCTTTGTCTTTTGTCTTTTTACAACATGTGGCTATTCTTCATAACTGAAACGTATATTATTCATTGATTGGAGAATTTATTCGACTAAAAAACGTATATCATATACGTATTTTCTATGTTTGTCGATAAACGTAAGTCATAAACGTGTAATATTAGTATGATCATATATGTATACCAAAAATACACTCAGTATACGTATATGATGCGCAGAATATACGGACAGGTGCTTATTGGGTAACGATGCTCCTTGCTATCTCATTAAGTGAGACCGAGGGGGTGCTATTGGATACGCAGGAAGAAACATTCGCCCAAAAATGCAAAGAGAACTTGAAACATATAATTACTGGAGTGCTTGTGAAATACGAAAAGTTATGCGATCAACTAGAAGAAGAAGAGAAAAGTAATGCAGCTGAAATTTCGGATGAAGATAAACAAGTTGATAAACGAAATACGAATGCACAAACAATAAAGCAGATTAAAGGAAAAAACAAGTCGACTGCTTGGGAAGCCTGGGCGGAAGAGATCCAGTCCTTCGTTGAAAACCAAATTAAAAATCAAATTGGAGATCGAGATAATGCTCACTGCGATGCAAATATAGCTGCGAAATTAATTTCGGAAATTAGACTACTTCCAATGTGGACCAATATTTTCAATACCAAATTCGATGAGTACAATGTTGATCCTAGTACGAGTGCTTCTGTTGAATGCGAAATTCGCAAGATTAAACACAACGTTTTGGAAAAAAAAGGTAAATACACCAGGGTAGACGTTACAGTCGAAAAAATAATAAAATATTACGATGGCAAATTGAGATTTCTACCAGTAAAAAGTTTAAATACGGAGGCTCGGATCCAACTGAACGATAACCATTCCAGCCCGCCTGAAAAGAGCACAAAAACTGTAACACACAGGGAAAACGCTTATTCTATAAACAACAGTGAAAGTGAAATATCAGATCATGGTATAGAATCAGATTCATTGACCGATAGTCATTCCAGAATTTTTGAAGAGACCGTTAACTCCACTGACACGAACCAAAATGAGTCTCTATTACAGGATATAACTAATATTCTCGAGGAATGCCCAGCTTGTCGAAGAGGTGATGAGCCTGAAGGAGCACACACCTGTAGAATTTGCAGGAAAAAAGTACATGCATTACCAGGCTGCTCTGTATCATCGGAAGTGGAGGGTTATGGATCACGCCGTATATGTTTTGAATGTACGGAATCCGAAAACTTGAAAAATAAGATGGCCATAACGGAGGTTGAAAATCATAATGGATTGGCGTTGAAGGACTTGAAAGCTGATGCTAAAAAACGAAGTAAGAATTTGTATTTGAGATTCGGAATTGAGAGAATAAAAAATGTTTTTGCGTTTGAGACAAACACAAGTCGCATACCTATACTGAAAAACGGGAGCGCCCTACACATGAAAATGATTGAAATCGGGGGATCTAGATATTCTTTTAAATTTACGTGCGCTTTTGACAGCTTTTTTCAAATTTTATTTGTAGGAGCAATTGATAATGCGGAATTTAAAGAATTCGTAATGAAAGAAGCCGAAAATGGTAATCAATTTTTCAAAATGGTCAGTCACACATTAACGAAAGGCATAACGGCCTATACGTACAAATTGAGAGCTGAATTATTACTGGAATTTAAAGGTATAGCTATTATACCAAATTCTACGCGAACAGTAACGTGTCAATGTGGGATAAATGAACTTCTACCCGTCTTGTTGACAAATTGTCCAAGTATTCATCGAAAAATAGTATGCAACAAAGGATGTGTGGAGAAAACGGAAGCTGAATGCAGTGTGTTATGCGAAACAAAAAACTTGAAAAGTAATAAGAACTTTTTCAAAATCGTCTTAGCAAATTATTCGAAACGGACAATTTGCCCAGAATGCAAAGAACAAGCGCAAGCTGAAGTGATACCAAGTAAGATCTATAAATCGATATAAATTTATACAATGCGTTATGTTAGAGTTGATGAAAAAACGCGTTGATTATATGGTTTTCAACAAAGAAATGCCAAGAATCTACCAAACTTTCAAATGTTGACTTTAAGATAAGTTCTAATAACTAATTGATTATTCACTATGATATTTATTCTAGGTGACATGATTTGTGTGGAAACATATTCAATTGATGATGTTTGGTTAGCCCCAAACGAGCTACCAAAAATTGTTAACATTAATAAGGAAACTTACAAACTCCTCGGTGCTGTCAAATATATTGGCGAAGAAATTCAAAGGGAAGGAGATATCGGGCACTACACTTCAATCGTGTTCCGTGATAAGTGGATGGAATTCAACGACTTTGAAACCAAATCCGCACCACTTAATGGCAAAGAAAAGTTTGTGCCAAAATTAATTATATATGTAAGAACCGTTCCGAAATAATGAATCGTACGAACAATTAGAATATTGAGTTTATTCAATAAATTCCCACTCTTTTACTGTACTCACGACTAAACAGTAGACGACGTTCGACAAATTCTGGAGAAGTTCCAAGTCGGTTAGGACCATCGGCCCTCCAGCAACAGCCTTTTCAAGTCAGCGGGCCAGCCAGTGCGCAGGGAAAATGGTTTTTCCTCCGTGCACCGGCGCGACTATTTCCGCGATTTTTTCCGCAATCACGACTAAATAGTAGGCGACGTTCGACAAATTCTGGAGAAGTTCCAGGGCGGCGATTCTGGATCTTTTCATGTTTATAGCGACCGTGCTATAATGCAGATAGCGACCGTCTATAGCGACTGCTAGCGAGCGCCGACGCAACGTCTTGCATAAAATCTGAGGGCTGCTAGATGACCACGGAGTAGTAAGAAGGAGACAACACTCAGCTCAAAAAGTTGGCCCAGTTTTTGGGGCAATGTAGAGGAACTGTGAATAATGCGCTTTGAGCGCCTCTTACGGAAAAAAGAGAAATTTGCGCTATAAAATATAAAAATAAAAAGAAGGGTGTATATGGATATACTCCGTTAAATCGTAAAATACGCACTTGGAGTGAGTGAAAACCAGGAAAATCGAGTAATTGCCTTTCGGAAACCGAATGGACTCAAAATTCATCAAACATGAATATTGAGGTACAAGGGAAGATGTAAGTATAGAGGGATACTGTGGGGAGACACGTCTGGCGTGTATGAAGTTCCAATGGCGTATCAAAACAAACCACTCCACATTAACCGATATCACGTAGTAACCGATATTAAATCCGAACAAAAGGGCGGGAAACAGCATTGTAACCACGATTGTAACATAGCGAAAAGGGGAGGAGGAGCGCTGTACGGGTTTACACCGCAAGAGGCGCTCAAAGCGCATTATTCACAGTTCCTCTACATTGCCCCAAAAACTGGGCCAACTTTTGAGCCGAATGCTGCTCGAGTGTTGTCTCCTTCTTACTACTCCGTGTAGATGACGAATGGAATAATGATAAACGCGGGGCCTGTTCATGAGGTTAGTGCTTGTAGCCAATGAACAGCCTGCATTCGTGGTTTCATCTCGATGCCAATTTTGGCGGGAGATGTGCCGGAAGGCGGGAACCCTTATGCCGCATATTACAAGCGTCAAGAGCGGCGCCTACTTAGATAGTTACAATTCCGCCCGGGCGCTATAACTGTATTACGTTTGTTTTAGGCGCTATATCTACGATCGGCTATTCACGCTTTCGGAGGGTGGCGTTAAAACGGGTAGCGCCTATGCCGATCGCTATGAACCGGTCGCTATCTATATACCCTGTGTTTATGTGACATAAAAGTGGCAATTTTCAACCTTTCACATCAATATTATCATTATGCGATTAAATTTGAAATATAACTTTGACATGTAGTGCGAAAACGTTGTTATCTAACGTTTAATTCATTTTCGTAATTTAGTACGATTTTGAAATCATCAACTATCGTGGTAAATGTGAAATTCATTCAGCAGAGGTTATACGAGAATATCGGTACCGCCAAAGGTTACTGCTTATGTGGATGCTTTATGGATCATGATTGTGGTGGTTGAACGCTACAAAATAGATCATTAAATTCACGGTAAGCCTGAGTCTGTAATTCTATACTATTGTTTATGAGATGAATATCATATTTATAATTAAAAATACATATATTTTGTACCCGATGATTCTGAGTCATTATTTAATCAGACCGCATACTGCGATGTTTAATTTCAAATCACTCATGGTGTTACACAGATACCGTTCATTGGATGAATTAAGTTTTGAGATACAATAATCACAAGAAGTAAATTAACTTATAGATAGCTGCTGATGAATGGACTGTTGGATCAAGCTGAAGGTACATGATGAATTAGACGAAGCTGACAGCTTCACTACACCGGGGATTCAATGAGATAAACTTCATAGCGTGACGATGGATTATGCAATATGTATACATACTTATATATGCTCAACGACTGCTAATCACATCGATGACAAAATAGATGTTATCGGATGTCTTTCAAACGTAAGCACAACTAACACAAATTTGTGCTATTGTAGCTTAGATAATGGAAATTATGGTAGTAATGGAAATGTTTAGTATATAAAATCAAAGATACTGTAATAAATTATGATTTCTGATTGTGAGCCAATTAAATATTGTATGTTTTGTAGGTGCTGTGTGTGTGAAGAATTCGGTGGTCCTTTTTTTGGTCAAGTTTCTGTTTTATAGCTCCCATGGGCTGAAAAGTCTCCGGAAAATAAAAGTAACCGAATTTTCAGCCTCGTAGCTCAACTCTGAGTGTCAAAAGTAATCGCACGTTTTTCAAATGGTGAAATTCGACAGCTTTACCGAAGTACTTATAATTGAGCTAGGAGGCTCTAACTTCGGGTACTTTTTTTCAAACGCTTTTAGAGACACTTTAGCACATGTGATCAATATAAATAGAATTTGAGCAAATTAGGGATTACCCTAGTGAAAGATCAACATATTATTGAGTATTATTATCGAAGACACCCGAAGCAGAGTTATAGGCAACATCAAGTGGTGACATCAGCTTCACGCAAACTTTGAGTGTCAATCTACGATGAATAAAATAATTTACTTCAATAGGTTTCTTGGAATCAAAATAGTATAGATTTTTTTTATAATGCGTATATTGATAATTCGGTGATTAATGACATGGTGGCCACTCTGGGTCAGGCGAATCAGGGAAATCAAGGAAAAGTCAGGGCATTTGAAAATGGTCATGTAAATGTATGATTTGATAGAAAATGATACAACAGTTATGTAAAATTTATAGTTGCCTTGATGGATTTGTATGGAAAATATAGTTTAATACTTTATCAAATTGATTGTGTTGGTGAAGGTACACACGGAAGTACACACTAAATAAATCGAAAAAATTATATATCGTATACGAATACTGCTGCAATACAATCATTTCAATGTTATGATAATGTCAACATCAGCGAGAATACAATAAATACACAATAAAGGTCATTGGTTAAATATTTATATGATGTGTTAATGTACCTGTATGATTCTTGTCTGATTTATGAAACTCCGTTATGCAGTTACAGGGCAGGGGGTCACAGAGAGTTAAAACTTAAACAGAGAGGCTATACCGAAATCTAAGAGAAATAGTTATTCAGCTTTGAAATGTGTAAAAAAGGTCCAATAAGCAAAAACCTATGTCAAATTCTAGATTATGGTGATATCTATATTTCGAAAAAATTTCAATAAACTACAACAACTACACAACTTGACATGGGCGTTTGTTAATTGGACCTTTTCTACACCTTTAAAAAATGATAAACTATTTTTTACTATTTTTAGTATAGGCCAGCCTCCCTCTAGTCAGTAAAGGTAAATAATATATTAACACTACTGTATAATATTTGCTAAATATTAATACTACATGCTGCTACAATATTTGTTCCCGCATAAAAATAATTAGTTAACTGGCAGAATTACGTACTTACCTCATATTCACTCATAAATTCTATGCTGTCTCATTAAATAGTGGTTTACATCAATTTAAACTTTTCGTGCAAAATTGTTGAAGAAGAACACACTATAGAGTATTTCGAAGCGATAGAGTAACAAAACTCTCACCCGAATGAACACGGATAGAGTGTTCTCATTGGCTACAAGCACTAGCCTCATGAACAGGCCCCGCGTTTATCATTATTCCATTCGTCACCTAGCAGCCCTCAGATTTTATGCAAAACGTTGCGCCGGCGCTCGCTAGCAGTCGCTATAAACGGTCGCTATCTGCATTATAGCACGGTCGCTATAAACATGAAAAGATCCAGAATCGCCGCCCAGGTGTGGTCTGCCAATTTTAGATTAAGTTAGCAGCCCTCCAATTAAAAAAAAAATATCAAGAGCGACAAAAAAATCGTTTCCACGACTATTTTACGATTAATTAACGGCAAATTAAGCAATAGTTGAAGTTCACGAATTCCAAAGTTGACATGCTAACTTCAGGTATCTAAATAATTTTAATAATTGATTAAAATTAAATTAATTTTTCCCACGTATTGTTCCGCATTTAAGACTCGATGGATGTGAAATATTTTATATAGTTTAGCATATTACGGAGAGCCCAATGCCCGGAGCTTTTCCTAACCAATAAATATAATGCCGGGAACAAGAAGCCGCTGATAAGGTTATCCTGTGCAGTGATTCAAACTATTTTTCGATTAACTGCAACGAACCAGTAATAACCTTATTAGGTATGAAACTATAACGATGACACGCAGTAAAAAAAACGGGGTCATAATATTTTGTTAATTCATTCTGATTCTCATACTCGACAATTTATTATCAACTCGTCTCTATTGAGGTGTAATCATTTTCCATTTAGCTTGTTTCAGATGTCAGTAAATATTTTATATAATTCGAATTTTTCTTCATTGAATATTAAAGACAAGACATTTCAATTATTTCAAACAAATGTAATAAATTACTTGAATTTTATCTATCCCTTTAGATTCTGATTGAACCTACTTTAAAGGTATCAGTCTAGTTGAGTCATTGAGATAATTTCACCTCACTTTACAAATACCTCCTAATTTTCATGTCTGAAAAAAAATATATGAGATTTCTGAATATCAATGACTGAATGTTTGCATTTGTAAATTACATTTAATGAAGTATAGCGCATTACTCATCTTGATAATCGATACATGGGGTAGATTCTCATTTTCAAACCGGACTTTAAGCTTTGGACACAAATATTGTTAATGGATAGGGGAGACCGAGGAGAGTTGTGACAATTTTTATTTTAATTAACATATCTCAGTCAAGGAACATTTTATATCTATGAGTTGTATGAGTTAATGTAGCTCAATCCATACTCTTTGAGAAATAATCATCAAAATTAATTAAAGTATTGAGGTTTCTGAGAAAATCTACAAAAATAAAAATTACTCCCCGTGTCACAACTCTCCTCATACCAAGGTAAGTTGTGACAGATACCAAGGTGAGTTGTGACACCTATGTATTTAGATTATTTGTCAAATAAAGAATACCATTATAGATAAATAACACATTTCTTTCGAACGAAGTACTTTAATTATTATTTGGTATGCATGTACGTACTAAAATAACATATAATATGCAGTCAAAAATCAACATTTTTTTGATGAACAATTATGGCAGACGTATTGAAGCTCGCCCCCAGTGCAAGCTTCGTGAGACCAGCCTTTGCATTCGAGACACTGTATCCACTTCTCTTTGGATTTACTATTGACGAAGGTCTCAAGGCAACACAAGCAAGAACAATCATTTTCTGCATCTTCTTTGGCTTCATCCTCTTCATCGTCAACTTTACTTTTCTTATTAGTCTTCTTAATTTTTTTAGATTTCTCTTTTTTATCGCTTAAAACACGTTTTTTTTACATTTTTTATCTTTCGACTAGCTTCTATGGCAGCAATTTCATTCTTGGTAGGTGAATCAGTAAGCACAGCAGATTTGATCTTGCGTCTATTCGGTTGGTTCCTTTTTCTTGGTGGAGCTTTTGGCAACGGCCTAAGTGACTCTGGCGAGAACACATTAGAAGTAGTAGCAAGAGGACTACGGGCTGTAGATGTGGACGCAACGGGCTCTTCGGTGTTATTGCTCAGACCAGATGGACCGCTGGAAGATGTCATGTTCTGATCTGTAGACATATTTGGAGTAAGGGTTTTTGTTCCTAAATTATATTCTCTGACAGCAATATCATCGTTCTCAGCTATACCGATAGTTGGATTTGGGGTGAGAGTTGTTTCCTCTGGGTTTTCCGTTATTTGTGGAACACTTAATGATTGCTCCGTTTCTGGATTGGGCAAAATACGATCAGTGACTTGACTAGGCAGGAAATCGGCTTCTTCAAATATATGTGTATTAACAGGCCATGTTCCTGTTGCAGAAAAACCAGCACTGATATTTTTTGCAGTGATTGCCACGTCAAATGCAGATTTTGTGATAGATGGGATATTATAGATGGTCATGACTTTCCCAGCATTTGAGCGCATCCAACTATCACAAGCTGTATTAATAGCTTTTTTTAGAGGCCCAAAGACAGCACGATCCATTGGTTGAAGCTTGTGGGTGCAATGTGGGGGGAATGTAAGCAAAATTATGCCGTTTTCTCTGCAGAATTCAATATTTTTCAAAGCCATATGGGAAGCATGATTATCCAGGAGCAACAGAGCTCTTTGCTCTTTTGATGGTCTAACATGATTTCTGAAATGCTCAAGGAAGAAGTAAAAATCGTCCTCCTGCATCCATCCAGATCCGTTAGCTGTTCCTACTGAACCCACTGGGCCATCACGAATGAAATGTTCTTGGAATCTTTTCCGTGGAAATATGAACATAGGTGGTATGTAATTACCTATAGCGTTTCCAGCCAAAGCCAGTGTGACTAAGACACCCCTTTCCGCCGATGTCATCGCACTGACCTGTTTTTCTCCACGTCGCGCGATGATTCTATCAGGCTTTTGGACAGTAGTTATTCCCGTCTCATCGACATTCCAAATATCTTTTGCGTCAAGTTTATGTTTACTTAAGACACCTATGTAATGCTCAAAAAAAGTAGCTACATTCATTTTATTAAAGCTCGTGGCGCGAGCTATGCTTGTGGCTTGAGGCAATCTCAAAGATAAAATGGGATGTCGTTGCATAAATAGTTTGAGCCACACTTCTCCTGCCTTCTTGTTTTCTTCCCATGACGCCGGAACTTTTTTATTGTATTTTTTCGCTAACATATACGCCAAACTTCTTGTCTCTTTTGTTGTAAGCCCATAATTAGATGCTGCACATATTAACAAATACTCTCGTAAAATATTTTCTTCCTCTTTGGTAAAAATCGTCGGACTAACGTAACCAACAGATGGAGTCTCGTTTATTTGATTAGCTTGATATGCCTTTTTCTTTTTAATATATCTTTGCAGGGACATATAGTTCAGATTGTAAGAGGATGCAGCATTTCGAAGACTTTTACCTCTTAATGTGACTTCCTCAAAGGCCAGTTCATAAATTTCGACACTACTCATACCCCTATCAGTTTTTCGTTTATATTTATTTGGCATTCTGAAATTAAAAAATAGCGATTTACCCTGCAATATGACACCACAAGACAAATAAAAGAACCTTGCCAGAGAAATAAACAATAAAAGGAGAGTTGTGACAAGCTGTCACAACTCGCCTAGGTGCAAAAAATAGTGAGCCGGTCAGAATAATAATTCGTATTTTCGAAATAAGATATCAATACAAAAAAACAATACTACGCTAGGAAACTTGAAAGACTAAAGCATATGAGAAAAAATATCATAACGATGTAAATATAATACATAACGTTATATATACAATCAAAATTTTTGTAGAAAACTTACTTTTTGCAATTTTTTGGATACCTATGTCGTGCACTCGCAACCGCTTTCCGCGCACTGTTATCGCGTACTGCGTCAAATAGCGAATCTCAAAAACAACAAATGTACGCTATTGCGAGCTCGCTAATGGTTATAGGTTCCATGAAATCCACGATGTCACAACTCTCCTCTGTCACAACTCTCCTCGGTCTCCCCTACATGGAGTAGATTCTCATCGCAGAACTAGACTTGAACTGGCAAGGGGCCTGTAAGATGACTTCAACATTTGGACACAGATCTTGATAATGGATACAGAGGGTAGATTCTCCTGTTCAAACCAGACTTTAGGCTTCGACTTCATGACATTGAAGTTTGCATCGTTGGAACGCAACGAAATTCGTCGAAAATGAAAAAAAATATTTGTCGACTGAAAATGATCCTGCTAGGTTTGGAAAGTGGAAACGACTATAAATTAGTTTAAAAAATTGAACCCCTCCCGAATTAGGGCACCCATGAAGGGGGCCGAAATCTCTGAATTTTTCTACCGTTCAAAGTAAGCATATTGCATAAAATTTTATTCCACCAAAAAACTCTAGATGATCGACGGAATAGTGACAAAAATCATCATAACGCCCCGACCTCCGGAACACACCCTTAATAGGGGGTGAAATCTTGTAATTTTTATGTCGTTCAAAGTGTAAACATTGCATGAAATTGTATTCCACCAAAAGACTCTACATGATCGACGGAATAGTAACAAAAATTATCAGAACGACCTCCGGAACATAAAATTTTATTTCACGGAAAGAATCTACATGATTGACGAAAGAGCAGTGAAAATCATCAGAACGCTTCGACCTCCGGAACGCACCCTTAACAGGGGGTGGAATCTTGTAATTTTTCTGTCGTTCAAAGTGTAGACATTGCATGAAATTTTATTTCGCGGAAAGACTCTACATAATTCACGGAATAGCAGTAAAAATCATCAGAACGCCCTGACCTCCGGAAAGAGGTCGCCGTCATCCAGAAACCGAATCGAAACTTAGTAGGATAAGAATAGATCCGTCTCGGGCACTGCTCGACTTATACTCTTGAACCGGCCCTGTCTTGGTTACTTATAAGCCCTGTGATTGGTCAACTGAGATCTTTTGTAGCTCAAAAACTATTAGTCCATCAAATTTTGGTAACGGAAATTTAGGCTTAGATTTTCGAAAGGAATACACCCAACTAATATCGGTCGCTCAACCTGAATCACTCTGTATCTGCATCCACCAAAATCACGTTGTATCCGCTTTTTTTTCGTATCGGTGTGACGTTGGCGCCACAGTCTTCTGTTTATTTCAAGATATATTTTTTTATAAACTTTTAGGTGTTTATAGGCGACGAAATCGACAAAAGACTGTGCAAAATGCCGCAACAAAAGTGGCATCAGGCACGGCGGCCACGGTCGTTGGTAAACAAGACGCGATGAGCGTCGTGTAGAGGTTGAAGTTGGCTTCGGACACTTTGAACCGGGGGTGAAATCTTTGAATATTTCTATAGTTCAAAGTGTGCACATTGGGTGTAATTTTCTTTCACAGAAAGAATAATTATGAACAAATTAACCTAACTATTCTGTAATTGTTATTTGAATCAAAAATCTTTAAAAAACTGCATCATCTGAAGTACTAGTACATTCATATACTAAATTAGGTACTGAATCTGAGAATATGCAGACGAAAGTGTGTTGAGTTAACCCGGAATTTACACACACACCTTTAATTAAGAGACACCAGATCATACAACGTACGATAGAAATCTATCGTATTCCACCTAATCTCTTCAAACGAAGCGTTTGTTTTTTTGTAATAAAACTGCCAACGATGGAATTTTTGTTTCTTATGCAATACAAATCTTTCATACGTTGTCTAAAACACCCGTTAATCTTGACAGATTATTAAATTGGAGTAGAATTAGGATTATTACCGTTTTGAGCGGTTCGTAGCATTCGCCGAATGTACCTCTATTTTTTACTACTATTCTGTAACTTCTGATCTGTTCAGCTCGATGAGGTTCCGAACATAAGCGACCAATAAGGTTTCAGAAAAGAAAAATCTACCAAATAGAAAACAAGACAAAACAAGTCGATTCGAGGGTTTCGTTAACGAACGATAAAATGCCAGCTGTCAGAAGCTACCAGACTTACTCGTAATGTTACTAGTACCAAATACATATGTATGAGTTTATTTTTCAGAAAAATTGATTGGAATAATTTAACACTTGATTCGTGATTTACAGAACCGTATATACAACCCTTGACTTCGCGGTTACTATGCTTCGCTAATACTCGACCGATATGCAGCGCCGGTTTGAGCAATCCGGCTCCCTGTGCAAGATTTCTGCAGCGCACCCTCATCGCCCTCAAACTCACATACATGCGCAGAAAAATGAAAAAAGAAAAATGGAATATTTATTTTTTGAAATTACAATTTTTTTTAATAAAACTTGACTTTTATGGCCTGCGGTGCCCCTTCACGTCTGGCGCACTAGACGGTCACCCAACCGCGCCCTACCCTAATGCCATACTGCTGATATGTAATTGATTATTGATCTGTAAACGCATCATTCTATGAAATTGTATATTCAATTTGTTATATTGTTACGGTGAAATACGGCATGATTATTGTTGATATCGAAATCAAAAATTTACGAAAATACACAAATCGCGATTACTAAAATCAATAATTGAGAAAAATGAACTATTAATTATCAATATTAGAAGTAATCCGCGAATCCATGTCAATAACCATCGTGTATGATACGTGTAGTGTATTTACTCTGGGTTCCAGGGGAAAATGATACTCGTCCGTAGACTGTTGGTTAATTTACTTTAATAATGGTTTAATACAGCAACTCTATACATGTGCTCGTGCTCTGCGTGTTGCGGATATATGGCCGAGACGCGTCGGCTTTCCGGCTTCTAGTCACGCCGATTGCGTGCGCATGCGCGCCTATTTTAATCTTACTTACGTATCTAACAGTTCTCCCTCCCCTTATGTAGTTAATAGTTACTAGTTTATACCTTAACCAAATTTTTTTTTTTTTTTTATGTATGAGCATTTATTCTACAGAAACCATTTTATTCGTCGTTGAAGTTATGTATGCAAAGTCGTAATTATATTCTTAAAATTAAACATGTATCGCATACATTATTGTTGTTAATAGCGTCTCTTCATTTGCTTTCTAGCATATATATATATATGCTAAAATAATATTTAAACTACATTCGTATATTAAAGGAAGGCCCCTATACATATATATATATATATATATATACCTATAATTGTATATTTAGTTGTATGCTAGTCTCTCCGGTTCCTTTCGCGCCCTCTGTGATCTGCGCAAGGTCAAGGGCTCGGGGCTACTGGTTTCTTTTACCGTGTCGCTGGGTCTGAGCGCTGGGTTCTGAGGCTCGTGTGATGTGCTCTTTTTGACCTCAGGGCTGTGTCCTGGTTCAGCCTGCGGTGCAGCTGTCGCGTGTTCCTCTTTACTTTTTTGTGTTTCGTCTACTCTTTCATCGTATGGTTCGGTCAGGTCTCGTTTCTGTGGGGTATTTTCCCCAATTTCGCGCAATTGGTTTAAGTGTCTTTTCCACTCTCGCCCATCGTCCAACTCTACTATGTACATTAATTTGCCTAGTCTTTGTTTAATGTACCCGTATTCCCATTTTGAGTCTCTGGTGTAGCTTCGGCTCGCTACCCGTGCGCCTACGTTTATTTCCCTTAACGTCTTTGACGTGTTCATGCCCCTGTTTTCATTATCGCCGGTTCTTGGGCCTCTGTTTTGTTCTCTGGTGTTCGCGCTTTCTGGATGGCTTCGATTTTTCTCTTCGATTTCCCGATCCCCCGTTTGTCGATTATGTATCCGCAATACTCTATTTTCTCCTGCATGAACTGGCATTTCTGTAAGTTTACCCGGATATTATGTTCCGCGAGTCGTCTTAGTACGGTATCCAGTCGGTCTAGGTGTACCGCGTCATTTGGTGCCGTAATTTTTATGTCGTCTAAGAACACCGATACCCCTGGGAGGTCAGCTAGTAACCGTTCTATCTCTCTTTGCCAGATGGCTGGTGCGCTCGCGATGCCGTACATTAGTCTGGTGCTTTGGAAAAGTCCTTTATGTGTGTTCAGTGTGAGGTATTTTCTGTAATCTGGGTGTACCTCCATTTGTAGATACGCCTGGGTCAGGTCCAATTTTGTGAAACGGTCCCCCCCCTGCCATTTTGCTGAATAGTTCATCTATCGTGGGCAACGGGTGCTCATCTGTGATTAAAAACGGATTCAATGTGATTTTGAAGTCCCCGCAGATTCGGATTCTTCCCATCGATTTTTGAACTGGTACGACTGGCGTCGCCCATTCTGCGGTGCTTACTTTTATCAACACCCCTTCGGCTACGAGGTTATCGAGTTCCCGTTCAATCCTTTCTAAAAGTGCAAATGGTACTTTCCTTGCTTTCGCGTACACCGGCCTCGCGTTTTCACGGACGTGTAACTTCGCCTGAATACCCGTGATTTTACCTATTTCCGTTTTGAATATCTCCGGGTATTTGTCCAATATTTTTTTTACTCTTTGGTCCATCTCGATTTGATCTAGTTGTATGCAGTCGTCCAATTCGATCCCCAATTGCCTAATCCACTCTCGACCTACCAGTGGTTCTCGGTTGAGTTGGACGATGTACATGTTTAACGCGCTTTCCCTGTCTTTGTGTCTTACCGAAACCTGAGCGAACCCTGCGATCTCTATTTCCTTCTTGCAATACGACATGAGCCGTAATGCTGTTGGTTGTATCTCTATGTTTGGAAAATTTTCTCGAAATTGTTCCGCGTTCATTACACTGACAGCCGCCCCGCTGTCCATTTCGAATTGGGTACCATTTGGGATACCATTTACCTCTAATGTTGTGAAGAATTTTTCTCTGAATTCTTTGTGCTCAGAATCCAGCGCCCAGATTTCCTCGATCTCTTCGACCTCGTCGAACTCGTCGGACTCCTCAACTTCATCGACTAGTTTTGTCGATGCCTGGGGTTTCTTTGCCTTCCTTGCCTTTATGCAAGCTTTCCTGTTATGTCCCTTGACTTTGCGGAAATCGCAGAAGAGGTTGGATACCGTGCATTCGCTCGCTCTGTGCTGTGGGGAGCCGCATCTAAAACATTGACAATTGTTATTATTTTGATCGCTTGGTTTCTTATTGTAATATGACCCTTGGGGTCCTCCGGAGTTATTTGGTTTTTTCTTTGGTCTGAAAGTATTTATTCCATGTACTTGTGACGGTATAGAGTTATGTAATTGTTTCGCGTCCCGAGCAGAAACTTCCATACTGATGGCAGTCTCTACTGCCTTTTCTACCGTGAGTTCCTTAAATTCTAGTAAACGGCTTTGTATCTTCTCTGACCTTAACCCAAATACAAACTGATTTCGCAACGCTTTTTTCAGGTAGGTGCCGAAATTACAATGTATTGCCATCTTCTGCAGCGCTGTCAGGTATTCCTGGGCCGTTTCCCCGTCCTGTTGCCTTCTCTGTAGAAATCGGAAATTCTCTGCGATTTCCAGTGGCTCCGGGTTGTAGTGCGACTTCATTGTCGACACTAGTTCTTCGTAGGATTTTTCGTCGGGTTCCTCCGGTGACAGTTTGTCACAAAGGAGGTCGTACGCCTCGGGGCCCATGTAGTGGAGGAGATAGGCGCACTTTTTGTCGTTGGGTACGCTGAATACATTGAAGGCGCTTTCTAGCCTTTTTACCCATCTTTCGAATCGTGTTTTCGTGTAGTCGAACGTTTCGATCGAGAAGACTGTTTGTATTGTGTGCGTCGTAGGTATCGTGGGTGGAGTCATGGTACTGCCTAGTCTCGACGTTCCTCCGGGCATGTGGTGTCACGTGGCCCGGTCCGATTCTTTGAGGTTAGGTTTGTAGTTCTACTTCGTTACCCTTATTTTTCCCTTGAGTTATCCCATCCTCGTCGCCAGACTGTAGTGTATTTACTCTGGGTTCCAGGGGAAAATTATACTCGTCCGTAGACTGTTGGTTAATTTACTTTAATAATGGTTTAATACAGCAATTCTATACATGTGCTCGTGCTCTGCGTGTTGCGGATATATGGCCGAGACGCGTCGGCTTTCCGGCTTCTAGTCACGCCGATTGCGTGCGCATGCGCGCCTATTTTAATCTTACTTACGTATCTAACAATACGTAAAATAAATGAAGTGTCACAGGTTTAACATATGTATTGGTTTTTGTTACTATTTCGTAGATCATTTATGCCCGGTTTCATAAACGCTGGGATCCCAGCGATCATTGGGAAAATTTATCCCATGGGTTTTCTGTCAAATTTTTCATAGCAATTGTATCAGCTCTATGGCAGCAGAACTGCGCCTACCTTCAATTGTACACGCGTCTGACAATTGCCGCGCGGATTAACATAATATATCCACACTTTCCTTCAAGTTCGTTAAAAAAATGGTTGGAAATAAAATATAATCCGCGCGGCAATTGTCAGACGCGTGTACAATTGAGGATAGGCGCAGTTCTGCTGCCATAGAGCGGATACAATTGCTATGAAACATTTGACAGAAAACCCACGGGATAAATTTTCCCACTGATCGCTGGGGTCCCAGCGTTTATGAAACCGGGCATTAGAGTTTTTTTATAGAATAAAATTCTATGCAGTGTTCACACTTTGGACGTCAAAAAAATTACAAGATTTCACCCCCTATTAAGGGTGTGTTCCGGAGGTCGGGGCGTTCTGATGATTTTCACTGCCATTCCGTGAAGTATGTAGAGTCTTTCCGCGAAATAAGATTTCATGCAATGTCTACACTTTTAACGATAGAAAAATTCAAAAATTTCACCCCCCGTCAAGGGTGCGTTTCGGAGGTCGGAGCGTTCTGATGATTTTTACTGCTATTCCGTGAATTATGTAGAGTCTGTCCGCGAAATAAAATTTCATGCAATGTCTACACTTTGAACGACAGAAAAATTACAAGATTTCACCCCCTGTCAAGGGTGCGTTCCGGAGGCCGAAGCGTTCTGATGATTTTCACTGCTCTTTCGTCAATCATGTAGAGTCTATCCGCGAAATAAAATTTCATGCAATGTCTATACTTTGAACGATAGAAAAATTCAAAAATTTCACCCCTCCGTCAAGGGTGTGTTTCGGAGATCGGGGCGTTATGATGATTTTTGTCACTATTTCGTCGATCATGTAGAGTTTTTTGGTGGAATAAAATTTCATGCAAAGTTTTTCACTTTGGACGACAGAAAAATTACAAGATTTCACCCCCTGTTAAGGGTGCGTTCCGGAGGTCGAAGCGTTCTGATGAGTTTCACTGCTCTTTCGTCAATTATGTAGAGTCTTTCCGCGAAATAAAATTTCATGCAATGTTTACACTTTGAACGACAGAAAAACTACAAGATTCCACCCCCTGTTAAGGGTGCGTTCCGGAGGTCGGGGCGTTCTGATTATTTTCCTTACTATTTCTTCAGTCATCTAAAGTCTTTCCGTGAAATAAAATTTTATGCAATGTCTACACTTTCAACGATAGAAAAATTCAAAAATTTCGCCCCCCGTTAAGGGTGTGTTCCGGAGATCGGAGCGTTCTGATGATTTTTACTGCTATTCCGTGAATTATGTAGATTCTTTCCGTGAAATAAAATTTTATGCAATGTCTACACTTTTAACGATAGCAAAATTCAAAAATTTCACCCCCCGTTAAGGGTGTGTTCCGGAGGTCAGGGCGTTCTGATGATTTTTACTGCTATTCTGTGAATTATGTAGAGTCTTTCCGCGAAATAAAATTTCATGCAATGTCTACACTTTGAACGACAGAAAAATTACAAGATTCCACCCCCTGTTAAGGGTGCGTTCCGGAGGTCGAAGCGTTCTGATGATTTTCACTGCTCTTTCGTCTGTAACGGTCCAGGTAGAGCGTCTACAATATATTTTGTAATTAACACGTGCTCTGGTTCACGTCGTGGACCCGCCTCGCGTGGGATAAATATTACAGGCCTTTTAAATCCCCGTGTCTCTAGTTTCGCGTCGGTATAGGTGATGTTTACCTCGCACACTCTCGCGCCGCGTGCACACAGCCGGACTACCGCGCGACTCCTCGTGCTAGTGTGCGTGAGCTGGCCGTCGGATTCCCGAAGCGCGTATGGCCTAGCTACCGCAGGTATGCCGAAAAGTGTGTGTGTGTGTGTGTCTGCGTGTGTTTGTGGGGTCAATTACCGTATGGCTACTATCCTACAGTCTTGCAGTAAGATTATAAGATGAGCCTACGTAATTGATCAACAGAGTCACTACCACCTGTCAATCGCGCAATGGATCTCCAGGTGAGCGATCTCGTGTTGGTGTGACAGCGTCGGCTCGCATACACTGCTGAACAAGTGCAGCCTTTGTAATAAAAGTTGCACTGCCGACAGTGGTATGTGGCTGTCTGCCGTGAGTGTTAGGATGGGTGCTGGAAGGATTGTTCCTGTAAAAGAATACACTTCACCACTTCACTATATTTACACTTAACTATGTTTATTGTTCCTCTCACTTATTTTACTATTTACACTGACTAGACGTCTATATACAAAAAGATAGAGATTGTTCCCGATATTGATTAATTAGGTATTCACTAATTAATTAGAAAACGAAAATAAAAATCTAAATAAAAAATAAATCAAATATAAATCAAATAATTGCGTTATCGCTCGCTAGACTTGATGCTAGACTTTAATGTTATTATGAAATTCTATTTTGTGCTATTATTAAATTGTCACTTTGACTCAAACTAGGAGAATTGGTAATTGATCGATATTTCACGGATGATAGATAAATACTGTACTGAACTGAACTGACCTGTCCTGCCTTGTTTATATAGTCCTTTACACGGATTTGGATTCTCCTGAATACGTGTTAGTGTGTCTAGAATGTTCTCTGATTTTCTATTGTCTTAATTACTTTGATAGAATGCTAATTTTCTCTTTATTATCTGGAAGCTGGTGGAGTTTATCTCTGCCTTGTATCCGGCGCAAGTAGCTATATTCTAATCTTGTTATATGTTTCATTGTTTTGGATAATAAGTATTTATTTTCCTCAAGACGCGCGTCGATGGTAGCGATCACCATCGAGAAGCCTCTACGACCTTCTGCAAGCTTCCAGAATGTTATTTTGATTCTAGAACATTCTATCTGAACGTTACAGTTTTCTTATCTTTAAGCGATTTTCTATGTGAGGAGCATTATGTGCCCGTCACACGTCAATCATGTAGATTCTTTCCGTGAAATAAAATTTTATGTTCCGGAGGTCGTTCTGATAATTTTTGTTACTATTCCGTCGATCATGTAGAGTCTTTTGGTGGAATAAAATTTCATGCAATGTTTACACTTTGAACGACATAAAAATTACAAGATTTCACCCCCTATTAAGGGTGTGTTCCGGAGGTCGGGGCGTTATGATGATTTTTGTCACTATTCCGTCGATCATCTAGAGTTTTTTGGTGGAATAAAATTTTATGCAATATGCTTACTTTGAACGGTAGAAAAATTCAGAGATTTCGGCCCCCTTCATGGGTGCCCTAATTCGGGAGGGGTTCAATTTTTTAAACTAATTTATAGTCGTTTCCACTTTCCAAACCTAGCAGGATCATTTTCAGTCGACAAATATTTTTTTTCATTTTCGACGAATTTCGTTGCGTTCCAACGATGCAAACTTCAATGTCATATAAATTGGTAGAATATTTACAGAATAATATTCTCCATTTGACGATACAAATATGTGAGAATATTGCTCTGTCAACATCGTTCCGTAGGTTATCAGATCTATTCACAGCCAATTATTATATGGAACTCATTGTTTACTAAAGTCTTCTAATAAGGTAAAGTATAGTTTTAGACACAGTTATTCGCTCAAGGTGTAGCTTAGAAGTAGAATTTGGGTTTTTAAGGCAACAAAAGCTTCAATTAACTGCAATCGAATTCAATTTGAGATTGAGTGTATTATCAAACAAGACTAACATCGTCCGTATAGATTATAGTAGTATTTAGCATATAACTTGACTAGTATTAGACATATAAGGAACTTTCATGCCACGAGTCTCATAGGCCAGTAAAAACAGACGTTTTTTTTTTTTGGTCAACTTTGCACTAAACTACCGATCCAATTTTTTTTTTTTTCATAAGGTTAAGGATCAGTTACTGAGTATAAAATCACAAAATGCAGACAGATTCCGGTGGAGCTTCAGAAATTTTTTCAGAAAATTCAGCCAAAAACACGAAATTTAAAAAAAAAAGTCCCAAATCGGACAATTTTTCACCAAGTTATGGCTATTTAAAAAAAAAAATCCGCGAAATTTTCAAAAATTCTCGTCTCCCGGTTGGCTGAATGAAAAAATTTGAAAAAAATCATAAAAACCTTTTTCGAGGGGTACAAAAGGATGCCCAAATTTCAGCGAAATCAAAGATGCAAAAATCATCGGTAGTTTGGGTTGGTATGAAAAGCCCCATATCTATGTATGTGCCCTAGACCTAAATTTTTTTTTTCCTTGCGGATTCTTGTAAGAAAGAAAATTTCTGTAAAAAAGTGAGCTTCATCGTTCGAAATTTAGAGGTGGCTATGTTGACTTTTTTGATTTTTTTTTCAATGAACTTATTGCAGGCTTCACACCCCCTTTTCTCCACATTTTGTTAATAATATTGCGTGAAGTAAAATTATTCAAAACATAAACATTCATATAAATTGAGTAGAGTCAGAGACAAAACGCGTGATCTAGAGTACAGCAAAATCCCTGGAAATAAAATGGCAAGTGGAGAAGGAAGGATCCTGGGAGAGAGGAAAGAGCTGAAAGAAGAGATGAAAGAATTAGTGACGGAGATGAAGAAGTTGGTAGGAGAAACAAGGAAGAAGAGAAGAGAAGGAAAAGAGAAGAGAGGAGAACAAGAGAAGCCAGAAAGGAAAAAGGAGAAGAGGGAGGAGGAAAACGAAGAGGGAGCGAGGGTAAAAGAAGACATGATCGAGGGTGAACTGAAGGAGGCGAAGAAGAGAAACTTGGTAATAAAGGGAATAAAGGATAAAGAGAACTGGAAAGAAGAGGCGAAAAAGATAGTGTTGAAGACTGATAAAATGTGATTATAAACTTTTTTTTTCAAATACCTATATCTTTCAAATATTTGTCGTTATTTATTTATAATTTACCAGCTAAAGTCTGTTTCTTATGTTATAAGCGTATAATGTATAATGTTTATAATATTTTAGTTGATATTCATTGATATTTAAAGATTTAACTTTTGATTCAGAAATGACTATTTTGAATAAGATTAAAAAATATATATAAGAGACAAGAATCGAGATTCGAGCTTAAAACACATAAATAAAGTAAATATTTGCATAAAAAATGGTTTTTATTTTTTCGCAATATGGCGTACCCTTTTTTAAAATCTTTAAAATTCATATATCCATGGAAAAATGGATGAGGAATCTGAAAAAAATGGTTTCATAATTGTGCCAAAATCGTATCACAGTGAGAAATCAAAATTAAAACAAAAATGCCATTTTTTTTTAGGTTCTTATCAACCGATATAGCTCTCAATTTTTTCCCTAGAAGCTACCATCAGCCCCCAAAACATATCCAAAATTCAAATCAATCGATTCACGCGTTCCTGAGAATATTCATTTTTTCTGATTTTTACGTATTTTGCTTTTTCTCAAAAACCAATCGGGTTAGAGATCTGAAACTTTCAGGATTTAATTATCTTATTAGTACCTAAAAATCCTCTGAGTATCATGCCGATATCTTTCAAGGGCAAATTCACTATGCTTATACCCCTAGGGCCTTTCAACGTAAATTCAGTTTAACAGTAAATTCAGTAAATTCAGATTCAATTTAAAGCAGATGTTACAGTAGAGCCGAGTCTAAATTTAAAGTCAAAATTTCAAAACATGACCTACGCAAGGATCTGACACTGTATACCAGACTCGGTCTGATTGTTGTTTGTTTTGCTAGTTTTGAGTATCGGCGGAAATGTCGGACGACGAACAGGCTAGGTTTAGACAACATGTAGGATCGAATAACTTCGATGTCAGGGGGCAGGGTTTAGATCCAGGTCAAGGTGCGGCGAGTTCCAAGATGTTTGCGGGGAATTTAAATTACGAAAATAAAAGAGATCAACAACTAGATCCACTTTCCAAGATCTTAGCGATGTTAGAAAGAATCGAAAAGAAATTCGACAATAAATTCGGAGTTTCAGAAGAAGCTATAGGTAGCGAAACAGCCGTTGACAACGAGGAACCAGCTAAGCCTGAAAAAGAAATAAAAATATTAGGTAGTTTAGACAGAGTAGAGACTTTAGATAAGATTAAAACTAAAAACTTAAAAATAATTGATTTCAAAGATAAAAATACTGATTGCCATAACCAAGTAGAAACATTAGATTCAACTGATTTAAATGTAGAACTTACTGACAATCAGAATCTAGGAGAAACAATAGATACCGTAGACTGCGTAACTGGATTAACGCAGATAGCAAATAGAGCGATAATCCGCGATGTAGCATCAATAGACGATGAGCAAGGGGGCTATTATCGGGAATTTCTAGATGTTAGCAATCAGGAATTTTGTTACGAAAAATCAGGGGGCAGGCGGATTGCCGATCCAACTGAAAAATTAAAAATTAAAATCAAGAAAATTAAGCATAAGACAGATAGATTTACGAAAGATAAGTTACAACTAAATAGCTTCAAAAGATTTAAGAAACGTTGCACGGTTCAAAATGAAGTTTATTTAAAGAAAATTGTCAAATCGAAGAAAATGATTAGAAAGATAAGCCGACGTGCAGATCGCACAAATGCTACGCGCAAGGTCTCGCGATTTAAAATTTTGTAAACAGTACCTTCAGCAGCAGCATTAAGCGTGTCTAAGACACAGAAGCTTAGAGTAGGATTAAGCAAATAGGATTAAACGGCTCAAATGTTCAAATTAGCGTGAGAAATATTAAATTTAAAAGGAAATTCAAAAATCAAAACAGTAACTAGACATAACATTTGAGTATTGTTCGGAGCAGAAATAGAGTCAAAATTAGGCGATAAATACCATCAAGTATGGATTTAATTTGCATAATAAAATAATACTGACCAATTTGAAAGAATCGATCAATCCCGGAAAGAACGTCTGGAGTTCCTTAAAAGAAAAAGAAGAGGGACGTAAACAACAACGAAGGAGAAAATGAGAGTATCCTTGAGGAAATCGAAATCGGAAAAAAATCAAAAACGATTCTCTGAAGGAACTCGAAGAATTGGAAAAAGGAAACAATGGAGTCTTACCTGAAATCAGCGAGGACATAGAGCTGGAGCTTCTTGGATCTGAAACAAAAGACGAAATTAAGAAGGAACCCAGAATCATAAATGATGTTCTGCTGGACAAAAAACCGGACTTACCTGATGCACTCAAAATAAAAGGATGCAATGAGCCGAGGACACCAAGGCCACAGCTCACACCTTTTATTAAAAACGAAGACGAAGATAACATGGCCTAGCCGAAGAACCGCTTCACTCAAAATTGGTCCATCAACACGGACAACCCGAAGATCCCCGGAAAAACCAAAAAAACGCAAGTTTTTTACCAGGATTCGGAAGCCGATGTTGATGTAAGGGGGCAATGTAACGGTTCGGCTAGCCTGTGTGTAAGACAAGGATAGACGAGTCTTGAGCACGAGACGGTTAGATCCCCACCAGCGCGGCAAACGTCGGTGACGTCACCAACGTCCGAAATTTTGTATAAAAGCTGGTGCGGCAATGCCTCACCAGCGATACGTAGCAAAGCGCACGTAGACGACTCACCGCGATATAGAAAATCAGCGATACGTAGCAAAGCGCACGTAGACGACTCACCGCGATATAGAAAATCAGCGATACGAAGCAAAGAGCTCGTAGGCGTCTCATTATTGCATATTATACTGGAAGTCTTTTCCAGATAATAAAGTAAAGTCAGTAGAGTCAATTTAAAGAAATATAAAG
This sequence comes from Rhogogaster chlorosoma, assembly GCA_944452935.1. NCBI lineage: Eukaryota > Metazoa > Arthropoda > Insecta > Hymenoptera > Tenthredinidae > Rhogogaster > Rhogogaster chlorosoma. The sequence goes on along the minus strand of OX101800.1, from coordinate 13,507,485 downwards.
TAGAAATTTGAAATAAAATCAGAAACAGAAATATAAAAGTAAAAGTCTATCGCTGCGCGAATTCCGAGGATAGCATATTATTTAAATAGAAGTCTTGACTTAAAATTAGCTTGACATTCGATCGAATCAAATTAAATAATTCAGAAAATTCAGATAAAACTCAGAACAAAAGAGCCATAGGTTAAGTTAAATGATAAGGAAAATCTTGTTTAATTCTTTTTGTTACTTTATTTTTGTAGAAATCAATCGAACATATGATTATCTAATTTCATTAAATCTATAATGTTGACAGAAGCAAATGCTTAGTTCTTTGTCCGAGATTTCCGCCACTCATTTCTTAATAATTAAATGCTACAACAGCCGAGATAGGTTTACACTAGGGAACAGCTTTGAAGAGCAATCTTCCGAGTCTGGTGTAAAGTCTTGGGTGCAAACCCCGGATCTGAGCGTAGGAAATTAGTAAAGGAATCAGGATAGAACTAGGAAGCAGGCTTGTGCGTATAACCACCGGTTCTGCTCTAGGGAGGCAGCTTTATTAAGAAATTAATCGAGTCTGCTGAGGTCGGAGGCTTTATCGAGCAATCGATCGAGTCCAAAGACTGACGGCTTTGGCAAGAAATTGTCCGAGTCCGAGATTAGCCAGGAAAACACAAAAAACCTAGGTTAGGTGGCTTTTTGTGGCAAAACCAACTTTTCCCCACCTCCTAGTAACGTGAAGTGCCCAAACAAACTCAAAATTCAACTTATTTCATCTTTTGAGCAAAGAACTCACAATAACGGCGGATATACCTACATTTTTCAAATTCCGGCATATCCCGAAACGTTACAAGCTATAGCTGATCGGAAACTATTTAGCGATCCATGTGTAGCACCTTGATTGTATTCTGCTGTTAAAAACCTTAGCACCTCTTGAATTGTCCCAGACAACGGATCTGTGTTGTTCAGTAGGGTGGGCCGAAAACTCCGCTTTTTTTGAATTTTCATTATTAATACCGAAAATATCGTTCAATATGCATAAAAAAAAATCCATGCAAAAGGAAAAAATTTTAGGTCGATATCTTAGGCTCGCCAAATCCCGTTAAAGTTTGAAGTTATTTTTTAAAAAAAATTTCAACTTGTTTTGATCGGAAATTCAATTTTCTACAAAAAAGGTCCCATAATAAAATCACGTAAGGTTAATAGTTACTGAGATAATTGCAATTTTGTTCTAAAATACGAAATTTTTCAAGATATTATCACATTTTCAGGGTAAAAAATGAATTTTATCATATAAATTTCATGGCAAATTCAATTAAAAAAATTAAAATTGAACAATAAAAATTAAAAAAAAAATAAATAAATTTTTCTTTTATTTTTTTCTTTTTTTTTTTGTTAAATTTATTTAATTTTTTTTTTCTTTTAATTTTTAATTTTTTTTTAATTTCTTTTTTTTAATTTAATTTTCCATGAAATTTATAAGATATAATTCATTTTTTACCGTGAAAATGTGATAATATCTTGAAAAATTTCATTTTTCAGAATAAAATTGCAATTATCTCAGTAACTTTACGTAATTATACTATGGGACCTTTTTGTAGAGAATTAAATTTCCGATCAAAATATGTTGGAAAATTTTTTTTTAAATAACTTCTAACTTTAACGGGATTTGGCGAGCCTAAGATATCGACCTAAATTTTTTTCCTTTTGCATAGATTTTTTTTTTATGCATATTGAACAATATTTTTGGTATTAATAATGAAAATTCAAAAAAAGCGGATTTTCGGCCCACCCTATTGTTCCGGCCACAAAAATTCCACCATTTTTTCAATCCCGTGTCATATTGCTTCAACGAGCTCTGACTCAACGACGCTATGATGACCTATATAGTTTCCCCTGATACCGATTTTAATGCGTAGGCTCTCCTGATATAATTCCTGATACCAGGGTAATTCTTCGCCATACTGGGTGGGGTTGCCTGTCGAATGTGACAAGCAAATTAATGTTTGGTTTAAAATAAAGTGGTTCAGAGTTAAGCATTGACAAAAAAACTGGAAACCAAGCTTGAGCAGGCCAGTGGGGTACCACTAATACCCCGTTTGCCTTATCAATTCGAACTTTCTCTAGAACCCGCAGAATCGTAGAAAACGGCGGGAAAACAGAAGAAGTATGCCTTCCAATTGATAGTAAAAGCGTCAATCGCAATTGATCCAGGGTCTTTTTTCCACGACACGTAACGTCTACATTTAGCGTTAACTCGAGTAGCAAACGAGTAGCTCTAGTCTTCTCGACTCAAAATCAGCAATAGAATTGTCTTCCGAGCGAATATAAGTTGCGAATATCCACAGGTCTCTCTCTTCACACCAAGTCCAGATTTCTTTAGCTAATTCTCTTAAACGCGGAACTCCTATGCCACCCTTCTTGTTTATGTACGCTATCGCAGTCGTGTTGTCTACTCTTAAAAGAATATCACAAGACTTTAAACTTTTACCAAAGCACCTTAGCCCAAAAAATACTGCTTTAAATTCTAAAACGTTTATGTGTAGCGAGCATTCCGACTCCTTCCCATGCCCATGTACTCTGCTACCATTGCAAACTGCACCCCAGCCTGAAGTTGACGCGTCTGAAAAGATTTCTACGACTGGATTAAATACTTTAATCCAGTTTTCTGCTACTAATACATTTTCCTTCCACCAATTAAGGTCACTTATTAGAGAGGGTGCAATAGTCATATATCTGTCATAGTTATCATTACTATGATTCAGCGCTAAAAATCTCTCCCTTTCCAGGCTACGCATATGTACTCTACCATACTTTAACGTTGGACTGCATGACTCGAGAGTGCCAATAAAGGCTGCAAAATCCCTTATTTTACACCTTTTTATTTGGCTAAATCTTTTAACTAACTCAGTTACTTTGTTTTTCTTTTCAATCGGAAGTTCTACAACCATTTTTTGCGAATCATAAATCAATCCCAAAAATTTACATCTCTTTGACGGCTCTAATCTACTTTTTTCAAGATTTATAATAAACCCTAATTTCTGTAATAAGGTTAGGGCAATTTTGGCACTTTTGGAACACGATTTAAATGACCGTGCTATTATTAGCAAGTCATTTAAGTAAATGACGAGTACGATTTTTAATAATCTCAAGTATGAAACTACAGGTTTCATAATTTTTGTGAAGACGTACGGGGCAATATTCAGTCCAAAGGGTACACACGTGAATTCATAAATTTTCCTAAGAAATTGAAACCTTAGATATTTTCTATCTGACTTTGCCACCGAAATTAAATAATAGGCGTCTTTTAGGTCAATAGTTACCATAAAACAGTCTTTAGTTAGTAGTTTTTTAACAACCTTACTGTCTTCAAGTTTGAAATGTTCGGTGTCAATAAATTCATTGAGCTTTTTCAGATTTAAAATTAACCGATAGCCTCCATCTGGTTTTCTAACAAGAAAAATACAGGATAGAAATTGACCTTCGGTAACTTTAACTTCCTTAATTGCTCCTTTCCCCAATAACTCGTCTATTTGCCGTATGATAGTGATTCTTTCTTGCTCAGACCAGCTAGGTTCTGAAGGAGGATGGTTCTGCTCTACTTTCCTAGAGAAAGGGATTTTGAATCCCCGGACCCAGCTCAAGATGGTAGGATCAGAAGTAATTTCTGACCAAGGCTTGGAAAAAAATCTCAAACGCCCTGCTGGACCACTTACACTGTTTTCCGAATTTACTTCCTGGCCTGGGGGTAGCTCCGTTTCGGTTGCTTGTTGTTGCGGTGAGGTTTCAGGGTCGCTGACGGTTTCTGCCCGCTCGTTGCTGAGCTGTGGTGTGTATTCTTGTATGTCGAGCGACGAGGCGGGCCCTTCAAGTTTTTTGAATCGATCTGGGAGCTTGACTGGGGCACAGGCTTGAATTTTTTGGAAGCGTTTTCCAAAAGTTTAGCTGCTTTAAATTTCTCTTCCAAGTTTCCCCCAAAAAGCAACTCGCCTGATGACGTTGACTTGAGTATATCTCGTTTTGACGGATCAATGTTTTTTAATATCAGACTCCTCCTAATTTCGGATTCTTCATGTTGCAAATCCGCTAGGATTCTGGCCACACCACCCAAAATTTCTAACGTAGCCAACTTTTGGTCCTGTGGAAGCTGTAAGGACATTGACATCAGCTTAGTTATACCTGCTAGACTTGCTGAGATACGGGCCTGCTTTTCCACTATTCGGTCGTCTCTTTTAACAATACTGTCTGCAATATTGCTCTTGATTTCAAAATTAAGCTTTGGTGGATCCATGAATAGCCCATTTTGTGGTGGTGGAAATTTTTGTAATAGAGTCTTTTTCTCTGCTGTTGGGAGGCCCTTGTTGATTATCTCCTCGACTCTGATGGCAAGATCCTTGTGAACGGCTGGCAAGAGGATTCTGTCCGGTTTCAAACGATCTCCAAGTATTTGGAGGACCTCCTGGTCTAGGGGTGCTTCCGTTGAATCTATTGCTTGAGGATCTTGTGTTGGAAGATCTTTTGTTTGAGAGTCCCGCGCTTGTGGATCCTTTGTTTGCCCCGCCGAATTTGTATTATCATTTGGTTCCTGCGACCCTGGTTGGTCTGTCAACGGAGGGTTTTCCACAGGCTCTCTCATACTATCCCGACTCTGTGGGCGTTCTGACTGCGGATCGCTGTCCTCTTCATACCGCCCATCCTCATATCTGTACTCAGGTGAACCACAATAACGCCTGACCGACGGGCTTCTGTGAGAGCTACGACGGTGTTCATAATTCCGATTATCTCTCCTTGAGAGATGCCCGTGATAGCCTGCTAATAGAGAGAAATATGTATACAAAGTTTTCACTCCTGTCCTTCTACATAATCTGGTAAGGTTATAGTGTTTGGCAACGATTGCATCCTGAGACAATCCTTGCAAGGTATTGTCTGTTTGCAAACCGTTGAGGAAGTGACATTTTTTTTTTTTTTACAAGTATTCTCCTGACAAGCCTTGCAAGGACTTGTCATCGTTACTATGTGGATCCGACCTCCACGTCGGTTGGACCGGCGAGGACGATAAAAGGCTACGTGTAAATTCACTGGACTCACTGGTTGCAGACCATTTACCCGCTATCTCAGAATTATTATTGACTTGCCATCATCGAAGTAACTAGAGATAATTCTCTCCATGCGGTCGAGTCTTTTCTTTAAACTTCTGTTGCTATCTTCTCCTGACGAATAATCGCGACTACGTTTCTTGGATTTCCCCATCGTAATAGCAATTCTTTTCCTTTTATACTCTTTTATTAATAATCCTTTTTTATACTTTATAACTTTAAATTTTTATTCACTGGCATGTGACGATTCCGGCACAAAGAAGAAGAATGAAGTATCATGGCGCCGCCAGATAGGCGCAGGCGCGATCTTTTTACTTTAGACTGTAAAATAAGTGGCGACAATGGCGTAGAGTAGAGGTACTACAATTGATCTCGAGGAAGAGGCGCGAAATACAATAAGTAGGGTAGGAGTAAGAAATAGAATTAAGTAGAGAGTAAGGCTAGAAGTAAGGAATTGTAAAAATTGTAAAAAGTTTGTGAACCGGAGCGGAAGCTTCTTGTAGCCCCGAGGGGAACAATAAACGAACATTACATTACATTATTTATTCATTATTTTGTTATGATAATTTATTATATTATAATTTTAATAATATTATAATGGTAATATAATTTTTTATTACTATTGATCTTTTTCTACAAAACATACTCCGTTTTACTGACATATATTTACATGTATGGAACATTTTTAAAATGACCTTCAAATTTCTTTGGAACACCCGATATATTATCCACGATACACTTTTACGAAGGCCAAATTCCAAAGCCTTTGATGAATAGAAAAACATCTGGAGGGATTAACGGTTGGAGCCCGAGTGCCATGCGGTGCATGGAGAATCACGATGTGCCCGCCTCCAAATCGTGATTCGGCACGAGAAAAAAAGACTTTTTCCGACCCGGGGCAGTGTTATGTCACAACAGATTATTAGATACTCGTCGATAGATGTTTTGGATGATTATTGTATTTGAGGTAGGAGATCGGCGGTGGAAGATGGTGTAGTTGACTAAGTATGATATTTATTGATGCGTAATTGGTTTATTTAAGTACTTCTTTTATTATATGATCGGTAGTCTGAATAATGAGTGGATATGAAGGAGGAGGTAGGGATAGAAAAAGGAGAGAAGATGTTAAGAGTTAGGAGGTTGACTGAAGAGTAAGTTAGCGACAGAATAGAATAATGAGAAGAGGTCGGTTGTAAGCAAGGTGGGGAAGCAAAAGTGCAGATGCAATTATAGTATGATTTTGAGGAGAAGAATGGACTGAGGAAGTCAGGTGTCGGGTAGCACATGATAGGCGAGGAGATAGTCGAAAAGGTGAGGAATGGCTATGCCAGGACGTAACAGCAGCTTGGGGTAGTAAATGAAAACGGTTTCGAAAACTAGACACTTTTCCGCGAATAATGCAACGAATCTCTATACAGAGACTTACAGAGACGAAAAGAATTCTCTACGTGAAGTTGTAAATCAGGTAAAAAAATAGTACATTGTGTATCAAGGGCGCAAAAGGCTATTTTACGAGTATGCAATTTGCGGCACGAGTCGAAGGCGAGTTGCTGTGAAAGCAGACTCGTCATAATAGCTTTGCGCCCATGATGCACACGATGATTTCTCACACCTGGTCTGCAAAAATGCCTCTTTTCAGACCGAGTGAGCGGGCGGAAAACAGCTCGTTTCGCCCTAGGGCGGAAAAAGTCGTTTCCGCCGGCTGAAAGCGCCCTAGGGCGAAACGAGCTGTTTTCCGCCCGCTCAAGAGGTATGAAAAGTGGCATTTTGCGACCGGGTGTGAGAAAAATACATTTTTCGTTGCAGTGGGTGTAAAATCCGATTTTACGACTTGTTCTGCTCAGATAAAATCGAATTTTACGCCACCTGCATCGAAAAATATCGTTCGCAATACGGGCGTAATACTTTATACCCTCGTGTGATGCCGTAATCACTCGGGCTGGCTTCGCTGACCCTCGTGCACGGCAACCACACGCGGGTATAAAATTTCACGCCCTTGATACGAAAAATACTATTTCCTCTGCAATACATTGCGCGCATCGTAAACACGTGTGACGTGTGAGTAGCACCCGAGCGGTTTGGGGCTTTCACGTCACCAAGGTTTAATTTAATTTTATTTTTGGCTTACCTACTGTAAGGTTAGGTAACAGGATCTTGCTGTGCCTAGTCCTATACAGGACCGTACGTTTTTTCATTAAAGTAATTTCGAGGGAGAAGGAATATAGAAAGGGGTTGAGACAAAATGATAGGATGAGTTGAACTATTAAATTTTTGAATATATTTCGAACTACTTGATCACGTTATTCCACAGGTAAAATCTTGAATTCTAATTATTTTCCCCTCACTAGCGAAAAAGGGAAAACAAAAATCTTATTTTCTGAAAACTCTATTTATCTGTTTTACTGATATTTCATGGGAGTCAATTTATTTATATGTATGGTTAATGTCCCGATGCAACTCTCTCTCTCTCTCTGAACTAATTCTACTATATTTGTGATATATCGTTCGGCAGATTTTGGCAATCGGTTTGAAATAAATATAAAAACTTAGCGTGTCAGTGTCAGTCCTGAGGTTGGGTCCCCTGCTGTCCGTACGGAGTCCGTCCTCCACACTCACAAGGCACGGAAAAACACACACCTTTTATCGTTTTGTTTTGAAATTATTAGCCGAATTCTTTATTTAATCGATGTGTCCATGCACTTTTTGAATTTTATAAATTTCTTTCGAGGTTTCAAGAGTTCTTTAGCGTCGTCACTACAAGGGTTTTCGCCCGCTAACTCCGTCTCTACTTATAAAACCCCGGGTCACGTCCGTGCTGCCGCAACTTTGGAGAACGAAGACCCCGTCCAGGTTGAAGGCAGCCAGGAGGCCGCTGCTAGATAACTTGGGTATTACTCCGCCACGGTAACTAGCCTAATCAAAAGACCTGCGTCTTTCCGCGACCGAGCAATACCCATCCTCCCGGCCGTTTTACCTCCAACAGCGTGCAGCGGTCCCAACCTCAGGACAGTCTGTTTGTCATAATTTTACCTATTAATATGTATTCTAGCTGGGTCTATTTGGGAGAGAGTTGCATCGGACCGACTATACGGTGCTGGGTCAGCAAAACCCAGCACTGCATGGATCCTAGCTTACTTATTCTATACTTTTGTTATCTCTAACTCGACCGGAGTTCGTGACTTTAAGTAAAGAGGGTTTTTGGGATTATATTTCTAAATTCTTCCCACGGCTTTTTATCTCTATCAATATATATGCCTTTGCCATGAAAAATGAAAATTTTGAATAATGTGGAGCCGCACGTAACACACGCTTTCGAATTATACATGTGTCATTACTAATTTTCAATGTACGTACCTTCGCGAACATTTTCCATGTTGCACAAACTATTTGCACCAAAAATTCACTAAATGGGAGACGTTTTTCTCCAACTTTCCAAGAATGATCACGCGGCGGAGGGTCGACTTTGACGGCTCACCACATAAACAGATTTGGTTGGAATGGCCTATCCTTCTGGATTATAATGCCCCAAAGCCCTCTACACAAGAATATATTGTAACTTTAGGAGTTACCTTTAAATTGAGCTAGTGAGTCCCTGAGTGAAATAAACAGACTTGGAGACACAAATTAATGGTCAGAGCAGATTGGATTATATTCAGTAAGATACAAGTGTCTCGTTTAACGTCTGAGACAGGACTGTTATAAACAAGAGTCCTATGGTAACATCAGTTGGTTGTTTTGTGAAAAGATGTTTGATAATTATTACTGCTATGTTTAATACATGGGAGTTCGGGTGGCTATGAAATGAGTGAATATAAAGCAATACAAGGGGTGGACGCACCCCGTGTAACACTGCCCCCCCCTGAAGGGAAGAGGCGACCCGACTCTTAAGTAAGCGAATAGCGAGTGTGTTATCTGCTAAGGGAAGAGTGAACTGAGAGCTGTGGATCAGACTTTAAAATGCTTAAAGTATTTGAAATCTTCCCTAAACTACCTGTAATTCCATCCTAAGCCTCGAGGGAAACCACAGAAAACCTGAGAAGGTAGTTTGGTTACAAATTCACAACAATATTTGGTATAAAAAAGGTCTTCGCCTAGTCAGGCTGAAGTGTAGAGTCGAAGTGAAGTCTGTCCTTGAAGTGCGAGAAATCATCTGCAAAACTGGAAACCGTCTGGGGATGAAGTCAGCTTGTGATCCGTCAGGAGAGTCAGGGAAGTCGGGAAAATCGTGCGAGTCAGGAGATCAGGTGAGGCGGCGGCAGGAAAACGGGGATCTAGGATCACGAACTGCTCCCAGGCGGAACCAAAAAGGACAGGAAAACTGCACACCCTAGATTGGAGGACAGACGTGAGTGTGCGAAATATGAGGAGCTTTAAAGGCTCTGATCTTTTAATTATTTTATTCTTATTGAATTAAAAGGAATTTCGTCATAAAACGAGTAAAAGAAGTGAATTATGAATTACAACGAAGGTTAAACAAGGAGTAAAGAGGAACGATCTTATCTTTATCCTGTGAAAATTAAAGGAGATTTCCGGGGAATCAAAGCCACTTCTTGTTCCGTCTTGCGGGTTCCGCGTCGTTTCTTTGGGATAGGTGGGAAAGCACCTAGGACTCTCAAGGGAAAAAGGTTAAAATCCTAACCCTAGACGATAAGTGAGAGCAATCAGCTCGAATCTCTGTATGAATTAGCAGCCAACGCTGGAGAGACAACGCTCTAATCGTAAGGAAGGAGGAACAAATAACAAACGCGAGAATTCCGAGAGACTGTCTACTATGTTCAGGGTTGCAAAGCCAACCTGAAAATTAAATAATTTCCTAACCTATTGAGATTGTGATTGAACGCTGAAATCGAATGGTTAAAAAAAGCGATGTTAAAAACTCTAGGCCTCCTGAGGCTTATCTCGATCCCGAGTGTCGTTGTCTCTCCAATTCTGCCGGGAATTCGCACGAGAGCTATTGAAAGGGAGTCTCTCTCCCTGGGCAGGATTGCGATCCTGATTAGAATTGAAATTAGGGTTATAGTCGTTATTTCGCCAAGAAAGTTGATTCGAGGGTCTGAAGTTATGTCCGTTTACTCGATTTCTGTTTCGTAAGGATAGGCATTGCTCAATGGCATGACCGCGTTTTTTACAGTATTTGCATTCTCTGTAATCCTCATTTATGTGACGTCTGCGATCCTGCTCAGAGGAAGAAGATCTCCTTTCGTCATCTTTGGATTCTTCGGGGGTTGGCTTTACCACCTCGACCTGTCGAACGCGGCCGGATCCCAGATATTGTTTATTTATAGCGTCTACTTCCAATGCCTTTATTATGGCTTGACGGAGGGTAGTGGGTCCTATCAAGCTCAGGGCATGCCTTAGTTCAGGATCAATTAATGCGTTTATGAATCTATCCGTCGCGAAGCTCTCACGGATGGCCTCGTCACCATGAGGCATAACTATTCGCGACAATCTCTCTATGTCTTGCCCGAGCGTGGCAAGATCCTCATCCCTCCGTTGGCGTCGCGTATTGAACTGAGTTAAGAATAGCTTGGTCAGATGTTCGTTCCCATATTTAAGCTTAAGAGCCGCGTGAACTTTATCAAAATCTAATAATTCAGCCGCGGTCAAAGAAGATATTGCGCTGGCTGCCGGGCCTCTCAAGCTATTTACTAAATTTGCGGCCTTAACTGTCGGGGTCCAATTATTTACACTTGCAACCGTCAAAAATTGCTGTTCGAATTGCGCTAACGGTCTGTCTCCGTCATATGTCGGGGGTTTGAGGTTAGCCGCGGATCTGTCGCTTATGTCGGGGTTAGCGTTAACTGTCAGAGTAGCGTTGGCTTGAGTGAGAGGAATGAAAGTCGGCTCCTGGGAAGGAACACCGACCAGACTTGGTTCAACTGCGACCAGGCCGCGACCGACCGGCGAAGCAATAGCAAGCGTATTTGGGGGAGCAGTTTCCCTAATTGAAGGCACAGACCTTAGAGTATCGGGAGCTTGGGTCGGCTGGCAGGATGAAGTGGAGGGGATAGGCTCTGTCAAGGGCTGGATAGGCTGGGGCTCGTCTCCCGATCCTCGTCGGTCATCCCTCAGAGTGGAAAGGATTTGGGAGAAGGATTGTTGCTGGTCCTGCAGCACTTCCACCAAACGTCCTTCCGACCGCTCTCGATCCAGACGTTGATCCTGGAGAATCTGTAAGAGGAGGGCCTGTTGTTGGGCCTGGGCGGCTTGCTGAGCGGCTTGCTGCTCGGCCTGAGCAGCTTGAGCCGCCTGTTGAGCCGCTAGCTGGGCGGCTTGCTGACGCTCCTGAGCAGCCAAGAGTGCTGCTTGCTGCTCGGCCTGGGCGGCTAGTTGGGCTGCCTGCTGGGCAGCTTGCTGAGCAGCCTGCTGCTGCAAAAGCTGGACCAGGGCGGTGATCGGGCTGGCCTCCATTTCTTCCGCCCGTGGTACTTGGTTCGAGTTCGATGCAGCGGCAGCAGGGGATCCTTGGCGACGAGTATTTCGTCGAATGCTCATAATGAGCAGATTTGTTGGATTCTTTTTGCGAATAAGGCAACGAAAGCTTATAGCTTTTGAATACAAGCAATCGGCAAAAACCAAAAGAAATGCACCAAACAAATCAGCTTATCGGACTCAGAAACGATCTCACACTCCTGACACCAAATGTAACTTTAGGAGTTACCTTTAAATTGAGCTAGTGAGTCCCTGAGTGAAATAAACAGACTTGGAGACACAAATTAATGGTCAGAGCAGATTGGATTATATTCAGTAAGATACAAGTGTCTCGTTTAACGTCTGAGACAGGACTGTTATAAACAAGAGTCCTATGGTAACATCAGTTGGTTGTTTTGTGAAAAGATGTTTGATAATTATTACTGCTATGTTTAATACATGGGAGTTCGGGTGGCTATGAAATGAGTGAATATAAAGCAATACAAGGGGTGGACGCACCCCGTGTAACAATATGAAGCTCAGGGTTGGGCGCGAAAATTGAAATTTTGATTTTTGGCCACGTTTTTAGGATTTTGAACCACTGTGCGTCGTCGTCAATTAATATCCGTAAGTACGTTGGTGATGCCACGAAATTTCCGAATATTAGCAAGATGGATGGTTTGAGAAACACCGTGCGAAGTTTCGTACCGATGTGAACGGTATCCTCCACGTACAATGATGACTGAGAAAAAGATTGAATGAACCAGCCCTGCCATTCGAGAGGTATTACAGGTGATTGCGGAAAAGCTTTCAGTTTTATCGCCTTCAACAAACGTGTATCTCTATCCGAAGAAAATCCGGCGATAGTGATGCCTTCTGCTGCGGCTTCCTTCTTCATCCACTCCCACGTCTGGATTACATCATTGAAACGAAAACGGCTATCAGTTCCAAAAAAAGGCCGAGCAGAATGCAGCAACACCTTTCTTTTTAATAGAAGTTTTATTGATGTCCTGACATACAACATAAAATACAATAATAAATGTACAACAAGAAAAAAAACTTCCCAAACTTGTTAACTTATAATTAAATGTTATGAGATCGTTTTGGCCCAAGTCGGGCGCTACACGACTAACAAGGACTTAAAATTACAATTCTTAGCTATACTAAGAACCGTGATGTAATTTCATACCGTGCGATATTTAAATATATTCGACCTCAACGAAGGGTCAACAATGTGGCTATTCCCATAGGGATTAAGCTGCTAAATCAGAAACGGACAAGAACGAAAACTGATCTTTCCATAGTTTGACGATACGGCTTATCCTATTACAACTAAATGAGGAACTTACCCCCCAACAAAAAAGTAACAAAAAATATAAGAAATAAAAACAATCAAACTACCAATAATAAGGAGATCCCAATAATGTTAAATAAACATTAAGGTGTATAATGCCTACGAGGCTAAAATATATGTATACTATATTATTAGGTAACTTACTAAATACTAGCTGTTTTTTTTTTTCCGTTTTTTTTATCCATTCATTTATATGATCCACCAATATTTATCCCTGTTTAATCTGGCAGCAACACCATCATGCAGGGGCTGTGCCATTATGACATAGGCATAATTTGCTACTGCCTCAGTTCCAAAGTAGTTTTTGATGTTTTGTCTAGAAGTAGCTGCAAACGATCCACATTTTGGTACACCATCCGCATTCAGTGGAAGTACAAATCCAACAATTTGATTGAACCGGGAGTCATACTGAATACGACCGACTATTCTAGTCGCATCCTCGCTAATCCACACTGTCATAGGTAGCCTTCTTTCTTGTAAATAGATCTTCAACGCACTAAATCGAATCGTGTCCCTCGCGAATTGGTTCATCCACCTTGTTAATTACTCTTCTGTCTGTGACAGACGAAGGTAGCGAGTCGGGAAGATTCTTTTGAAGGCCTTCGTACATGCTCCTCCCTCCCAAGATAAAAATGTACGCAGCAAACGGTTTCAACCCTTTATCATATCGTCATCCACCTGTAAGCCTTTCAGTATTGATTCCAGCCGATTTAGCCAAAGTTTTCAAAAAGTGGCTACAACTCGATCCTTTGTGTGTAGTGTCAGAAGAATTCTACTCTTCGATAAAAATAGAAAACGTCTTTTTTAGTTCTTCATTTCTTGCGATTAATAATTGAACTTCGTTCAAAATTGGGTAGTAGTCGATAATCAGAGTCTGTCCCGAGGTCTGCCCTGCAACGTCTATACTTCGGCTTAATTTTGTACGTCTACGTTCTCCTCTAGAATATTTCTCAAGTTTCCACTTCAAAATAAGTTCGGAATCAGCCTCAAAATTATCATTTGTCTGCGGCTTTGATCTATCAACTCGAAGAGACGGCGCAGCAGAAGACTCTTAGACGTTCAAAAAACCGGCTCTGCTGCCGAAGCTTCTAGAGCTGAATCCTTAGATGAAAGTTCAGTAGAATTAGAGGTAGAATTGTTTTCTGCCTCCTCCTTATTCGAAATCTTCTGTTTCTTATTGGGCACGGTAGCCTCCTCGGTAGCCTCCTCGGTAGCCTCTTTGCAAAAAATGCCCTCTTCGGTCCCCTGAGAAATCCCTAACACCACAGCAGGGTGAACTTCAACGATTAATTCGTTCACATCTCATGGTAGGTAACTTACCAACGAAATCTCATACCAGGTCGAACCGATACATTACCATGGGGCTTTATTCAGCATTTATAGGACTATTGTAACTTGAGAAAAAAAAATTTTAGAAAAAAAAATTTTTTAGAAAAAAAATTTTTTGTAACGTCGTACACGATCGATTTAAGGTTCTATCCTGTTTTACGCGTTGGTACGCAACTAAGGGTAAGGCGATGGTTGTGAAATAATTTATATTAGTTTCACTATGATTCTGTTTATTCTTAAAGTTCGTTTTCTAGTATAATGAAGATTGCCCGTGTGGAAATTTATCCAACTTGCCCTAGATTAAAAACTGGCCTTCAATAGGATGGACTAGAATATGCCACTAATAGATCGCCTGACAGGGGCCTACCGCGGCCCCGGATAAAACACTGGGAATTTTCTAATTCCAAGTTCCCTTTAGCAGGGCCGTGATTAAAACTGCCCAGAGAATATAAGACATGAGCTTTTAGAAATACATATGTCAGGCCCTTGTCGTGGCCAAGTAAAATTTGCTGTGATCTCTTCAATTCCAATTTTCATGTCACAGGGCCCCGAACAAAACTGCCCGCGATAAACTCTTCAGGGCGGTGTTTCATATTATTGATGAAGGCCCCACATAGATCTACCCAGACCTAACCTTACGGTAGAGTCACATAACCTATACTTAAGTTGACAGGCCGACTGTAAAGTTGGAAGAACATCATTGTATTGAACAATTATTTATTTGTATATCGCCCAACAACATGGATAAAAATTGGCCGACTGCATTAACGCCAGAATCCGGGTGCAGGGATACCGTGAGAAACGAAAATTATCAGCGGATCTCAGTAATAAACCACAAACATCAAGTGTAAATGTCAACAGCACATGAGAAGGTAATTTTTTTAAATTACTTCTTACAGGACTTTTCGAGCTTGTTTCATTATCGACGATTAACTTCTTATTCTTTCATTAACTCTATATAGATCGAATGAATAGGTTACATATCGACGTTAAAAACTCAACGAACCGAGTTTATCAATAAATAAAAAGTTGATCGTGATGGTGCGATGCCCAGATAATGTAGTCTGATTCGTTGTTGTTGTTATTATTATTATTATTATCATTATTATTATTATTATTATTATTATTATTGCAGCTAATGATCAACATTAACTTCGGTAACCTCACCTTCATGTCTACAGAGAAAGTAGAACCTAGTCTATCGAGTTCAATTATTTTTTAAATATTTTAAGGTTACGTTATTATTTTTTTATTGAAATATTTCTTAACGATGAAAAAAGAATGCAGCTGCGGTTAATTATATGTTAATTTTTTCTAAGAACAAAAAAAAAAAGGTTTCATTTATGAAAGTAGAATTTTTTTTGTTGATGAACGATGTAAATTGAGATTTAAAAAAAGTTTATGAAAGCGATTACATTATATATGTCGGCGCAATGATGGCAAGATCCCAAACACTTCCGTGCGCGCCTAATCCCTGGGCGAATAATAAACCCGAATGACAACAATCGAGGAGCTATGAAAGCAAGCAGGAGTGACTCTATGGCTCAGATTACAGTTGGAGCTCGAGCAATTCGCAGCCTCAATCCTGTAGAGCCAGGGGATCTGAGCCATAAGACAATTAGCTAATTTCTTTTGATTATTTCTGGAACCCTTTAGTTTTTTTAGTTATTTTCAATAAACTCCTTTTGTTCCGGATTCAAAGGTCATCATTATGAATCCCCCGCGGTCCCCCTCCTGTCAGGAGCCGATATCAGAAGTGGGATCCGCTACCACGTGCCGATCCCCCGTGCCCGGTGCATCCCAGAATTTAGTGGAAACGCGGTCAGGCGCAAACAATTCAAGTGTGACCTTAACACATGAGCAGTTCATGGAGTTACTCAACCGTGCGACGCAACCGCGATCAATCCCTGGTGAACGTACGCGTGTTGCCGATATATTTCTACTTCCATACGACCCAGACTCTAAGGGGTCTGACATTCGCGAGTGGTGCGAGCACGTAGATCGTGCAAAGGACCGGCACCAAATGACAGAAGACGACACTCGGATGAAGGCCGCTAGTCTACTTCGAGGACGTGCCAAAATATGGGCAGAAACGTGGCTGCTTCAGACAACAACATGGGTCGAAATGCGGCGCGATCTGTTGCAAACGTTCGAACCAGAATCAAGATATTTCGCGGACGTCTACCGGTTCATAAATTATAAATCTAGTGACGCTTCTGACCTTACGGAATATATCACGACTATGTGGTCCTTGCTAAAAAAAAGGTGCGTAAACCAGAAATAACCGAATCCGAAACTGTTGAAGGTATTATCGCCGGAATAGAAGATGAGGAACTACGAGGCAATCTTATGCGCAACGTACCAAGCAGCGTGCCTGAACTCGTTGCTGTCACGAAAACATTCAAAAAACGAAAAATGGAACCTTCAACTGGTCGCCAACCAAATTCGAAGAGAACGCGTAGCGAGCAGAGACCGAGGGGTGAAGAAGAGTTGTCTCTTAGATGTTTCGTTTGTGGCGAGGTCGGACACAAAGCCCTCAGTCGTAAAAAGAACGCTTTGAATTCCTCGAAGGCGACGCCGGAAAGTGCGAAAGATGATAAAAGGGGGTGTGGCTACTGCAAAAGGGCGGGTCACACATATGAAGTTTGTTTCAAACGCATCGCCGACGAGCGGAACAAATCTATAAACATTTGCAGTAATAATACGCGTGGTGTGGCGAGGGTAATCGCGATACGGATAGGCGAGAAAACTTTTGACTGTTTGTTTGACAGCGGGGCAGACTGTTCGCTGGTGCGCGAATCAGTAGCAACTTCTCTCCCGGGACGACGTAGTAACAAAATGATAACGCTGAACGGTATAGGTCCCGTACCAGTAATATCTAGTAGTCAGATCCTTACACTAATACAGATAGACGGCATCACAGTCGAATTGGAATTGTGCGTTGTTCTCGATCATCAAATCAAATGCGACGCGCTCATCGGGATGGATCTGTTGCGAGTTCCTGGACTCGAGATAAATATTTCCGAAAACGGTACCTCGGTGCGCCGTGTGGATAATGTTAACATCCTCACATCGAATCTACGCGAATATAAAGAAGCGTTGAATACGGACCTCATTGAAGGCTCAGACTTGGACAAACTAGAAAGCATAATGGAACGATTCTCTAACGCTTTTACCACGGGCACAAAAGTATCACGTGTGAATACCGGAGAGCTCAAAATCCGTTTGAGAAACCCAGATAAAATCGTGCAGAGGCGCCCGTATCGATTGGCTCCTATCGAGCGCGAAAAAGTCAAAGAGATCATCGATGATCTGTTAGCTAATCATATAATCCGCGAAAGTAATTCGCCGTTCTCGAGCCCAATTATACTCGTGAAGAAAAAGAATGGAGATGATCGATTATGCGTTGACTACCGAGAATTAAATGCAAACACGGTGCGTGACCATTACCCGCTTCCGTTAATATCAGATTTGCTTGATCGTCTTGGGAAAGCTAGATACTTTACGATACTGGATATGGCGTCCGGATTCTATCAAATCCCCATCGCCGAAGAATCTATTGAAAGAACGGCATTCGTTACGCCTGACGGGCAATATGAATACTTGCGAATGCCCTTCGGGTTGTCCAACGCGCCGTCAATATACCAAAGGTACATTAATGTTGCTCTGGGATCTTTAAGGGACACGATCGCGTTCGTATATATCGACGACGTGCTCATTCCATCAGAGACGGTTGACGAAGGTTTCCAACGACTCGAAGCCGTTCTTGGTGCGTTGGCGAGTGCCGGGTTTTCCGCTAATAAGACAAAATGCTCGTTCCTGAAACGGTCAGTAGAGTACCTCGGTAATGTAGTGTCAGATGGGGAAATACGCCCGAGTCCGAGGAAAGTTGAAGCGCTGGCGCGAGCACCCATACCCTCCAGCGTAAAGCAATTGCGACAGTTCAACGGGTTGGCCGGGTACTTCAGACGGTTTGTTCCAAACTTCTCAAACAAAATGATACCGCTCTATCAATTAACGAAATCGGGTGCGAAATGGGAATGGACGGATCGTCACGAACAAGTGCGATCTGAAATTATAGATTATCTAACATCGGCCCCACTTCTCACCATATTCCAAGAACACCTACCTATAGAACTGCACACTGATGCCAGTTCTGTTGGTTACGGGGCGGTATTATTACAAAAGCATAGTGGTAGGCCGCACGTAGTGGCGTACTTCAGCATGCGGACGACTGACACGGAGAGCCGCTACCATTCGTACGAATTGAAGACGCTTGCGGTCGTGCGATCTATAAAACATTTCCGTCATTTCCTCTATGGAAGAAAGTTTACCGTGGTAACCGACTGCAATGCCCTAAAAGCATCCAGACGTAAACAGGAGCTTTTACCCCGAGTTCACCGTTGGTGGGCATTCCTACAAAATTATAATTTCGAAATCGAGTACAGGAAAGGCGACAAACTGGCGCATGCAGATTTCTTTAGCCGAAACCCTATAGAATATAGAGTGAATCAAATAACATCGAAGGATGAGTGGCTATGTGTCGAGCAACGTAGAGATACCGAACTCGATTCAATTATCCGGGCGCTTGAATCGAAAGAACCTACGGGCCCTGAGTACGAAATGCAAGGTGGGGGGGTATTGCATCGTCGGGTACAAATCGATCAGGAAACATTAGTCCTGAAAGTGGTGCCGCGGTCGTATCGATGGAATCTAATAAATCATTATCACGCTTCTCTGAAACATATGGGCTGGGAGAAAACTCTTGCAAAATTGCGCGAACAATACTGGTTCCTTCGAATGAATAAAGTCGTTCGTACATTCGTTGACAACTGCATCGCCTGCCGAACAATGAAAGGTCCTTCTGGAGCTAGACAATTACGGATGCACCCTATAGACAAAGTAGCAATTCCTTTCCATACCGTGCATATTGACATCACGGGAAAACTGAGCGGGGACAGACGACAAAAGGAATATGCGTTCGTATTCATAGACGGCTTCACAAAGTTCGTATTCATGCGATACGCTTCTAAGAAGGATCAAGAAAACGCCGTTCGGCATTTGGAAGAATTCGTACACTTGTTTGGGGCCCCAACCCGAATTATTCTGGACCAAGACCGCAGCTATAATCGACTTTTTCAATCATACTGTCAGCAGCACAACATCGAACTACATTTCACAGCGGTAAACGCGAGTAGAGGAAACGGCCAGGTGGAGCGTATAATGCGTATCATAAAAGATTCCCTTACAATCGTTGAAAATCACGAAGGAAGAACGTGGTATCAAGCGCTCGGCGCTTTACAGCTAGCGCTTAACTGCACTATTTCCAAAACAAGCGGTAAAACACCATTAGAACTATTGACTGGCAAACGTGGAATTTTTTCTTACTGTTTATGAAATTGTAGCATGCCTAAATTTACTATGGTCCCTAGTAAATTTTCACAAGTGCAATATGATGTTTCGATATTTTTCTAGTAAAATCCTTGATAAGTTCGTTAAAGTTCACCAGTAATATGCGACCATAGTAAATTTCAACGGGAAATTCTCTCAGTGTAGGGATGGAAAAAGGAGAAAAGATGTTAAGAGTTGGGTGGTTGACTGAAGAGTAAGTTAGCGACAGAATAGAATAATGAGGAGAGGTCGGTTGTAAGCAAGGTGGGGAAGCAAAAGTGCAGATGCAATTGTGGTATGATTTTGAGGAAAAGAATGGACTGAGGAAGTCAGGTGTTGGGTAGCACATGATAGGCGAGGAACTGTGAGGAGATAGTCGAAAAGGTGAGGAATGACTATGCCAGGACGTAACATTTTAGAAAAAAAAATTTTTTTTCAAATAAAAAATAAAAAATTCTCATTTGCTTTACATGCAAAAATGAGAAACTGTTTGAAAATGTTTGAAATTGTTCGAAAATGTTTGAAAATGTTTTGAAAATGTTTGAAAATGTTTTCTCTATAGTTCTTGTAAACTAGCAGTAAGGTTGGTTGGTTGAATGAATAAAGAAACTGTGTAAATATATTGTTAATAAAATTCTTTTATTGGAAAATTATATTACATATCCGATTTATTTATCAAACACTTATGTGTGTTGTCAAATCCCAACCATTTCACATACAGCTGATCACCACGTTTGCGCAACACCTTTTCTACAAGATAACCATCTGAATATTGTACTTTGCTGAGCTCCTCCTCGTAGAAGCCGCCTTCGATGAATTGATTTAGGTAGTCGGTGAGTTTGTACGTTGGTGGATTGGTATCTCTCACCCCAGTCACAGAGAATATCTCACAAGAGGAGGGCGCGAACTTGGGGTCACCGATTTGAAAGCCTTTTAATATAGTAAAGTACTTCCCATTAGTGACTTAAGGTGTGCCGGAGAGAGCACCATTCTCAGCCGTTTCCGAGCACCGTCCGGTTTAAAGTCGCGACGCTACTCATATCCCAGTAACGTTGTAACTAGTAGCACCGAAGCGGCGTGGCTCACCAGTAGTATATCGTCTGTCATTAGCTGAGGTCGTGTTTAGTATTATCTCTTGCAATTCACCTGTGCCAAGTTCAAATTCGCTTGTTCGGTTATCTTCATAACGGTCAGTTTTCTAAACGGTACGAACATCTCCTTACTAGTAGTAGTAATGACTTTTATTAACAAAATGTTATTTACATTATTCTCCAATAGTACATAGTACATTTTTCTTTACATAATTCTTGATGTACATCTGTTTTCTTTCTTCTTCTCCCTCCTTTTCTTCTTCTTCCTCTTTTTTCCTTGTGTCTCTTTTGCATGTGATTTCCCACATTCTTGCAAGGGCTTTTTTTCCAGAAATTTGTTGTATCCAGCTTTCTTTCTTGTTTCCTGTCACTTCACACTCTTCGAATACGTGTTTTAGAGTTTCTTCATCTTTTTCACATAGTCTGCATTTTCTACTTTCTACTTCTGTCCAATATTTTCCAGCTCTGGTTTCTGTGCCTAGTCTGAATCTTGCTTTCATTTGGAGTTCATTTCTTTTTTTTTCCTGGTTTCTCAGGTATGCCGGTATGTCTGTTGCAGGTGGTGCGATTTTTCTGTAGTCTGTTGCGAACTTTGAATTTCTCACTTTTTCTTCCTGCTCTTGTCTTTCTATACTTCTGCTTATTTCGGCTATCTGCTCCCCGGCTTTTCCTCCTTCTTTAAGTTTGTGATTGAAGTAGTAATCTATGGACCAACCTCTTTTTTCCAGGTGTTCTCTTCTTGCTTTGTTCCATCTTTCGCTTTCATCTTTTTTTTTTTTTTGCATGACTTAATATCAGATTTGAACCTGTTTTTTACTTTGACGCATTCCTTTAGTAGTTTGTTTTCTTTGCTGTTCATGATTTTTTCTTCGTAGTTGACTGCTCTTTTCCCTGCTTTGGTTGCCAGTCTTCCTCTGTTTGTCTCTAGATGTAGCATGTGTCTTGGTGTTGTTCTATCTAGTTTCAATGTCCATTTTATGTATTTTTCCTGTATGCTCTCAATTTCACTATACTCTTTCCATCCCCATAATTCAACTCCATACATTACTATACTTTCGACCATTACATCGAACAAGTACATTCTTTTTGTCCAGTTTTCTTTGAAGCTTCTCTTTGCGATGCTCCAGACTTTCCCCATTGTTGCCATTGCTTTTTTCCTGAGATTTTTAATGTGTGCCTCGTTTCCGTTGTTCTTTTGCAGTGTATAACCCAGATAGTTAAATTCGTCTAGTTCCTCAATTTCTTTTTCATTCCATGTTATCTTGATCTTTTTCTTCCTACCTCCCGATTTTCTTCCTCTCATATACTTTGATTTCTCTATGTTTAGTTCCAGGCCTCTTTCTTCGATGTATTTTTTGAACTTTTTAATCATTTTTCTTATGCCTGTCTCATTGTTTGCCATTAGCACTACATCGTCTGCATATGAGACTGTCCATACCTTGGAGTTTCCTATGACTATTCCTCCTTCTTGGGTTGTTTCCAAGGTTTCTTCCAAGTTCGCAAAGGCTAGGTTAAACAGTGCTGTGCTGAGTGGGCAGCCTTGTCTGACTCCTTTTGTTGTGTATATTTTCCTTGTTTGCTTCTCTTTTATTTTTACTTTGAATGCTGTGTTGCTGTATATTTCCTTGATTTTCTGCCTCAAATCTGTGTCTATTTTGTGCCTCTCCGAGAGTTCCCAAATTTTCTCTCTTTTTAGTTTGTCAAACGCTCCCTTCATGTCAGCAAAGAATAGGTATATTTCTCCTTTGTCCTTTTTGATTTCTTCTTCTATTGCAGTCTTTACTACACGGAAAAAATGTTGGGCAAGCGGCTGCACTATCGCTTGTTTATGCAACGCCACCGCAGGTTCGGTGCGGCGGCATTGCGATACGCGAGAGGGCAGTAAAGCGATTCTGTAACTCAATAACGCGACTTGCGCTATCGTTATCATTTATTCAACTGCTACGCCAATGCATTTCCCCGCTAATACCCGCGCACCCCCGCTGATACCTATGTGTTGTTAAAAATTGTGAATCTAGGGTCGCCTCGTAGCGACAATTATATAAAAGCGGCCCGTATTGAAAGTTATTTAACGCGTAGCAGACTGAAATTCGCTAAATCATAACGCCAGCCACAGTGCGACGTTATGAGAAGCATTCTCTTCTTCTTAAATCTAGCCGTAGATTTCGTACATTAAGGGGGAATATCAGTGTGAAAAAAAAAATCGATTTTTTTTTTGCCTAAATAGATAGTTTTGACCTTTAAGAATATGCCCACAAATTTTCAAAACAATATTCGGCTCGGAAGTATAGGGATAGCAGACTAATCGGTAAGAACTTGTTTTATATTATTCAAGTTATACATCATTCAATTTTATCCTCTGGAAACTTTAAACGCGTTTTTCTCGAAACCACGTTTTTTGACCTGGTTGACAGCATAACTCTGTCAAATTTTGTCCAATCGACTTTATTCAAAAAGGATTCTCTTCAGAAAACTTATCGCTATCGTAGCATCGTAGAGTTTTTTTTAAAAATTATTTACTTTTTTTATTATTCACAATTTACTGCAAAATTTTCGTGTAAAATTCGATTTTTTTTTTAAATGGCCGCCATTTTTTTTCCAATCAAAGTTTTGAAATTTCCTACGATGCTGCGAAAGCTATACTATTACAATTTAATAATCTTTTCGAATTTTTGATTTTTGATGTCTGCTGTGGCACTTATGTTGTCAACCGTCGGGGAGTGTTTTTTTGAGACGCCATTTTGCGACTGCTACTATGCTTCATAAAATGTACTAAAAATAGAATAAAAAATTGCCTCGTATACTTCAATGCTTCAATAATTAATACACAAAATCCCAAATAATTTGATCGAGCCGTTTTTTCAAAAAAAATTCACAAAAAATACCTCATTTTTCAGCCTGTCACACTGATATTCCCCCTTAAGATACGAATAATGTAATCAATAGAAATTGTTCGGCTTGTTAAATTATATCAAAAACTGTTGATAATGATGTTTTGTTGATCCGATCGTTCGACTCAATATTTATCAAGAAATTTTCTATTTAACTTCGCGTACGCAATGAGTGCTTTTTACGACAAGCGTATATCATAGTTTTGAATCTTTAGAAATTTAATAGAATGAAAGGCTTTCTGGATTTTGTTACGTATTTTTAAAACCGACGGTTTCTGAGATTTTTATTTTTTTAGCAATTAGATGTATTTTCAGAACCATTTGTAGCGCAAAGAATTGATGGTAGTGTACATTTGTTAATTTTCTAGCCAATTCCCAATCGAACTATAGCCATAAGTTTCATATCGCGAAAAAGGCTTTTTTTTTTTAATTTAAAAAGTGGGCTAAGATAATTTTTTCCTGCCGAAAACCCACAATTGATTTTGATTAAAATTATTCAAAGTATTCGGTATGGTAGGCAAAATTTACTGAAAAATTCGAAGTCGAACGATTAAAATTAAGTAATAAAATTAAGTCGAACGATCGGATCAACAATAAATCATTATCAACAGTTTTTGATATAATTACAACATTAACAAGCCGAACAATTTCTATTGATTACATTATTCGTATCTTAATTTACGAAATCTACGGCTAGATTTAAGAAGAAGAGAATACTTCTCATAACGTCGCACTGTGGGATGGATAAAGGTAATCGGTAAAACGGTAAGATTGATTCATAATTACGATAGACGTATGCCGTAAAAAGTATTCATTGCATACGAGAAGTTAGATTGGAAATTTCTTGATAAATATTGAGTCGGATGATAGGATCAACTGAAAATGATTAGCAACAATTTATGATATAATTTATGAAGACGAAAAATCGATTAAATTATTCGTACATCTTCTAATTCATGCTATGATTTAGCGAATTTCAATCTGCTACGCGTTAAATAACTTTCAATACGGGCCGCTTTTGTATAATTGTCGCTACGAGGCGACCCTAGATTCGCAATTTTTAACAACACATTGGTATCAGCGGGGGCGCGCGGGTATTAGCGGGGAAATGCATTGGCGTAGCAGTTGAAAAAATTATAACGATAGCGCAAGTCGCGTTATCGAGTTACAGAATCGCTCTACAGTTCCTCCGCATGTCGGGCGAGCTAGTCGCCTACGTTTGCGGGAACGCTGCTGCACCGAAAAAAAAGAACGGAGTCGCCCCGAATTGATTACTTTCTCGGAGAGGCATATTATCGGTGACTCCGTTCTCTTTTTTCGGTGCAGCAGCGTTCCCGCAAACGTAGGCGACTAGCTCGCCCGACATGCGGAGGACCTGCCCTCTCTTGCGTTATATGTATCGCAATGCCACCGCACCGAACTTGGTCGCGCAACGCTCCGTGCTTTCGGGTGTGCGGCCGTAGCTGTTGGGCGTGCGGCTCACCCGACATTTTTTCCGTGTATGTATATTGCTTTTCTAGTTCCTTTTTCCTTTCTGTATCCAGTTTGTGTCTCTCTCATTATCTTCCGCGCTTCCATTTCTGCTTCCAGCTTTTTCCTGAGTATTTCTGCATATATTTTATATCCTGTGTCCATGAAAGTGATCCCTCTGTAGTTTTTTGCTGTGTGCTTGTCTCCCTTTTTGTATATGGGCGTGACAATGCCTGTGTTCCATTCGTCTGGCAGCCTCTCGGTTCCTTTCCATATTTGATTTATAATTTTATGGAGTTCTCTTGTGCTTTCTTCACCTCCATAGATTCATGCTTCGTTCTGTATTTTGTCTTCTCCTGCGGCTTTTCTTTTTTTCATACTTTTGATTGTTCCTTTTATCTCTTCGAGGCTTATTTCTTCCCTTTCAGAGGTATTATCTTCTATATTGTTATCTTTTGTTGTAGTCGTTCCTTCGAATTGTTCTATGAAGTGTTGTTCTCAATCGCTCATGGTGATTTTGCCGCTTATCGATGTTTTTTGCCGTCTCTGTTTATTAATTAGGTCCCAACATTTTTTCCGTGTTCTGTCTTTTCTTGCCTCCTTCCATTCATTCTCTTTTTCCTCTGCTTTCTTTTTTTCTATTAGGTTTCTGTATTTTCTCCTGGTTGTGAGAAATAGGTCTTTCTGGGTTTTGTCTTCCCTGTAGGCCTCTCTCGCTCTTTTCAATTATATTTTGGTCTTATGGCACTCCCCATCCCACCATCTCGATTGTCCTTGTTTGTTGATTTTTATTTTTTTCTTCGGCAGGCTCTTATTAATTTTGTTTTTTAATTCTGTCCAGTTTTTAGCTGTTCCTGCTTTTTCCAGTTTTCTGTTATATTCCTTAATCGTTTCTTCGGACCATTTTGTGATGGATCTTTATCCTTTTTTTCCCTCTCGCTTACGTTTATTTCAATGCTTAAGCCGATCTTCATTGCCATGTGGTCAGAGAATGTGTGGTCCACGATGTCCATGTGTTCGATTAATTCTTCTCCATTTTTATTGGTCACCACATAGTCGATTACTGATCTTCCTACGGCGCCTAGATATGTCATTCCGGCGTTGTCTTTTCCTTGAATGTTTCCATTGATTATATAGAGTCCGTTTTCTTCTAGCCATTTTATTAGTTCTTTGCCTTCCTCGTTTGTCGTTTTATCATCGGACTTTCTGAATTCTTTGTCTTCGTCTTCCTCTATTTTTCCGCCTTTGGATGCTGTTCTAGCATTAAAATCTCCTCCAATAATGATGTTTTTCTCCTTATTTTCTTCTAGAATTTCCGTAATTTTTTCGTAGTTTTCTTTCCTTTTTTCTCTCATATAAACGCTCAGAATTAAAATTTGTTCTCCTTTTATTTCCACGTTTGTTAATGCAAGTTCCTCTGTTAGTATCCTGCTCTTTATGTTTTTAATCCCTGTGTCCTTCCTGTATGCAGTTACCATTCCACCTTTGGCTCTTCCTTTCTTTTTTTCTCTCCTTGCCTTTATTGTTAGAATTTCGAAATTATTGAGATGTTGTTGTGGTATGTTACTTTCTACCTTTTCCAGCCAGGTTTCTGATAGATTTATAATGTCGAAATTCTTTATTTTTTCCCAGTCGTCTGTTTCCAGGTTTTTTATTCCAGCCACATTCCAGAAAAGTATTTCTATTTTTTTCTTTTTTTTTGTTATTCTCTCTCTCTTGTTTTGCCCTTTCGAAACCATTTCTTTAGCCTTTCATTCCAAAAGAGGTCCTCTTTGTCCGTTGTTATTTTGTTATATCCGATTTTACACTTTACGTTTTGATGTTCTAGCTCTTTGGCTTTTTTCTGCACTTCTTTTTTGCTTTGTCTCTCCATCCACGTAGTGTCGTTGTTATTAAATACTTTTTCTCTTTCTTGTTTGAGTTTGCTTTTATTTTTCATTATCTCTATTTTCTGCTCTATATTTTCTAGCTGTGCTCCTGTTGTCTTCTCAATGTTTCTCACCTTCCATATTTTCCTTACTGTTACTTGCGCTTTCAATCTCTCATTCAGCCATTTTTCAAGCGTGTCTTTGTCCTGAATATCCATTCCACTGATTATTATGTTCTTCCTTTTTTTTCTCTCTTTCCGCTTCTTCGACTATCCATTCCATGTCCTTGTTGACTTTATCTTTATCGTTACTGTAGGTCCTGGTGTGTTCTTTCTCCTTTAACCTTGTATGATTTTCGTTTCCTTCTGCCTCTTTGTCTTCGACAATTAGTTTAATTTCCTCTTCTAGGCTTACCAGCCTTCTTTCTAGTTCGTCAATCCTGCCATCAGTTTTCCATATTTCTCTATTCATGTCCACTTTACTATTTTTCAGATCTTCGATATCTTTCTTCATTTTCAATATTTCTGAGACCAGTTTTTTCTCTACTCTTTCTAGGCCTTTTTTTGCATCTTCATTATCCTTAGATAGCTTGTCCCCTCTCTGTTTTTCTTCAGCTGCTTTTTGTTCTTTTTCTATTTTTTCTTTCTCGTCTTTGCTTCTAAGGTACGCTAGTAAATCATTGAAGTTCTTAATGTCCTCTCCCTTGTCTTCTATGTTTCCTGCATTTTTTTCCATATTTTGTTTCTTTTTTTCTTTTCCTTGCAGTTCTGGGCTGTCTGGCTTCCTTTTCTTGTTTTCCTCTCTCTCGTCTGTTTTAAGCCAGGACAGCATATTGTTTCTCTCGCTTTGGCTTGGGCTGGGGTTTCTTCTCCTATTCGAGGTGGGCGTGCTGTTGCTTCTAACTTTTGTTTTTGGTGTTCCCTATTTGTCTTTAGAGATGCCTTCGCGTCGTTCTTTTTCTATTACAGTTTTGTTTAAGTCAGCTTCATCCTCCGATGACATTTCGTCTCTCGTGCTAGCTTCTTTTTTTAAATTCTTTCGCGCCGCTCGTTCTACTGGCGCTGTGTTTCGCTGCCGGGAGGTGGCACCCTCTGACGGATTTTTGCGCGTTTGTGCGCTCGCCGTGGGTGTTGTGGGTGAGCCTTTACCTGTCTCTGTCCTTCTTTAACAGTTTCTTATGGTTGTTATTACTTTTTACTTCTCGTTTCCTTCTTTTTCGTTTTCATTTCCTTTTTAACTCCCAAGGAACACTTTCGTTTTGGTTCTCTCACCTTCTTTCTGTTGGTTTTTGTTCATTCGATCATTCCTTTTCTGTTATTGTTTCTTGACAGCTACTTTGTTGGTTAGGTTACGCTGGCTCTTTTTTTCAGGTGCTTTTCTTCCTAGTTACTGCCTCTTTGTTTCGACGTTTATTTGCCCGCATACACGGGCAATAATTGTGCTTTGCCTTTACCTGAAAGAAGTCAGCCCGTGTGCACAGGTTAGCAGTAAAGAGTTCGCAAAATTGGAGCTTCGAAAAGTTGTTGTTACTCTTGACTCACCTGCGCGCGCCTCTTCGAACATCTCCTTACTATTTAAGTGGTTAAAGAAGAGGGAGCTGATAGGGTGTATCACCCCCTATCACGCAAATGCATAAGGTCAAAAAAAAAGCGATGAAAGCGATGCCACCAAAAAAAAAAACGCCTATCACTACACCAAAACGCAAGCTAGCAGACGTATCCATCGAATCCATACCCTACTCCGAAATGGATAAAATTGAAGAGGAGGTGCTCCCAGAAACGAGTAATGTACACTCAGATATAAAAACTCCAGAAAAAAGTATAGAAGCAAGAAAATCGACACACGACGTATGGAAGATACATCCGGAAAAAAAGATTAAGAACACCAAAGACGCACCAAAACCGAATCTGATTACGAGGAGTAAAAAAGCTGCTACAGACAGTAAAAAATCCTCCGACCAACCGAGAGAAAACGAACAGCCAACTGTCAAACCCACCATAGCGCCAATGGAAAAACTCAGCACAGAAAAGCAAGTAGTACAAGAGAATGAGGTTCACAAAAAACTAGAAGAGACATTAAGAACAATTCGAGATCTCGTAAAAAAGAATGAAGAATTAAAGGGAGAGCTAGACCTATGGAAAACCCAGGTGACGCAAAATTTAAATCATCAAGTTAACCTAGAGAGCCTTACGGAAAGCGAGAAAAAGCAGTATAGATTGTGACGTTGCACTTTGTGCAAGCATCCCAGGGGTTACGAAGAACAGTGGCGTGTGCGCGCGGTTGGCAGGACACCCAGATTTGGTCAAGACAGAATTAGGCAGGATAGAATTATTTCTAATTTTTTGTATTTTTGTATTTCCTTTCCTCTATGAAAATTGTACTCTACGTCGAGCTGATCTACCACCGAGGGAGCAACCCACCAAGGTCAGCGGAGTTCGAGTCGAGTCTATCACGATCGTGTCTAGGAGTGGATGCCGCGATGCCAGCGTACAGGGCTGGGTGAACCGAGTAACCCAATAAAGCCTCCTGCATCGTCGACTAATCAGCCAGGTGCTGAACCACCGAGTTACATCTACCCTCCTGGCTAGCGTACGGTACCGTGTTGGCCCAGAAAGCTCACGAATATCGTCTCGACGACGAGATCGCCTCGTGTGAGGAGGTTCTGGTGACCTTCGGCGGCGGCAACGGGTCTACAGTTAGGAAAACTTCTGGTGAGTGGACGACTGAAGACCCTCTCCTAGTCGACAACGGCCAGGGAGTAAGCCAAGACGACGATAGAAGAAAATTCAACTCCCAGCTACGACCACGAATGAATCAGCGCACGAGCATCCATTCGAAAATTGGCGCGCCGACATATGTCGTCTGCAATCGGTACGCTGCCTGGATGCGACCGATTAGCAGCAAGGTACAAGGGAAAACAAAATTCCGTCAGCCAGAATCTAACGTGACGCGCACCTAACGTCCGTTAGATCTGCGCCACTTATGACGACCGATTAGGCCAATCACCGACGTACGCCAAAATCGTTCCGTTCAGGAATGCAGGATTCGCACCAGCTCACCTAGCGAGCCTAAGGAGCTACCAACGATCCTTCTCTTCTACGCTCGACTGCCGGCTGCGACACACGTCTTCGTTCCGTACCGTATCGTACCGAGTCTTTCTCAAATTTGTAATTTCGAGTCATAATTAGTTAAAAAGTTTAATTAGTGCCGTGTGGCCAAGTTCTCAAGTTTATTCTTCTGAGGTAAGCCTATTTTTCCTATGTGAAGCCACGAAATAATTCGTAAATAATTGTTGTATGGTATCGAGAGTGTAAAATAGTGTAGTTTTCTACGCAGGCGTTGGGCCACGAGGTCTCGCCTTGCTGTGTAATTTTGATTGCTCTATGTAATTTCATTATATCATCTCGTACCGATCCTTTTGATAGTTTGTTGATTTAATTATTGAAATATTTCGTGACTGGCTGTTCTTTGGTTGATTTAGCATGATCTATGGCAAAAGCCTCGTATAATTAGAATATTTTCTAGTATTTTGTGATTGCGGGATTTATCGTCCTAGTATTTGTAGTTTAGCTACTATTATTGGTTATTTGATTTTTCTATAGTAGGAAATATAATTTTCTATTCTGTCTTGCCGAACCTGGGTATTGTGAGCGTAGTCGTAGCCGTGGAGAGAAATAGTCTCGTCCCGTAATTTCTTTTCTCTACTACATTATATTGTAAATTTTCTTTGCTGGGATTTACCACGTTATTATTTAAGCTAACTATTAATCGTTGAAATCTATAATTGATTGTAAATCTCGATTTTGACCAGCATCTCTTATTTGCGATTGTTAGATTTTTCTCCGACTGTGTTCTCTTATTAATTATGTTATCGTATCGAACCAGTTTGTTATTTTTGAGATGATTTTGTGATTAAAAAAATCTGGAAATCAAAGAAATCAAATCTGTGTTATTGAAGTAATTTTTTGTAGACCACCTGGTGACCTACCCCCTCTACCCTCTGATTTTTATTCTGATTTAGCCGAGCACAACCGTCGTGAATCTCTAGTAAATTTGATAAATTATTGATAGTTGACGCAAGCAGCGTCTGGCGCCCAATCAAAATTTAATTATTGTTGATTTTATCATTTTTATCGTATCGTCGAACTAGAGACGAGCGCCGTAGGGTAACGCGAGGAGTTTCCTCTTCTTCCTCCCTTCCTACCAAGGAAAACGCCGTTGCAAGATCTAACAGCATGATCATAAACAGACTAAGCTCGAGCAGGATAAACTGGCCGGACAGATCGGTTGTTGATAACAACGATTCCCAACTGCAAACACCCAATACATGGACAGGAGGCCCACACACCTCAAACCTCCAACTTGACAGCGGCATCGACACCCACATTTCTTTAGGACGAACACCAACCAGGTGGAAACAAAACTCAGCAATTAAGACAAATCTCGGACCAACCAACTAACGACGAAGACATCTCGGATAAGTCTAAAAAATCAAAACCACCTCCAATCATTATAGTAGCTTTAGTTTTAAAAAACTTTATGACATGTACAATGAGTACAAAAAACTTTAGTACTAAACGAATTAGGCATAACAAACACTTATTACTCCTAGATAATCTCAGAGAATATAAAGAAACATGCGCAAAGTTAAGCGAACGTGAGATCAATTTCTTCACGTTCACACCGCGAGTAGATAAAATTAGAACCCTAGTGCTCAAGGGGTAACACCCCTCTAGCGCAAGCAAAAGAAGGCCGAAATTTGATATATTTTTTTTAAAGATATGGGTAACGGGATCGGGTTTATTTATTCAGGGTTTATTAAACACATATTGAAGTACGTAAACAAATCTTTTTATTGCAGTTTTTATACAAAATGGCTGTGACAGAAACCAGTCTCAGGGCTTCCAGTATGCCACTATTGACACTATTTTGCCACTATTTTTGGCATCTGCCACTTTTTGCCTCTATTTTCAATGGAATGCCTCTTTTTTCATGCTTCATGCGATTTTTTCGATTTTATGGCATCCATAAGTCCATAAAAATGCTAGGAGTTTTGAGGTTACGTTCGTAACTGTGTACTATCTACGATTATAGTAAATTACGTGACCCTTGTATGGTAATACATTGTTTCAACTTATCGACAAATTCTAATAGCGGTCGCAATCGGTAAAATAGACGCACCGCGTGGTGGTGTAGTTTGGTAGCTGCGTGTGTCAACAACAGCATTAACGGTAAGCAATTTTTCCTAATATGTAATTTGTTTGGATATTCGTCACAGATTTGAGAATAGCCGGGATAAAGCGGGCAAAATCTTTTCATTCAACACACGCCATTACTTGAAGCCTGAGAGCCAGAGTCAAATTTTGTATGAGAACAAATTTTTGAGGTTAGGTTCGTATTCAACACTCAATCTCTTTTCTACAGACTCGAAGCTATGAGCCGAAAATACAAATTCAAAGCAGCTTGGCTATCTCGACAAGATTCTCTGGGATACGAAGTATCGAGATGGTGTAAAAGAAGCAACAACCCAGACTCAGAATTATTCTGTCAGATCTGCCTTGTACCATTTTTTTTTGCCTCTAAAGGCTTCGAGGCAGGAATTCAGCATTCCAGTAGTATCAAGCATACCCAGCAAGCCCAGACAAAGCTTCCAGATAAACAACTAAAATTGGAAGGACGTGCCGAAACAACAACTTGTGCTACAGCGCAGCTGAAACCGATGCAGTTATGCAGTAATATGGACCCAGTTCTGAAGGCTGAAATAGTTTGGGCCTTAAAGAATACACACAGCAATATGTCTGCAGCTTCGTGCGATGATCTGAAAGAGGTGTTCCAAACCATGTTCCCAGGATCTATTTCTGATAGTTTCAGTCTCGGTTGTACTAAACTTCTCTATCTTGTCACTGAGGTTCTGGGTCCATATTTGATGAGAATTGTCACTGACGATATCCAGCATGCTTCAAGCTATTGCCTCTCGTATGACGAAACAACGAACGCAGAACAGAAAAAGGAATTGCAAATAACAGTACGATACTTCTCTGAAACAGACAAAGAAGTTGTCAACCATCATTTGCGAACCTTCTTCATCGGTCACGCCACTGCTGATATACTAGCTGAACACCTCAACAAAGCCATTGATGAGACTGACATCCCCAAGACCAAACTCATTATGCTTGGTTCGGACGGTCCAAACGTCAACAAGAAAGTATGGTCGATTCTGAATGCTGAAGAAATTGAACTCCGTGGCCGAGGATTGCTCAACATTGGGTCATGTAACATTCACACGATCCACAACGCATTCTTGAAGGGACTAGGGGAGCTTGGCAGTGAAGCGAGTGACTCCATTCTACAAGTCTACTATTTTTTCCACGGATGGCCTGCACGATGCGAAGACTTCGAGAAAACTCAGCTCCAGCAAAAGCTCCCGAAACACAATTTCCTCAAACACGTCAGTACCCGATGGTTAACGTTGCAGCCAAGTGCAGAGCGTGTTCTAGAACAATGGAAGGCATTGGAAAAATACTTTCTCAACTTCATTCCAAATCAAAAAAATTGTAAATCAGTGATGAATTCCTAGAAATATCTCGTTATATGTAAGTACTTGCGCCAAAAAACGATGAAAGCCGAATTACATTTTGTAATCGATAGTGCTGCACTGTTCACCAAATTCACGTTAGGATTTCAAAAGGATGAACCATTAATCCATATTTTGTTCGATGAGCTTCGATCCCTTCTACTGACACTCGCTGGTCGAGTATGTAAAGTGGAAAGTCTCTAACGCTACAACGATAAAAAACTTAAAGGAGAAAATTTGTTCACAGAGAGTAATTTGCTTCCGATAAAATCTGTAGTGGTTCCAAAATCGGTTGAAGATTGTTTCAGCGATAATGAATTGAGTGAAAAAGACAAAAAAGAAAAAGCCATTTCAAAGAAGCTGCCATTCACGTTATGAAAAAATCTTCTCTAGAAGCTTATTCAGACTCGAACATGATTTATTGGTGCCGCTGTCTACAGCCAAACCGAATTAAAAAAAAAATTAGCTGTGCAGACATTGTTAAAGTTGCAGAGGCGTTGCCATTAGTTGAAGATATTTGGTTGACCGCACTGGCAGATGAATGGAGGTTAATGCAACTGCAGACCTTGTCTGAATCAAAAGCAGAGCGAGTAGACCATTACTGGCAGAAAAATGTATTCAGCTTGAAAAATGCGAACAATGATCGAAAATACCCAATCATCTCTCGAGTAGTGAAGGCGTGTTTTAGTTTGTCTCATGGTAGTGCAGACGTTGAAAGGGGTTTTTCCCTATCCAAAAGAATATTGTCTGATGATAAGGCAGCAATGTCTGAACGAACCTTAAATGCACGTTCAGCAGTTCGTGATGGCATCAAGAAGTTCAAGAACAAGCCACATTTAGTTCCAATCACACAAGACTTGCTCACTAGGGCACGATTGGCACATCAAAGCTACAAGAGTTATTTGGAGACGGAGAAAAGAAACAAAGACAAAGCATCTGAAATCGTACGAAATGAAGAACTCAGAATCGAGCAAGAAAAAGAAAATTTGGCACAAATGGAAACGAGGAACGAAAATATCAAAAAACTAGAAACTGATCTTGAGGAAAAGTTGAAACAACAGAGATTAAAAAAGCAAAGTGCTGATAAACTTGTATCCGAGGCGAATACACGTTTGCAGTCAGCCTTAAAAGAACAAAACATGCAGGAAATACAAATGGCGCAAGGTTTGATTGAGGGTGCTGAAAGGTTAAGAGAACAAGAACGAGAGCAAGAGAAAGCTGCGTGTAAGATAGCGAAAGAAGTTCAAAAGAGGAAGAGCAAACTTATATCCGATCTTATGAGCAAGAAACCAAAAAAATCATGTTTTTTCGCCGATTGCGAAAGTGCAATGCAATATTTATAAAGAACTGGTATCTAGTCTATAGATATTCGAATCATTATACCTAGTATTTCCTTTAGATATAAGAATAATATTAATTCACAGATGATTAACCGAGGGGGTAACCACTTCAAAATATGGTGTCCCAACCATTACAAATTTCGTAAGATGACTGTCCCTATTCCACGAGTGGTCACCCCTTCGTTGATGACTATTTTATAGTTTATAACAACAAAATATTTAAAATATATTTTAGTTTTAAACGCATCAGTGCCAAAGTAAACCTATTAAGCATTGTGATAAAACTCTACTTATACGTACTACATATGTTCCTGATTGATACTTAATTAAGAAAACAGTATTTTAGAACCTAAGAATGATGAGACTTTTCTATGCTTTGTACCTATATCAAAATATATTGTTCTCCAGACCTAAATACTTGAATGCCAAAGTAAACTTAGCCGTGTGATGTGAACCTACTCAAACTTATCTGTGATATCCTTCAACAGTATATGTCACGGGCAACAGAGTCGAACATTGATTTTTGGAAAATTTTGTCCTGAATAAACCATGTCTCCTTCTGTTTTTTCCCAGATCCACAATTTTCAAATCGCTTTCAGTTATTATTAGAAACGCGAATATAACTTCAAAGTAGGATTAATACATTTTTTACTAATTACAACGGTGCATTAATTGGAAAACACTGTTTCCGTAACGAATAATTTATCGCTTAAAAATTCGTTTTCACGAATTGTCTATAATCCGTAGTCTATTCCATACAAAACTAATCAAAAATAATTACAACTCGAGGCATATCGATACATCAATGCGAATAGAATGCATTGCGACAGGATCACGAGTCGAACAATAAAAATACTACGTACGTGGATCAAGAGTGGAAAAAACAAAAATTTTCTCCAACGTCAGGCGAACGGCATAGAATACACGGAAAAATGTTGGGCAAGCGGCTGCACTATCGCATGTTCATGCAACGCCACCGCACGTTCGGTGCGGCGGCATTGCGATACGCAAGAGGGCAGGTCCTCCGCATGTCGGGCGAGCTAGTCGCCTACCTTACTATTTTGTTGGATCTGTTAAAATTATTGAAAAGAGGAAAGTAAAATTTATCAAAAAGTAAGTCTGATAAACTAAAAACAAAATATTGGAAATCAGATATTTTTTGCAATAAAGAATGATTTTTAATATAAATAATGATAGATTTTCGGTCAAAATACAAAGAAAATTAAGAAGTTATTTTGAGTTGAATTTTGACCTTGAATAACTTTCAAGCAAGTGAATTTATCGAAAAAATTACTAAGAAGTTTTTGTAGAGCGTTCAATTTACTACGAAAATAATTGATTGCCACAGCTTTGGATGGAATGGTTGAGGAAAAAAAAATTAATGGCAAAAAGTACAAAAAACCCATGTTATTTGAATGGGAAATGAATCGTCGTTGTGGCACGGTTTAATACTAATATTAAGGGCTTATATGGGTCTGATATTTTTTTTAGGTCAGAAACTAAAAATTTTAGGGGCGCTGCAAAGTCTAAAACCAAATTGGTAAATAACGGACACCCTAATATTCATACTTACAAGTATGTCACAGTATTATTTGTAACGGCATTATACTGACAATTATAAGAAGTTGTATAATTATAATACGTGGTAAAATTCTAAAACCTTTCTTGTGAATTGAATACCGTTAGTAATACTTCAGGAAACTTTCTGGGAATTGCTGGGGGATCGACAACGGCTAGCAAGTTTGAACCATTTATACCTGGCCCCTGCCTATGTTCAATAGGCCCCGACTGGCCCAGGTAGTTTTATGCACGCAGAGTACAGAATATAGGGGAGAAGCCTCATTTCGAAGTTAGTTCTCATAACGTCATTGTATTTATCAACAGATGACAAAAACATGCATGTAATAAACTTCGATGAAAGTCAGAAAAAAGAAAAAAAAAAATTACGGGACTCGAACCCGGGGTGCAAAATCTCCAAGCCGCGCCGTTGTCCGCTGCGCTACCGCCTCGCTTGAACAGTTGCCGCGTTCGCAGGCTATTGAAGCGCGTCGAAAACTTCAATCGCCATTTTCTCGAAAACGGTCGAGTATCTACGGATAAGCCGAAATACGTGTCCGCTTATTTTGATCCCTCTTTCACCCTGTGAAGTTACAAAAAAATCGGAGGGTTACACTTCATGTGTTCCCCTCGTCAGATGATTCTCTATCGAGTCATGATGAACACCGCGAAACCACTTTTTTTCGAGGCGACTCCGGAGATTCACTGTCACTCACTCAATTCTCAATATTTTGCAATGAAAATGTATCAAAATATTGTTCAAATGTTGCATTATCATATAGACATTGACTAAATCAACTAACACTATCTGCATTTCCAAAAAAAAATCTTCAAAACATGAATTCTTCTTAACCCAATGAACATAACCCCCCCCCCCCCCCCCCCCCCCCCCACCCACCCATGAAACTATGATATTTGTAGTTTTCTTTTTTTTTTTTGAAAAAAAAGAACATATTAATTAAGTAAAAAGTTTTGTGCGACGGCTGTCAAATATTCTATAATTGTTCGGTTTGCGAATCAGCGCGCGTTTTCGGCGATTCTTGTATCAGCTTCCTGATATTTACGCCTTTTATAGGGAGGTGGTATTCCTTTTAAAAATTCGGCGTAATGCGAGTCCCTAATTTTTTGGATACTTCGTAGACCATCAATCCAAATTGATGGATGTTCAACATCCAGCTCTCTTTGCAGAGTGCGGTGTGCAGCTTCCGCAAAATTATTCGTTCGGTTTTGCCCCTGCAAAACTCGGTCGTACACAGACCAAATTTTTGGCGAGAATAAAGGGTCCGACCGTGTTCCGTTTCGTTGCAAATGTCCTATATAATTATCCTGTACAACAGTATTAACATACGTGCATCGAGGTCATATTAGAAACAATTATACGTGCATTATACTAAGACAAACTCAAGCTTCAATAGATATAGAAAGAAAATGAGAAAACTAAATGAAAGTCAAACAATTAGTCACATAAATCACTCTAAACGGGGTCCGTGAATTTTATTAGAATTTAGTTGGGTAGAATTAAATTTTTTGCAGAGCATGAAGGCCGGTTTACATAAGTCATGTACGTTCCCGTAAAGAATTTAAATGAGCTCCATATACTTGGCCCCTCATCTGACCCGATCGAGTCAATTCTTTTTTTAATCGTTTGTTGGTCGTTTGTAGATGTTTGATATCTTATTCCTATTGATAGTAATTAGTTGATTAATAATTAATCAAAGAAATTCGTTACTTCCGGTCACTATTATCTGGGGGAAACCAGCCTAGGGAAAATCCCTAGGGAAAATCACTAGCACAGATTTATTTAATTTTTCCCGGATAATCGGTTGCCTATCAAACGTTGGAAAAGCGCTATTCAACACCGACAAACGACCAACAAACGATTATAGGTTTAAATAATCGAATCTGATAATAATCAAGGGTTATGAGGGGCTGACGTCACTTAAATTCCCTAGGCGAATTTGTTTTATTAATTATCAATCAACTAATTACTATCAAACGTCGGGAATAAGATATGAAACACCTACAAACGACCAACAAACGATTAAAAAAAAAATTGACTCGATCGGGTCAGACGAGGGGCTAAGTATATGGAGCTATTGAAATGCCTATACGAAACCTATAGTATCGTCTATAACCGAAAGGTAGACGATACTACAGATTTCGTACAGAGACTGTGGCCTATTGAGCCCGCCAGCGCCATCCAGTGACCAATTTTTACTGACGGTTTCGCTTCTCATAGCAGTTCGTGCTCCTAGTCTCTATTCTCTATGGACTTCGATAAGGATATAAGCCATAAAGGTTCAACAAACAAACAATAGTCTCTATGGACACAACCATAGACTTATAGAGATAGACTGAGCGCTCTTATGGGCCGCTTGAAGCCAACATTTAAAGGACAGAGATATGTCCGGAGTACTTCTCTCTCTGTCTGACGATATTTGTGGTGGGGATTGAGGCAATAGAGGAGAATGAGGAGAAGCAGTTGTGGCTGTTCCACTTCCACTGCTCCGTTGTCTCCCACCATGACGCCAATTGAAAAGAGAGAGGAGTACTCCGGACACATCTCTGTCCTTTAAATGTTAGCTTCAGTGCCTCTTATGGGATCGCTCAGTCTATCTCTCTAAGTCTATGGACACAACCGACATTACGTGTTACCTCGTGTTACAGTGACAACGGTTCAGAACATATGGGCATATGTCAGAAACCTTTCACATATGTGCATCTCGCATTCGATTCGCAAGGGTAAAATCATGACTATGAATAATTGATTCGGATGAATTTTTTTGAGTCCCCCTCAATGGAATGTTTAAAAAAAAAATACTTGCTAC
This sequence comes from Rhogogaster chlorosoma, assembly GCA_944452935.1. Lineage (NCBI taxonomy): Eukaryota > Metazoa > Arthropoda > Insecta > Hymenoptera > Tenthredinidae > Rhogogaster > Rhogogaster chlorosoma. The sequence continues at coordinate 13,468,309 of OX101800.1, read as the reverse complement.
CATAATACACGGGCGAAACTGTTATTTACAGGCTCGAACATGTATCTTTTCAACGTGCAGAGCGTGTATCTGGCAACTTACGCCAGACTTTCAACACCCATTACATAGGAATACACCTTCAGAAAAATATTTTGAAAAATCTCTTGTGACAAGAAGAGTACTCGAAACCTTGTCACTATAATAAGAAACGCGAGAATTAATTTGTGATAGTCGAAAAATCTCTATGAAGTACTGTCACTGACTTTCGATGTCAGACCTGACACGTAACGTTTTTCCACTTGGTAATAACAGCACAAGTTAATTCAGTTAGTTTTACCGGATGCACATCAAGGTAAAACTCTAAGGAATCAAACGCGCTCACCTTCACGCAGGAGAGTCGATATTTCGTCTTGTGGTGTGCGAGGTTATGGAGGCATATTGACGTGTCGAAAATAAATGTCAGATACTATTCGTCGTTACTCAGCTAAAATAATAAAGTAAGTGCATTTAATTAAATATGAATTTATTACTTATATAACGACTTACTCCTTGAAAAATGTGCACTATCGTATAACCAATAACTAGTTACTTCTATGTAAAAATGTGTGAAATTGTCAAGTCCCAGTAGGTCAGAATTGAAATACATATGTTGTTCACGAAAATGTGGTGAATAATTGGGCCAAAAATAAATCAGAATTCATATATAAATGAAACATAATAGAAAATAATAACAATAACATGAATACGCTCAAAGCTTTAAGCGATAATTGCAAAAATCCAATACAAACAATTCCGACTAAAAATAAATATTTGATTTCATCGAATACTTATTTTTTTTCAAGTCAGCACACCTACTGCAGAGTTAGGCAATTATTGTTCCAAGGCTACCGCAAATTTAATTATTAATAATTATTTCTCTCATATTTTTAAATTACAGTACTTGATACATTAATAATGTGTAACTCGCAGTAACCAGGCTTTAATTGTATGCTTAAATAATTAGTAAAATTTAATGCATTAATCAACATAAAAACAAAAATTTCAATGTTCGAACAAATAGCCAATTCTGATATAATGAATTTTTTATTTGCTATTCTCCATTGCCATCCGCCCACGCCATCACGCTCGGAGCGTTTGTCTATCTTGAAAAATGGAATCAGCAGAATACAATAGAAGGCTTGAAGAAAAGAAGGAGGCAGCGAGAATAAAAAGAAGTAAAGATTCTCAAAAACGCGAGGAAAAAAACGCTAGAAGACTCGCAGCTTATCACGCGAAAAAAAACGTCCGGCCTCATGAACGAGACACCGGTTTTCACTCTAATTTATGGAATTCACCAGCCAGTACAAGTGGACAAAGCTGTACGGAGCCTGCTGTCAGAGATCTTCGGACCAAGAATGTTGCTTCTCATAAGTAAGAATCTTATTTTCACATTGATGACTAATAATTATGTGTATGTGAGGATATTTTTATTCGAATCATTGAAGGAATTATGTTTCTTAATAAACTCCGTACTATAAACTTTTATCTTGCGCATACATTTCTAGTGATGAACTTCTCGAAATCCCGCCTATCCCAGTCCCTCCAGTAATTCTTTCGAAGTCGGCTAAAAAAAATCACGCTGGTGGTGAACAAAGTGTTTTAACGCGCGATATCATTTAAGAGGAACATGAGAAAAGACCGACAGTCCGTACAACGTTACGACACGGTGCAACCGTAAGAGCGGGGAGAACCAAGCCAACGTTAAAACGACCAGTCAAAAAAATTGCAGATATGACTCCTCAACAGCAACGTGTAATTCGCAAGAAAAATCGTGAATATGAACGCAACGAGAGGAAACGGAAAGCCGAAGGTCTTGTAAAAATGAAAGATGGATCCAAAAATGCCTCTTCAACAATCCGTGCTAGAAGACGTCGCGAATTAAAACTACGTAGAAAAGTAACCGCGTTGCACAATGAAGTTTCCAAACAACGTAACTTGATGATCAAATGGAAGACCCGATACTTCAGACTGAAAAAAAAATTGACAGATGATACCGCCACTTTAACGCCTCATAATGTGGTTAAGAAGACTATTCAAGAAGGAACCATGGCTATCAAGAAACGTTTGCTATACTGCGAATCTTTTATGCACCAGTTGGCTCTGCGAAAAACTCAAATGAGTACTGAGCGAGAAAAATCTGTTTTCGCACAAGCGCTTTGCGGGAAAATTTTGAAAAAATATCGACTTATGCGACAAGCTTCTAGTCTCGTCAGTCCATACTTTCAACGGAAAAATTTTTCCACGACGGCGATCAACTTAACGAGATGTCGTAATAAGAAGATAGTTTTACACTCAGCCCTAGCAGATAGTGTTGCAAAATTTTTCGAAAAGGATGACAATTCAGCTAATGCACCCGCGGCAAAAGATTGCATTATTAGACACGGAAAATCGTTTCGGACAAGGTTTTTATTGGACACTATGGACAACTTGTACAAAAAATACTGTGCAGAATCAGCTGTGAAAATGTCTCGCTCAACATTTTACCGCTTGAAACCATTTTATGTAGTAAAACGCGTAGCTTCATCTCGAGACACGTGCCTTTGTAAAGCTCACGCCAATTTTGATTTTTTGCTCCAGAAATTAGAGTCGATAAAAATTGTACCAAGCAAGAGCACCCAAGAGTTTACCGCTTCAATTTGCTGCGACCGTTTTAGAAAAGAGTGCATGTACAGAGAGTGGAATTCTTGTGTCAACAAAACGATTCTTGTACCCGATGATTCGAATCCTTCGTGGTATTACCAATGGCAAACCACGCAGGTAGATAGATTGGGTGCAAAAGGCTTAAAGGGTCATCCCACTTTGACGTACCTAAAAATGAGCCAAAATTTGCGATTTTTTTTATGAAAATGAGGATAGGTAGACATGAAATTATTTTTGTACTCATTAACCCTTTGAGGGGCACATTTTTCTATGGAACAAATTTTCAAAATCTTTGTTGGTCTATTGGTTTTTGGGGTCTCTGATTACGATTCTGACGTCAGAATTAGAAAATTCAAGATGGCGGACCTGAAATCGCGTCTATTTTAGGTTAAGTTCGTGGTTTTTCGTTAAATCGGCACGAAATTTAGTATAGGGGTTTTTTTGGGGTGACTGATTACGATTCTGGCGTCAGAGTTAAAAAATTCAAAATGACGGATCCGATATGGCAATTAGCATCCAATTGGATTTTTAGAAAATTCGATAATTTTTTTTGAAAATTTGAGCCTGCCGAAAAATCTGAAAAAATTTTATAAGTTAGTAATAGACCTGAAGAATATATGGAAAAAATTTCAAAGCGTTTCGACACTTTGTTTGAGAACAACTGAATTTATTCTGAAAAAAAACGAGTTTTTTGCGTTTGAATTATGTATAATTAATTATAAATAAACAAATATCCACTTTTTTCCTTGAGTATCTTTTAGCTTGAACCTTCAAGATACTAGAAACGACTTAGAAGTATGAAGGTATTGGAAAATAGAACGGCAATAATGAAAAAACTGCAGGAAAAAAGGTGGTACATATGTGTACCACTGCCCCTCAAAGGGTTAAATGTGACCTTCTAGTATACGAAAAAAAATTTTTTATTGAATTCCAAACATATGTTCGATAATTATTCGCAAATACACGGAGCAACAAAAAAAACGGCGAGATCAGCGGCGTGCACGATTTCTCCAGAACTACTTGACCGATCCTCACCAAATTTTAACCACATACTTGTTATGGTGTCAGTTTTCATACAAACCTACGTCATACCAAAAATTTCGATTTTAAGTTCATTTTCTAAGAGAAATTTCGTGAAAAAAAGTTCTTTTTTTTTTTTGAACAGCCGCCATTTTGTTATTTTTTGTTTAAAAATTAATTTTATAGGTTTGGAAGATAGCCACTACCATACTAAACACAAAACTTCCTGAATTTTCTGTTTAAGATGGATTCCACTTTCAAAATCATGCACGCCGCTGACCTCGCCGTTTTTTTTGTTGCTCCGTGTATTTGCAAATAATTATCGAACATATGTTTGGAATTCAATAAAAAAAAAATTTTCGTATACTAGAAGGTCACATTTAATGAGTACAAAAATAATTTCATGTCTACCTATCCTCATTTTCATAAAAAAAAAATCGCAAATTTTGGCTCATTTTTAGGTACGTCAAAGTGGGATGACCCCTTAACATATCACGTAAAGATAATGTCCAAAACTAAAATTATTTGTACAGTTTCTGAAATGGTGACCGAACTAAATTCACGTACTCCTCTTTATCTGAGACACGTGTACGATACTGGACACCAGTTCAAAGCTTTCGAAAACATCCGACAAAATCTTAGACAAAACGAAATGATGATAGTCATAGATTTTTCCGAGAACTACGGCTGCAAGTATGCCAGTGAAATACAAAGTGTGCATTTCGGAGCGTCGAAGAAACAGGTTTCACTGCATAGTGGAGCTTTTTTTTATAAAGAAGGATCGACAGGCGCAATAAAATGTTGTTCATTCGGGACGGTTTCAGAATGCTTGCGGCATGATGCATCTTCAATTTGGGCGCATTTGACACCGATTATCCATCTTATGAAATCTGTTGCTCCCGAATTGCATACTATTCATTTTCAAAGTGATGGCCCTAGTACACAGTACAAAAATAAAACAAACTTTTTTCTGTTTCTCCACTATTGCCAGGAACTCGGTTTAAAGACTGCGACGTGGAACTTTTCCACGCCTGGTCACGGTAAGAGTTGTGCTGACGGTAGTGGAGGAACCATTAAAAGTACGTGCGATAGAGCTGTAGCTCGCGGAATAGATATAACATGCGCCGAAGATATGATCGCAGTTGTATCTTCTAAAGAGGAAGCGAAGATTAAAATGTTTTTGGTTCTCGAAGAACACATACAAAAAATTGATCTTTTAATTCCTCAAGGTCTCAAAGCAGTGCCGAAAACTCAGCAAATCTTTCAACTTGTCTGGAAGACAGATACTCATGACACCCTCTACATGAGTCATCTATCTTGTACCACATGTATGCTCTGTCCGCCATGTAAACACTTTCAACTATCGCCCAGCTCTTTCAAATTCCCTCTTGCGAAGGTGACACCCTTGTCAACTATAACACTCGAAAACTTACCCAAAAATCCGATACGAATAAACAGAAAATCGAGTCGACGAACTTTAGAATCAGAAGAGAAAATCTTGCAAGAACAACCACCAAAAGTAAAGCGAGCGAATAATAATTCAGAGCGAAAATAATGAATTTGGCAAAATATATCACGAAAGTAAAATTTGTAAACGTAAAATTTTTTGCGAATGTATAATTTATTCTTCCCTCATATTGTGTATTGTGCATGGTAAAATATTAATCGTTGATAGTTTTGGTATGCAAGAAATAAATGAGAAAAAATGGTCGATTCCAGCAAAAAGATATAATGAATAAAAAATTTATAAATTATAAATGTATCATTAATTTTTATCTCATGCTCCCCTAAAATTGCGTGATGTACATGGATCGGTATGACCTTTTTATGGTTCTAGTATGTCATACAAAAAATTACGAATGTGTGCAAAACAATTTAGATTTTTATTTTTTCTATTTGAGAAGTTAAAGGTTTCTGACATATGCCCATATAGTATTCATACCTCGAAGCACTCCAAAATTCTCTGTAAAGTTGCGGTAAGATAATCGTACAGCCGCGTTACTGCATCGGATGGATTTTCTATCGGCACAAATTCAAGCCCGACAATCATTCGTGCTTTGAGTGCATATTCCGGGTTGGTATTGTATTGCGACAGTAAATGTTCTTTTCCCAATTTCTTTTTAATATTTTGGGACAAATGGAATAAGCAGCCCCGGATTTTTGCCTCAGGAAATTGCTCGGCAATGCTGTTTAGAACCGCCATTTCATAATCTGAAGAAACATTGCCTGGCTTAAAATCTGGCCAAACAGATTTTATGAGACCGAAACATCTCGAATACGTTTCCCGCCTCTTGTCAGGGAGCAGGGCATACAAGACAGGGAACACATATCCATCTCGTTCTGCCAGAATCACAAACACCTGTGCGAATAATGGCGGCGCTAATTTAAACGTGCCATCTATGTATATATTTTTCATAACTGTGCTCCATTCTTGGGCATCCTCGCACCTGAGTCATTCCACGTCAGACCAGACGGTTTTTGACCTCGATGTTTCCGATTCAGATCTCAATTTTTTTTACAGATTCTTTGGATCAAATGAATGGGTCAAAATTTTTTTTTTTTTTTCTCGCCCCTAGTTTAGAAGTTACACGGGGTTGAAATTTCGAAAAAACAGCCAAAAATCGAAAACACGCTCTCCTTCAACTGCTTATATGTCCGGTTCTATTCATCCTACAGACTTCTACAAAAATGCATTTTGTAGCTCTTGAATGATACTTTCAGGCCGTATTTATTTCATTTCACGATGATCAATTATTTCATTTGTTATAAACAATTATATTTTTCAAACGTGGTTTTCGAGGAAAAAACCACGACTTAAAATTCTGAAAAAAAATATGAACGTATTCCTCGATCATTTCTGAAGAAAAACGTGAAGGAAAATTCATGGACAACTGATGGAGTCTATTTGAAAACAATATTTTATGAGTGACGGCGCGCGTTGTCGCTGAGAGATGTGACTCGGGTATACCTCGGGTATACTCGGGTATACTCGAGTCACATTTCTCAGCGATAACGCGCGCCGTCACTCATAAAAAAATTGTTTTAAAATAGACTCCATCAGTTGTCCATGAATTTTCCTTCACGTTTTTCTTCAGAAATGATCGAGGAATACGCTCATATTTTTTTCAGAATTTTAAGTCGTGGTTTTTTCCTCGAAAACCAGATTTGAAAAATATAATTGTTTATAACAAATGAAATAATTGATCATCGTAAAATGAAATAAATTAGGCCTGAAAGTATCATTCAAGAGCTACAAAATGCATTTTTGTAGAAGTCTGTAGGATGAATAGAACCGGAGATATAAGCAGTTGAAGGAGAGCGTGTTTTCGATTTTTGGCTGTTTTTCCGAAATTTCAACCCCGTGTAACTTCTAAACTAGGGGCGAGAAAAAAAAAAAAAATTGTTTGACCCATTCATTTGTTCCAAAGTATCTGTAAAAAAATGTAGATCTCAATCGGAAACATCGAGGTCAAAAACCGTCCGGTCTGACGTGGAATGACTCACCTAAATAAAAGAATGCGATCTGCTGCTTTTCCTGTGCCTCCCAAAAGGAACAATATGGTTTCATGCTCTGAAACCACGTAACGCATATACTCTTCGGGTATTTCCAGGGACAATAAATCCTTTGGCGATGATGGTACAGCCCGAATGATGTTTCGTCTCCGTTGAATAATCTTACGACGAGCATCCTTCGTAGGGAGTCGCCCTTGCACTGCTGCCGAGGTACCCGCCATCGCATTGGCCATAATTTGAGCAGGAGTCTCGACAGTGTCTGCCGCCCTGCGCTTCATTTCATTTGTCACGATTTGTGCCTCAATTACGCCAGGATGACTTCCATGCGTATGTGTTAGGATATAGGTGTAGGCGAAGAAGACACGGTTGCAGAGCTTTGTCTTAGGTTTATTAACGTATCTCAAAACGCACTCTTCAGAGAGCTTGCCTTAGACGGACTGACTCACAAAAACGGGCTGCACATATACCGCAGCGGCGTTGCACTTGAGTTTATATAAACATAAGGGCCCGAGTGACGCAGTGTGTTTAATACACAATCTCACACTCCCTCTCACACAAGTCACTCGTTCTTAAAACATATAATAAACTATATGGGTAGTTCCAAGATATTGCGTCTATTGGTGTCTTTTTAAAAAAAAATAGTGAAGATTGCGGAATAATAAATTTTAGAATGACCATAGTTGTAACGGTAACTGTGTTTTATACGGCGCACTGAATTTTGAATGTAAAATATTTTCAGAATTCGAGAAAATTGAATTCAAACACCAAAATTGTCTCTACCCTGGCACGTCCCTTCAACAAATTTGTTGATTCCGGTAGCAATATTTGGTAACTTTTCCAATAAATTGAGAAAAAAAATGGACTTTCTTATAGCTGTATAAACGTATAATGATATTTCAGTAATGAAATAGATTCCGTATTATTATTTTTCAAAATATTTCGTATTCCATTTTGTCCCACACCTTTGACGTCTCCTCCCCTGGCATTTTTATGGCGAGAATTTCTAACTAATACGATGAGCTTGGTCATTCATACTCTATCAGCCTGTCAAGAGTTCGGCACAAAGTAGGCGAAACGTGGCGAGTAAATGCCTAATATTCCTCCGTTGTTCAGTTAAGGGGGGGGTCCATCGACCAAAGTAGCTACCAGAAGTATGGGTCGCAGATGGCTGTAAATTTTTTTCTGGCTGTTGTTTGGTGTTTCGAAAACAATGCCTGAAGGTCACTGCGATAAAAAAATATTTGACCCGGGCCGATTTTTTATATACGACCCAAAACAAGATATCAAAAATCTGAAACGATTGATTGTTCGGAATAGTAAACGGTGCCTGCACACCAAATTTCAGCCAAAAATATAGAAAATTGTAGGAGGAGATACACTTTGAAGAATCTGAAGTTTCCATTTTTAACGATTTTTTAATGCCACTATTTTTTTTCGTAAAGTGTAGTCAATTTCATGTAAAAAAGATCTCATACTGTTTGCTGCTATCATAGATAGTTTAGGACATATGAATTTTCAGAAATAAATTTTTATCACCTGAAAAATTTCAAGGATGTATATTCATTGAGCGTGGAAAAATCATATTCTGAAATTTATTTCTGATATATTTCTGAATAAATTTTTAGAATATGATTTTTCCACGTTCAATAAATATACATCCCTGAAATTTTTCAGGTGATAAGAATTTATTTCTGAAAATTCATACGTCCTAAACTATCTATGATAGCAGCAAACAGCATGAGATCTTTTTTACATGAAATTGACTACACTTTACGAAAAAAAATAGTGGCATTAAAAAATCGTTAAATATGGAAACTTCAAATTTTTCAAAGTGTATCTCCTCCTACAATTTTCAATATTTTTGGCTGAAATTTGGTGTGCAGGTACCGTTTACTATTCCGAACAATCAATCGTTCCAGATTTTTGATATCTTGTTTTGGGTCGTATATAAAAAATCGGCCCGGGTCAAATATTTTTTTCTCGTTGTGAGCTTTAGGCATGGTTTTCGGAACACTAAACAGCAGCCAGAAAAAAATTTACAGCCATCTGCGACCCATACTTCTGGTAGCTACTCTGGTCGATGGACCCCCCCCCCCCCCCCCCCCTTAACGTGGAAAAACTGTAGTGTTTGGGTCGGAGTAAAGTGATCCTCGTATCTACCCTGGTAGGTTGTATGTCGCAATTAGTTATCTATTTGTTTTAGTTTTAGGCCAAATCTATTATAATATGTGCAATAGTCACCCTGTTCAAGTTTAAAATTCAAATCATAATTTGTCTCTATACTATTGAGAATTTTCTGTAAAAACATCTCTCCCCTGGCATCTCTCCCCTGGCATTTCTTCCCTGGCATGACAATGAGATACAGAATGACAAGGGGAGATATCGCGTCACTAAAGCCAAAAGGGCGTATCTCTTGAGATATGCCCTTTTGACTCTGCAGAACCAAAAGGGCGTATCAAAAAAAAATTTGTTCTCCAATCAACTTGGGAGTTTTAAAAAAGTAGATAATAGCTAAATTATTATTTTGGAGTCTTTTATTTTATTCATTTCATGAGGAATAGTCTCTCCCCTGTATGTAAATCTATACCCTTAATTATTTATTTTATTTTATTTTTTTTTATTTATTTATTTTTTTATCATCTATTTTTTTATTATCTATATTTATCTCTATCTCTTAATTATTTATTTCGGAGTCTTTTATTTTATTGAATTCATGAGAAATAGTCTCTCCTTTGTCAGTAAATCTCTACCCTGCACACCAAATCTCTCCCCTGGCCAGTGTCTCTCCCCTGGCACTTTTAAAAGTCATTAAAGATAATTAAAGTGACTAGCCCTTTCGTAGGCATCATGAGGAGACTGTTAATATTCCAGTACATGAGTAGTTCTCACGAATTTGCGAAAAATGACTTCATGTAATAATAAGAATATAATTTATGATTGAAAATTTTATATATTCAATATGTAGTACACAAGTAACTTACCTCAGCTGACTATGTGGTCCCCACCTTTTTCGAATTAATAGAATTTTCATTAACCCTTTGAGGGGCACATTTTTCTATGGAACAAATTTTCAAAATCTTTGTTGGTCTATTGGTTTTTGGGGTCTCTGATTACGATTCTGACGTCAGAATTAGAAAATTCAAGATGGCGGACCTGAAATCGCGTCTATTTTAGGTTAAGTTCGTGGTTTTTCGTTAAATCGGCACGAAATTTAGTATAGGGGTTTTTTTGGGGTGACTGATTACGATTCTGGCGTCAGAGTTAAAAAATTCAAAATGACGGATCCGATATGGCAATTAGCATCCAATTGGATTTTTAGAAAATTCGATAATTTTTTTTGAAAATTTGAGCCTGCCGAAAAATCTGAAAAAATTTTATAAGTTAGTAATAGACCTGAAGAATATATGGAAAAAATTTCAAAGCGTTTCGACACTTTGTTTGAGAACAACTGAATTTATTCTGAAAAAAAACGAGTTTTTTGCGTTTGAATTATGTATAATTAATTATAAATAAACAAATATCCACTTTTTTCCTTGAGTATCTTTTAGCTTGAACCTTCAAGATACTAGAAACGACTTAGAAGTATAAAGGTATTGGAAAATAGAACGGCAATAATGAAAAAACTGCAGGAAAAAAGGTGGTACATATGTGTACCACTGCCCCTCAAAGGGTTAATAGAATGAAGTAAGGGAATGATAGTGAGGGAATGATAAAATCGACCATAACGTACAAAATCTAGTCAAACATTAACTTCAAATCGAATTACGATTCGAGGCAAAATTTCTACCCCTCAAAACATGTGAAACAGCATAATGACAATTACTAATGAAATAATTACCTCATACTCAGATGGTGTGAGGGAATGAGACATACAAATGTAACATTTAAATAATTAATTAAAAACCGGTTGACAACAACACATCTCTTCGAGCCTTGCAACAATGATAGTATGGCTTCATTGACAATGCTGCCAACTGCAAAAAATTTATAAGCGCGGCAACCTAGCATCCGATTGAAATGTACAATCCAGGTTTCAGTAAAGAGTGAGGGAATGAGTTTTCTTTTTGGGACCCAGATAAAAATTAAATTTTCCAATCATTTCTTACTCAGTACCTTATGAAAAGGGTATGTACTGTTAAATGCACTATTTTTAACATTAGTAATGGCCAAAACTAGTCAAATTTATAGAACACAATAAATCAATGATATAATATTATTCAAATATTGTAGTTTGGGACACGATGAGGGAATGATATTTGAAGTATTCGGTTACCTGCCATTTGTTATTGTGAGATTAAAACACCTAAGTGATCTATGGCACGAGCAGCTCCAGTAGTATAGTTTTCGTGAAAAAATACAAAGTTTACAATACAACGGTAATAATATACAAAACTGAGTATGGACACGATTTTCGCAAATTCGTGAGAACTACTCACATATGAAATTGACCGTAATATTAGTTTTTTTGCTTTGCCATGAATGTTAGGAGTTGGGACGCAATATCTTGGAACTACCCATATAATAATGAATATAAAAAACATCTTAAGTTCAGTCTTAAGTGTGCTTAACATCTAGGTAATCCTTATTTTACAGGTAAAAGTGAATACTCTCAGTACATAAGACATATCTAGTTTTAGGTTTCTTGACTGGTCTTAAGTTCTTTTATTCACCTGTAACAGAGGACACAAATAATTAGTATTCGTTCATATTCAGCAATTTTAGAGTTAATCTCTCATGAGTTGTAAATGTGAGGGCTTTGGTAAATATATCCGCGAGTTGATCCTTAGATTGAACCCACGTGATATTCACATAGCCTTTCTTAACACATTCCTTCACATAATGCTCTCTTCTGTCTACCATGTGTCTAAGTTTGTTACCTCCGTCAGTTTTAGCACAGGCTTGAGCTGCTAAATTATCACAATACAAATTCATTGGAAATAAGTCAACCTTTAGCATTAGTTTGATAGAATTGTGCAAGGACATCAATTCTTGGCAAGTCTCGCTCATTGCAACATATTCGGCTTGACACGTAGATAGGGCTACACTCGGCTGTTTGTGAGTCCTCCATGCCACAGTGTCTCCGAATAATTGAATTGTAAAACCACACGTCGTAAGGGCGTTTTTACAGTCTGACAAGCTAGCATCAGAGTAAGCTTGTACACCTTCCGATTTGGCCTTGTAGTACAAAGCATAGCGTTTGGTTCCAGACAAGTATTGAAATACTCTCTTAACCATTTTCCACTCGAAGTCGGTTGGATTCTCCTGATAACTGCTTAGGACATTAACTGCAAAGGATATGTCTGGTCGTGTTGAACCAGCTAAATACAATAGAGAACCTATCGCTTCGCGATATAGTCGATTTGAGATTGTAGTTGGTCTATGTTCATCAGTTTCTCGATTTTTCCTCTCTCGGTTAGACACTTGACTCGAAATCATCGGTGTTGTGATGGGTCTAGTTCTATCCAATCCAAAACGTTTCAACATTTTATCTATGAATCTTTCTTGGCTCATCTTTAGTGTAGTTTCCTTCCTATTTCTTTCTATTTTAATACCTAAAAATTCTTGAGGGCTCCCTAAATCTTTTATAGCAAATCTCTTACCTAAGCTGTCTCGAATTTGATTTAACTCATCTTTATTATGTCCTCCTAATAAAATGTCATCAACGTATAGCAACAAGATAATCATACCTTTGGGTGTTGATTTAATGAATAGGCAAGGGTCTATTTCATTGGATTGAAAACCTATCTCTGTCATGACTGACGTAAATTTGTCATTCCATTTCTTAGGACTGATTTTTAATCCGTACAAGGATTTAGTCAGTTTCCAAACATGATTTTGCCTAAACTCTCTGTCTGTAGTCACACCTTCAGGTATCTCCATGTATATATCTTCATCCAAATCTCCGTACAGAATAGTATATCCTATTTTATGTGACACCAGCATGGGAAGTGAGACTTTTGGTTGTAAAACTGTCAAAATCGTCAGGTTAGAATAATAACACAACACGCCCGATTGCGTTGTTTGCCTAGTTACGCTCTGAAAGCGTGCGGTAATAAACATAATCGCACTGTTTTGCGTGCGGTAATAAACATTACCGCACGCTTCCGGAACGGATGGGTAATCGGTCATTTGGCGCACCACTTTTAGTGCGCGAAGTCAAACTTCCCATGCAGGTATCACATAAATGCTGTTTCAACGTCTAACTGATTTAACTCAAGATCATACTTATTAGCAATAGCTAGAAATGCTCTAACTAAGGGCAAGCGCGATACAGGTGCATAAGTTTCTCTCAGATCGTAAGTGTTCTTATCTTTAAAACCTCTGATCACAAGTCTACTTTTGTGTTTTTCATTGCCTTGTTCATCGCATTTACGCTTAAACACCCACCTGGAATCTATGATGTTTGGTTTTTGGTTGTTGATTCCAGTCTTAGGACGGCTCACTATTTCATATACGTTTTTGGTTTTTAAGGCTTTCAGTTCTTCTTTAATTGATCTACACCATTTGTCTCCCTCTCGAGAGTTCACTGCTTCTCTATAAGTTTGTGGATCTCCCTGTATTTTGACTAGCAATGCGTGATAAGCTATATCGCTTTCTCTCTCATTCATTTCCTGATTATTCTCGTTTTTATTAAGAGTGAACAGGACTTTAGATTTATCAAAATTCTTACGCGGTCTTCCTCTCTTTCTTTTTAAGGGCGGTTCTACACTCTCTCCCTCTGTTTCTAATATCTCCTTATTACATTCAGGCTTTTCCGTTTCTAACTCTTTCAAGCAGCTAAAATTTAGATTTTCTACTTCTGGATTGTCATTCTTACTGAAGAAATCTTTGTATACATAACGTTCTACAAATCTGACGTGCCTACTCTCATACATTTTGTTCACTTCAGGTACAAAGAGTACATATCCTGTCTGTGTATAACCAACGAGGAATCCTCTAATGGCTTGACTACTAAATTTCGTTCCTGCTTTCCTTGGAATCTGTAGATAGGCTAAGCATCCAAACCTCTTAAGCTGTTTGATTTCACAACTGTGATTGGCGGCTAACTTCTTCAGTGGTATTGCCATGTCGTTAGATTTGTGTGGGGTTCTGTTGTACGCATAAACTGCTGCTTTAGTTGCTAAGTCCCACATACTGGGTGGCAGCCCTGAATCGAACATATTAGCCCTAACTCTCATTTGTAAGGTGCGATTAAATCTTTCAGCTACACCGTTGTGCTCTGGTGTGTCGGGACAGGCTAACTGCAGTTCGGCACCGAATTTATTTAAGATCTCTACTGTCTCGCTTCCGGTAAACTCTGTTCCACGGTGGCATCTAATATAACACACTTTTTCATCAGTTCCTATGGCATTTCGCATACTATTAATGCAATCGTTAAGTCGAGCGGGTACTTCGCTTTTATGTTCGATCGGATACGCTAACGCGGCTCGAGAATAATCGTCTATGAAAATTACTATGAATCGATAACCCTTAGTATGAGATGCTGGACTGATGGGTCCCATAGTATCCGCATGTATAATTTGTAACGGTTTTAATGCTCTAGTCCTTGTTTTATTGAAAGGAAGTTTACAGCTCTCCGTAATCAGGCAAGTTTCACACTCAAAAATACTGTTGTCAATCTGAAGTCCCTTTAGATCTGCAATATCAGGATACAATTTGACAATTTCCTTCAGGTAGGATGCCGACGCATGTCCTAAGCGCATATGCCATATCATGCTATTACTTCAGTTTTCTTTCAGGTAACTTAGAACTTATCGCGTAATCTACTTCATGATTAAGATCTATACCACTGTCTTCATTGAGTAAGTGAATTTTCCTATCGTTTGAGGTGCTCGCCAGATCAGATTGCGTTTTAGGTTCATCAATTGTTTTCTGTTCGTCTGTACTATTTTCCTCAGTCTTTTCGTTAGTTTTTTCAGTTAATCTGATTTCAGTCTCGCAATTGTTTTCTTTAAGTGATTCATTATTCGTAGTTTCCTCGTCATTAGATTTATTGAGGCTGCTGCTTCTAGTATTATATCTATGACCAGTACTACTAATCAGAGCAAATGCCTTTTGATTTTGAATGATTTCATTATCCTCGTGCACAATTTTCAATTTGATTTGCCAGAAGGGATTTTTATAAATTCCTGAGATTACATTTTTGTTAGAGATTGGGTCATAGATATTATTCACTTCGTTATCTAAATAAATTTTCAGGCCCTGATCTACAAACTGCTTTAAGGACAGCAAGTTTTCTGAGAAGTCTTCAGAGTACAGTACTTCATTAAGAGTAAAGTGTTTTCCGTCATCAGTTTCAATCTTGACTTTGCCGATACCTAGCATATTCAGCTGACCGTCTTTATTAGCGCATTTGATTATCTCTCTTTTATTTGTATTTAAGGTTTGAAAGATAAGTTTAGCTTTACTTAGGTGCTCAGTCGCTCCTGAGTCTGCAATGAATCTAACCATGAGATTATTTCTACCGTTCTCATTCTGATTATTGAGTATCTCGTCTCTAGAACAAAGATTAACGCTCTTAAGTAAATTTGTTTCGATATCACCTGACTGTGTCTCTCTCATCGTCACATTGAACGCTCCTCGGGATTTGTTCTCATCTTGAGTGTCGTGGCTACTCCGACCTCCGCGGCTCCTTCTGCCACCTCTGCTTTTGCGGCCTCCACGACCTCTGGTGCGGTTGTTGCCGGAGCCTCTAATGAATGAACGCGAAGGAAGATTTTCGCCTTCATTTTCGTCCTCGCGTCTCTTTGGTTCTTGACTTTCAAAACTGTCGTAATTGTGCCTTTTTCTTACTGGACAGTTTTTGGCAATGTGGCTTCCGATATTGTTACAATTGTAACAATGCACCTGTCCTGGTGTCGGACACTCATTGCTGATATGATCATTTTTACCACATGCGTAGCATCTGACTCCCCTGGATTCGGATTCACCGTATGTTCTTCCTCGGCGTACCCCTCGTCCTCGAAAGTTTCGTTGTCTGAAACCGCCTCTAGCTGTCAAGGCAGTTCTCGGTGGTTCTCTCTTTGGTAAGGTAGCCTCAACCTGCAGGATATAATTCTTTAGTTGAGCATATGACATTTCCTTTCCAGTTGACTCTCGGCACACACAGTCTGCTACATTAATGTCCGGTACAGTTTCGATGACTGCTTGAATAAACAGGTCTCTCTTCTCTTTTTCCGGGAGTTTACCAGCTTCTGGTGTGCTTTCATAGATACGGACTTTGTCTTCAAATTCGTCCCAAAATTCAGCTGCACTTTCTTTAGATGAATTATATTTCATGTTGTACAAGTCGCGTCGTGCTGATAACCTTGTTGTTCTAGTCTCAAGTCTTTTAAATTCTCTGAGCTTCGCAATTATTTCAATTGGTTCTTTTAAATCTACGATTTTAGAGTAATAGACCATATCTATGTGGTTTATAATTATATCTCGGACTCTATGTTTGTCGTCAGTCAATTTGTTTTCCGTCACATTCTTATGCAAAGCTTGATCCAATACGTAGTCTAATTTCTTAGTTCTTAATTCTGAGATTAGATAATCTTCAAAGACATCGAATTTGGAGTTAGTCAACAGTTTATAGTTCCTATTGGTTCCTGAATCTTTGTTGGAAATCTCTATTTGAATCTTGTCGGCCAGGTTTGCAAAAGAATTGGCATTCAAGTCTGTGTTGTGTTTTTCTGCCAGAATTGAATTTACTTTGTCGTCTATATATTTGGTCAAATCCAATTTGACTAATCCATTCTCATCCTGAGTATTGTGTGCATTTTTGTTAAATGCCTCATCTGTGGTTTTTCCGAATGTTTCTTCAACTCCGACACGTCTCTTTTCGTCTGGTATGTTACTGTCTTCTATGCCCTGGCAGGCGATGTCTTCTATTATTTCTCCTTCTTCAATAGAGCATGTATCCGACAATTTTGGATGATGATTGTCCGTCATTATCTTGGAATGCCTTTCATCAGTCATTTCATTAGTTTTGTTCTCTTCTTTGGTTATTTTCTTATCTTCAGGTGCAATGTTCTCCTTTTCGTGATTTGCAGTCGGCTGTCTGTCAACGTTACTTTTAGAGCTTGTAGGAGTTTCGTTATTCAATTGATTAGGGTGTATTGTTCCTGATGCAGTTCCCCGAATAATTTCCTCACTGATTATTCTAGGTCTTGACCTCGGACATACCTCAACATTAACTTCATGAGTTGGTTTAGTTACTTCATTAGTTGACTTTACTCCCTCCAGAGGTAGTACTTTGCTATTTATTTCGCCCTTGGTCTTGGGTTGAATAGCTTCAAGCTTGAGGAACATTTTTTCGGCTATTCTTTCCAGACTTCGCTGGTTTGCCTCTGCCTGTTTATCAAGGAACTCTCTCTGCGACTTAATCATCTTTCCCAGATATTCTTCTGTCCTCTACTGTTGTTTGTTGTCCTGTTGGGTCAACAGCCGTTGTACCTGGTCCAGTGTGACGAATCTGTCACCACTTTTAACAGATGGCCCTCTTAAGGGGTTACACCACCCTGAGATTTTCAAACAATCGATTTTCGGTTTTATTTTTTTTCTTATAGTGTGAACCTTGAGGAAAATTTTGAGCCCAAAACGAAGTCTGTACCTACAATATTGATGAAGATATGATTTTTTTTATACCACACTGTGTAGCGCTCCGCGCGCGTCCTTCGGGCCAGAACAGCTCGGAGAAGGTCAAAATTATTTCTAGAAGACCAGCAACTTGTTGAGGAAGGACCCCAATATGGAGCAGGAATCGCCGATTAACCGTATAACAGGGTAATAAGCTACAAATATTCAATGTTGTCTATTGCTGAAACCGCGTCAAAACTTGAAACGCGTTTTTCTCGAAACTACATTTTTCGAGTTTGCGGGAATGATAACTCATCAACGGTTATTTCGATCGACTTGAAATTTATACCACACATTTATAACACTATTATTCATGGAACTACGTAGGATTTTTTTTATTGATGTTTTTAGGTCGGAATTTTTCGTGAAAACCGATAAAAAAATTCCGCGTGCTGCCAAAAATCCATTTTTGATTTTTTCGGAAAAATCCTACGTAGTTCTATATATTTGACCATACTATAGAACATATTTTCATCGCATATGTTTCAGATGAACCGTCAGGCAGTTATGATTCCCGCAGAGCAGTGGTGAAAAAAAAATATTGATGCGCGCGGAGGCGTATATTTCCGCGAATTATAGATATTCTCACATTAAAAAAATACGTTAGGAAAGCTGAAATGTTATATCAAAAGTGTGTGAAAACAGAAATGAAAAACATGCATTATATTAGCTCCAAAAAATCCTGAAAATTGAGTCTTATTGAGTCTCCGTTCGATCTGATTTTTCTTTCAAGGCTGGTCTTTGTTTTTCGCGCAGATCTTGTGGTGGAGTGACCGCTAAAATCTTTTCCCCAATTGGCCAGATTGCAGCAACTACTTGAGTCTCATCGTCAGTGAGGAGGTGATCTGTAAAGTTTGGACATTCATGAGTTCTAGATATTTAAAGGTTTGTCACAGGACAGCAGTGCCGAACACAAGCTTATACCGTCTATATGGCTGGCTTTGAATTATAGTGGAACACACACTATAGTTCTGCCGTTATTTTTCTGAACTCATACAATGTTTCTTCATTTACCAGTTCATTAAATTTTCTTTTGCAGACGAGTTTTAAAATTAGTTCATCTACGCAAATCTTAAGTCAGTATAAGTATGTCTTAAGTCAGTCTTGAGTATGTATTTCAACATGAATCGTTTACACTCATCTTAACCGATTTTGTATTGGCTAGCACATCTTAACTCATCTCAATTGATTTTGTATTGAATAACACATCTTAAGTCATCTCAATCAATTTTGTATTGGCCAGCACATCTCAAGTTTACTTTAGTTAGGTATACCTATTTTGATCGTCTTTTTTTTGTGAAAGCATCAAATAAATGTCTTTCTCTCCTGTTTTAGCAAGGTAGATCTTCTCTCCAGTGTATTTGGGCTGCAACTGTAGCTGCTCCCATAGTCTCTTAATTAAATCTTTGAATTTTTCTTCAATACCTAGGATTTACAAACGTTTCATTAATTTTCTACCTTTTACTTGATTTTAGTACATTGCACATCTCAACGCCAAAGATCTCAAGTGGAGCTGTTCTTTAGTTCAGATCCCCCCTCTTTACTGGACATGATAGCTCGAGCGCCGGGAAGACGCTCGCTCCATATATCCGTCCTTTTTTAATTTTCACTCATCTATAGTTCGTTGCCTAGCATCGCATCGTGTTAGGGCACTCTAGTCAAAGACTCTCCCTTATAGCTCTGTGCCATCCGCATACGCGCTGCTAAGCGGCAACGTTTGTTCAGACTACATCTGATAACGGAATAAGCTGGAAGAAGAAGAAGAGGCGGCCATGTTAGGCCCACGCATCGAGCCCAAACACCCCGGTCGCCCTCCCATCTCCGGTCCTCGCCAAGACGCACATGCAGTGAATGCGGTCATCTTCATACTTCTCAGAAATTCGAATTTCCTCGCTTAATTGCAACTTGTTCACTGCTTTATATGCATGCAACCCATCTCTTTAGTAGTTATGTGTGGACTTCTCCAATTACTTTTACCTCTTTCAGCGATTGACGGTACATGAACATCTCCTTTGTCTGCCATTTTCCGCTTCGTTGTCTTCTTCTCTTACACACAGCCAAAAGGTCTTTTCTTTTTCTTTAAAACAGCACTAATTCACTCACTTTCAGTTCGCGCAGTGGAAGCTGCAGGGGCCATAACCTGTTAGGATATAGGTGTAGGCAAAGAAGACACGGTTGCAGAGCTTTGTCTTAGGTTTATTAACGTATCTCAAAACGCACTCTTCAGAGAGCTTGCCTTAGACGGACTGACTCACAAAAACGGGCTGCACATATACCGCAGCGGCGTTGCACTTGAGTTTATATAAACATAAGGGCCCGAGTGACGCAGTGTGTTTAATACACAATCTCACAGTATGATCATTGCACCGTGATAGTACCTTGAATATTAATGATATCATAGTTACTTCAATTTCTTATGTAATCAGTTACACAGGCCATCGATGGTTTTCCCCTGACATAACTAAGTACAGTAAAGTCTCGTTTATCCGAATCGCGTTTATCCGAAATCCGCTTTATCCGAACAAACTTTTTCGAATGCACGTACCCCACCCGCACCCACCGAATACCATCGCGACTTGTTATTCAGCATTTAAAAACTGTTTAACCCGTCAACACAAATCGTTCAGTCAAAAACATATAGGCTTATTCACAACCATATCAATAGCATTCTACTACGTACGCACGTTTTACGATCATATTTCGGGGTATTGATGCAATTCGGGGTGTTTAACGCGGGACTTCGTTTTTTCCGAAATTTTCGTTATCCGAATCATTCTCCGTCCCGATCATTTCGGATAAACGAGACTTTACTGTAGTAATTTCGGTAGATGTTAGATATTGAACTATGAAACAGATATTTCAAAAATTAACATTAAATGCCAAGACAAAAAATGGGTGCCTCATAAAATGTGTTCGATTTGTCTTGTCTAGTCATATTTGGAACTAATTCTGTCAATTTTATAAATAAACATTTAGTTTTATATTCAATACAATAACTTTTGCATAAAAATTGTGAGAAAATTGTGAATATGCTTATCTTTCAAAATAATAAATCTCAATGTCTTGTAAAAACAAGAGTGCTCTATTTTGATTCAACATACCTGAATACCTAATAAAAAGCATTATTATTTGAAGGGGGGAATTAAAAGTTATATTCCGTGGCCTGTATTACCGATATATCAGGTATTCTGTAGTTTGGAAAGCCACAGCCACCGTCTGGGTATTTCGCAGGTGTGTGGGTATGTGTGGCTGGCATTAGTGGAGTAGCCTAACCTATTCTAACCCCAACCTTTTGGGAGCCACAGCCACCGTCTGGATATTTCCCAGGTGTGTGGGTGTATGTGGGTATGTATGGGTGGCATTAGTGGAGTAGTCTAACCTATTCTAGCCCCAACCTCTTGGGATCCATAACCACCGTCTGGGTGTTTCGCAGGTGTGTTGGTATGTGTGGGTGGCATTAGTGGGGTAACCTAACCTATTCTAACCCTTGGGGCGCCACAGTCACTGCCTGAGTATTTTGAAGGTGTGTGGGTGTCTGTAGGTATGTACGGATGGCATCTGCAGTGGGATAGCTCACACTGTATTTCAACTTTTTGGCTGATTATATTTAATTATATAAACGATGCATTCGAGTATATGCCGGTATGTAGGGTATATTTGCGGGTATAATGACACATTTCAGTAGATATCGATATATACTCGATTGTACCTTACTGAAACGTTTTACGGTTGCACCACCTTATACGGAAGGTGTAAGGTGGTCCGTCGTTTGCGTGAATATCTTTGCTCGTTTTGCGGATGCAGGATTTTATGAATTTGGAGCTCCTCAAGGTTAGGGGAAAACAGTTGGGTCTGCCAACAAGAAAAGCCCTTCGACAATGTCTATCAACTATCCACGGACTCGGGCGTTTTATAGTCAGAGCCGTGGATTTTCAGAGCAAGGTTTTTGACGCCGTGCCTGTCCCTAAATAATTACTAGGCTCAGATCTGGGTGTTTGGCCGAGACTGTATACCAGACTTGGGTTTGCAATCATTGGCCCTCGGACATGGGTTATTAGCCAATGCCGTACGCCCTATGAAATTACGCCCCGAAGCTGGTCCCTATGTTACTGCCAGAAATTTATGTGGTTGAATAATGAGATAACAAACAATGAAAGTAAAGAACAGTTTTTTAAACAAAATTAAAAAAAAGAGACTATATTCAATGAATTGGTTACACTACCAGGTTTACAATCAAAAGTATGATTAGGTGTACCTATTTCTAATTTTGTGTGAATGTGATGTTTGCTTGTCGACTCGATATAATGAAAAGTTTAATTTTAAATTTTCTATTCTAATAAATTTTGGCTTAAAAGCCGCTGCCCAATGACAACCAAATTTGTATTTAAATTTTTAACAGTTTTAATTGAATCTAAGAAGTCGCTTTGACCATGCTAAGATGAAGTTAAATTAATCTAGGAAAGTGATAATCCTAAGACTATAATAAGGGTGAGTCACTCTGAGACGCTTTGCTCATGTAGTGCTGCTGGTGTTTCGAACGAGCGTGTATTTATTTCAGTTTCCCCACTACCTCGATGAGCAGAGGGATTATACGTCATAATCCGCTCTTTGTTCTGGATTTCTCTTAGTTTTTCTGCATGTGTATTTCGGCATACCTTGCAGGTAGGCTGCACATGTTACATTACATACCTACATATACTCGAATATACCCTATATGCCGATATATACTCCATGTGGGGCATTCCACGCCAAATCGGACAGTTTGAAAAACTTTTTTTGATTTCCTCAATTTTTTGGTATTTGTTAGTACCCTTCGAAAGAGGCTTTCTGCTAAATTTTGGGATTTTTTCAATCACCCGTTCGAAAATGCTCTATTTTTGGTTTTTTGCTCATAACTTTCTTAAGGGAAGACTCTACAGAGATTTTGACCGAAATCGTTCAAAAAATCGATTTTCCGTTTTTACCGGAAATATACTCCAGAGGCCTGTCCTTACCTTGTGAGAAATATTCAAAGCCCTTCGATTTTTTTTAGTTCACAGGCAGCTGATTTTATTGATAAAATTGATAATAAATTTTTAAAAAAATTTGTTTCTTCCGTAATAAAGTTCTAGAATCTTACCAAGCTATTGAAAATATCATTAAATCTGAGTTTCATAAAATATTAAGTCCAAGTATGAACTACGTGGCCAAAAGGATGGGTACCACAGGACTCCAAAATGCAATAACGAGCTGGAACGCTGGAAATATAAAATTTTTTCCTCAACCTTTTTTTTTTGTTTTGAAAATACCTTCTGTAAGACAGCTATTATGTGAAACAGAAAGAAACCTTGTGAAACATAACAAATCGCACTGAAACGAAGAAAGCCAATATGGCTACGCTGAAAAATTATCAACCGCCAGATCAAAAATCCCCAATAAATGGGAAACTAATGCCTTTTTATGAGAGATTAGTCAGTGACGAGCTGCTAAATAGGTGCACACATGAAAAAAGTCTAAAGCAATAGCCAGAGATAAATGAGTATTAAAAATCAGCACCAAGATTTTCTGAGAACCACAATAGTAAATTGCAGAACGCAGCACGATAGAATATGCTGCTACGACCAAATTGATGGAGCCGCAAGGTAAAGTCTTGAAGATAAAAAAGGACTGGACTATAAATTCAACGATCAACGTTTTTAATTTTCTTTTATATGATGTTGAATCTGGAAACGCAGGGCGAAGAAGATCTGCGGTCCAAGATGCCGCAGCAGAAGAAATAGAAAATCAGAGATGCCTCAATGAAAAAGTTTGATGACATGACGTTTCGAATTATTTTAGACCATATATTTTGAAAATTTATTTAATTTGTACCAGTTTTCATTAAAAGGCGATTTACTCAAAACTACATTTTCAGCTACGCTAAATGTTCCTTGCGTCATAGTTCTGCTCCGATCAACTTCTCCTCCGCAGTGTAGATTCATGCATACCTAATACACAAAAGTATGTAGGGAATTCTTTATATTGTAAAAGGAACATAGTTTTCAAAATCCATATAACATGAAAAATGTGAAAAATTGAAAAATACAAGTTTAAAATTCTGGTAAAAAAAAACCAGTCATTCAATCTCAAATCCGTTACATACTTTTCTTCGCCTAAGTGTACCGAAAGCCCCAGTCAAATATTAGTATGATCAGGATAAGATTATGACGCAGGAAGCATTTTGAAGTTCAGTATCTTTTAGCCCTTAAACGTTACGTAACTTCTATATTACTCAAGTAATCTAGAAGCTCAAGGTGAGAATTTCTTAGATTCAGAGCACAGTTTCACAAGGCCTATCAATAATTTTAAATATAAAAAAAATGTGCAAGTTCTCAGTTTCTGTAGGGTCTTCCCTTAATAATGGTCGAAATTCAACTTTTTTTTTCAAAAATTTTGTTTTTAGATTGCCTTCACAGAAAAAAATACAGAACAAATTTTTAACGAGTTTTTAATGAAGATTTTTGAATTTTGAGTTTTCAATCGTGTTTTCGAAACTGTATGTACCCTTCGATTTTTTTGCATTTTTTTTTTGTGGCAAACTACGATCCATTTCACGAATTTTGAGCCCAAGCTGATCATGGGATTCTAACAATTACTATTTTTTTTCGAATTTTGAAAATTTAGAAATTCAGTTTTTGCTAGTTGTCATTCTTCAAATTACTTTTCTTCATTGTGTACTTTGATTAAATTTGACTAAAAACAAAGTACACAATGAAGAAAAAGTAATTTAAAGAATGACAACCAGCAAAAACTGAATTTCCAAATTTTCAAAATTCAAAAAAAAATAGTAATTGTTAGAATTCCATGATCAGCTTGGGCTCAAAATTCGTGAAATGGATCGTAGTTTGCCACAAAAAAAAATGTAAAAAAATCGAAGGGTACATACAGTTTCAAAAACATGATTGAATACTCAAAATTCAAAAATCTTTATTAAAATCGCGTTGAATATTTTTTTTTGTATTTTTTTCTGTGACGGCCATCTAAAAACAAAATTTTTGAAAAAAAAAAGTTGAATTTCGACCATTATTAAGAAAGTTATGAGCAAAAAACCAAAAAAAGAGCATTTTCGAACGGGTGATTGAAAAAATCTCAAAATTTAGTAGGAAGCCTCTTTTGAGGGGTACTAACAAATACCAAAAAATTGGAGAAATCAAAAAAAAAAGTTTTTCAAACTGTCCAATTTGGCGTGGAATGCCCCATGTATACTCCAATATACCCCATATGCACTCGAATATACCCTATATATACTCGAATATACCCCATATATACTCTAATATATCCTGTATATACTCGAATACACCCTATATGCCGATATACTCGAATATACCCTATATATACTCGATATATACTCGAATGTACTTTATATACCGTATATATCAAGATTCGCGGCAGCGAATTGCCGAGGTCCCAAACCAAACTCGGCGTGCCAGCCACGAAACATTTACCCGAGCCAGCTCTTGTTCTTCTAAAAAATGTGTCATATCTTTTGAACCGCTGAATATTTTCTAATAAAATTTATAGGGACGTAAGGCCCTCCCCGTTTGACCTTGCTCGCAGAATTTCGACAAAATCTATCAAGTGGTTCCTGAGATATTGACCGTCAAAGTTGATCGAAAAACACAATTTTCTTTTCCTTCTTCTTCTTCTTCTCCTTCTTCGTTGCAGACCGTTTTTCTTGGGACCACGATATCTGTCGAACCGTTGCACTTATGAACTTGCCATTCGGAAGGAGTGTTCTCGTCACCGAAATCTCGCCTCCTATTGCTTATGAGCAATAATCGACCACGCATAACTGAGTTATTAATAATAATAATAGTTATTTTACAAAATGCGCATGCGCAGAATAATTGATCGGCTTCGATGCCTGATTTACAAAATGCGCATGCGCAGCAGCAAATCACGGCCAAGTACATATCTGTAGGCCGGCGTGCCAGTATGATTATAATATAATATTATTATAACATTATAATATTATTTATAAGCATATTTCATTTATCATTATTATTATTATTATCATTATTATTGATGCGTCACGTCTACTAGTGCTTCCCAAAAAATTTTGTACTCAGTAATGTGTCCGCACCGCAGTTTTCGGTGTCCTGGTCCTTCGCTCCGTAGTTTTCGGTGTCCAGGTCCTTTGCACCGTAGTTTTCGGTATCCAGGTCCTTCGCTCCGTAGTTTCCGGTTTCCAGGTCCTTCGGCTCGTAGTTTTCGGTATCCAGGTCCTTTGCACCGTAGTTTTCGGTATCCAGGTCCTTCGCTCCGCAGTTTTCGGTATCCAGGTTCTTCGCTCGTAGTTTTCGGTGTCTAGGTCCACCGCTCCGTAGTTTTTTCATAAAATGTATAGGGGCGTAAGGCTCTGCCCATATGATCTTGTTCGCGGAATTTCGATAAAATCTGCTGCGTGGTTTCTGAGATATAATAACATTTAACTGGCAAATGTTTTTTCTATATAATCATATATAATTACGTATAATTTGATATAATTTTATATGATAAAATCATTATGAAACTTTTTTTTTTATATAATTAAAGAACCAATTTTGTAGAGAATTTAATTTCCTACAAGATTACGAAAACAAAAATCGGGAAAAAGAAAATTTACACCCATTTATTTTAGAAACAAGAAAAAAAAAAATTTTACATGTATTTTAAATGGGAAAGGGGACCCCTCCTTGCGCCAACTAAATTTTCGAGATATCGAGCTGAAATTTTGAGGGAATTTTTTTTACGTGATAAAGAAACTTTTGAGATACATTTATTCTGAAAAAATTATAGAATTTTTTTCTGACACGGTCTAATGTTTATATTTTTTAGATCAACTTGAAAAATGTTATAGAATCTCATGATGGTCTGTTTCGATTGGACATGGTTATTTTACTTAAGAGTTCACAATCGAACAATTGTAGAACATTTTCCGTATTCTCTGTTCGTACGACATCCAGATATGTTGCACTGTCTAAATAAAATGGGATCATGGGAAGCATAAACTATGATCGGAACAAGCTATTGTATAATTCTCAAGATGAAATTTCTTGGCCGAATAAAATAGCTCGTATCTTTTGCGCAAGTTCCAAAATACACTTGTTCATTGTAGCACATGCATTCCATTACCAATAATCGGAAATTGATCTTTATACATGTGTAATATGTAGAATACATTAAAGTCAGCTTAGCGCTGACCCGTTTGCACATACAAAAAGTAATGAAATAACGGCAAAAACATTGTAAATGTAAAAAATTAAAACCGAGTTCCAAAATGGTTTTCCCAGACAAAAAATCGAGAACATCATACTCTTTTTCAGCGTCAGATTACAAACATCATTTCGTTACACGAATAGTACAAAATAATACGTGAAATCAGGCATCGAAGCCGAGCGTTCCCCTAGTTAATTTTCATACTTCAAATTATGTTCTTTAAATGCTAAACAATGGAAATGAACGGAAAACCAATCGGATCATTGATAAAACCTGTGATAAAACAGTATATCGGCGACGGAAAATATTGCTGAAGGAAGTTAGCTCGTATGATGATACGAACTCGGCGGGCATAATCCCCGACGGTACTGTCGAAGCAACATGTTCTTCCGCCAGTTACCTTCCGGGCCAGCTGAACTCGGCGGACAGCTATCATAAAACCATGGCCGCCGAAGAAATTGACATTCGAATACTTTAAAAATAATCTGTAGCCTCTATTTTCACATGAAACCAACATCTTTTTGGACGTATGTGTTCGGAATGGAATTTGAATTTGCACAGTGTATATTGTTTTTGCGTTTTCGACGTCTGGGCTCGGACGGTGATCGAGATGTGTCACCCCCATCCTTTTTTCGCCAAGAAAAGGTGGGTGACTAGGGGTTGCCCTTAAGGGGTTACATGGGTTTCCTCGGGGAAAAAAACGGCCTATTTTCAACGATTTTTTTTCATATAAAAAATGAAATATTTTATTCAAACTTCTTATTGTTACAAAGATCCACTATTGTGTGACGTCGGGTAGGGGCGTCACTACAAATTTGAGAGTTCTTACCTCTTGTTTAAAGTGTATAGACACACCTGGAGATGATTGGTATAGTGGGTATGGATAGAATGAACAGAAGGCCAAGTTCTATTAGTGTCTACTTGTGTATGTTTTATTGTTGTAACTTCGTATAGGTAGTTGATAGAAGGTTCGACGTTAGGAAAGATAGAATTAGGAGATGTTTTGGTTTTGAAGGAATTGGAAGAAGTGATTGAGGAGTGAGAGGACTAGAATAAGGTAAACTCAGAATAAGGAGGGGATTTTGGTTGACTTGCAAATCGTGGGGCCGGGTGCAGCTCGCACGAGTTTGCAGGAATGCGGGAAGTGATGAGTACAGGTCTAGAGGAAAGGAAGTGACGGGAGATTAGCAGAAAGGAAATAGCGGGTCGGATGATATCTGAGAGAAGGTGGAATCGGGTGATAATTGGGAGTAGGTGGAGTTGGGACGTAACAATTGACAAAGAATTTCTGAAATTTTGGGAAAAAAATATTAAAAACTCGGCCATTGTGACGTTGTTACGTCCTGGCATAGCCATTCCTCACCTTTCCGACTATCTTCTCACAGTTCCTCGCCTATCATGTGCTACCCAACACCTGACTTCCTGAGTCCATTCTGCTCCTCAAAACCATACTGCAATTGCGTCTGCACTTTTGCTTCCCCACCTTGCTTACAACCGACCTCATTATTCTATTCTGTCGCTAACTTACTCTTCAGTCAACCTCCTAACCCTTCGCATCTTCTCTTCTTTTTCTATCCCTACCTCCTCCTTCATATCTATTCATTCTAATATCGAACAATCACTTCTTCTACCCACTTCTTCAAACAATCTTCATTATATCAGAAACCTAACTTGAGAATAAAACATAATTATAGTGAACTAACACGAATTCATTTCACCACCTGAACCTTACCCTTAGCTGCGTTATACCAACGCGTAAAAACAGGATAGGACCCTTAAATTGATTGTGCACGACGTTACAACGTCATTTCCCTCGGAAAAAAATGCGTCCGCGTTGGCAGGAGAACGCCTTACAGGATTATCTAAAGTGAAAAAAAAAATACGTGTTTTAGTTAAGAATTTAACTTAAAACTTGGGCGAAGGATTTTTTTTCGATTACAACTATTAAAAAAAAAAAAAATGTAGCGAAATTTTCACCGAAATTTTTATTTTTTTGTCAAAAGGTCTGCCAAAAATCCAATTTTCACTTTTTTTTTTTCCTTCGTCCAAGTTCTAAGTTAAGATCTTAACTAAAACACGTATTATTTTTTTCACTTTAGATGATCCTGTAAGGAGTTCTCCTGCCAACGCGGACGCATCTTTTTTCCAAGGCGTCGCCGGAAATGACGTCACAATGGCTGAGTTTTTAATATTTTTTTCCCAAAATTTCAGAAATTCTTTGTCAGTACACTGAGAAAAAAAAGTTATTGGAATTATTAAATATTAGTTGATTCAACAAAATCCGGCGTTTCCATAGGAGCCATAACACATTTGCTTAATAGAACACGATATTCAGTTTTGAGTAAAACAAATTATTTTTTAACAATAAGAAAGAACAAATTAAGTCAACTAAATCTTTATTTGTTGGAACAATTTATTGAATTTGCCATACCAGATCAAGTCTTGAAGCACACATATTATTTCTCGATTAGAGAAACTGTATTCGCCACCCAAACGATATTGAGTTTATCTGTTTGGATATTATTTCCATCCAACTAAATATACAATTAATTGAAAGCAAATATACTTGGAAGAAGCAACTGCCAGATCGAAACATGAACATGCAAGAATAATTGAATATTGTATTTGCACAAACGGAAACAATATCTCATCGAAGTGTCGAAATATTTCGTTAATCCGTAGTTATACATCTTAGACACAAAACTACATTTTCCATAAACAATAAATCACTTTTTAATTGTGAGAAGACTAATCTTTCATTTGGAACCATATTTCTATAGGAAGAAACCACATTTATTTGTAATGAATAAAAATTATTCAAGACAATCCTTATATTGAGTTCAATCAAAATACTAAATTGTCTAGTTGAAAATTATAAAGTCGTTCCACCACGTCATCGCTTGAATTAATTATTAAACTTTCTTTATTAGTTTGAAGCTAAGGTATTTTTCCACTTCTGTGAATTGACACGTGTATCATCACGTTAGAATATTCGATTACAAATGCCATTTCATTGGCTGAACTATTTCATTCACTTTGCGGGAATGGCCTGGCGGGCTTTTGCAAAAAAGTATAAGTCCAATTTGACTTGACTCTGAAGCCCACCGCTCCTGAGTCTTAGATAATAAATATCACGGAGAGGCACAAGGTTTAGGCTGGCGCGCCGCACTGCTTCCTCAGCAAGAAGGCCGGTTCGGAATCGCCACGTCGTGGCCGCTCATAGAACTGATAATAGAACACAGAAATATGACATTAAATCAGTGCATATGTTTTGTTGTTCCCACTAACGTGTGATCGTCGCAATAAAACAATAGTTGAATCAAATGGATTGAACATCAAAGAAATCATTTATTTGACTTAATAACTTATTTTTTCTGCAGTATGGCAGCAACTACATAATTTAATTTGTTGACTGAAGATCGTGCCTTACTTCAGTCAATCGACCCTTTCTCCACACAATCGTATATTCTTTTATTACAGGCAAATCTTTAAATTGAATGAAGAACATAGTGCGTTGAGTTATGGAACCAATTTCATTCTCCTCATTTGCCGTATGGATTTGGTCATTCAATAATTTTTTGAACTAAGATGTACGAGTATTTGCCGCAAGTAGCGCTGTTATTGCCGCATACGTTAAATGGTTAAAGAGAACGTTGGGTGAATCGTGAGAATCAGGTGGTTTCATTGAACCAGAAAATTCTAGCATTTTACATGAACACAGTACACGATTGTTAATTAAGTTTATAACGTTGTTGGAAAACATAAATGCTCTGAACAACCAAATTGGTTGGCTGTCAAATCAGTAATTTTGACCGAACGATTTGCTTGCATCAAGTAAAATATATTTGGCACAACCTAAGATTTGTTCGCTATACGCGCTCCGTTCATTGCACTCATGTATTTCTCAAATTGGATTTTGAATACAGATTCATATTATTTGAAAAGCCGTCGTCGATTGAAAGTAAAAAAATTTAATTTGATTCCATTTAAGTAATTATTTGAAGCAAATACATGTTGACACATTACATAATTACTACATCCTTATTCCGACAACACAAAGAATACTTTGCTGTAATAAAGAGAATTTTCCAGGTGTAAATAAACATTTATGAATCAACACAGAAATGATCTCGAATCAAATACATAATTTAATTCTCTTAATAATTCTATTTTTCAAAATGCCACATATTATTTTCACGTAATTGAGTATTTATTTCACCGGAATAATGTCCTATGAAACCAAATATGTGATTCGACAATAAATGAATTGGTAGCTACAATTGTTTGTAGTATTTATATCAACGCTATCGACTCTCAAAATAATTATTCGTTATGAATTAAATCAGGTTAGTTGCTTGAAGCGCACTTCTTGGGTCGGATGACTCAATTTTAATGGTTTCAAACGAATAAGCAGTTATGTCAAACAAATAAAACTTGAAGAATTATGACACTTGAATCAATGCATGCATATTGTTGTTCCAAGTAACGCACAGTTGTACGAAATCAGAAAATAGTTGAACCAATTGGATTCAATAGCAATTAAATCAGTTGTTGGATTCAATAACTTTTTTTTCTCAGTGTAGTGTATCTTTGTCACAATAAAGAGTTTGAATGAAATATTTCATTTTTTATATGAAAAAAAAATTGTTGAGAATAGACCGTTTTTTCGCTGAGGAAACCCATGTAGCCCCTTAAGTATAGTTTTGATATAGTTCTTGGTGTAGTTAAATATAGTCTGTATATATGTATACATACCTAGAGTTCAATCTACTGTCGAACAAATAAGTGTCGAATGACTAACAAGGGAACATCCCCAAGTGCCCCTCCACCCCCCACTTCCCCCCGATTTGAACAAAACTTTGAGTGATTGGAGTCGGGGTGAAAATATTCGACATGTATTTTTTCATATGGGCGGAATTCCATCCTATAAGGGGGTGTAAAATTGACCCATGAAAATCGCAGGTTACGCTATTCGATAGCTCCCGAAGAACGACCGACCAAAGATTTTTGGCTGACAAGGTGCTGTCCGGGGTTTTCGGGGTCGCTGATTTTAAATCTGCAGTCGCAATTGGAAAATACAAAATGGCTGACCCAAAATGGCGGATCCACTTCTTCCAAAGTGGCGCGGATTGCTTCAGGTTCGGTATTTCCGGAGTTTTCGGGGTCGGCGATAATGAATCTGGTATTAGATTCTCTGAATTCAAAATGGCGGACGTTAAATCGAAAAATGCTACCGATTCTCCCGAAAGTCTGTACTCCAGGGTTTCCGGGTTCGCTGATTACGAATCTGGCACATCGAAAATTGGTACAATCTTTGAATTTGACGTTCACCATTTTAAATTTTGAAAATCGAATGCCAGATTTAATCAGCCACCCCGAAGACCCTCAAGTACAGACATTCAAGAAAATTGGTATTATTTTTCGACTTGTCGTCCACCATATTGGACTCGACGTTTGGAATTTTAATAATCTGATACCAGATTCGTAATTAGCGACCCCGAAAACCCCCGAGTACAGACATTCGGGAGAATTGGTAACAATTTTTGATTTGACGTCCGCCATTTTGAATTGTCAAAATCTGATACCAGATTCGTAATCCACGACCCCGAAAACCCCGGAGTATAGAATTTCGGGAAAATTGGTATTGTTTTCCGATTTGACGTCCACGATATTGGATCCGTTGTTTTGAATCTTTAAAATCTGATACCAGATTCGTAATCAGTAACCTCGAAAACCCCGGGGATACCGAACCCGAAGCAATCCGCACCATTTTGCAAGAAGTCGATTCGCCATTTTGGGTCAGCCATTTTGAATTCTTCAATTTTGACTGCAGATTTGAAATCAGCGACTCCGAAACCCCCGGGTAGCACCTAGTCAGCCAAAAATTTTCGGGCGGTCGTTCTTCAGGAGCTATCGAATCGCGAAATCTGCAATTTTCAAGGGTTGATTACAGCCCCTTAAGGCGGATTACCGCGGATATCAGAAAACACGTGTCGAATATTTTCACCCCCTCTACGATCTCCTAAAGTTTCCTTGAAATCGGATGGAGGCACTTGGCGATGTTCCCTTGTGAGTCGATACCAAGAAAAAATGATCGTACTTTTCATGTCGTCAGACATGCCGCCCGCTAGCGCTCGGCCGAGTCAAAAAGTGACGCCCTGGTGACCAAATTTTAAAAGTTGCGGAAATGAATTTTGAAAATCCCTATCATGTAGAGGATCGATAAAGACAACTTTTTTGCATTGAAAGTTTATTTCAATAGTCAATAGTTTTCGAGAAAAAAGATGAAATTTGCAAAGTCGTCAAACCGATTTGCACCACGTTTTTTAAACTTAACTCGCTATAACTTCGGCAAATATGAACGGATCTTTTTGATTTTTGGCATGCAGTTGTGGAATACGCTAGCGCTGCTGATAAGGTCATAAAAAGTTTTATATTAAATAGTTTTTATCCAATAAATCAAACAAAACCAGCGAGTGAGTTTTTATACGATTCCGTTTGTTCAAAGAGAAAAAGTGTGTTATGAAGTTGAAGTCTCGAAAAACTTTCAGCGAGGCGTTTGTTCGTTAACGTAACGGGAAGATTCTCAGAAATTTTCAGATCATTCGGATGAGAAACTATGAAGATAGAGCGATTTTACAAAACTCGGGCTATGCGTGCGGTCTCAATCTTGCGATATAATTGCGATATAATAAAGATTGGGATTGCATGCATCGCCCGAGTTTTGTAAAATCGCTCTATCTTCATAGTTTCTCATCCGAATGATCTGAAAATCTCTGAGAATCTTCCCGTTACGTTAACGAACAAACGCCTCGCTGAAAGTTTTTTGAGACTTCAATTTCATAGCACACTTTTTCTCTTTGAACAAACGGAATCGTATAAAAACTCACTCGCTGGTTTTGTTTGATTTATTGGATAAAAACTATTTAATATAAAACTTTTTATGACCTTATCAGCAGCGCTAGCGTATTCCACGACTGCATGCCAAAAATCAAAAAGATCCGTTCATATTTGCCGAAGTTATAGCGAGTTAAGTTTAAAAACCGTGGTGCAAATCGGTTTGACGATTTTGCAAATTTCATCTTTTTTCTCGAAAACTATTGACTATTGAAATAAACTTTCAATGCAAAAAAGTTGTCTTTATCGATCCTCTACATGATAGGAATTTTCAAAAGTCATTTCCGCAACTTTCCAAATTCCACCACCACCAGGGCGTCACTTTTTGACTCGGCCGAGCGCTAGGCGGGTTATTCGATCCGGGCCTTCAATTACTCCCCGATCATTTCGAATTTTGGGCATTATTCGATATTTTTCAGCCTTAGCTAGAAATTCACAGCAAAAACGGCGAAGAAAAAGAAAGGAAAAATGTATTTTTCAATTACAAATAAATGTCGAAGAGATAATTAAAAAAAAAAAATGAGGCGAAATGCCTTGCTGAAAATTGCCGGGTCTCATTTGTACATGGAGATGGAGATTTGTACATGTAAGTCAATTTGTATCAAAGAAAAGATGCCCTCTAGTTGTAGGTCTGGAGGAAAAATACCTTGCAAAAATTGTCGATAAAAATATTTTTGCGTGAATTTTAAGTCTTACGGCGTAGAAGGTAGGAGTTTTCTGAGTCTGAAGCGCTCAAAAACTGATTTTTTCATATTTTGCAAATTGAATAACTTCTGAACTAGTTGATATCAGGGTGTAATTCAACTGTATGACTCTAGATTTGTTGTTGGGGGTTGGCTGGTAACCCATACAGCACGTTACGTTGCTGCAATGTTGCTGCAAAGTTGGAACTGCAATATTGCAACATTGCGCCGATATTGCAAAATATTGCTGCAATGTTGTAACATGCTTGCAGCAACGTTGCTATGTCCGCTTTCATTGCATAACTTTCGCAATATTCCAGCAATATTGTAGCAATATTGTTAATATGTGATAATGAAATGTGTCATATGTCTTTTATACAAAATTATAGTTTTTTTGTATTCCTAGATCTATACGATGCTGCTACGCGGATCACAAAGTATTGAAAAACAAAAATATTGTTAACAATACAAACGTCTGTTTTCTTTTTACTGTCGTTTCGAAGAGGCACTCATTCAAATTATTATAGGATTGAACAGACACGTTGATGTCATAGAACTTCTTTCTGTCTCCCGAATCTGTATTTTTTGCCAATGGGTCCTCTATCCCGTCCACCCATCCGAATACTGACTGCGGCTACGGTTGCTTAACTTTCGTGATCAGCTGCGGTCCGGCATCCACCTACTCCCAACGGTCTATCGTGAAATGTTATGCTTTTGAAACTTATAAAACTAACATCAAATGCTTTCACTGAGTTCGTGATACTAATATCAAATAAGCAGTAAAATTACCCGAGTGATCAAAGATTTACTTATTTTAATCGTATCCTATCGAAACAGAAACTATTGAAATATTGCAGCATTGTTGCTGCAATCTTGCAAGTGCAATGTAATGAAGCTGAGATATTGGAATATTGTAGCAATCTTGCAAGTGCAATGTAATGAAGATGAGATATTGGAATATTGCAGCAATCTTGCTGCAATCTTGCAAGTGCAATGTAATGAGTCTGAGATATTGCAATCTTGCAGCAACATTCCACCAACGTAACGTGCTGTATGGGAACCAATAATCTTACATGGCAACGAAATTGGTGACCCATTCGCAGAAAAGTGTTTCCGATGCGCGAGAATACCCCTTATTGTTCTATGATGTTCAATAGTATCTAAAAATGACATTATCGAATTTACTTCGTTGTGACATTATAATTTTCTCCGAGAAATTTCGTCCTCTGCAAAATCATCTGGTTTTCAGTATTCTAGAGAACTTTTTTCGGAACCCATGGTGGTTCATTTTGGTTATTATTTGGGGTTTCATATAAATTGATTATCATTTTAACGCTAAAGTATAACTCGTCCAGAGTATACTATTTCGAATAAATATCGTCAGCAGAACATGATCAAAATGCAAACAAGCCTTCCTGTACTACAAAATCCACATCAATTAATATACGTTTTCTGTAAATTTTAATGCATAACGAGTATTCTCAGCAAGTATTTGTTGAAAAGATGGTAAGGATCACAGCAAGTGGAATAAATTTGTTGCACAGACATATTTGGCTATCTGGGAATACTTCGACTTCGCGACTTCGAGCTATTTCTGTACCCTGGAATTACGTTTGAAAGTTTTTCTACAAGTAAGACTTATGAAATTTATTATTCTCATTTCAGACCTTACACGAATCAGCTTTGGAATCCTACTTCAAACTCTCGCGTTTGCAGTGTTCACTTTGTGGGTGGAAAAAAATCAGACAATGCAAATAGTGAGGCGTATATTCCATCGATATTTTCCAACGTCAAGAGCAAAAGAAGTCCATATGCGAGAGCGAGTGAGCGACGTTTCGATCGCACGGAATTTGTGGAAGTGACTTTGACTGAAGATCATGGAGACGATTTTGATATAAGTAAGAATTTAGAAGAATAATACCCACTGTACCGAGATTTTTCAGGTATGGAGTTTACAAAAGAGATATTAATAAGATGTTGAAAATTCTAGTAAATTGTCTAGGTTCAGGTATAGGCAAGGTATCAGGTTTGAAATCACTGCGTATTGATCCAATTAACGGATATAATAGATTTATTCGTCGACATCCGAGACACGACTCTGTACATTCGTCTCCCCATTCTTTGCCTTCATACTCAACTCATATACACACTCATGCTGTAGCTTAGTAGGGTAACTAATTTTTTTCGATACCAACAGGCAATGAAGGCTTACAAAATATAAAATATAAAATCGAAATAACAACGTATAAGCTTTTCCACTCACAAAAGGTAACAACCATCGAAAAATAATTAATCTTTCACATATTTAAATAAATCCTGAACAAAACTATTAGTCATCTTCATCATCGCCAAATTCACCTCCTGACTCACAAGGAAACCCCGCTAGGTGTCCCCCTCCGATTTCGACGAAACTTTGGGAGATTGTAGAGGGGGTGAAAATATTCGACACTTATTTTTTTATATCGGCGGAACTCCACCCCAAGGGGGTGTAACCACCCCCTGAAGATCCCCGATTTCGCTATTCGATAGCTCCCGAAGAACGAACGACCGAGGATTTCTGGCTGACACGGTGCTACCGGGGGTTTTTGGGGTCGCTGATTACGAATCTGGCATCAGATTTTCAAAATTCGAAATGGCGGATTCACTATGGCGAACGGCGTCCGCCGATATAAAAAATTATGTGTCGAATATTTTCACCCCCTCTACAATCTCCCAAAGTTTCGTCGAAATCGGAGGGGGACACCTGGCGGGGTTTCCTTGTCAGCATCGAAGTCACCTTCAGTCTCCGATTCCTTCAGGTCATTCAAACGCTCCAATTCCCTGGCCACGCCTGAGCGGAAAGCTCATTATCACCATTCTGTTCCTCATTACTTTCCACTGTTTCCTTTTCTTCATCAAGATTATTCGACTTCGATGGCGTTTCTTTGTTCATAGATTTCTTTTTAGAGTTTCGGTATCTTTGTTTAGTTGATCTTAAAACTTCCAGCATTTCCGTTTTATACACATTTTTGTCTTGCAGACCAATAAAGTACGGACAATTTCTCGCAGCCACTGAAAAGAATGAATTAGTTGTATGTCAAGTATTCGATAAAAGTTGTCCAAGTAATACGAATGCCATGTTATTTATATGGGCAAAGGTCGCTTTTCGGAGTGGATTCTGAGATAGCCGCTTCTTCAACCTGACTCTGAGATAGCTAGTTATTCCGCGCAGGTATCGATATCTCCCCTTAACCCATAAAAAGTAATGAGCATACCATAGAAGACGTTCGAAACTCTAGTGTCACCAAATTTTGCGTCCCTTTCATTGCCTAGCCACGTGAACTGAAATACTAACGCGTCCGTCATCGTTATCTTCATAGCAATGCTGAGAAATTCTCGGATCTTAGTTCCACCTCTGCCTCTCAAATAATGATACTAAAAAAAAATATGGCATCAATTCAAGTACTCAGTCTCACAATCCTCAATCTTTTCAAAGCTTTCGAATTCGATATTGCAGCTCAATTGAATATGCAAAATATATAATCATGAAAATTCTTACCAGAGTCTTGCGCTGTCGGCGACTGGAGTTGAGCACATCGAACTGCTCTTTACTTTGTAAGGGAAACGCTTTAGGTGGTTAATAACTTATTAGATAAGTTTGCTGCATCCGCACCCGCATTACTATGTGACCGAACGTCAGACATTAGTTGTATTATTTCCTCATATTGTTCCTTAATCGCAATGTTTTGTTGCTTGATTTCTGCACTCTGCTGTTCAATGTCATTGTTATGTTACTTCATTTTTTCACATTTTTTTGTTAGGTCTTTTATGATAGTTTCAAGTTCACTAAATAATATAGAGCCAGTTCTAAATTGAATTATTAGATTGAATTTCTATCTTTTAATAACGTAACGAATACAACTTTCTTGAAAATATGATACTCACGACATTTTCGGTGATTTGTCCAAATGATGTGAGCTTCTGTTTAGTTCTTCATTATCATATCTTTCTCCGTAGGCAATCATATTCGACTGAGCAATTCCTGCATGATCGAATGGAGGTAGCTTCGGAGTGTTCACTGAATTTTTCTGAACAGGGGGATCAACTGAGAGTTTCGCTAGCTTTTTGCCAGTGTTTTTTGCAGGTACAATAAGCTTGCGCGAGTCCAGGACTTCAATAGGGTCAATTGACGAGCAACAGTTGGATATTGACTGTTCTCTGGAATTGAATACAGAATTTTATAAGCAAAATTATTCGAAGTCAGTTTGAACCATTTTTCGCG
The DNA here is from genome assembly GCA_944452935.1 of Rhogogaster chlorosoma. Lineage (NCBI taxonomy): Eukaryota > Metazoa > Arthropoda > Insecta > Hymenoptera > Tenthredinidae > Rhogogaster > Rhogogaster chlorosoma. Next base: position 13,429,441 of record OX101800.1, on the reverse strand, counting down.
TCATGATTTGAAAGAAATAAAACTATAAGTGACTTATTCATCACTCACGCGTTAGACTTCTGAGTGTTGGCTCTCGATTCAGACTCGATCTTTTGTCAAAGCCTTCTTCTAACCGCCGATTCATCATCACGGTTTTTCTTATCATTCATTATAGTGTTCTTCTCCGATATCGCCTTCAATGATATTTGATTTGGGCTCACAGTTTCGTTATTTTTTTCTGTTTCGTCAACTTCTTGCGTACCTTGTTTCATTGACTTTAGCATATTTCGCAAACGCTCTTTATGTTGTGCAATGGTCTTCTGAGGGTTAGTTTTTTTTTGTCTGGGGGACTTCATCTTCCGTTGTTGTGAGCAGGTGTTTGGGAGTTTTGCTCGCTCTTCCGCAACTGGTAATTAATTTCCTTAGCTTTTTTTTCTTCGATTCATGCAGGTTTTTGAGTGATCTGGTGTTCATGATGCTACAATCAAATTGAAAAATTACGTTTACCCCTTTTTTCTGATAAAATAACATTTAACACGACTTGATTTTTTGACATTTATCGTACGGTATAACTGATGAAGTTTATCGTTGATATTTAGTAACGAGGAATTATAAGTGGTGTTAGTAAACTAACGCAAATCCACTCATTTTCAATGACCCGTTCTTATTCTCTTTCAGTACCACTCCACAGCAGCATCCTGTAGATCTTGTTCTTCACATGAGCAAAATCAATTGTTTGGATATCTCCTGATAAATTCGAGCAATGATATATTCCTACAGAATCTAATTCTATTCCAACGTTGTATACAGCCGTAGCAGTTCTGAATTTTTTAACAATTGAGAAAATAATTTCTTGAACTTGTACGATGTTTTATCTTACGCAGATTTGAGAGTTTTGGAGAATACAGCAGCTGTCACGTAATGCTGTTGCGAATACATTGAACTCACCGACCTGTAACTTGTGAAACTGCTGAGAATTGGCTTCGGGAATATCTTCCGGAACAGGTCCCTCGGCATGAGGCTGTGACACATGGATTTGAACATTGTAACGAATGGGTGCGTTAGTTGAATCTTTGAGCTCGCACATACGTTTAAAATACAGTCGCCTCTGCGTATGTTGCCGCGCTCGGGACCGTAGGGGAGTATTTTTCTTGGAAACGATGTTCCCCCACTCTCGAGCGCAACCGGCTCTCGATGCGATTTATTTCGTTCTCTGTCTATGTTGCCACGCGCTTCAGGACACGTGAATCACATCACAACACAACGGAACGGTTGTATAGGTTAAGGGTGGGTTGTGTTCAGTGAAGAACCGTGAAGAAAGAAAAAGGCAGAAGAAAGAAGACAGTGAAGAAGACAGAAATACAGGTAAGTTTAAACAAATTTTTCGCAAAATTCGAACATGTCATAAAAATTAAATACGTTCTGCTCATTACTAAAATTCAAAGCAGGTGTTTCGAGAGTGAATTATTCAATTATCAAAACGTCTTGAAATAAAATGATAGTGAAAAAAAATATTATACATGTACATTAGGGTGGTCCAAAAAAAACATTTTTTCTTTTTTTTTTTTAAGTCTTATGTGCTCAAAAGTTTCTTTTAGGTATAAAAAGAATTCTTCTAAAAGCGCAGTTCGTTATCTCAACTCTACGAGATGCTCAACGATTTTCCGTTTTCCCATCTAAATAGCACATGAAACATTTTTTTTTTCGTTTTTGCCGCATAATACTCCGAAAAAAATTGTTATTTCAATTTTGATCCACATATTCTTGTAGGAAATTTAATTCTCTACAAAAAAGGTCTTATAAGGTTTTTTTGTCAAATTAACAAGTACATAAAAAGTTGTATCAGGCTTTGAACCCTTGCAACTCAATTAAATTTAACCGGATATGATTTCGGAACGATTATCAAATTTCTTTCCGACTAGAACGCAGGCTAATATTTACATTAATATGTATTTATTTTAACACTCGAGTTATTACTTGCAGTTGAAAACAGTGTAATTACATTATCAGATCCATTGTGATACTATTTGGGATCTAAAATCATATGTACTTTGTGAGATTTCATTTGATTGCGAGCGTTCAAAGCTTGACAACTTTTTATCTGTTAAGATTACCAGAAAAATATATCAGAGCTTTTTTGTAGAGAATTAAATTTCCTACAAGAATATGTGGATCAAAATTGGAACAACAATTTTTTTCGGAGTTATATGTGGAGAAAACGGAAAAAAAATGTTTCATGTGTTATTTAGATGGGAAAACGGAAAATCGTTGAGCATCTCGTAGAGTTGAGATATCGAGCTGCGCTTTCAGGAGAATTCTTTATATACCTAAAAGAAACTTTTGAGCACATAAGGAAAAAAATTTTTTTTTGGACTACCCTAATGTACCTACATCATTTTTGCAGAAAATATGGAACCTTCACTGAGAAAAAGAAAAAGCAAACACCATAAAGATGTTTCACTAGGTGTTCATCCCGCGGAATTAGAAGGAACTTCGGAAAATCAAGTCCAACTTGATGAACCCATAAAGAAGAAGATAAAAAGTTACACTTATAATGAAAAGATGGAAATTTTACACGAACTCAACGAAATACCTCCGGAAATTATTTGTGAAAAGTATAATTTGAGTGCTCGCACTTTGCGATACTGGAAATCCAAAAAAGAACAAATTTTTGAAAATGCAAAGAATATAAATTTTCGCAACGCCAAGAGGATTATAAAAGATACACAGGAACGTGACAACCAGTTATTCCAATGGCTAGTTAAAAATCAAGTTGATGGAATTCCAATATCAGGACCGCTATTGAAGAAACAAGCACTGATTGAAAACAAAAACTTGCATGGACCACCCAGTTTCAAAGCAAGTGAAGGCTGGCTCTCATGGTGGAAGAAAAAAAAAAACATTCGCAGCTTAAAAATTACAGGTACTTAATTACTTTATGTTCTAAAGCAAAGAAATTGAAGATCATCAACCCCACTACATAATGATTTATGGTTTTTAATTTTTGTTGTAGGTGAAAAGCTTTCAGCAGACGTTGCAGCAGCTGAAGAGTACACTAAAGAAGAGCTGCCGAAATTAATTGCATCAAAGCAATTGAAGAAAAAACAAATGTTTAATTTCGACGAAACGTGCTTGTACATCAAACAGATTCCTGATCGAACGCTTGCACCAAAAAGTCTGACTTCTGTACCAGGAACAAAAAAACAACTCGATCGCTTAACTTTTGGCGCGTGTTGCAATGCAGATGGATCAATGAAACTTCCTTTAGTTGTGATTGGAAAGTCAACAAAACCACGCTGTTTCAAAAGTCTCAACATGGACGAGTTGCCCGTTTTGTACCGAAGCCAGAAAAATGCATGGATGGACAGCCGAATTTTTGAGGAATGGTTTACGAACCATTTCGTGCCTCGAGTGAAATCTTTTCTGGAGTCCGAACACTTGCCCTTGGTAGCGGTTCTGTTCGTTGATAGATGCAAGTCCCACAAGTACTTGAAAGTTGATGGCATCGACGTCCAATTTTTACCACCCCATGTGACTTCTCTCATCCAACCTTGCGATCAAGGTATTTTGGAAATGACCAAATTAAATTATAAGAAAAATTTGGTGCAATCAATACTTGAATCCCAAAACAAAGGCGTTTCGTTGTTGCAATTCCTGAAGGCCGTCACTGTGAAAGATTCTGTGTTCTGGGCGGCGGAAGCGTGGAATCGGGTTGAAGCTTCTACAATCATCGAGTGCTGGAAAAAAATGTTACCAATTCGAACGCAGGACGCAACAACCCAAACTGATGGAGAATGTTCATTGGATCTCTTAGACTCGTCTGTGGGCACTGAAAGTGTTTCAATCCCGACGATAAACGAGAACGTTGACAAATTAGTTGCAGCGATCCGCAAGGTAGAAGGCTATGAAGCTATCAACGAAGAAGCAATTGCAAAATGGTTGATTAGAGTCGATGGTGGTATGTATGTTAATTTTTCATCTGAAGATGCTTTGATGTTCAGCATTTCAACATGTGAATTGTGAATCTTCAAATCTCAAAACTTTAAAATACTCACATCTCAATTATGGTTTGATTATGTTTTTATTTGTTATTTCTACTGGCTAAACTATGACTTTCATTGCATCGAACTATTACGTTCCATTTTCCATATCTCATGCTCTTGGTCAATACATATACAATCCACAAATTAGCCAGTCGAAGTACAACATTCATAATTAGATTTCAATGTTTTTGCACTTTTTTGAATTTACAATCCAAAATGCTGAATACAGAGCAGATAAAATTTTTGTATTCTCTTGAAATTTCTCTCTCTATTTTGAAAATGTTTCTGAAGCGTATCTAAATTTTTTTAGATTTGAATTTACGAGCTTACAAAATGCTAAAAAAAATGTTCATTCCAGAAAGTCGAAACAAAGTAACTTCGTTGAAAAACACAAATGGGGAGTTAACAAGTGAAGAAATCGTTGCACAAGCGAATAAAGTCGATGGGTCTCCAGATTTAAATTGGCACGAAGACGAATCCTTGGTTACGCCAACACCTCCCGCAGAAAACAATGATTTTTCTTTCATTTCTGTAACGTGTGCAGTGCTACACGAGCTTTAAGTACATTACATACCTCCCAAACAGATCTACCATTTTATTCCTTGGTATGTAGTTCCAGAAAGTGTACAGACTGTGTCATATTGCATATATGTGTATATTTATATATATACAAAACTTTGCACGTGCGTGTAAGAATGTATACATCAAAAACTTTTGCTAAATAATGTGCTCTATTATTTTGTGTACATCATTTGAATTTTCCACAGGTTTATTTTAATAATATCAATTTTCCGTGAAAAAAATTTTTCTTGCGTCATTTAGAGAAAGTTACGGCTCAAAAATGTTATCAAAAGCTACCTCAATTAACTTTTCACAATGAGTCTGCATTTCCAAAATTCATTCACACAAACATTCATTGAAAAAATCTTAATTCATAAAAACAATGACATATAGATATATTTTTTGAACTTTGTTAAGGGGGTATGTATATATGGGTAATTCTCATCTTGAAAAACGAGAGGTCACTTCCATGGAGGACATTGTTTTCAAATTATTACATTACCTATTACATTTTTTTCAGAATTCCTAACGTGGGATAAATATTCAGTACCTCAAGGTTAACGGTTAATATTCACCGAGCTTGCAGCCTCTAAGGTAGTGCAACCCTTAAATAAAACATGTCATCCACGGAAGTGACTTTTCGTTTTTCAAAATGAGAATTACCCATATAACAACTTTTCGGGCTTTAAAGTGGCGTCAAAAAATCTGAAACACCGACGGCAACGTAGAAAGAGAGCAAAACAATTCTCGAGCGCCCAGCCGACGTGGTCATGGTGGGGGCAGAGCTCGAGCGTGCATGTAGGGGAGCGGCAACGTAGAGAGTGGCAACATACGCAGAGGCGACTGTACTGTTGAAGCTTTAGGCCAGGTTTACGAATTTTTTTACTGAATTCCGGCATGTTATTTTCGAAGTCAAACGCACTAAACGTTTCCAAACCACCCAGTTCTTCAACATCGGCGACTATATGCAAAAGAGCATGAACATTATACGAAAGAAATTGCTGTCTATATAGTACTTCACAAGACTTTACGTAACTTTCTAAAGTTTCTCACGAGGGGAACACATGAAGTGTAACCCTCCGATTTTTCTGTAACTTCACAGGGTGAAAGAGGGATCAAAATAAGCGGACACGTATTTCGGCTTATCCGTAGACACTCGACCGTTTTCGAGAAAATGGCGATTGAAGTTTTCGACGCGCTTCAATAGCCTGCGAACGCGGCAACTGTTCAAGCGAGGCGGTAGCGCAGCGGACAACGGCGCGGCTTGGAGATTTTGCACCCCGGGTTCGAGTCCCGTAATTTTTTTTTTCTCTTTTTTCTGACTTTCATCGAAGTTTATTACATGCATGTTTTTGTCATCTGTTGATAAATACAATGACGTTATGACAACTAACTTCGAAATGAGGCTTCTCCCCTATATTCTGTACTCCGCGTGCATAAAACTACCTGGGCCAGTCGGGGCCTATTGAACATAGGCAGGGGCCAGGTATAAATGGTTCAAACTTGCTAGCCGTTGTCGATCCCCCAGCAATTCCCAGAAAGTTTCCTGAAGTATTACTAACGGTATTCAATTCACAAGAAAGGTTTTAGAATTTTACCACGTATTATAATTATTCAAATTCTTATAATTGTCAGTATAATGCCGTTACAAATAATACTGTGACATACTTGTAAGTATGAATATTAGGGTGTCCGTTATTTACCAATTTGGTTTTAGACTTTGCAGCGCCCCTAAAATTTTTAGTTTCTGACCTAAAAAAAATATCAGACCCATATAAGCCCTTAATATTAGTATTAAACCGTGCCACAACGACGATTCATTTCCCATTCAAATAACATGGGTTTTTTGTACTTTCTGCCATTAATTTTTTTTTTCCTCAACCATTCCATCCAAAGCTGTGGCAATCAATTATTTTCGTAGTAAATTGAACGCTCTACAAAAACTTCTTAGTAATTTTTTCGATAAATTCACTTGCTTGAAAGTTATTCAAGGTCAAAGTTCAACTCAAAATAACTTCTTAATTTTCTTTGTATTTTGACCGAAAATTTATCATTATTTATATTGAAAATTATTCTTTATTGCAAAAAATATCTGATTTCACTTATTTTGTTGGATCTGTTAAAATTATTGAAAAGAGGAAAGTAGAATTTATCAAAAAGTAAGTCTGATAAACTTGTTACGTCCCAACTCCACCTACTCCCAATGATCACCCGATTCCACCTTCTCCCAATGATCATCCGACCCGCTATTTCCTTTCTGCTAATCTCCAGTTACTTCCTTTCCGCTAGACCTGTACTCATCACTTTCCGTATTCCTGGTGATTCTTCAAACTCGTGCGAGCTGCACACGGCACCACGATTTGCAAGACAACCAAAATCCCCTCCTTATTCCGAGTTTACCTTATTCCAGTCCTACACTTCTCAATCACTTCAAAAACCGACTTCAAACTCTTCACCCTAGTTCTCTCAACCAACCAATCTTCATTATATATATATATATCAACCGAACTTCGACAATAAACATAATCATAGTGAAGACTAACACGGATTCATTTCACCACTTGAACCTTACCCTTAGTTGCGTGCCAACGCATAAAACAGGACAGAACCCTTAAATTGATAGTGTACGACGTTACAACTGGTGGCAGCGGTGGGATTCCTGTTTCTAAGGGCTAAGGTCAACATCAGAAAGCAAGTGAAGTTTTAAACCAATAAGTGATCAACAAATTCCATACCAACACGGTAATAATAACACATCAACGGGTGAAGAGGAATACGAAAAACAATCCCTTGATATCTCGTCAAGGACGGCAACTACAGTAACAATCCCTTGCTAACTCGTCAAGGACGGCAACTACAGTAACAATCCCTTGCTAACTCGTCAAGGACGGCAACTACAGTAACAATCCCTTGCTAACTCGTCAAGGACGGCAACTACAATAAAAATCCCTTGCTAACTCGTCAAGGACGTCAACTACAAAAACAAGCCCTTGCTAACTCGTCAAGGACGACAACAAAGACAAATCAGCACCAGAGCGGCGAAGCAGTGGGTCTACGATCTTCGGAAGTATCTCATCCTACAAATCTCATCTGGGCCCAACAGTCCACATTTCTGCTACTACGAAACTCATATTCCTGAGCTGTGACGTATTCTCCAAGCGTCGCCAGCACAGATAAAGACTTCTACGGCTACACCGAGGGGAACGCAGGTGGTCTACTCAACGCTCGTAACGCTCACCGTTCTGTAAGTCTCTGATATAGTTATCACATAAGCTTAGAATACAAAACACAAAATGTCCCAGGGCGAGGAATCTAACTCTGGATCCACTCTCACTCCGTATCTGCCAGTGCAATCGGCGATAACTTTAATACCAACTTTCAATGGTACTAATATGCCAGTAAATTCATTTATTCGAAAGGTAGAAAGCATAGAAAACTCAATTCATCCACGAGATTTGCCATTATTCATAAATCTTGTATCTGTAAAGATCGAAGGTGCTGCAGAAAAATATATTCGAAGAAGCAGCTTCAATTCGTTAGACAACTTGCTGGCAGATTTAAAACGTGCATATACACCAAAAGAACTATTGCCGGATATACAAGCGCAAATTACGCGAGCAGTGCAGAATCGAAGCGAGAGTGTGCTAGAATACGGCATGCGGATGGAAAGACTCGTCGAGACGGCATTAGAAATTTCCGGAAATTCAGATAACTTAGAACAAGTCGCTATGACAAATAGATTCATAAAAGATTTAGCTGGTCGATCGTTCATAAGGGGCTTGAAAGATGAAATTGAAATACGAGTAACTTACGAAAAACCGGGAACGTTACGCGAAGCTATAGACTTAGCAATACGATTTGAGAAGTTCTTAAACGAAAGGAAAACCTTGAGACCGTCTCACGATGAAGACCAGAAGCTAGACCATGCAAATAAATTTAGTACTAAGTATAATTCAGGGCTAGGATCTCAAGCAAGGCTGCACTGTAACTATTGTAAGAAGACAGGTCATACCATTGACATTTGTAGAACGAAAGAACGACGTGACAGTAAGTACTGCACGTTCTGTAAAATAATTGGTCACACGTTTGACGAATGTCGCACGCGGAACTCAAGGAATCGGCAAAATCCCCAATCGAACCCTATCAATACTAACCCTCAGAATACACAGTATAACTATCACGAACAACATATCCACGGACCGGGTAACATGCAACAATCTAACCGCCAATGGAACGATATTCCGCGCCGGCCACCGAATCAATTTAACGATAGAAGCAATACTCAAAGGTACAACAGTCCAAATTATAGACAAAACACGCCAAACTATCGACAACATAATAATAATTCGGGAAATCAACCAAACTACGGCAGACCGAGTAACCAACAAAGAAACGGCGCGCACGTAAATCTCGCAATAGGTAGTAACACAGAACAAATTGATAATTCGGGAGATTTAAACGAGTTCCGGGAATGTCACACGGACGCCGTGACGTCCCGGATCTACGAAGAGCGTCCGAATGTAACGGGAGAGTACTTCTCGGCTCACCAACAATTATAATTACCTCAGAACAAATCCTCGGAAAAACCGCGTCGCTACTAATAGATACGGGCGCAAATATAAACGTGATTAAAGTCGGAGTAATCGAACCGAACACACGCTTCACGCCAACGGACACTAGACATATCAAAGGAGTTGGGAAAGGACTCGTAAACACACTAGGTAGCATCGACCTCGAATTCGCGGGCACCCGGCACGAATTTCACCTAGTTGACAATTTATTTCCGATAAAAGAAGACGGAATCTTAAGCGCTGACTTTCTAAGATCTGAAAATACTACTATCTGTTTCAAAACCCACAAGCTTTTCTCACAGAAAACGGGTACAATTCCGTTGTCATACCGAAATCACGACGCTAACATCAACACCTACCGTATTTTAACAACATCCTCTATACAAACTCCCAAGATCCAACTGTCTACTCCACAACTCATGAGCAGAACTGACACGTTCCTACTCGACACAGGAGCCGACGTAAACATTATAAAATACAGCGCACTTAAACGCAATATACATACACGGCCAGTTCAGATAAAAATAACTGGTACAACAGACGAAACCGTAGAGACATTAGGGAGCTTAGATATTCGAATCGGCAATAATATGCATGAATTTCATATAGTAGACGACTCATTCCCCATTAGAGAGGCGGGCATACTAAGTATGACATTTTTACGCAACGAAGACGCTACAATTTCCTTCCCAACGAGAAAAGTAACCTCGGACAGCAACGAGACGCAAACAATTTTGAATGAAGATATCATATCGATTCCTCCCCGAACGGCGGCGGTGATAACATTGAAGATAGCGAAACCTTCACCCAAAATAGGAATAGTTAATAAGCTAAACTTAGGGCCAAACGTTATATTAGGCAATGCCCTTGTGACAAACAGACATGGTCTAGCGTACGCTTACGTTATCAACTCCAACGAAACAGCTGTTGAAGTAACACGACCCGTAGTAACTCTAGAAGAGGTGGACGAACCTACGACAGACACAAGTCGGCGCATAATTGACAACGAAACAAACGAGCCTGCAATACACGGCTATCATAATACTAACACCGACAAAGACCCGTATGCACTTCAAATCTCACTTAACCACGACGCAAAACGACTCGACATCCTTAAGGAAAACCTCAGATTAGACCACTTAAACGAGGAAGAAAAGCAATCTATAATCGACCTTGCTTACGAATATAATCATTTATTTTTTCTACCGGGTGACAAGTTAGGACACACTCGAGCGGTGAACCACACTATACCAACCACGGACGACATACCAATACACACGAAACAATATCGACACCCACACGCTCACAAGGAAGAAATCGAAAAACAAGTAATTAAGCTCCTCGACCAGGGCATTATCCAGCATTCTACGTCTCCTTATAACTCTCCGGTCTGGGTCGTACCAAAAAAACCAGACGCACAGGGCAATCAAAAATGGCGTATGGTAATCGATTTCCGCAAATTAAATGAAAAGACAATCGGGGACGCATACCCCTTACCCAATATTGTAGATATTCTTGATCAGTTAGGTTCCGCGAAATATTTTACAACACTAGATCTAGCCTCGGGTTTCCATCAAATACCTATGCACCCTGATCATAGATCCAAAACAGCTTTCTCGACACCACATGGCCATTTCGATTACGTCCGAATGCCATTCGGCTTAAAAAACGCGCCATCCACCTTTCAACGCCTCATGGATCAAATACTTTCGGGACTACAAGGAAACGAAATATTCGTATACTTAGACGACATAGTCATTTACGCGAGATCACTGGAAGAACACGCGATAAAATTCAGAAAATTAATGGAAAGGCTATCGAACGCAGGACTAACTCTCCAGCCAGACAAATGCGAATTTCTACGAACGGAAGTGGCATATTTAGGTCATATTATTACTAGGGACGGAGTAAAACCAAATCCTGATAAAATAACAGCCATTAAAAACTACCCAGTTCCACGGAATGCTAAACAAATCAAGCAATTTCTCGGACTGATAGGATACTATCGCAGATTTATACCTAACATGTCAAAAATAGCCAAACCGATTAACAATCTATTAAAGAAAAACGCCTGCTTTTTGTGGACATCAGAACACCAGTCAGCATTCGAAACACTTCGCGATTATCTTTGTGACGAACCTATCCTTCAATATCCTGACTTTAGCAAACCATTCGTCCTGACGACCGACGCCTCGAATCTCGCAATCGGCGCGGTACTCAACCAAGGCGAGATCGGGAAAGACTTACCAGTAGCATACGCGTCTAGAGCCTTACAACCGACAGAGATCAATTACTCAACTACAGACAAAGAACTACTAGCAATCATCTTCGCAGTCAAACATTTCAGACCTTATCTATACGGACGAAAATTCACTTTGGTAACGGACCATAGACCGCTAGTTTGGCTTAACAACGTAAAAGACCCGACATCACGACTGTTACGCTGGCGACTAACATTGGACGAGTACAGTTACAACATAGTTTATAAAAAAGGAAGAGCAAATGCAAACGCGGACGCACTATCAAGAAACCCTCCTACCGAAGTAGCTCAAGCCCTGCCTATGGATGGCAAACGCCTTCGACCGGAATCAAGTACCACAGACACTGAAATAAATAAACGCAAAAAGGTATCACACCAATTCCCGCGACGCCCTAGACAAAGTACCGACGATTCCACAAACCCTGCGCTGACTAAACGACCGAAAACGCAGGAAACATTAACAGAAATCACAACGCCAGAAAGTTCCGACATTGAAATAATTGACGATAAATACCAAGAACCAGTAAAAGCGTCTAAACGGTTCCAAACAACCGAATCCTCGAGTAACCCAGCACCGCGAAAGAAATTCGTGAAACTCCCAGACTCTTCGGACTCGACTGACGACTCAGACACAGAGATCCCATTTAGAATAACACTCCCTAAACGCAAAAGGACCACCGAATCTTCAAGTAACCCGGCACCAAAGAAAAAACAATCGGCAGCCGATTATACCAATCAGACAAATCTCAGCGATAATCAGACCGGAAATTATTCGGGAAAAACTACAACGACGTCAGTATATAAGCGTAAGATAATATATAAAAGATTGTCTACCTCAAGTAATAAGGAATTATCCGCAGACTCAAGTAACCCGAGAATACACAAGAAACGCAGAGTCGAATCGCGAAACGCGCTGCGCGAAACACAGCCCAGCACCTCTACTAGCAAATCCTCAAATCCGACACCGCCATACGGCCAGTTCCTCGCAGATCTAAATTTCCTCCCTCTGACACACAATAGAAATATCAGAGAGATAGACGCTGATTTATTAAACCAGAAAGACAATTTAGCTCACTGCATCTCAGCCGACTGCAAATCTTCGCTAGGCGTTGCAGGCCAGATGGTAAAACGCGGTCTCATACAGCGCAAAAGATTACAATCAATGAACCCGCGAGTGACAGACATCATTAAGGTTGAATACCCGCGACGAACAATTTACAATTTAGTTACGAAAGAGCAATACCTCGACAAACCGACAAACGAGACAATGTACAATACACTGGCCAGGTTAAGGGTAGCGTTAATCAAAGACAAAAAGAAATCCCTTTCAATACCCAGATTGGGTTGCGGACTAGACAAACTTGACTGGGATATGGTGAACCGTATGATTCACTACATATTCAAAGATACGGACATCAAAATCACCGTTTGTAAATTCCAAGACGCGACGGCACAAAGATTACCTTACGGACAGATCGAAGGCAAGTCGCATATATCCACGACGGAACATCATACCCGATCACCTACAGTACTCCCTATACCTCCGACATCGGACACCCCGTCAGCTGTCCTCACATCAACAGACGACGATTCAGACACACTTATCTCTAAACACACATGTGACCCCGTGCTAAAACATGACACCGTAGATACCACGGACTCTAACACGAGCTCAGACTTTAGTCTCTCAGACAATGAATCAGTAAAATTACCATCCCACAACTCGACAATCTCGGACTCACCTCAAAGAGAAACCGAAAACACACTAAGCTATGATACATTCATACGTAACCTAGACGACATAACGCCAACGACTAACGTGACAGAATCCAGAGACGGAATATTTATGAAAAGCGCAAACATTGTGCATTGCGTACCAGCCGATGGCCCATGGAACGATGAACTAGCTAGACAATTGATAGCCAAAAACCTATTACGAAAAGAAACTTTCACTGTCAATAAACCCGAAAAACGCGGAATAGCCTTATCGAAATTTGGAAATAAATACATTATAACTCTTATAATTAGGACTCGACACTCAGACATAATCGATCTAGAAGACCTCTACCACACTCTGACAAGATTAAAACAATTAATACACACGTACAAGATTGATACATTTTCCTTTCCTCAAACAAATCCAGGGTTAGAAACTCTACAATGGACCATCGTCAAAAAACTATTTTACTACATTTTCGGAGATGCGAACGTAAAAATCACGCTTTGCGCAGATGAAACCACCATGCCCGACGAATCATTACGCGAAGAAATAATTAAAGAATATCATGAATCTTTGCTAGGCGGACACCAAGGTGTAACCAAAACATATAACAAAATTAGAGAAAAGTACTATTGGCCAAATTTAAAAACCGAAATTCAAAGTTTCATTAAATCTTGCGACAGTTGCCAAAGGAAAAAGCTAGTACGAGTGAAGACAAAACTACCCATGATAATTACAGACACTCCGGCAGACGCATTTGACAAAGTTGCACTTGACATAGTAGGACCACTACCCATTACAGAATCCAACAACCAATACTTATTGACCATTCAGTGCAATCTAACAAAATTCCTAGACGCTATACCTCTCCCTAACGCGACAGCTCAGACTATAGGTACAGCATTTACGAAAGAATACATCACACGGTACGGAGCGCCACGGGTAATACTTACAGACCAAGGCCAAAATTTCATGAGTACAACGATTAAACAAATTTGCAAATTATTTAGAATCAAACAAGTAAGAACTACAGCATATCGACCACAATCTAACGGCTCCTTAGAGCGCAGCCATCTTGTACTCATCGAACACATTAAGCACTACACAAGAACCGGTAAAGATTGGGACAAGTACGTACGCTTCGCAATATTTTGCTATAACACCGCGGTCCACGAAGGTACAAATTTCACCCCACATCAATTAATTTTCGGTACAAAAGCTCGAATGCCTACGGACCTAAGAACAACCGTCGCGACTACGAATACTTACAACTCGTTCATTCTTGACCTATTGACAAACCTGACTGACATTCGTAAAAGAGCAGCTCAAAACTTGAAAGACGCGAAAGTAAAATCAAAAGTGTATTACGATAAGAAAATCAACGAACACCTATTTGAAGCAGGACAAAAGGTATTTTTAATTAACGAAAATCGCACAAAATTCGAGGACCAATATAAAGGCCCGTACGTAATAAAGAAACTAATCGACGGAATAAATGCCGAAATCTATTTAACACCCACTAGAACTAAAATAGTACACTTAAACAAACTAAAGCTAGCACACGCACGGAATAATGATAATTAACATCTAAATGAACAAAAAGGAAAAAATATTTTCGACCTAAGAATAAGGATAGCCTCACCGACACACAGACACTTAACAATCACAATTTAAGAACCAGAACGAACTCATAACCGAAGACGGAAAATTTATGGTTTCCAGGGTTGGGCTAGCAAAACCAGATGCAATTGATAAACAATACGACATTTCGAAATTTAAAGAAAACCCGGGAATTTACTACGAGCAATTGGAAAACTTACGGACATTCACCAACAAATGGAACCTAGTAAATTTCCTGAACGTGAAGAAATTCACAGACGAGTCAGACAGTCTACGGAAATATTGCAACCTGATCCACAAACGCTGTAACGAGGTAGGAAAAGCATGCGACGTACAGGATGTCATTAACTTAGCAAAGAACCGATTATTAACCATATCAAAATACGAAGACCAAATCGAAACCTTGTTAGGATATCAGGAAACAGACCAAACGCATGACAAACTAGCGAGGCTTGCGCACACACGCATCAAACGAGGCTGGTACAGCTTCACTGGAGCAATACAAAAAACACTCTATGGTACACTAACGCACGAAGACGGGTATACTATAATACACAAATCGACAGGCTATTCAACGACACGAATCATGTAGCAACATTACTAGTCAACCAAACACATATCGTACAATCAATGCTTGGCACACAACAGAAAGAGATAGATAACGTTAATAAACACATAGAGGAAATAGACACACAGGTAAAATTTTTCGATCAGGCGATAGGATCATTGAGGACACAAATAGATCAAAACGCATTAACGATAGATCTACTGAAACATCTGAACAAACTAGACAAAATGATAAACGAATACGAACTAGACTTGAACAACATAATCGACGCAATTTTATTCGCGAAACAAGGAATACTACACCCGAAACTACTATCACCCGAACAAATCATTACTAGCTTGCAATACATTCAATCTCTAGAACCGCTCCTGCAATTCCCTACCCCTATAAGAAAAGGATACGCAGAAGAACTAATCAGATTGTCGGAATTAAACATTATGTATAGCGAACCAAACATGCTATACGTAATCTCAATACCACTATTAGACGAAGATACGTTTCACCTGTATCATTTGCTCCCAATACCCGTCAAACAAAACTACGACCTCTCAGAAAATAAGTTTGCATACATAATCCCGAGCGAGGACTACCTCGCGATAAGCTCAGATCGCAGCTCGTATTTTCAAATAACAGACCTAGAGTTCACACACTGTAAGAGGTCTCAAGTCGCGTACATATGTGAACAACGCCAACCACTTTACCATACCAACAACCATCCAACATGTGAAATCACACTTTTCCTGAACAACCCACCCGTCGATCTAAAAACCTGCAACATCAAAATGACATCTTTCGATGGACCATACTGGTCGACATTACAAACACCTAATACGTGGATATATTCGCTACCAAGCCCTGAGGTCTTACACATAACTTGCACAAAAAAGGACTCTGACCGCGTCGCTCTGGAAGGAACCGGGACATTACACCTTAGCAACCAATGTAAAGCATACTCCCAATCTATAACATTATCAACGACAAACACATTCATATCTTCGGAGTACCGTGCATACATCCCAGACTTCACACTAAACCTTACTGGAATATACAATGATTTAAATAAAAATCACTCAACAAACTTATCATCCATCCCGATTTTCCACACCTACAAACCATTGCACTTGAACCCGAACGACCTAGACACTAATAGTGTAGCGCTGAAAGAAATAATTAAACAAGCAACGGAAATAACCACGCACCATCGCGATAAACAGGAGACCAACAGCTTAAAAAGCGCCCTCACATTCGCTGGCATAGGATTAGGTTCGTTAGGAGTAGTATACCTTATGTATAGATTCTCAACATTCAGCACAATTTTCAAAATCGTCAAATCTTGCCTGTGTAAGGAAACGAAACGCGACGTACGCGCTAAATACATTAAACGCACCCCTTACAAATCACCGCTAGAGCTCGAAATAATACACCCACACCACAGTACGAAAACTTGTGATACGATGTATAACATTCCCCTAAAAGCACTCCCACCTCCCCTTCCTGCTGAAAAACCTGCGATAACTAAAAACAATGACAAGAATACCATACGACCACAACCACTAACAATGACACTAGCCGATTCACATCCACTAGAGCGCAGAGAAATTACAGAATTCTTTTAACTGAAATCAGAAATTATGTCAAACAAATAAGTCGATGGTATCGCCCAAATCATAGATTATCATAAGTATATATATACATTTCGTAAACAAACAAAAAATAAATAAATAAATAGACCTAACCTCATTCGACATTCGAGTACACATACCTATTAAATTATAGATTGTAAGAATAGGATAACTACAAACGTAATACGATAAGTAGATAATGATTGCACTTAGCAATGGAGGGATTAGTCAAAATAAAATTACAAAAGCATAACTTTAGAAAGGGAATAGAATATTAGAATCAAGACACACACTCAACCAAACATTGATGTAAGAGCGTATGGGAAAATAAATAAACAAGAAAATAAGAAAGGAAAATTTTCCCATTATGTTCCACCCTACACTCAATCGCAAGCACACATACAAACACACACCTAGATCATAAGGCAAATTGTAACATTTATAGATCTTGATTTTAGATATATTTTATTTTAAGAATTAACTATATCGCCTACCGCACCCCTATACATATAACTTCGTTAAAAGGAAACATACGACTTGCGTTCAAGCCCTATGTTTCCTCTAACGGGGGGGGTGTTACGTCCCAACTCCACCTACTCCCAATGATCACCCGATTCCACCTTCTCCCAATGATCATCCGACCCGCTATTTCCTTTCTGCTAATCTCCAGTTACTTCCTTTCCGCTAGACCTGTACTCATCACTTTCCGTATTCCTGGTGATTCTTCAAACTCGTGCGAGCTGCACACGGCACCACGATTTGCAAGACAACCAAAATCCCCTCCTTATTCCGAGTTTACCTTATTCCAGTCCTACACTTCTCAATCACTTCAAAAACCGACTTCAAACTCTTCACCCTAGTTCTCTCAACCAACCAATCTTCATTATATATATATATCAACCGAACTTCGACAATAAACATAATCATAGTGAAGACTAACACGGATTCATTTCACCACTTGAACCTTACCCTTAGTTGCGTGCCAACGCATAAAACAGGACAGAACCCTTAAATTGATAGTGTACGACGTTACAAACTAAAAACAAAATATTGGAAATCAGATATTTTTTGCAATAAAAAATGATTTTTAATATAAATAATGATAGATTTTCGGTCAAAATACAAAGAAAATTAAAAAGTTATTTTGAGTTGAACTTTGACCTTGAATAACTTTCAAGCAAGTGAATTTATCGAAAAAATTACTAAGAAGTTTTTGTAGAGCGTTCAATTTACTACGAAAATAATTGATTGCCACAGATTTGGATGGAATGGTTGAGGAAAAAAAAAATTAATGGCAAAAAGTACAAAAAACCCATGTTATTTGAATGGGAAATGAATCGTCGTTGTGGCACGGTTTAATACTAATATTAAGGGCTTATATGGGTCTGATATTTTTTTTAGGTCAGAAACTAAAAATTTTAGGGGCGCTGCAAAGTCTAAAACCAAATTGGTAAATAACGGACACCCTAATATTCATACTTACAAGTATGTCACAGTATTATTTGTAACGGCATTATACTGACAATTATAAGAATTTGAATAATTATAATACGTGGTAAAATTCTAAAACCTTTCTTGTGAATTGAATACCGTTAGTAATACTTCAGGAAACTTTCTGGGAATTGCTGGGGGATCGACAACGGCTAGCAAGTTTGAACCATTTATACCTGGCCCCTGCCTATGTTCAATAGGCCCCGACTGGCCCAGGTAGTTTTATGCACGCAGAGTACAGAATATAGGGGAGAAGCCTCATTTCGAAGTTAGTTCTCATAACGTCATTGTATTTATCAACAGATGACAAAAACATGCATGTAATAAACTTCGATGAAAGTCAGAAAAAAGAAAAAAAAAATTACGGGACTCGAACCCGGGGTGCAAAATCTCCAAGCCGCGCCGTTGTCCGCTGCGCTACCGCCTCGCTTGAACAGTTGCCGCGTTCGCAGGCTATTGAAGCGCGTCGAAAACTTCAATCGCCATTTTCTCGAAAACGGTCGAGTGTCTACGGATAAGCCGAAATACGTGTTCGCTTATTTTGATCCCTCTTTCACCCTGTGAAGTTACAGAAAAATCGAAGGGTTACACTTCATGTGTTCCCCTCGTTAGCAGAATGGGTACATTTCCCGTGGTGTATCTTCAGGTATCAGAAGACGCATAGCACTGTTGAGCATCATAAGGTGATCATAATACTTATCTTGAAAAACATTTTTAAAAACAGCTGGGGCAGTATAGAGTCAAAGTTGTCGAAATCCAGTAGCTTTGTAACTGTGAAATGCGGTTATTTCTCTTGGCCGGCGGTTAAATTCCGATAGGCAATACGTTGTTAGTACACTAGACGCTCGTTATTACCCGAGTTTCGGGACCCGACGGGTAATAACGAGCGCGAGCTAATACCTCCATATAAGGAGCGACAACAGTGCCGGCTCCACAGAGACCGAGCTTGGCTCAAACGTGGTTTAGTTCCGCCGCAAGAGCGCTAGATAGCGACGTTCCTGCGCCTGGAGCTCCCGCTAGCCAAGGTCGGGCAATAAGGAGATGGGTACTAACGAGCGTCTAGTGTAATGTTAATCTTGAATTGAGTATATTTAAATTTCTTCCACTTATGCCCGGTTTCATAAACGCTGGGATCCCAGCGATCAGTGGGAAAATTTATCCCATGGGCTTTCTGTCAAATGTTTCATAGCAATTGTATCCGCTCTATGGCAGCAGAACTGCGCCTATCTTCAATTTTTTAACGAATTAAATTATTAATTATTTTTTAACCATTTTTTTAACGAACTTGAAGGACAGTGTGGATGTATTATTATGTTGATCCGCTCGGCAATTGTAAGACGCGTGTACAATTGAAGATAGGCGCAGTTCTGCTGCCATAGAGCGGATACAATTGCTATGAAACATTTGACAGAAAACCCATGGGATAAATTTTCCCACTGATCGCTGGGATCCCAGCGTTTATGAAACCGGGCATTAGTCTTCAATGCCCAAACTTTCCTTTAACCTTTGCAGCGACAACTTTCTTTGCATTTCCAAGCCAAACTAAGTGCATCGATTCGAATGGAACTCTTATCACCAAACCCAAGATAGGAGATAAAGGGCTTCTGCCTTTATGGTGGTCCTCATCAACAAGATTACGATAATCTTCATCGGTCCTTATTGTATGCCTGATTCCCGAGAAGACCATTGTTCCGTGAAATCCTGGTACAGTAAAGTCTCGTTTATCCGAAATAATCGGGACGGAGGACGATTCGGATAACGAAAATTTCGGATAAACCGAAGTCCCGCGTGAAACACCCCGAATCGCATCAATACCGCGAAATATGATCGTAAAACGTGTGTACGTAGAATGCTATTGATATGGTTGTGAATAAGCCTGTTTGTTTTCGACTGAACAATTTGTGTTGACGGGTTAAACAGTTTCTAAATGCTGAATAACAAATCGCGATGGTATTCGGTGGGTGCCAGTGGGGTAGGTGCATTCGAAAAAGTTTGTTCGGATAAAGCGGATTTCGGATAAACGCGATTTGGATAAACGAGACTTTACTGTACGTTGCAACGATGTCTTTCAATCTTACACTTCGAACACGCACTTGACGATGTATGGCCATAGTGGTTTAAAACAAATGCACGAGTAGGTGCATCTGCAATGAAACATCGTACATTCAATGGCAATCGCTGATCCCGAACAAATATTCCATCTTGCTCACATATCTCGTCAATCTCGTGGATGAATTATTCGTAAAAGTCGAATGGATTTGATGGTTTACGGCTTCCAAGGAATAATCCCACTATCATTGGTCTTTTATCTGTTATATTGGCAATTCGAACCTGGTGAGGCCAAAACTGATCTGCGCCTTTATCTGCCTTGCCACCATCAGTACTGATATCTATGTCTACCGTTTCTGGTAACACATTTGGAGCAAGACTTTCTAATTTTTTTTTAAGTATGCGCTTAAGCCCCATATAAAGATATTTTCCACCTGCAACTTGTTGAACATATCTCGTTGCTACAACCGTGGGAGTATTTACTAAAGTTCTCACGTCTTTGGGAAGAAATGTCATATCAAAAGGTAGCTCGCGTAATGTTTCTAATAACGTATTTCCTTGGTTGTGAGTCAGATTAGCGGCTACAAACGCATTTTTCAGTGCTCTCTTCCTTAAATCTGCAGGATTTTGAGGAACTATAATATCCTGGTTCTCGTTTTCAGAATCTACAGAATCTCCAGAATCCTCATCATCTACTTCTTGTACATTTTCCACAACAAGGTTATCATTCTCCATTTCCTCGTCAGTGTCCTCTTCATTGGAACTCACAGTTTCCTCGTCGTCAGTGAAATATTCTTGCTGCTCAGAAGGTATCGAACCGTCTTCAGAAGCATGCGGAGTACGAATTTGTATTTCATTATTGTCGGCTAGACCGAAGTCAGATTCTACGCTATCCTCCGACGCCTCATCGAAGCTAGAACTGTCAGGATTCTCCCAGTTATTATCAATATTACGCACTACAGCTGCAAGGCGTCTTCTTTTTTGTCTTAAGTTGAGAATCGCAAAATCTTGGTATCTTTTTGACATTCATTTTTATCAGCAAATTGATTCACATGAAAAAATTCATAAGGCACCTATTATTGAACAAATTAGGCATACACCACATGAATGATACGATTATCCATAGTTGAAAGAAGTTAGGTTAAGTTCAATGATATTTTTTCAATTACTCACCTCAAGATTTAACGGACTGCTGTGAATAAATCACCTACAATGGGCGATTGAGAACTTGAAAACACAGAATTATTGTATA
Organism: Rhogogaster chlorosoma; assembly: GCA_944452935.1. Lineage (NCBI taxonomy): Eukaryota > Metazoa > Arthropoda > Insecta > Hymenoptera > Tenthredinidae > Rhogogaster > Rhogogaster chlorosoma. Next base: position 13,407,705 of record OX101800.1, on the reverse strand, counting down.
ATCTCAGGTGAAACAACGGCTAGTATCATCGAAACAACCGAAACAAATGCTGCAGGATTCCGACGATATACAACAATACGAATTGTCAGGCGGACCAAGGCGGACCCAACGCTCGGTGGCTATATTGTCTTATTACAGAGCGCCATAACTTCTCATTGTACTTCAGGTCCTGTTTTCACAAACATCAATATTCATGACGTTAGAAGTTATGAAAAAAAAAAATTATTTGTCGAAAAAATGTTGAATCAATATTTTTTGCAAGGTATTTCAGAATTAATCTCACGATGTCGGCACAACATGCGTCGCATCGTAGCGACATTACGTGACTGCACATGAGATGGCAATATGCGACTCATAACGCATGCTGCGATCTGCCAATCACTTCGTGCTAGTGAAAACGGCCCGTTCTGTCCCGCACCGCGTGATAATCATGAAATGTTGCTAAAGTGCGAGGCATAATTGTTATCTGGGTTATTACCATTGGACATAGTAACTTCATCGTATAGTGATCCTACAATATTCGCTGGAAAACTTTGTAACACTTTCGGGAAATAACTCAAGCCTGTTTGGTTTTATTCCCATTAAAACAGTAACTTTGGACATTACCACAAAATGTAGCAGTTTCCGATAAAATCAGATGTGTCACCAAAGTCAAAACGAGAAAGTCGTATATATACCAACATATACGACCTTTTGCTTTTACGGTTACAATTTCCGTTTATTTTTATATTTTCATCCGTCTTTGAGCGAATGATAATAAGAAAAAAATTAAGGACCCTTTGGCATCAAGGCTGTCCGAGGGGGTCAGCCATTTTTTGAACTGTTTACAGTGCCGCTACGCGTTGAGATTCCGAACTAAGATTATCAGAACCATGCCAAAATATGGGTGCACATCAGAGGGCCCTAAATTTCACAACATTTTTTTCAAATCTAAATTTTTGCGTATCTATAAACAATCTTTCAGCCAATATTTTACAATACTGAAATTGACTATCCATATTTCGACTTCGAATTTGTCTGTAAATTAAATATATCATAATTAATGTCCTGACAGATTAAATGTTAATCCAGTAATTGTACTGGTGGATATCGCTCGGAGAATTCTAAATTTTCGGTTAAATGTCTGATTGTTTCAATTATTACAATCAAGGACAATAAAAAAACTGCGAGTATTTGGAAAAAGCTTTTAGATTATTCATCCGGACTATAACGGCAGCAAATCTGCAACGACACAACTAATATAAGATTTTTAATGATCCGCATAGTCAACCTGACTAAAAGGATACACCACAATAGACGTGAGATGATAATATTTCAAATTTCCATGCATAGTAATATATATATGAACTTTAATCACATAGAATCAAACTAGGAACTGAGTCAACTTATCATCACAAGGGGATCTGCGACTGAAACTTTTACAAAAGCTATTTAATTTTTTGCAAATTATTAAAAAAAGATCCATATGTGTGTTAATTCGTGACCTCAGCGTTTACTTATAGGAGTTTCGTCGGAGAAGGTCAGGTAATGACAAGAAAAACGACAATTTCGACGTTTCGACTGGGCCCAGCCAGTCATCCTCAGGCTACATTTATTAAAACAAATAAAAAATAAAAATAAAAGACTAATTGTTAATTTTTTACAGCAGCTAAAAAAACTATTACAAATTAGACACTACAAAACACAACACGCACGTAAGGCAACGTGTGTACAAGAATAGTTGGAAATAAACCAAAAATACAGTTTAGATCATATCATGTAATAAATATTATAGTTGATGAAAATTCTCTGTAGGATGGATTAATAAAATAAAACCATTAATTGGATTACTCACAATTTTTTGACGACCTTAGCGCATGAGGTGTTATCAGTTAGAGGCTTAGAGAGGAAGTGATAAAAAGACGTGCGAAAGAGATCGATAAAACAGATCAATCGATAAAACAGGAGCAAACACAATCGATATATTAAACAGCGACATAGGTAATGACGCACATCCCTAATTTGATTTGAAAACTTACTCCAATTAAATAATATCAGAATATAGGTGGCTTAAATTCTGTATATCGGTACGTTTGTTCACAGTGTTGTTATTGGAAATATGAATCATTTCTTTAACAAGTCTTTTATACCAATTGTCCTCAGAGTCCACTATTGTTACATTATTAAAATCAAATGTATGACCATTTTCAAGTGCATGTGAGGCTAACGCAGATCTGTCAGGATCTCTAGATTTTATATCATATTTGTGTGAATTCAACCGTTTTTTAAGGTGTTGTGACGATTGTCCAATATAGCATTTATGGCAATCCTTGCATGGAATCTTGTAAACCGTATTGATAGCTTCCAATTTAGGTGTTTTGGATTTCAGTTTGGTAAAAGAGCTACCCAACGTATTTGTGATCTTGTACGTGACATAGATTTGTTCTTTACGAAGGATATTCTTAATTTTTTGAGAAAGACCATTAACAAAAGGAATAGAGCCAGTAATTCTGTTCTTGTTGGTATCAGAGACAGAGTTCCAATTAATAGTATTATACGATCTATAGATCCTCTGTTTTTTTATATCAGAGATAAGATGTTCAGGATAACCATTATTAACTAGAACGTCCTGTACAAGCTTTAAATTTTCCGTCTTAAATTTAGGATGCGAAAGCAGTAGAGCTCTATCAAACAAACCTATGGCAACGCTTTTTTTATATTGTAAAGGGTGGTGAGAATTTAAGTTGATGTATCTCCCAGACCACGTACCCTTGCGATACCAGTTGGTAATTAAGTGATCCTGTTCTTTAATAAAAAGAACATCTAAAAAGCTAATTTGCTTGGTATTTTTTCTTGATTTGGTCAATTCTTTAGCAAAAAAATCGCAGATTTCCTCTGAGACTGCTAAATCTCTTAAAACGCACAACTCACTTTAGCTGCTGTAAAAAATTAACAATTAGTCTTTTATTTTTATTTTTTATTTGTTTTAATAAATGTAGCCTGAGGATGACTGGCTGGGCCCAGTCGAAACGTCGAAATTGTCGTTTTTCTTGTCATTACCTGACCTTCTCCGACGAAACTCCTATAAGTAAAAAAGATCGGGTGAAGAAATGCTTTCTAAATTTTTTAGATTATAGTAGTGTATGTACTGGGGCATAATTTTCAATTTTCTGTGATGCATCTGGATGCACAGGTGACCATTTGCTGCAGGTCTGTTATGTATTGCTGCAAAGGTCCCTGTGCTAAAATTTCATCGCAGAAGATTGATTAATTTTTCCCATACTAATGCACCGTAAGGTAATAATTGTGGTAACTGTTTTTACATCTAACCTTTTATATTCAGTTGCAAAAATGAAAAATGACTTTTTTAGAAGTTTTAGTAGCGTTTGCCCTTACATGATGAAAACTCAAGATGCAGAGTCTTTTATCCGAATGAAGATATCGAACCAGCCTATGTCGCATAAAATTATGTAAAAAATGTGCGACACAGTGAATGCACGTTAACATTGCTGAGCACAGACGATTGTCTACAAGTATGATTCAGTACAGCTAACCGTACAAATGAATTGATAAGTAGTATAATTGCTTCAGGGTTGATCTCATAATCCTGAGTCACCACAAGTCAGGTTATTTTGTATCGACAGGTACCTGTGTACAAAAATGATATATTACAAAAAATAGATGACTCCGCAATACATTTTTTTATAGACACATTCATCTGACTATTTGTCTACTTATACATGTGTTACTTTACTTAGACTTGTTTCGTGCATCGAGAATGTACTGTGTTTCTCTAAGTTCCGTATTTCTCAGATGTCTACCATCTTTCATTTCTGGGAGCATGCAAAACTCATAGAATCTAGAAAGATAATTTTTTCTGCCAAAAGTTATTATCTCTAAAGACTTTGATTGTTTTCATACCTTTTGGTGTCCACAGAACAAAGGCACAATATTCTTTTTGTGTGATATACAGTTAACCTTGAAGCTGGTAGTAGTAAGGATGATTTTCGTTCATCCTTTCAGAGTCGCTTTTGTGATAGATGCTTTGCACGTCTCCAAGCTTCTGTTCGATTGCTTGATCCGGAGTGACATTTCTCGCGCTGAGAGGGCATTTGATCTCGATGATGCCGTCGTCGCCTATTAATCCATCAGGAGTCGCTGCCAAGTAGGAGTGTTTAGAATCGATGAAAAGGCCACACTCTGAAACTTGTATCCCATTGGCTTCTTCAAATTGCTTCCGCGCTTTTACTTCGCTCTGCTGGCCATACTGCAGAGCAGGTAAAGGTCGCTCTTGTGGATACACAATAGTTCTTACTGTGTTCGCCGGAGGTGTAGTTGGCCTCATGCGGCAAACCTTGCCAAAATTGGAAGTTGTAAGTAGCTTTCTCCGTAAGGATTTCCATTCTCCGCTTTCACTTTGACCTCTCGTGCACGCTTCGATGAGGTCTCGTTCTGCCTGCTGTTCGGCCAGTTTTCGAAAGTGCAACTCGACTTGCACTTCATATTCATCCTCATAGAGATCTGGCTTGTTGCGATTCCGACCATAGTCTGAGTCCGAGTTAGGTTTCTTGCTAGATGATCCCACAGACGACCATAACTGTTTAAGCTCCTTCTTCTTGTCCTTGGCCTTTGTCAGCCGTTTTAAGTTGCGTTCATTTTGTTTTTTCTGCAACTCGCGGACCATTGCAGTGGGCGCCTTACCCATCGCAGCACTCACTTCTAATACAACTCCTGTGAGTTGAATTGCACAACGAAGCCAACAACTCGGACGTTATAAGAGTTTCTTTTCCCGAAGTGAACATGTTTTCCACCGATGAATTTGCTTACGATAGCATTGTAGTTTTCAACGGAGTTGCTAGTGAAGTTGGAAAGTAGACTCTCGGCTATCCAACTTGGTTGAGTGATGGCTTCGCAGATCATGTCGTATACCGTGAGGACGCGAGGAATGAGCCCGAAACAAATGCGCAAGCTCTGATTTATTCGAATATTACGAGGGCCGCCAATTTCCGACATGCCACGAATATCCCTAGAGTCCGTCTACCATTTGCAGACCATGACAGGAATAGTTTATGTTTGTTGTGTATCGAAGCAAGCGAATGCGGTGTGGAGTACATTTTAAATTAATTATCATTTATTACCAAGTGTTCAAATAATGGAAGCGAATTGTAGTCCTTTTCACTATCTGCCAAGGGAGGTTAGATGTCGCTTCAGATTATGTTGATTGAAATAATGCGACCCAAATCAACAACTAAAATCACTTATTAAACATGAATTGATTAAAAATAAAAATTAATTGAAGTGAAACAGAAATTTTCATTCTAATTGTGTAAAAGGTCGAAGCAATCGCATCAGGTAAGTGAAAACAAATTTATTTGAACAATGAAAGATTCATGTCACACACAGTAATAATTAAATAGGATCGTGATATAAGAAATTCATTTCCCAGGTTGACATCTCTTGCCAGGCATCGGAGTCATTGAGAATATTACGATGCTGTTAATATACGACATTATTACCGATATCGGCGGTATTATTACCAGGCCCTAAAAGAGAATGACCATTTAGGGTAAGTGTGGGTATTACTGCGGGTGTGGGTATTAATGCGGATTTTTTTAGTTTGATTATAAATAAATGATATATGAGTCCTTTAAATTTGAATAAGTCATGACTCGTAATTTAAACCTTACAGAAAATAATGGCATAGTTATTTTACATGTGAAACAATTATTTACGTACGTACGTGGATGTTTTTTTTAAAGAACCCGCAGTAATCGGAGCCTCCAGTTGTATGTGTTTGTCCCTATTACTGCGAATGGAAAATAGACATATTCTAACCTATAAAAGTAGTGCGTGGGTCGAGCTGTGTAAACAATGGGTAAAGTTAATAACAAAACGGTTGTTAATCAAAAAAATGCTCGGAAATCAAAAGGGATGAAAAATACAAGGTGTAATTACAATAAAAAAGATGTAAAATTAGCTGTAGCAGATGTTTCATAGACACAGTAATATATACGCAGTAATTGGGTCGTTCGCAGTAACTGGCACGCAGTAATAGGTGCAAGCTACTAGGAGCCGCAGTAATCCACGCATTTGCACTTGCTTTTAAAACGCTTATCATTTAAATAAAATATTAGTTTTTTGCATGGTTGATTTTTTTGGAAGTTCAAAATGAGTTGAACTTTGACATGAAAAAAATATTTTATCGGTATCTTAGAATAAATTGAATATAAATGCTTTCAAAGTAAGACCGATATAAAAAACCGCAGTAATACCCACACTTACCCTAGTTACCGCATGATAATGTGTAGTCTCTAGACACTTATTAACTCCAATCCTCAATCGCCAAGAATAACTATGGACAGCTGTAATGTTCAGCATCCGTACTTAACGCAGGTATACAACAACTTACATACATTTCAGGAGTAAGGTTTTTGTATCAGATAAATGCTTTTCATACTTATGAAATAGTCGAAACGCACTACCAATATCGAAGTAGTGCTTCTCGGTAACAGCAAATACAATTGATGCTAATAAGTCATGAACATCCGTTGAGCTTCAACACTTCAGCTGTTTGAGACTGCTTGCGATACACCGCAGCCAGGAACTGTAGCTTGCCTATCAGGTAGGACAAGGTCGGAGCACACGAACAGCCATGGTTCTGTATCTTCAAAGACTGTCAACGTTGAAGTCTCCGTCACTACCCGGATGTGTCTTCATAATGTCTGAAAAAGTTTGTTGGATGATCGTAGAAATGGGCCATTGGCTAAGTTGATTAAGAAAAATGTATCTCACGAAGTAGATACAACGTGCCTCAATGTTATTGCGCAGAGGCTTATTTCGCACCGACTAAGAAAGACGTAGCTCAGACAGATAAATCAGTTCAAATACACAAATACCATGTATCTCTCTGGACTACAGCTTTTTTAGTTCGGTACGGAATAAGCCTCTGCGCAATAACATTGAGGCACGCTGTTTCGACTCATCTACTACTTTTTTGTTGATTACACAGGGAAAAGAATTCTTACCTTCACTCGACAGAATCAGGCAAAATCTCATTGAGGCACGGAGACGAAAGTCACTCAGGAGAGATCTCGAACAAAATTCTACTGCTTATGCGACCTGCGCCTGTGATCTATTCTGACCTACCATGTAAAGATGAATGACTTTTTTGCAAGACGATATCAAGTTTTGCCATGTATTAAATGAATTCATACTTTTTACAATAAACTTATACTTACTTACCTGATACATATCTTAAGCCTCCCTTAACCTGAGGATATGAAACGCCTTTTTCTTCCGCTTTATTCTGATGGTTTGATAATTCTTCATTAAATGTCGACTCTTGATTTTCATTATTTTGATTTACTTTCTCCTACGCCACAAACATAATTTCTCTGAGTAAATGGATCGACTAAAATGCTTTCGTCTACCGATTTGATACTGTTGTACTAATTATTCAATTTTTCAATAACTATTACTCACAATTTTATTCGCATCGATATTCGCTTCATTTTGCAACATAACCTCTCATTGCCTCCAGACACTTACGAAGCATGTTCCGCTGCATTCGCCGTGTCGTTGCTAGCGGACGACAAAACTAGGGATATTACTGAAAAGTTGGTGGAGTCGCTGGCGCGATTCTGCAAGCCAACGAGATTCGAATAAATCAGCGTTTGCGCATTTGTTTCGGACTCATTCCTCGCGTCCTCACGGTAGATCTAGGTAACTCCATCAGTATTGGCACTGCATTTTCTTCTTCATCTTTCGTAGTACCATCGCAAAAGTAGCCTGATTCGGTACACTTCTTGTGTTCGCCAAACACATGACTTTTTCGAACACTTCTTCGGATTCAGGAACTTCTTCAGCCCTGCGGTATTCACTTGCTTTCACCACAAGAAAAATGTAGTATAAGCTCAAAAAACCGAGAACAAATTCGCGATTCTTTTCTACAAAACGTGAATAAAACTGGAATTGTATTTTCGTATATCATTGATTGCACTTAGAATTACACCGGTCGATACGAATTGGAGTCTGGGTTTTGGACGTCAAATTTTTATTTCTTCCACGTAATTAATAAAAGAAAAAATAGTTTTACCAGATAAAGTTTGCTTTTGTAGCCAGGGGAATGATATTAGAAATTGTGACGGGCACATAATGCTCCTCACATAGAAAATCGCTTAAGGGGGGGGTAAGGTTAATTCGGTGAAAAAAAGCCATGTTTTTGAGATTTTTTTCTGGCGATGCAGATAGTGTTAGTTGATTTAGTCAATGTCTACATAATAATGCAACATTTGAACCATATTTTCATAAATTTTCATTGCAAAATATTGAAAATTGAGCAAGTGACAGTGAATCTCCGGAGGCGCCTCGGAAAAAAGTGGTTTCGCGGTGTTCATCATAACTCGATAGAGAATCATCTGAAACAAAAAAACCAAAATGCATTTGTTAAAGGAAAGGTTTTTCGAGGTAATGACGAGAGGATTTTTTTTTTTTTCGATTTTTCAATTTTTCGTAGCCCTTGGAAGCCAAACAACCAATTTTCGCTAAAAAAAATCGGCTATTTGTTGTTGTAAAATTGATAATTATTAGAAAAAAAAAAAAATCCTCTCGTCATTACCTCGAGAAACCTTTCCTTTAACAAATGCATTTTGGTTTTTTCGTTTCAGATGATTCTCTTTCGAGTTATGATGAACACCACTTTTTTTCGAGGCACGTCCGGAGATTCACTGTCACTCGCTCAATTTTCAATATTTTGCAATGAAAATTTATGAAAATATTGTTCAAATGTTGCATTATTATATAGACATTGGCTAAATCAACTAACACTATCTGCATGACCAAAAAAAAATCTTGAAAACATGGCTTTTTTTCTTACCGAAATAACCTTACCCCCCCCTTAAAGATAAGAAAACTGTAACGTTCAGATAGAATGTTCTAGAATCAAAATAACATTCTGGAAGCTTGCAGAAGGTCGTAGAGGCTTCTCGATGGTGATCGCTACCATCGACGCGCGTCTTGAGGAAAATAAATACTTATTATCCAAAACAATGAAACATATAACAAGATTAGAATATAGCTACTTGCGCCGGATACAAGGCAGAGATAAACTCCACCAGCTTCCAGATAATAAATGGAAAATTAGTACTTTGTCAAGGTAACTAAGACGATAGAAAATCAGAGAACATTCTGGACGCACTAACACGTATTCAGGAGAATCCAAATCCGTGTAAAGCACTATATAAACAAGACAGGACAGGTCAGTTCAGTTCAGTACAGTATTTATCTATCATCCGTGAAATATCGATCAATCACCAATTCTCCTAGTTTGAGTCAAAGTGACAATTTAATAATAGCACAAAATAGAGTTTCATAATAACATTAAAGTCTAGCATCAAGTCTAGTGAGCGATAACGCAGTTATTTGATTTATATTTGATTTGTTTTTTATTTAGATTTTTATTTTCGTTCTCTAATTAATTAGTGAATCCCTAATTAATCAATATCGGGAACAATCATCATCTTTTTGTATATAGACTTCCAGTCAGTGTAAATAGTAAAATAAGTAAGAGGAACAATAAACATAGTTAAGTGTAAATATAGTGAAGTGGTGAAGTGCATTCTTTTACAGGAACAATCCTTTCAGCACCCATCCTAACACTCACGGCAGACAGCCACATACCACTGTCGGCAGTGCAACTTTTATTACAAAGGCTGCACTTGTTCAGCAGTGTATGCGAGCCGACGCTGACACACCAACACGAGATCGCTCACCTGGAGATCCATTGCGCGATTGACAGGTGGTAGTGACTCTGTTGATCAATTACGTAGGCTCATCTTATAATCTTACTGCAAGACTGTAGGATAGTAGCCATACGGGAATTGACCCCACAAACACACGCAGACACACACACACACACACACTTCGGCATACCTGCGGTAGCTAGGCCATACGCGCTTCGGGAATCCGACGGCCAGCTCACGCACACAAGCACGAGGAGTCGCGCGGTAGTCCGGCTGTGTGCACGCGGCGCGGTAGTGTGCGAGGTAAATATTACGTACACAGAGACGCGGGGATTTAAACGATCAGCAATATTTATCCTGCACGAGGCGGGTCCACGACTGAACCAGAGTACGTTAAAAACACAGAAATTTTATTGTAGACGCTCAACCTGGACCGTTACAAAATTTTCAGAGAACCTATGATTTAGATCTTTCAGCTGATAAAAAAATAAAACAAATGTTTTTGTAAATTCTGTCAATTAACTTAAATCATTAATTTAGTTAACAAAACGAAAAGAAGTTTCAAAATAATGCCTTTTCCTCATAGTTATTATTTCTCTCCAGAATTTAAAAGCAAACTTTGACAGGGGTGTAGACATTTTTTCGTTCATTTCATGCATGACAAGTAGAGAAATCATAAAATAAATCCAGACACAAGAAAAGTTTTTTTTATTGTTGACTGGTGTTATTTATTAATTATTGTTTATCATCACGTTACATCATGTTGGTTTTAGAGCTTAGACATATTTCGAACTGGCAGCTAATTAGGCCTGCAATTTGAGTGTACTACTGTTGATGCTTATTCCGTATTTTTTGTCTGATCTTCCGTGTTTATTGATTAATAACTAATGCGAATTATTTCTGACACCCTCTGAGTGAGTTACTAATGCTGACAAACGTGAAACAAATCCAATCCAGCCGCGCGCCGTTGTGTACGTTTCGTATAACATGTAAATGTGAGTGATTGTGTGAGTGAAACGGACGAGCCATCGTAAATTTGTATTCAGCTATGGGTCCTGACGGCTCGAGTAGATTTCAGTCAACGAGTCAATAGTGGCGCCATCTATTGACTAAAAATTTTCGCACCCCGAATTCTCTGAGTGTAGACTGCTTTACAACTTGGGAATGGTGATTTAACTATTTATAATGTGAAATTGTTGTGAGTGATTAGTGCTCAGTACATGTCGAGTGCGAGAAATCGTTAAATCGACAAAATTTAATGTCACTCACCTCACGCGGCAGCCATGTTTACTGTGTCAGTGTGTGTATCCGTGTGCCAGCTGGCACGAGGTTATTCTATTAACATCTCAACAGAACTTTAGGCTCCTTTGTGTCTAACCTCCACTATTTCACCCAAAACAATTTTGAGTAAGAAAAATTTCGTCCACATCAGATTGTCGAAATAATTTTTCATACTCGAGAATTTAGGGTGCGAAATTCACTTGTAGGTGTGTACATGTGTACGTGCCGTTACCCCCACCATACCACCCCTCGGACAGCCTCAAAATCGCCTTTTCGTCAATTACGACTTTATGGCATTATTCACGCGATATAGCCGTTTTAATCCTGACAGAAGGAACCGTCATCGGATCTGTGCAAGTTTAGTCATTCACGTTTCCTGCACTTTGACATAAAAATTGGTATTTCGTTTCTATAATAATGGTAGAACATCAATGGTAAAACAAAAATAGTAAAATCTGGTGGGAATTTCAAGAATTTTTGCCAGGTCCAAAAGTCTCTCAGTGTGTTCATCATTTTGAAAACACACTTAACCATCATAATGTTTGGTATTCAGGTTGAAGCTTTTTTACATGAAAACAGATTCGGCAACTTATCCATAGTTACTTTCACCACCCATTCAGCTCTGTAGTAAAATTTTGTATTGTAATTGTATTATTGAATATCCCAGAGGATATTCAAGATTTTTAACAAATGCAATCGTCAGGTTTTCTGGATAACATATATGTGGCCTCATTGTGCATGCATCTACATTTTTAGCAACGCCTTTTGCTCCAATTGGCTTCTCCAAGGGAGCATGCCCTTCGTACACATGTTTAGCGCAAAGTACAGTGGTATAGATATTATTCCTACATGAAAGAAACCTAAGGCGTATTCTTTTAACTTTGTGATCACTGATCAAACTAATCATGATCTCTTCATCAATGATTATTTATTTATGTACCATGTAAGCTTCTGCTGCATGCCTCTTGAGTCTAAAGTGACCAGTGATAAGTGATTACAAATTCAAAAGAATACGCCTCTATATTTCAAGTCACGTGAGGCCTGCACGCACCAAACCACGGCGAACGGCGGCGTACGGCGGCAAACGGTGGCAAACGGCGGCAAACAGCGGCGTACGGCGACAAACAGCGGTGAAGCGCGGTGACTTTAAAAAAACCAAGTATTTCTTTTCAAAGAACATTAAAAAATCGTCATAGTATCCCTAAACAAAAACTCTGGCAAAATATAAGCCCTTAATATTAATATTTAAAGGTGGCGCATCGCACTTTTCTATTTTCCATAAGAATAACATAGGAAAACTCTTTTTATCTTCTTCTGATTTTGATAACTACCTAACGATACGTCGTACAGAAGATCTACAGACATGTTTTTGTAGGAAATTGAATGCACTACAAAAAAGGTGTCTTGGTCTTTTTCGATAAATCCAACCGTTTCGAATTATATTAATTATATTAATTATATTAATTATAGAAATATATCGATTTTGTAAATTTTGTCCATCTATGTGTTTTTTTGTTTTGTAGAAATAATAAATAAGTCGAATAAAAAAACAATTATGAAAAAAACACATAATCTGGCAGTTTATATGTAATTTGACGAATAACGTAAAAAATCGTAGACCAAATCCAAGAGATCAAGGGTCAAAGCAAGGTCGAGTTGGTATGGATTGCCAGATAGATATCATTGTAATTTTAATTGAAACTTCACTATCACTTTCCTATTTTCTTATTTTTCACTTAAAAACGGTGTCTACTTAGCCCGGACACCAAAGTAAAATACGGTGTCTTATTTTGCCCCACGTTCCCCTTTACTGTAACCGGTGACTCGGCTAAGCTCGGGTGCACCTAGGAGTGAAGCCGATAACAAACCTGAGACCTGGGGAACTTGTTGTTGGGCGCCAGACTCCGGGCTCGAAATCTTCTCTCTCTCACACTCTTACGACTAGCTCTTATGACTAGGTAGAGGGATTTCGTGGGGGCTTAGAATAAAGACATCGATGGAATTAGATTTACTTGAATGTTTATTAAAAAGGAAAAAAGAAAAGGTGGCGAATTTGTGGCAGACGCCCGCTACCTGGCGACTCACAAGGAATTTTATTATAATTTGACTCTACTCTATTTAAATTAATTGAAATAAAAGAAATGCAATTCAAAGCTTAATTCTAACTAGTTTGACTGTCGTCGCTCGTTCTCTCTCCCTCTCTCTCGCGCTCACGCTCACCGTAGGCCAGCGAGTCAGCTGTCACTTGGCGTGGCTCGCGCGAGCCTCGCAAGTGAGTGACGCTGCGCGGACTAGACGGGCGGGGAGGGGGTTGGTGGGGTTTGCCGGAGCTCGGTCTCGCAGCAGCTGCGTGCGTCGCGTGACGACACGACTCGGGCAAGATGGCACCGACACAGAATCGTCTGTCGTCTGCGCAGCGATACCCATGCCGGCACGGCCTAGCGCAGCACAAACCACACGACCGGTTGCCGAGTCTTTTGAAAGCAACGGCTCGCGGGTAGCCGTCGAAGACGTCCCAGCGGGTTGGTTTCTACAGACTCGTAAGGTTGTCTCAGGACCGGGAGGATGTGTTGGCTCCTACCTTTCGCTGACCGTTCTCTGCTTCATGCACTGGGACGAAGGGGGAAGATCCATCAGGCTTAGCGCACGGTCCGGGGATGAAACAGGTGTCGGAATTCACCCAGCGGTAGTCCAAGCACTCCGTTGCCGTCGTCTGAGATTTTGGCAGGATCGTAAAATCGTGCCGGGGATCACTCGGACAAACACGGATCTTAACTCTACGGGTAGCACTCACGGCTCTCACACTCTCTCTCTCACTCTGATCTATTTCGCTTAGGATCTTGTAGAAATTAGTCAAACTAATTAGACAGTAAAGTCACCACAGTCCAAGCTAGTGACTTTTCGCTTTATGTAGTTACTAGCAAGGTAAGGAAAAACTGTAAAATTCAAATTCACTCATATACCTTCTTCTCGTCTTGCCCTCTGAAAAGAACGCACGATTGTAAAATGCTCTATTCAATAAAGTATAAAATAAAGTGATAAATACCGAAACTATAAAAGAAGCTTCCTCAATTAAATCCTCACAAAGGTAATTATAACAGATCTGCTCGAGGCACGTCCTCCAGCGCTCCGAAATAGACTGGGGATCGTCTCCGTTATCATTAGTTCCTTTCTTCGGCGTTCGTCCTACGAGCGCTGATCCTTGCTGGTCAGCTGCGAACAGCGACGCACGGTCAAGATGGCTACGCCGGAGGAAGGCGGCAAGAATTTAACTAGTGAAATTGGGGCGTGACGCTCTGTACGCTCGTAAGGCTGCGTAGAAGGAGGTCCTACCGTTTCGCCACGTTACAATACATATAGAATGTTAAAATTTTGTCATGATTTATGGACGATCGCCGCCGTTTGCCGCTGTGTAGTGCGTGTCAACATGTAGCCCCGCTGTGCCGCCATTCGCCACCGTTCGCCACGGTTGGCCGCAGTTTTGTACGCGCAGACCTAAAGTTTCAAGGGTTGATTTTATTAGTCTTAGCTAGCACTTCAAAATGATTGGAAATATGATTCCATGAAAGAATATAACAGCAAGTTTCATCAGGGTCCTCTCTTAACCCTTTGAACAATTTATGAAAACTGGGTTATTTTAGGAGCAACCTAATTCAAAAAAACATTCGCTCATTTTGGGGTTATCCAATGTGACAATTTTCTTAATCACCTGTGCATTCAAGAAGTTATGCAAATTGACGTTTTCTGGAAAAAACAAACGAAGTCCCCTATCCCGCGCAAAGCAGAGCACTGATTTATTAGTGGGGCTGATGTTGCTTCAATTTTGTGCCAACTTGAAGGAAATTGAAACCAATATGTATGTTCAGTTGCCGCGTAAGGGGCTTCAGATTCCGTTTCCCTGACGGTGCTCTTGTGTCAATCACTGCCGACTATTATAAAACTTTATCCTACTTCTACCAAAAAAGTAAAACAAGAATTATTACTTGAGGGGTAACACCACTCTAGCGCAAGCAAAAGAAGGCCGAAATTTGATATTTTTTTTATAAGATATGGGTAACGGGATCGAGTTTATTTATTCAGGGTTTATTAAACAGATATTGAAGTACGTAGACAAATTTTTTTATTGCAGTTTTTATACAAAATGGCTGTGACAGAAACCAGTCTCCAAAAAGGTATTTTTTTTATGGGCGGAATCGCAACTCTGAAAAGATGAAAGCTAGAATAAAAAGAAAACAGTTTCTGAAAGTACATGTTATTAGCTGAAGAAGTACATAGCCGTTTTTGGATTTAATGAAAACTTTTTTTTTATCAACAATTTACTGCAGATTTCTACGTCAAAAACGTGAACATTTCTGAAAACTTGTGCCATTTTTGCAAAAACTGATTTAAAAATAAAACCCTATGTACTTCTTTAGCCAATAACATGTACTTCAAGAAACTTTTTTTTTTATTCTAGCTTTCATCCTTTCGGAGTTACGATTCCGCCCGTGGAGGTATAAAAAAAAAAGTCCTTTTTTGAGACTGGCTCTGTCACAGCCATTTTGTATACAAACTGCAATAAAAAAATTTGTTTACGTATTTCAATATGTGTTTAATAAACGCTGAATAAATAAACCCGATCGCGTTACCGATATCTTTAAAAAAAAAATATTAAATTTCGGCCTTTTTTGCTGGCACTAGAGTGGTGTTACCCCTTAAGCAAACCAAAATTTTATTTCAACATTTTTTCAGTTTTACATTTTTTCAAATTATATTTCGGTCCGCAATTATTTTTATTCACGTCTATAGTTATCATTTTCGAGATAACCGTTATTCTTTTAATCAAACCATATTTCGTCATGGGATTAATGAAATTAATTATTTTGTGGAAATGATTGCAGGCCACATCAAGGTAGAACCGCAGTTGGAAACGGCAACAATAGGGTGTCAAACGGATCCATTTATGGAAGTCGACACAAACAAGACGTCAGTTTTGTTTTGTTGGAATGGAGGAAATGATGCTTCTACGCAGACGCAAATATTCACCCAAACGCTGCAAAGATGTCAAAAAATAATGGCTACTAACAATAAGCAAGTCACTACAAAAAATAGCAGTTATGCGTCAAATGTTGAAATTACTTCAGGGTTTCTAGGTTTACCTAACATTGAAAACAATCAAACAATGCAGCAGCTCGCCGGAGTGTCTCGCGATTTTTTCTTTGTTCTTTTGAAATTGATAGAGCCAGGCAAAGATGGACAGCCAAAGATCTTCCAGACCATAGGGAAAGAAAATAGGCTCTTACTTTTCTTAATGAAGCTGAAGTTGGGAATTTCTTTTTGTGCCCTTAGTTGTTTTTTCCGGATACACAGTACCGCGGCATCGAACATTTTTCTCGAAGTTTTGCAAACTTTAACAACCAAGACTAAAAGTTGGATTTTTTGGCCTTCTAAGGAAAGTGTAAAAAGGAATCTCCCTTCAATATTTCACAACTATCCCAACTGCAGATGCATTATAGATTATACAGAAATGCCGACCGACACACCGCCAACTGTGGAACAAAGAGTACTCATGTACTCCAATCATAAGAGTCAATTCATTGTGAAATGCTTGATAGTTATTACTCCTGATGGTTACATCTGCAAAGTATCTAAAGCTTATGGTGGAAGGTCAACCGATAACTTCATAACGAATGACAGTGGTTTTTTTAAATTACTGCAGCCTGGCGATCTTGTTTTTGCAGACAAGAACTTTCCCCAGATTGAATTAGAATTATCTAAACGTAATGCTGCATTAGTCGTTCTTCCATCCACGTTTGATTCACAAGTTAATAAAGATGAAATTGACGAGAAGTGCGATATAGCTTCATTGTCAGTGAGAACTCATGTTAAGAACGCAATCCAGCGAATTAAAGACTCTTGTATCTTGAGCCATATTCCAGTAGAGCTGCTACCTTATGTAGATGCAATCATGCATATGTGTTGTGTCGTTGCTAATAACCAGCCACCTTTGATTGAGGACCAGGATTCTATGTAAAATCAAGCAAGCACATAGTCTATGAAGGTGAAATAATTATATCCCGTGGCTAATGCCATAAGATCGTAGAATTTTTTTTTATTTTTATTCACTAAAAAATGCTTGCAAATGTAAAAATAAACCGAAATCAAAAAGTTGAAAATGTAAATGCAGAAGGTCGTATGCGTTGGTAAATACAACCTTCTGGCTTCAATTGTCGTGAAATTTACATCTTCCAAAGTCAAAAGGTCGTATCTGAAAATACAAATACGATCTTTCAGCTTTGAGAATTGTGAATTTCACAAAAATTATGATCCAGAAGATCGTATCATACTAGGTGAACACATACGACCTTTTGACTTCAATTTAAAAAACAATCAGATTTCCCAAAGCCAAAAGGTCATATTTGTCGTTATCAGATCCTACAATTATTTTTATGTTGTTTGCATGAATACAAGAAGGCCTTACAGTGCCCAGAGGTCATATAGTGGCACTTACAACCTTATGGTATTAGTCGAGCGATATGTATGTCAGTATCATTTATAATTATTTGTTAACTGGTATTATTAGTCGCGACGATGAATGTTACATTTTTTGTATCCATTTTATAAGAGTCAAATATAATACTACTATTATAGGAATGCCGAAATAGTACTTAGGATAAACTAGCCAGCTAGTGTTTAAACTAAAACTGTTCCATTGTAGGTGCTTACCCATTCCTTCGCAAATGGTCGGTTTCTCCCACTTGTTGAATGAACTCCATCTACGGTAAAACTCACAAAACAGTGACACTCGTTCATATCACGATACGTCCGTACCAACCACGGTCTTATAAACACAGGTCTGGGCACTTCGATATGAAATCCGTGCCTCATCTGAGACCACTACCACGTGAGGTCTCTAGTTACTCGGAGGCCTGCCATAGCGTATGTCAGGCCTGTCATACTGACCTCCGGGATCGCAGCGCACCAGACTGTGGTTGAAAAAGTAACTACAGTTGGACTCAGTTGTGGCACGCGACATTCTACGGTGAGAGATATACAGAGATGATCTGTGGAAAGTTATAAGCCGTGTGGGTATGCAACCGGTGTTTCACTACGAAATGGCAACGTAGTCGATGCGAGAGTCGAATGAGTCGAATGAGTCGAATGAGTCGAATGACCGTATCTACAGACGACGTAACGGCAGCTGTCATTCTGCGGGGTTATAACCTAATAATGTTAAGTTATAACCTAATAATGTTCGAAATAAACCGATATTGACATCTGCAATTACCTGAATGACCCATTACACTTTCTCAAGAAAGAATATTTACCGTTGTATTAAGGGGTTATATCTACACGGAGAAAAAAAAGCAGTAACCAGTGCTGCGCAACACAGTAATTCAGTCAGTATGCTATCCGAAATCATAAAATTCGGAATGAAACCTCAATGATTGCTGTCATGACAGCAACAGTTACTTTCCTCACAGCAATGAGTACTGTCAAGGACTATACTGAGCAATGTTCTGCACATTACCGCCAAAACAGCGATGGTTACTGTATAAACATTGATCATTGGCGTCTCAAAAAGTAACCATCACTCTTAAGCGTTTCTCTCTTTACTCTGCTGCAGAGTCATGAGTAGCGCGTACTTCGCAGCTGTGGTTACTGCCTCGCGCAGTAACCAGTAGTGTCACAAACCGTATTCACAACTGCTCTTGCGCATGTTTCCATGGAGAAAAGAATTGAATTAAGGGGGGAAATAGGTGTAGGACAGCTTATTTTTAGTAAATTTGATGAATTTTTTTTAACACATAAGGGATATATATTTTATTACTATCTTGGGGTCATTCTATACATACATTCAAGAGTATATTCTGAAATTTTCAAACATTTTCCTCGAAAAATAACAGAAGTATCAGCTGCCGCGCATTGTAAGTCGCCATCCGGCTGGGCAATTCGCGTACATCCTGGAGGTCACAATTTTCATCCGAAATCAATTTTTTAAGAAAATTTACTTTTTTTATAAGTGTCTCTTCTATTTGAACCTCACTCCCCACAAAACAGTCGAAAATTAGTATTTTTTTGGGAAATGTGAAAATTTAGTATGATTTTTACAATTTTTTTGTCCTTTTTTTGCAATAAAAAGATAGTTAAAATAAAGATATTGTTTAGGATTGAGGTTCAAATAGAGCGTATTTATATAAAGAAACTATGTGCTGAATTTGATAACGATTGATCAAAAACTGTAGGAGCTAGAGTGTACGCAAATTCGAAAAACGTAGTTTCGAGAAAAACGCGTTTGAAAATAAGAATGGCAGTAAAGGTGAATAAGGCAGTAATGAATCAATTAAAACAACTTACTAGGTAATTAGCTATTCCAGCATCATATTGCAGTCTTTCGTCAGCTTCATATATGTATCGTTTTCGGCTTGCAGCTTTTATTTATTTATTTATTTATTTTTATTTTCGCTGCGTACTACATGCCACGCGCTCCAACCGTTCGACCGAGGGACACTCACTCAAAAGCTTATAACTTTTAAACGTCGTGGAATTTTGATTTGAAATTTTTAGAATATATTTTTGAATAGTTCTACAATCTATTTATGAAAAAAAAAGGAATTGAATTTTTTGAAGCCTCTACACCTATTTCCCCCCTTAAATAAAAATGTTACAATCATCTGTCTCACTATTACTATAATATAAATTTATTAACTTTAATAACAGAATAGTGACATTTGTTTAAACTTTAATACTTATTAGTTAAAAGTATTTATTATTCAATAATTATTAGTTAAAACTTTAATAATTAAAGTTAACTTTGTTTTTATACCCATCGCTTAGGAATATATTGGAATCCTTTACCATTGAGACAAATGCGACTTACAGAACAGTATTTAAGATCATCAAAAGTTAAAATTTGCCATGATTTCGCATGAATAGCACTTTCATGCAGTCTATAAGATTGAAAATGATCGTCATAATAAGTAAAATCAGTAATATCTGTAGTAATGAGATGTAAAATTTCGAAGCGGTCTTCAATTATTGTATGTACATTAAAAAAAGAACGATCTGATTCTGTAGGCATCATTAAAATTACATTTTTTTTTATATCCTTGCTTCTAAATTTAATACAATCATATTCAGTAACCTTATCAAAAACTTTGAAAGATAGTAACGATGAATATGAATTGTACCCTTCTAAATTGTGTACTGAAGTTAATGATGATATACCACTTTCGTAAAATTTATGATTTACAGGCTTGCTTCTTAATCGATAATTTAAAATTAATTGCGACTTAATGGCGAGTGTTTTGGCAAGATTTGTACGGTTAAGGGATATATTGGAAGTTATTTTTGAATCTCGATTTTTACTCTCTGGCCTCATGGTATTCATATTCCATAGTGGTCCTTTAAGTTCCATTACTCGTGGATAGTGAATTAAAAAATGATGTTTGGGTTTCAAACTTCCAGGAAATAATTCAGCTAATAAGTGCAAGTATTGTTGAATCAAGTTTGCTAAATAATCGGACAATCCTTTGTAAACAACCGTTGCGGTGACAATATCTAGTATTTCTTTCAACATAATAATTAGTTGCCAATAACGATTTTCATTAGGTATCCAATCGCCAATTAACAAACCAATGTTTTCAATAAAACAACGTGTTTCACTGGCTGACATCTTTATAAATCGAGTTTTAATTTGATTTGGCTTTAAATCTCTCGGTTTATTACGTACTTCATCTCCATAATACAAACCATTAATGCGATTATTTATATTCTCAATGGAAAAAAATTTTTTTACTGAAATAAAATGATGAATTATCATACCCAAGTCATATTCGCCGATACCTTCCAGTATGTCATGCATTACGTCTACCGTCATGAGATCAATTGTTGAAGCTGTTTTTAGATGTTTATTAAATACAGATGGACCAGCAACACCTGTTTCACTTGGCTCATTCTTCTCCAAGTCGATTTTATAATTATCATTGGTACGTAATTCACACGAAGCTTCACTAAAAGTTGAATTGATGTCTTGACGATTGATTTTACAAAATCTACAGGGAAAGTTTGCCGAAAAACTGCCAATAAATCCTAGGACTGAATGAATAGCAAGGTTGTCTCCGATAACACCAGCTAAGGAAAGATAAATCTGAGTTGGGCCAGATAGAGTGGAAATAGAAATCCCGGTAGATTCTAAAAATTCCAATTCTTTAATTGCTTGTGCGAATATTATTTGCAAGCTTACATGTTTTAAATCATTGGATTTATATAAAGTGAGCAAAAATATATTCTCAGTCTTTGATAATAACTGAGGAGGTAAGCATGGTATTAAAATATATACTGCTCCCATTTTTCCTAAACCTTTATGGCTACCTAGAGGATTATTTGTTTCATAATCATCTTGGTAAAGAAAAATAGGAAAAACCAATTTATCACTAAAAAGAATTTTCTTTTTTTTCCAACTTTCACTTTGGACAATATTTTTGAGGAGAATATCATTTGCTTCTAATTCATTTACATATTTTACTGTGTCATCAAAAATGTTGGGTAATTCAAAAAGTCTTTTTAAAACCTTACGTAATGGAATAAACTGAATCGTGATATTTTTTTTAATTAAATCTGTACTTGACTTATTTTGTTTATACGTATCTTTCTCACTAACAATTATTTCCTCAGGAGAAATATATGTCTTTTGTTTTTCAAAATATTTAAAACATTGATGCTCTGTTTTAAATGAGTCAAAAGGGTTCAAAACATCTCTTATCATTCCCTTATAAGCGGCAACAGATTCTATAGAATCACCTAATTTCTTACACCTTTCAAGCATGTCATTTAATAACGTAGTAATTGGATCGGTCTGCAAAAAATTTGTAAAATCTCTTAAAAGCTCATGAACTCGATTTCGAGGTAAATCTGGAATACTGTATAATTTACTAATGAAATCCGCTGCGGCTTCTGTCAATGACTTTGAAAATAATGTAGGATCCATCATTTTACTTATTCCAATAATCTTACTTCAAAAAATTATGGTGAAAAATCTTTTCTTAATGTTAAGCTAATATACTAAACTTAAGACGTTAGTTATGGATTAAAGAACTAGTAATGCTTAATACTAGTGGATAGTAACTTTTAACTCTTTTTCAACAAAGGTTAAAGTCTTATTTAGAAACGTTGTGCATTTGTCTCCACGCACTTGCAAGCTGTAGCACACTTTTTGAATAAATAACCAAGTTTGGTGCGTTGGTTTCGGATATTCACAATCACATGCAAAAAATATCCGGAATGTTAAATCCAATGCTGCCAGAGCTGATTTCGTTTTATATCGGACTTTATCGATAACAACATAAAAAGCCGTTAACGAAGATATAGGTCCAACGAATACCATGAATGGCTGTACTCGTTCTTTTATAGAACGTAAATGGTTGTGTTGGTCTGTAATCTTCTTCTCTAAGTCAGCCAAAATCTAACAAAATAATGAATTAGTTATTTTATTTGAAAAATAGGACATAATATTAAAACCTTATCATATGATAAACCTAGAAAGCTGAACTATCTTTTCTTAATTTTATACCGCTTAAAACTCTAACTTACATTAACATGAAGAATAAACGTTTCCTGTTGATACTTTTTTATCTCGGACTCTGAGGGTGCTTGTATCTCTATTCTCCTGCTTTTAGGGTCTGGTTTGCTATTTTTTTTTGGCTGAATTGTTAGGTAATGCAGGTGCTTTGATTGCATACGGTAACAGCATTAAAATTATTGCATCTTTATTCTCTATTAAAATTAAATAAAGAGTACGTTAAATAATGTTTATTACGATTAAATATCGACTGAAAAAATTCGATTATACCTTTTGACGAATTCGCTAATTCATTGAGTACGGGTTGGACTTCATCACTATTTTTTTTTGAATAAATAAGCTTTTCTAAAACACTGCGTAAGGGCTCCCAAACTTTATCAATATCAATATTATTATTCGGATATTTGGTATTGAAATCTGCAATAATCTAATATAAAAAAGTTAATTTATATTAAAATTTGTTCAAAAATGTCAGAACTCGAAAATTTAATAAATAAAAATATTTGTTTACTAATTCTGATCCTCGACTGGTGGCTAGACAAGCAAACTCTGAAAATTCCGAAATTCCTGTTCCTGTTTTTTTTTTTTGAATCAATTCCTGCCTTAATAAGAATGTGTCTTTCCAAGCTTGCTCGATTATAGGCCACTCCGCTGTATTTTCACTTAGTACGGTTAATTTGCTGTTGGAATCTTTAATTCAAAGGGTAAAACTAATCACTTTAAAATTATATTCTGAGTTAAAATTAATTATAGTTAACATTATCGATAAAATATTAATTACATATGGTTTTAGGATACCTAATAAAAGATCTTGAGAAGATTCTAATGAGCCGTTTCTTGCTACGAATTGTAGGAGTCCACATTCTATTAATATTTTACGCATATAATTGATTCGCGAAATCAGTTTTCCTGATGGGCCAACTCGGTGGTCTTTATCGCTTTGCCCAGGTGTGTAAAAAGTGCCGGTTCGTTCTTTAAAAGTCGAAGATATTTCTCCAGCAAGCCGTTTTAAAATATTTGAAGAAATTCTATGAAGAATAAAGATAAGATAACGGAATAGATAAAAAAGATTAATATATTTATACGTATGTATCATTTGAATTGAACACCTAAACTTACTCAAGTTTTTTTAAAGGAGCATGTAGTGATACATTTTCTTTCTGCAATAACGTATGTATCTCTCGATTTACAAGAAGCCGGCTCAAATTATTTAGCATCATATCAGAAAGAGCATTGTATTTCTCGTAATAAGATAAAATTATTTGACCTTCCAAACTACTCATCAAAAATGAATTTAAGTCTTGGTATGATGATGGAATTACTTGACAG
This sequence comes from Rhogogaster chlorosoma, assembly GCA_944452935.1. Classification (NCBI taxonomy): domain Eukaryota; kingdom Metazoa; phylum Arthropoda; class Insecta; order Hymenoptera; family Tenthredinidae; genus Rhogogaster; species Rhogogaster chlorosoma. Next base: position 13,383,816 of record OX101800.1, on the reverse strand, counting down.
AGACTAATAAATTTTTTTTTTCTGAGCTACTAGGTGTTAATGACAAATCTACATTTTCGTGATCCTCTAGTGGGAAAGTGAAACTTAGATCTTCATTAATATTCATTTCTGGAGTTAATACGAACGACGAAGTTGCAATGGGTAAGGACATCGCTATAGAACGAAAAAATTTCTTGTCAAATATCAAAAGAAACATTTTGTAGTAACAAATTTTTTTTATTGATTTCATTCGAAAAGCGGTTAGAATTCCATTAAACGCATGGTATGTTATTAATAAAAATTGATTACTACTATCAATTGAATGGAACTTACCTTAAGATGAAGTAATCAAGCGAACACAAATAATATAAAAGAACCCTTTTTCACATAGATGTTTTGTTAATCTTTAACTAATAATATAAGCAGTACATTCGTTTAATGTCATATTTTGATGAAATGATAGGAACAATAGCCATTGTTGTAGAACGGTTAATAGTGAGACAGATGATTGTTATATTTTTATTTAATTCAATTCTTTTCTCCATGGAAACATGCGCAAGAGCAGTTGTGAATACGATTTGTGACACTACTGGTTACTGCGCGAGGCAGTAACCACAGCTGCGAAGTACGCGCTACTCATGACTCTGCAGCAGAGTAAAGAGAGAAACGCTTAAGAGTGATGGTTACTTTTTGAGACGCCAATGATCAATGTTTATACAGTAACCATCGCTGTTTTGGCGGTAATGTGCAGAACATTGCTCAGTATAGTCCTTGACAGTACTCATTGCTGTGAGGAAAGTAACTGTTGCTGTCATGACAGCAATCATTGAGGTTTCATTCCGAATTTTATGATTTCGGATAGCATACTGACTGAATTACTGTGTTGCGCAGCACTGGTTACTGCTTTTTTTTCTCCGTGTAGTTGCGCGCGAAAAAGAAACACTTTTTTTAACGATTTTTACTTGGAAAGACCTTTCATTTAACATTTATATAAAAAACATATACGTATAGCAAATTTCTTGAATTTTAAAACCCCGTTGTCCGATTTCAAAAATATGATGTTGTACTGCTCCTGTAGGCGATTTCCTGGAGGCCCTCCAGACAAAGGTGTCCGGCGGTGAGCACGATATCTCTGGTTTGGATTATTTAGAATAAAAAAATCCAGAAAATTTCTCTAGTCGATAGATGAATACAGGTATTAATCGAAGGAATAGTCAAAATTTTGATTTTTGACAAAATGGTGGCTTCCAAAAAAAAAAAACAAATCAAAATTCTTCAAAAAATTTCCAACTTCAAGTGGTCTAAAATATCGAAATAATCTTCAGAAATCTTATTCCTTCGATTAATACCTGGGGAATATATCTAAGAAGATTGTGTAAAAATTCGAGACCGATCGGTCGAGCCGTTTCGGAAAAATCTTGCTCACCGACTTTGAAAACGCTGTTGCGAGAAAAACGCGATTAAAGTTTCAAAAGGCGTTTACCCTCAGTTAGCATGTGGGTAAGTTTTAAAAGAAGCGCCGAAAAATACTAGAGTAGGATAGAGAAGGAAACAAGGAAATATGTTGAGGTGCTGTATATTTTAGTTCTATTAACTACTCTAGTCACCAAAAGTATTAAATTTGTCAACTCCGCCTACTTTGTAACGTCTACAGACGTCCTTATATGCGTTTATCTTCGTAAATATTTCCCGGATCAACTTGAAATTTTCAGAGAACATACTTGAATATATGTACATTCCGGAAACGCAAAAAACAAAAAATCGATGTTTTGAAAATTCTAACTGGATATAACCGCTTAAGGAACTGTAATTACAAAACCTAAATCTGACAATTATTTATAACCCTCATTCTAACCTAACGACATGACAGCCGCAGAATGACAGCTGCTGTTACGTCGTCTGTAGATACGGTCATTCGACTCATTCGACTCTCGCATCGATAGCGTTGCCATTTCGTAGTGAAACACCGGTTGCATACCCACACGGCTTATAACTTTCCACAGATCATCTCTGTATAACCCAGCGCTCGGCTAGCCAAACATGATCCAGGTTCCAGTGACCAGAGCATCATCACGCTATCTCTTTGTAATCCTGCATTGAGAACAGCCAAATAGAGACTTGAGATACCATACTCATTGTCGACTTTTTAAACTGACACCTGTCTATCCCCACCTCTTGGATAGATGTTAGCTCGACCTTCCTACAACACTCGTAACTCCTAGTTCCTCCACCGAACGCTGCCGCCACGCCAAGGACGCCGGACAACTACAGGAGCTGGACCACCCATCCGAGAACAGGAAGAGATCGCCTGGAGGCTACCACTACATCCTCTCGATCCTACCTTCCTAGACAACACCCTTCCGAGATATCCTAAACGCCACCCACGCACCTCGATATCTCGCCCGACATTGATTGAGGAGCCCCTCCTGCTAAGGCCCCTCCTCACATACATCACGGAGGTCGTGCCAGTGACAAAGCCATTTTTGAGCAAAGTGATATCGTTACTCTACTGGAAAGGACAGAAGGAGTTATGGTGGGCAGAGGATTCACAATTGACGAGATATGTGTCAAACATGGTTGGAAGTGTTACCGGCCTCCTTTTTTACGAGAAAAAAAAACAGTTCTCCGAAGAAGACGCTCTTTTAACATGTAATATTCCTAAAGCAAGAGTTCACATCGAACGATCCAATCACAGGATAAAGACATTCAAAATTGTGGGTAAAAGAATGTCCTGTAAATTGATTTCATACGTAGAACATATTTTTACAGTAATTTGTGTTACAGTGAATCTAGGTTCTCCGATTATAAAAGATAACAAAAGTAGATGGGTAAGGGGGGTTCTGGACCACCGCGTGTTAGTGCACACGTACACGCACGCACACACGTGCGCGTCGTTCGTGTCCGTGTGAGGCAAGCCCCGCCCCTAGATGATTTCGCAATATCCGCGGCAAGACCCCGCCCCTGACGGTGTCGATGATTTCGCAATCTTTGGCGTCCCTCTGATTTCGCAATCTCTGAGGGAACCGCGACAAGACTCCGCCCCTGACGGTCTCGATGATTTCGCAATGTTTCGCGTCCCTCTGATTTCGCAATCTCTGAGGGAACCGCGACAAGACTCCGCCCCTGACGGTCTCGATGATTTCGCAATGTTTCGCGTCTCCGCAACTTCTGAGGGAAGTGCGCCTCACCGATGATTTCACAACGTCGTGGATCGCGCGTCTCGTGCGAGCCTGATGTTTTTGCTATCTTGATCAGTCAGGATGCGAGCCTGATGTTTTTCTATCTGAATCGATGCGAGCCTGATGTTTTCTATCTGAATCGATGCGAGCCTGACGTTTTCTATCTGAATCGATGCGAGCCTGATGTTTTCTATCTGAATCGATGCGAGCACATGCTAACCCTGGTGAGGAGTCTTCCTTGCGCGAGCGCGCTCTTACCGACCGTCGTTGTCAAGAAATTCCACGTACTAACAAAGCTAACCTGAAAATTTCTACCCTGGAATCAAGAAATTCTACGTACTAAATATCAGGGAAGTAGGGTAGTGGGAGGGTGAATAAAGCGAGTCGCGAAGAACGCACATGATAAATCTTAAAAAGGTATATGCATTAGGGTGATTCCAAAAAAATCGATATTTTTTAATTTCGAAAATCCCCTATTTAAAAGTTGTTGGAAGGTGAGAAAAGATCCCAGTCAAAATTTCAGCCCGAAAAAAAAATATTTAGAGGTCGCTCATTGAGGTTTTCTATTTTCCATTTAAATAACATGGGAAAAAACATTTTTTTTTTTTAGAATTTTCTAGCTCACAAACCATTCAACGGATTTTTGTGCGCGATGAAGATTTTTGTAGGAAATTGAACGCTCTACAAAAAATGTCTCTTGTCATTTTTTGATTAAACGACGAGTTCAAAAGTTAACTTTTAACTTTTTACCTCAACTTTCGAAAGTTAACTTTTGAACTCGTCGTTTAATCAAAAAATGACAAGAGACATTTTTTGTAGAGCGTTCAATTTCCTACAAAAATCTTCATCGCGCATAAAAATCCGTTGATTGGTTTGTGAGCTAGAAAATTCTAAAAAAAAAATGTTTTTTCCCATGTTATTTAAATGGAAAATAGAAAACCTCAATGAGCGACCTCTAAATATTTTTTTTTCGGGCTGAAATTTTAACTGGGATCTTTTTTCACCTTCCAACAACTTTTAAATAGGGGATTTTCGAAATTAAAAAATATCGATTTTTTTTGAATCACCCTAATATGCATGTATTTAAAATGAGATAAAAAAATATATAGGATATATATCAATCGTATCAAAAATACTACGAATTAAAATTAAGATAAAAACGTAGATAAAAAAACATGGATATTACTTGTGGTGACTTCCTTAAAAATCATTAGAAATTATATATACGTTAACTAATTAGCACTGGTAACAATAGTAATAGTAATACTTCAAAAAGTTACAAAAATGATACTCATGTTATTAATTTTCTTAAATATCTGCTTCAACTACGTGTTTCTTTCGTTCTTCTGCAGAGCCCTCTTTGTCTTCTGCGCGGGCTTTTTCACCTTCCGTGGGAGCTCGACAGCTTTTGACAAATAAAAAATCAACGATACGAAATAAATAGAATGAACAAAAAAAGTACTTCCATATGTCTCCACGAAAAAACAAAAAAATCTCATTAAATTACGTTTTTCTTTCTCTCTTCTGCGCCCTCTTCCTTTTCTGCGTAGGCTTGTTCACCTTCGGTGCGGGCTCGACCTGCGTAGGCTTTTTCACCTTCTGTGGGGGCTCAACAGCTTCTGACAAATAGAAATCAACGATACGAAGTAAATAGAATGAACAAAAAAAGTACTTCCAATTACACGGAGTCGGTGACTTTAGTTAGATGATAACCAGGGCCAGGGACTTCGTATGGAGGGGGTAATACTAATACACTCAAATAAAAACAAGCGCTGTACGTGTATTTTTCGATATTGAAAAATCGATGTTCACGTTGAACAGCAACCAAATTCAGAACTGTCAATAACAACTAAATTATCTAACCTAACATACGATCAGAATATATTTCATGCATCTGTCGTTCAGATGTGTAACAACGAAAATAGAGATGAAAAAAAAATTTCTTTCAGAATTATTGAAAGAAAGAATATACGATGGGTAAAAGACCAGGACCTGCAACTGTAGAGTAAAAATTGTAGAATTTTATCGCGCGAAAGAAACGATTTCTTAAAACTCTTTGGCTGCCAAGGAACAATTCCCCGTGCAATTTTTTCACCCAGAATTTGATACAATTGAGAATTTTATGCCAAGGTTTATCTAATCTATCGCCGATTCCACGCGGATAAATTTCTAATATCCAGCGGAATATCTCGCTGGCCATCTCGTTGGCTGTCTCGCTCGTCATCTCGCTCGTCATCTCGCTGACCGTCTCGCTGGCGATCTCGCTGCCGATCTCGCTGACGATCTCGCTAGATATGAACATGAAACTGCTGTCCGCAGGCTGTGAATACTCTCATTAACTTATGCTCTTTATCGTTACTCTCTAAACTTTGATAAGGCGTCATTATAAATTTCTATGCCGGTTTAAGATTGAAGAATACACAAATTCGACGATATTATGCAACCGGTATTTTCCATCGTCTAATGCTTGAATATTACGATGGGTAAAAGACCAGGACCTGCAACTGCCGAGTAAAAATTGTAGAATTTTATCGCGCGAAAGAAACGATTTCTTAAAACTCTTTGGCTGCCAAGGAACAATTCCCTGTGCAATTCTTTCACGCAGAATTTGGTATAAGTTCGAATTCTATGCACAGGTTTATCGAATCTATTCAATTATTGAAATGAAGGGTTACAAATTTGTTTACATTTTCATGCGTAAAGCTTTTTCGGATATTACTAAAAATGTTTTTGTAATGGCTGAATGATCTTTCGACATGCTAAAGAATCAGTATTACGATCACGAAGTCAACAAATCATCTTAAATTTTTTTCTGTCAATCCGCAGAAATTATTCCACTTTATGTATCTACTGTTTTTGTCTATCCGTATACTAAAATTATTATTCGTAAATTGCACAAATATTTTGGATTTATTAAGTTTTGAAAAACTAGGAACAACATAGGAACAGTACAAATTTTTATTCATTTTCAGCTCTCTGCAGCTTGTCCGGGAACAATTTTTTGTTTTGGATTTTTTAAAGTATATAAAAACTGAGCAATACATTTCTTGAATTCATTTTTAGTCAGCTGATTAATTTGGTCCGTATTCTGCAACGTGAAATCTGAAAGATACATACTTCCTGTATAGAAAAATCAGATTGACGTAGTGTCATTAATAGAAATAATTATTACTTTCAACAGCATCCAGGATATTTAATGGAACAGGATTCAGATCACGAGCACCAACGACCATTCGTTTCAAATTTTCTTTACCAACTATACTGAGAAGCAATCGTCGAGTCATTTCTCTTGGTTCATTCTTGAAACGCATGATATCCTTCAATTCGGTGAATTTTATGTAAACGTCATGTCCTTCTACCAATTTAACAATGTCTTCGTTCGGAGTAGCAGTAGCAGTAGTAGCAGTGGAAGTAGTCGGGATTGCGTCACGAGCAGCTGCAGCAGAAGTAGTGTAACTAGTAGTAGACGTAGCTGTATTAATAGGAGTTGCAGTAGTAAGATATAGATCAGGAGTAGCACTAGTCGTAATTGTATCAGTAATAGTAGTAGTAATATTAAAATTTGGAGGAACTTGGACGCAAGCATCAGCATGGGAAGAATTATTCACAAAACCAGTAATAATTCCGGATGTATCAACGGTAAGGCTTTCCAACCAATTAACGTCTTCTACAAATTAAGGTAAGAGAACTCAAATTAATTCATGAATATAAAAAGAAAAAATTATAAATACTTTACCATTTTCTGCAACAATAACAGCGGATATAAATTTTCTCCCCCATCGCACAGTCACACGATTGAATTCGAAGCGTTTGTAGATCCACGTTGACTGAATTACACTCGTCGATCGTGCATTGGGCCAAAAAACTAAGGCATGCATGATGAATTATGCACAAAAAATATCAATATAACAGATCTCACAGTTCAGTTAATTATGACAGTTGATGCGATTACCAGATATTTTTTGTTTTTGATTATTATACAGGGTGAATCATGTTGAGCGCCCAACATTAAGTGGGTGTATTCCTCTGCAAAATCTAAGACTGAATTTCCTTTGACAAAACTTACAGGTACTAATAGTTGCTGTTTTCTGAGCAAGACTTATATACTTATATTCTGTATTGTAACTTGTGGGGATATGCTTCACTAGCTGAAGGCTAGTGAAGTTATCTAAGTTCGCGTGAATTCTTTGTCACGGGTAATGATTTGGAGCTCCTCCTGGGAAAAGTTGAAAAAACCCTTTGTTGACCCTAATACAGACTCGGATAGGTTTTATTCTACCAGAGCTGCCTCCCTACAGACTTGGGATATGCTAGGCTCACAGACTAGGATAGCAATTATAGCTCTATCGTAGCTGCCTTGAGTTCTAGCTCACCGAAGCTGCCTGTTACAGACTTGGGTCGTAGTACTCAGACTAGGGTGCCAATTATAGCTACACCGTAGCTGCCTGTACTACGCCGAAGCTGCCTTCTAGCTAAAATGATTTTATTCTGAAAAGTTTGAAAAGTGAGGTTAAGTTGCACAAAAATAATAGATAAAGATTAGATTCCTTGATAAATGATTTTAACAATCATCCGATTGTTTTTCTTATTTATTAAACATAAATGAAATAAACTTGAATTTTGACAAAAATAAAATAATCAAACAAAAATGAAAAACATAGTATTTTGCTGTCTATCAGCTCTCAAGCGGATCTAACCTATAATTATGCTTACTCGTTAACCTAATTCGCCGCACGTGTCGTTTATTCTTTTCTTATTCGGATTTTCTTTTTTTCTTGAGAGTTTTATGAACTCGTTATTTGTTTTATTTATTTGAAAATTACCGTTTTGGCTAATTTTTGATTTTCTTTTCTTTTGAACAATGAAATGCCGCTTTGGCTAAGACTTGTTTTTATTTGTATTTTTGATAAATGCCGCTTTTGGCGTTTGCTACAATTTTTGCTATTTTCTGAATTTACTGTGAATTTAAAGTGAATCTATATTTTTGCCATGTGGCTTGAAAGAGTTTAGAGAATCTAATGTGAGTCGGCTGGCCGTTTTGGCACGATTCCGCTGGTCAGCGTGGTTTTACCCGTCTTTATATACCCGTCGCGCGGACCAAGATGTCGCGTGTTAGTGAGTGGGGGGTTCTTGTGACGTATGAAACGAGTGACGTAACAGCGCACACGTTACAGTATATACGTGATTTATTGATTAGATGAAATTACGATCATTTAATATCTTTTGTAATTAATTATTGATATAATCGGTGCTTATATATATATAATATTTGTGTAAGACAAATAAGGTGTGGGGAATTGCAAAATACAAATACAGAATTACGAAATTATGAAATATAAGAAAGCTTTTTTATTTTTCAGTTAAGTTAGTGGTTTGCACGTAACATCTCAAATTTCATTTCAATAATGTTGACTAAACGTGAATATTAGGATACAATAGAGGCAGAGATCTTGTTTAAAATAAATTAAAATAACACATAATTACAACATCAAACATTGATATTTCATTTGCATTTCGTCAATGAGACGAATGAGTGAATTCAAGTGCCCTTTGATATTAACAATAGGTTTTTAATTATGCAGACACATTTCTTGGAGTTTAGAAAAATATCAAGGGTATTGAAATTCTTATCATAAATAAAACTCGAATTTGATACTAAGACGAACACAAGACGGCACAGTACTCTTTAGGGATGTAACAATCAGTTTTAATATAGAAAAAAAATTAGTACGGACAACACATGTGGTATCATGAAATTTACATGGAACATAGAATAGTATTTTTCGTATCAAGTGCGTAAAATTTTATCCCCGCGTGTGGTCGCCGTGTGCGAGGGTCGGCGGAGCCAGCCCGAGTGATTACGGCATCACACGAGGGTATAAAGTATTATGCCAGTGTTGCGAACGATATTTTTCGATGCAGTTGGCGTAAAATCGGATTTGACGCACACTGCAACGAAAAGCGATGTAACGTTTACATGAATCAATTAATGTTATTCAAGTCATGACGGAGCGATCACATGTTTTATACTTAATTTAATTATAGTATTCCCTTATTCAAAGTCTATCCAGGGTACGAGTTTACAATAGGTGTTGATTCATTCATAAAAATTAATACATTCTTCTTTTATATACTATAACGTATCGTTAATCAATGATCAAATAATATAGTGGAAGACTTTAGACAGACTTCATGGTACGTCTGTAATTGACGACGGTTCTCGGTCAATAAAGCGACTTATTACATGAACCTGGTAGATCGGCAATTGCTCAAGTATCGTAAAATATCAGTGCGTATTACGCAACTACGCTAGTCAGTGGTTGGCGCTTGATTTAAAATCTAAAATCACACATACAGTTAGTTACAGCTTGACTGGAGAATTCAAAGAATAACAGTTTTTTTGGGCTATTTGCTACGGTTATCAATGAAATTAAGATATTTTACGACATGAACAAAATGTATTTAAGTGTAGAAACAGGTCTAGTATGTAAATTTAAAATGTCGTCAAATTGATTGAGCGACGAAACGTGTTACAACATGAAATTTACGTAAAACAGTTCAAGGAGACAGGATGAAAAAATACGTCTCTATGTATATAGCAGAGTAAGTAGCTAGCGGGTTGTTCTATCGGCCTGTCCGACTATCCTGGCATATTTACTGAATTTTCAAATTTTCAAGAATAGTCAAATGTTTGAGTTTTGGGTAAGCTTGTTGCAACAAGTTTATTGCTCGTACCATGTAAGGTGCTGCATCACTGACAAAAAGGAGCACTTTATCGTACCTGTAATGATTAGCACCTTCCGTATCTCCGTTGTGTGTCCGCTCTACGTCCAGCCTCAGCCAAGGTTCTATAACGACTGCCCTCTCGGTACTCTGACCCAGTATACCTTTATTATGTCAACACCATGCTATCCGGGGTTCTACACTCTGTGTTCTATACACTACATCCCTTCCTTGTTTTAACGATTCTACTCTACTGTCAGGGACGTGAATATAATACCCACATTGGTTTTTTTTTTTTTTTTTTTTTATCCAAGTCATAGTGTTTTATTCTCAACTTCAATACATGTTTCATTTTGAAAATATGTTATTTTGTAATCCTAATGTAACTATATCATAAATTCAACACGAATTTCATTTCGAAATATGTTTTTCATTTATTCTACTGTAATGAACGGAAGGGTAACTGAAATAATGACGTTTGTATTCTCTTAACTAAATATTCATTTTTTTTTTTTTTTTTTTTTAATCTCCTTCTTCCTCGATCCCCGTATGCTGGTTTTCCTCCTCATTCTTGTCGTGTATGGTCCACCTCCCTTCGACTTTTTTCAAGTGCACCACATTTCTTCTGTACTGTTGGCCCGTTTCCTCATTTCGTACTTGTATATCTCCTCCTTTAGCCTCGACCACCGTGTGGGCTATGGGATTGAAATTTGAGCAAAGTTTGTTCCCTTTGGTCATATTTTTTACATATACTTTGTCCCCTTTTTCTATTTGGCTGTCGGTAGCTTTTCGTTTTCTATCACTGTACTGCTTGCCTTTTTCTTTTTGATCTTTATCCCTGTCTCTTACTTCGGAGTCGTCTACTTTATTTTCGATATCTGTTACTGAAGGAAGTTTGTCTCGGAACTGCCTTCGGTAGAAAAGTTCTGAAGGCGTCTTCCCGGTCACGGAGTGCGGTGTACTGTTGTACATCATCAGGTAGATCAGCAGATCCTGTTTCCAATCTTTTCTTTCGATTTGACTGATCCTTAATCTCTTAAGGATATCTCTGTTTTGTCTTTCAACTTCCCCATTCTGTTGTGGACAGTACGGGATGGTATTGTAGAGTGTGATTTCATTTTCTTTGCCGAAGTCTTTGAACTCCGTACCGATGAGTTGTTTCGCGTTGTCCGCGGTTAGTGTAACCGGAAAACCCAGTCTGGAGAATATTTCCTTCAGAATCTTAATGGTTTCGCTTGCATTGATGGTTTTCGTAGGTTTGATTTCTTTATAGCGGCTGTAGTAGTCGATAATGACGAGAAGATGATCTCCACTTGGTAGAGGTCCCAGGAAATCAATGGCAACGTCTACCCACGGTTCCACGGGAAGTTCGCGTCTCTTCATTGGAATCGGTGGATTTGGGGCGGAGACCAGCGTGCAACCTTTACAGGCTTTCACCATTTTTTCCGCGTCTTTGTCGATTCTGGGCCACCATACTTTTGTACGAAGACGGGTTTTCATGGCCACTACTCCTGGGTGTCCTTCGTGTGCTGCTTCTAAAACTCGTTGACGCAATTTCAGAGGGATAATTATTTTATTTCCTCTCAGTAGGATACCCTCGTGAGAACACAGTTCTGTCTCAAAAACCTTGTAGTTGTTCACCAGACTGTCCCAGTTGTTATGGCATATACCCTCTTTTGTTTTGATTATTTCTTCATCTTCTTCTGAATACTTTTTGATCTCTTGTAGCGAGACTGCTATCGGGCGCGAATGCTCTACGACTTGGTTGATGTGGGTTCCGTCGTCGAAAGGGTTTCTCGAGGTTCCCTTGCACAATCTGGATAGCGGGTCTGCTATATTGGACTTTCCAGGGCGGTATATGACTTTATACTTGTACGCTTGCAGTCTCAGGACCCATGTTTCGATTCGGGCGCACGGTTTCGACCTTGGTCCGAAGATAACCTCTAAGGGTTTATGATCGCTGATCAATTCGAATCCATTTTTCCCGTACAGATATATATTGAAATGTTCGACCGACCATACCAGAGCCAAAGCCTCCTTTTCAGTTTGACAATATCTTTTTTCGCACTCTGTTAAGCTCTTGTTTCCGAATGCTATGATCCGTGGTCCTTTTACATCATATTGAATGAGGATTGCTCCTAAACCGACTGGACTTGCGTCCGCGATGACCTGGGTCTTATCTTCTGGGTTGTAGTATCCTAATCTGCGGATTTTGGACAACGCATTTTTTAGTTCTCGGAATGCTGAGTCTTGTTCGGATTTCCATAGTTTTTTAATATTTGTCTGCTTACCGAAGTTCATGCGCAGCAGTTTCCTGAACGGCTCCGTCAACGTTGCCAGATTCGGAATCCATTTACCCACGAAATTAACCAGACCTAAGAAACTTTGGATTTCCTCGGTTGTCTCAGGAGCTCTGAACTTTTGTATTGCATCGATGTATTTTGGTAAGGGTTTGACCCCTTCTTGCGATAACTCGTGTCCTAGGAATGTTATCTTCGATACTTTATAGACACACTTGTTGTTGTTTAGGAGAATATCATTTTCTTTCAGGACTTTCAGTGTATATTCAAGCCTTTTGTCGTGTTCGGCTTCGTCGGTGCCGTAAATCAGGATGTCATCGATGAAATTTACCGTCCCTTCACATGAGATTAATTTCCTCTCCAAGGTTTTTTGGAAAATTTCCGGAGCACAAGTTATACCGAAGGATAACCTCTTGTACCTATACAAGCCTTTGCTGGTTATAAATGTGGTTATGTATCGTGAGTCTGGATGTATTTCGACTTGATGGAACGCGTCTTTTATGTCCAGTTTTGAAAAGAAACTGGCCTTTCTGAATTTCGGCAGGAATTGATCCATTGTTGGCAAGGGGTGGTTCTCTCGGATGATGGCAATATTCGCGCATCTCATATCGGTACAGATGCGCACCTCCTGGTTCTCTTTTAAGATAGGAACCATTGCCGAGATCCACCTACATGGTTCATTTACTTCTTCAATTATATCTGCTTCTACGAGTTCCTTGAGCTTCATATTCACCTTTGTTTCGAGCGGGATCGGGATTCTTCTGTAGGGTTGACACACTGGTTTGATTGCTTCGTCAATGGGTATATCCACCAGGACATCTTTGAACTTGGGAAATGCACCAATTGCATTCACGTTGCATCCCAGCTGCAGTACTCCCAAAGCCATAGCAGTGCTTTTCCCCAGTAAATTTTTTGATCCATCCTTGACCACGTAGAATGTAGCTTTTTCCAACTTGTCCCCTATGGCTATGTTAGCTTCAAATGATCCGACCAGTTTCAACGGTTCTTTACACCCGTACGCCATGAATGTTTTATCCGGATTTTTTATTTGATTGGATACCGTGACTCTCGATTTTTTCATCTCTTCCCAGGTAGTTTCCTTTAACAAGTTGCTTTTACAACCGGAGTCGATTAACATTTCCACCAATACTCCTCCGATGTTACAATCGATGAGAGCGTCATCGTCAATATGAAACACGTAATCCACTCGTTCTTCCTTCTGTACGGTAGGACGGTTCTGTTTATACCTTTTTTCTGGGTGTTCAAAGTTATTTCCGTGCTGTGACTTCCTCTTTTTTGATGAGGTCTTACAACAGCCTCGAAAGTGTCCTATGCGGCCGCCTCTCAAACATTTTTTGTCTTTTGCAGGACACCTGTCATAATCCTTTGTGTGCCTGTTGCTCCCACATCGTGTACAGCTGTTAGCTTTCGGCTTAGTGTTTTTCGTTTCAATTTTATTTACTAGCTGTGAGTCCGTTTTTGTATTGGAGATTTCTTCCAGTTGTCTATTGATTGTTTCGAGCGCGTTTGCTTCAGCGATGATCGCATCTAACGTTACTGACTCGCCTGCTGTCAGGATCTTCTTTCTTAATTCAGCAGAACTACATTTTTCCGCGATTTGATCGATTAAATTTTCTTCGTCGTTCAGAAATTTGCATTTTTTTACTTGATTCCGGAGTCTGACCAGAAACTTTTCGAACTTTTCTGTTGGTTCTTGCTTCATCAGCCTGAATAGATGTCGTTCGTAGATTTTGCTTTGTTTTGGTGCAAAATATTCATCTAGCTTTGTTACAGCTATTGTATAGACATCTGTTTCGTCCGTTTCGTCTGCGACTACGTGCGCGCCAGGTATACTGTAGTATATTTCTTGTAATCCCAGGCCCCCTGTGTGTAGAAGTGTTGCTCTTTTCTTTCTCGGTGATTCAATATTTGACGCCTCGACAAATATTTGGAATGCTCGTTTCCATTTCTCCCATCTCAATCCGACAGAGCTAGGGTCTCCTTCACAGTCGAAACCTTCCAACGCCTGGATGGCCGACATCTTCTTCCTGGTCAACCCCTTAGTGACAACAATTTTATTTTATTAACTTTGCTAATTCCTCTTTTTTTTTTTTTTTTTTTTTTGTGAAATCTAGGTACCAGTTAGCTTTGCTAACCTACCTTTGCCGAACAGATTTTTTGGTACCAGTTAGCTTTGCTAACCTACCTTTGCCGAACAGATTTTTTGGTACCAGTTAGCTTTGCTAACTTACCTTTGCCGAACGGATTTTTTTTTTGGTACCAGTTAGCTTTGCTAACCTACCTTTGCCGAACAGATTTTTTGGTACCAGTTAGCTTTGCTAACTTACCTCTCTTGGATTCGTTCAGATACCAGCCAGCTTTGCCGACTTATCTCTATACCATTCGAATATCATCTGTGATATGTTGTTTGAGGTACCAATTAGACTCTGCTAATTTACCTTTTCTTATTTTGTACTTACGTTTTATCCTCGTCGCCACTTTGTAATGATTAGCACCTTCCGTATCTCCGTTGTGTGTCCGCTCTACGTCCAGCCTCAGCCAAGGTTCTATACACGGAGAGAATTTTATGGGAATCACTCCCACAAAAATATAATAAAGAGTACTATACTGTATAAGACGATTGACTTATTGCGGAAATGTAATAGGTATTCATATTTCATGAAGCGGAAGGATTTACCGACGTCACATAATACACATAAATAAACAAGTCACAGTGGCGATCAGATTGTTTGAAAGGGGACCATCATCAATATAGCAGTGTTCTGGAAAACTAGTATAGCACTCGTTGCGATACTGCTCCGTAAAGCCAGCTAGTCAGTATAAAAATCGACGGCTACTAGTGTGATTGTGTTCTGCACGAATGGCATAATACACGTCGCCATACTGTATGGTGACGGCTATCATACTCTTTTCAAGTCATAATCAGCCAAAACAAGAATTCTTCTTATGTATACTATATGGACCAGTGCCATATAGGCATATAGAGACTGTAAGTGAGAATAGTAACCTCTTAAATTGTCCTGGTAGGGACTACGAGTGAGTATAGCTGTGTCTCAAATCGTTACTCATGTGATAGGTATTATGAAATATAGTAAATACAACAAGTCATTTATTAGTGTTTATAATTTTCTTTTATTCAATATCAAATTTCCCATGAGCTTCTGAAAAATAAATTTTACATTGGGGCGAAAAAATTGGTGATATTGGTGGTACATAAATAATATATTGTTTGACCTGTACTTCATTTTCGTCGTTCATCACAGCGACTCTATACATCCATGACTTGGCTATGTAGGTGTAACCATCGCCTAAACGGTTTTTTTGAGAGAATATGGTAATTGTAAGGTCAGCATATCTCAAACAAACCCATGAGACCGATCGTTATGCATAATTTTGTACGACTGTGTATGCTCATCGAAGCAACAACCGTGCAATTTTTTCGTGAGGATCAAAGCTTCATCTTTGGTGTGCAGCAAAATGAATTGTACTTCATGAAATATACATAGGTCCTTCTTCATTGGGTATCATAATTAAAATATCTAATTGATTATTATTACTTTTTTACTCTATCCAGTGTGTTTGTAATGATATGCGACCTTTGGTAGCTTGTGCCATAAAGATTTTTAAAGAACATTGTGTTTACGTGTCGAAAAGAATTAGCTTCCAGTCGGCTATCAGCTGTAACTGAATCAGTAGTCTGGCTTGACCTGGCCCGAGTTTTTATTGTACGTTTCATTATTGATTATAGACCTTCTGATATTAGTGGACTGGAAAATTAAAAATTTCTAAATAGGCATTATCTGTTATACAACGGTGTGAAGACAAGATTCATCGTAAATGTGTAACTGATTTCTCAGGTGTAATAGGTGTAAATCAGACTCAAAGGTGTAGTATTGATACAATCTAATTCAGCATATCTTGAATATTTTATGCCTCAGCTCACTTTCCCTAAATTCAAAATTGCACACTTTTCGAAAACGCGACGAAGCACTTCAATTTGAAACTGATTTAGACGATCGTGCTAATCCGGAGGCCAGAAACCGATTGCACGGCGGGAACTCATGCTAGAGTAGTGTGGACATGGTGGTGGGGGACTTCAACTGGGTAGTATGAGAATGATTCTCATATTGTTCAAAAGTAGCTTCTACATGTTAAACGACCATTCTGTGAGAAAATTTGAGTAGTGTGAATTTCTATGAATTCAATTGATGTCATGTCTCAATACTATCAGATACCACATGAATTGTCACATAATAAACAACTTCTGACATTAGATGATATGCCGCAGAAGCAGGTATCTCCTATGTCAAATATGGCGAGTAATGTATTTCGTCGTTTTTTACGTGATATTATAAGTATCGAACATATAATTATGAAAGATAGAAACACGTTTTATACATGAAAGTATGGACTTCTAATATTATGTATAATAATCTTTAAGGTTCTCATTATCTTGACGATTGTTGTTGCACCTGCAGCGAATATCACGTCTGTATATTTCTCTTGCCGATATCGCATTGCAAATATCGAGTTATACGTTTTCCATATAAATAGTAGATGTTCCTATACCGATTGAAGTTTGATTCGTCTATTACCACTAACAATTAAAATGTGTATTCTACTAATGCTCGATCTCCGGTATAAGTCAATCGTGTTATACCACTTATGATAGTGATTCTCATAAAATTCTCTCCGTGTAACGACTGCCCTCTCGGTACTCTGACCCAGTATACCTTTATTATGTCAACACCATGCTATCCGGGGTTCTACACTCTGTGTTCTATACACTACAGTACCGAATCCCTTGCGGCCATAACATTTCTAAAATGTTGTTTAAAAAGCCGGCCACATTTTCACTATTTAAAATTTAATATAATTCTTCATTGAGAAGTCGTTGTATTCCAGGTGCATGCAAGTGCGGTGTTGAAACTATCGCATGGAAAACGCATCGCTTCTACACGTCCGGCGTTTCGTCAATCAAAATGAAAATTGGATTGTAATCTACTTCTTCCATTAATATGCGAAAATAACAAATTGTTATGGATTGTCAAAGGAGGAACGATGAAAAAATACGTCTCTCTAGATATAGCAAAGTGAGAAGCTAGCGGGGTTGTTTAAAACTCTGAGCCTGTCCGACTATCCTGGCATATTTATTGATTTTTTATTACCACAGTCTAGCTTGAGAAGTAGGGAATAGCTAGGGGTATTGTTTCGGCAATACTATCTGCCCTTTCTCCATCTTCAAAAAAACACAGATGATGGAGTAGAATTATTAAATTCATTTTGATAAATTCATTATGAAATCATCAATTTCCACTCAATCGGGAAGTGGACGACTAATGTAACGTCCGATGAATTCTATGAAAGCTGGATTATTCAAATCGTCAATCGGAATATCCGTGGCCGTGAAGAACCGTGTCAGCTACATGAAGGATGGAAAGTATGAGACATCCACTCGGGGGCAAGTGATCAGCTAGAATGATTAAGAGACTAATAAATATATAGCGAAGTGAGAAGCTGGCGTGGAATATGTATTAAGGGACATGGAATTGAGGTTGAAAACGGTTTACAACATGAAATTCACGAAAAACAGTTAGAGGAGGAACGATGAAAAAATACGTCTCTATGGATATAGCAAAGTGAGAATCTAGCGGGGTTGTTTAAACCTCTGAGCCTGTTCGACTATCCTGGCATTTCGATTGAATTTTTATCAACGCAGTATAGCTTCAGACGTGTGGAATAGCTCGGGGTATTGTTTCTGCAATACTACCTGTCACTTCTCTATCTTTAAAGAGACATGATTGAAATGTAATTATGTACAAGTTGCTAATTCGATGTAACCCATGAGCAAGACGAGTCACATGTTTCAGTTTTGGGTAAGCTTGTTGCAACAAGTTTACTGCTCGTACCATGTAAGGTGCTGCGTCACTGACAAAAAGGAGCACTTTATCGTACTAAATCCCTTGCGGCCATAAAATTTTGAAACTGTCATTCAAAAATTCGACCACATTTTCACTATTTAAAATTTCATATAAATCTTCATTGAGAAGTCGTTGCATTCCAGGTGCATGAAAGTGCAGTGTTGAAACTATCGCATGGAAAACGCATCGCTTCTACACGTCCGTCGTATCGTCAATGGAAATGAAAATTGAATTGTAATCTACTTTCTCCATTATTATGCGAAAATAATAAATTGTTACTAAAAATGTTTTTGTGATACGTATTGGTAATACGTCTCTCTGAATATAGCAGATTAAGAAGCTAGCGGGTTGTTCTATCGGCCTGTCCGACTATCCTGGCATATTTATAGAATTTTTATTACCACAGTCTCGCTTAAGAAGTGGGAAATAGTTAGGGGTATTGTTTCGGAAATACTATCTGTCCTTTTTATATCTTCCAACAAGGACAGCTGATAGAGTAGAATCAGTAAATTCATTCTAATAAATTCATTTTCGTAGCCAAAGAGGGACTGAATCGAAAAATGGAAGAAATGATGGAGCTGAAGGATCAAATCCAGCGAGATATTTACAATAGATTCATCCACCATACTAAATTCCAAGAAGGAAAAGATCAGAGAACTTGCAGCAGAACTGCATAAAAGTAACGGAATAAACCTGTCAGATGATACGGTGAAACTTTGCGAAGCTGAAACGCCAGCTCCAGCTCCTAGTCCGGCCGACTACATTTGATGTAGTCTATGACTGCAGGATGTATTGAAACTCGTTCGCAGTACGTCGTCGCCAAAAATGACATGAGCCATGCGCCCCATAAACGCCATGGGCGTGATCCTTCGGCTGAAGCGTAAAACATCGTATTCCTGCTGAGAGATACACCATCCCTCGCATGTGTGAACCTGCTAAACGAATCAGTTTTCAATCATTATCATGGATATCCATATCGTAACGTTAATCAAATTGAAACAATAAAAAATAAAAAAAATTATAATGAGATGCAACGAAATTTATTAAGATTCGGTGCATGGGATTATAGATTGTTTTTTATAAATCGAAATTGAACATGAATTATTATTAATATATACACGTATACTAGGGTTAACACAACTTTCGCTTACTCGTGGCCACGATGTAAAAATAACCGTCCCTGTTGCTCAAGCTGTAATGGCGTCGGCGTCGCTACCACGACACGTGGGCGTCCTGATCGTTCTTCTTTCAGAATGTTGTCGATGGTCTTCATAATTGGTTCAGTTGGTGCACTTTCACCGATAAGAGCCAGGCTGAGAAATAGATTCACTAACTCAGTAATAATTAACTTGTAACAGGGTGATACTGAAGACTCACGCTCGCTAGTAAACTCCACCCGCGAAATTTATGGCCTGCGATCGTACCGGATTTGGCGGACAGCGCCTCTGGTATGTCGGAGCTGAACCAGCTGCCCCCCGCCTGCCGCATGATCGCCCGTACAATTCAAATACACATTGAGAATGTTGGGTACAGAATAAATGAGACGTTCGCTCAAAGAATGACCTTATTCACTTTTGGTCGTTTGGATAAAAAGCGATTTTAAAATTAAACTTTGTAATATTAATCACAAATTACAAGTAAAAATATTTATATGGTTTTATTATGAAGATATACTATTAAATAATAGATACTAAGCGTAAAATCAACAATTAAAATATTCTAACAATAAAAATATTTTAACAATATTCAAATCGATAATTCAGTCAAAATGAATTAGGTCGTTCTTAAGCATCTCGTTGGGTATCTTTATGAATATCTTGCTGAGTATCTCGCTGAGCATCTTGTTGAGTAAGATACTCAGCATCATGCTCAGCTAGATACGTAGCGAGATATTCATCAAGCCAGCCAGCAAGATATTCAACAATATACTCATAAAGATATTCAGCAACATACTCAGAAACACTGGCCACAAGATGCTCTGCTAAATACTCAGCAAAATGGTCAGCAAGACACTCAACAAGACAGCCAGCAAGATGCTCAGCAAGATGCGCAACGAGATAATCATCGAGTGATTACGTAGCTGATGATCCCAATAG
Organism: Rhogogaster chlorosoma; assembly: GCA_944452935.1. NCBI lineage: Eukaryota > Metazoa > Arthropoda > Insecta > Hymenoptera > Tenthredinidae > Rhogogaster > Rhogogaster chlorosoma. The sequence continues at coordinate 13,363,597 of OX101800.1, read as the reverse complement.
TAATTTCGTTGATCATCTTGATGGCTATCTTGCTGTCTCTTGCCCGTTATCTTGGTCGTCGACAACTACGATATAAAGTAATACAATTACTGAAATTCTTATCACGATGACTAGCAAGACGATCAGCAAAAGAACCTACCTGATATTGATACAGAAATTAAAAATTTTAAGCTATATAAATGTAAAAAAAAAATTAGCTCATGTGTTATAAATTGAAATACTTTAATATAATATAATTATATTTTTATTATATAATAAATATAATTTTATAATATAATTTCATAATTTTTTTATTTTTAAATATAATTTTTTTATTATCATATCACTTACAGTAAACAAACTTTACTTTTCATTGTTTATCCAAGAACGTGAAGTTTGTCATTTTACTTGGATATCTCTGATTGTGCTTGATTCCTTACATATCTTTTGTTTATTTTCTTGTTGTTATTGTCAACAATCGAATAAACAAACGTATTGTAACCCTAAAATTTGTCTATTCATATTCCATTGAGAGAGAGTATTTTATCAAGTATTTATTGCGTTTCGTTAATTTTGATTGATCACTCATTATTTGACATTCATTTTCAACAATAACTGTTGAAAATGGATGATCCCGGTCAAGCCGAATTTTTAGAAGAATGGGAACGAACGCGTGAAGAAATTGACATTGCACCCGGGGTGTTTCAGGCAAGGATTAGATTTTTATAATTTATTTTCATTATATTTTTATTATTTTAGATACTCCTCTTTTTGAATCTGCTTTATACATTTCATTAAAAAAAAAAATCTTTAGGTTTGCTATCTACATGTTCGCTGTTTGATATGCTGTTCCGTGCTTCGAAGAGTGTCTACAGTCAGTGTAGAACGTCACTGCGAAACACTGAAACATTCAACAGCAGTTGAGCTGCGTAACAATCCTGATGGCCCATCAGAAGAATCATGGCAGTCATGCTCTGACCGTGAAAATCCATTTTTCGTCGAGCTGACACAGTTCTTCATGGCAACGGATATTCCGATTGATAAATTGAATAATCCAGCTTTTATCGATTTCATGGAACGGTATATTCGTCGTCCGCTTCCAGATGCTCGTACTCTTCGCGAAACTTATGTGCCAAAGGTACACGACGCCATCATCAGTCAAATTCAAGAGGAAGTGGATGACAATCCTATTTTCATTTCGATTGATGAAACTACGGATGCCGAGAAGCGATGCGTTTTTCATGCAATAGTTTCACCTCTGCACTTTCGGCAACCTGGAATACAACGACTTTTGAATGAAGAGTTCTACGAAATTGGAAACAGTGAGAATGTGGTTGAATTTTTGAATGACAGTTTAAAAATTTTATGGCCGCAAGAGATACGATACGATAAAGTGCTACTTTTTGTAAGTGACGCAGCACCTTACATGGTACGAGCAGGACACTTGTTGCAACTAACCTACCCCAAACTCAAACACGTCACTTGTCTTGCTCATGGGCTGCATCGAATAGCCGAGACTGTGCGAGAATGCTTTCCTGAAGTAAATAATATCATCGCTGAAACGAAATCAGTATTTAGTAAAGCACCGGTAAGGGTAGAGTTGTTTCATCGAATGTGCCCAAACTTGACATTACCTCCAGCACCGATTATCACTCGATGGGGTACTTGGATAAATGCAGCAGCCTATTACCACGATCACTATGACGACGTGAATAGAGTTATCGAAGAACTCCCACCGAATTCGCAATCTGTTCGGAACGTAAAAACATATTTTCAACGACAACGAAATCATCAAGATTTTATTAACATCACCGAAAATTATACAATAATCGCGGAGTCTATACAGCAGTTGCAAGCTCAAGGACTTTCGTTACCTGCGTCGTGTGAGATTATCCGTGAGGTGAGCCTTAATTTGATTCAAAATCCAGTGGTTGACTATCGCGTCAGAATCAAAGTGCTGCAAGTGTTAACTAACAACAGCGATTTCTACGATGTGTTAGGAGTTGCTGAGAGGTGTTTAGTGACCAACAATTATGAGGACCTTCCACTAAATTGGGACGCTAACGATGTTAGACACATGGCGTTTGCTCCCGTAATATCATGTGATGTTGAAAGGTCATTCAACCACTATAAAAACATTTTCAGTAGTAACAGACGAAGTTTTACTCAAGATAATTTGAAAAAATTTGAGACCGTTCATTTTAATAACATTCAAAATTAAACATAAATTGTGAATAACGGTTAAAACCAAAATTGAAAGACTATAAAACTATAAAAGACTTGTAGGTTATCTCGCTGATCACCTTGCGGATAGTCTAGCTAAATTGGCGGCAGTGTTGCCATTTGGCGGTACGGGCGATCATGCGGCAGGCGGGGGGCAGCTGGTTCAGCTCCGACATACCAGAGGCGCTGTCCGCCAAATCCGGTACGATCGCAGGCCATAAATTTCGCGGGTGGAGTTTACTAGCGAGCGTGAGTCTTCAGTATCACCCTGTTACAAGTTAATTATTACTGAGTTAGTGAATCTATTTCTCAGCCTGGCTCTTATCGGTGAAAGTGCACCAACTGAACCAATTATGAAGACCATCGACAACATTCTGAAAGAAGAACGATCAGGACGCCCACGTGTCGTGGTAGCGACGCCGACGCCATTACAACTTGAGCAACAGGGACGGTTATTTTTACATCGTGGCCACGAGTAAGCGAAAGTTGTGTTAACCCTAGTATACGTGTATATATTAATAATAATTCATGTTCAATTTCGATTTATAAAAAACAATCTATAATCCCATGCACCGAATCTTAATAAATTTCGTTGCATCTCATTATAATTTTTTTTATTTTTTATTGTTTCAATTTGATTAACGTTACGATATGGATATCCATGATAATGATTGAAAACTGATTCGTTTAGCAGGTTCACACATGCGAGGGATGGTGTATCTCTCAGCAGGAATACGATGTTTTACGCTTCAGCCGAAGGATCACGCCCATGGCGTTTATGGGGCGCATGGCTCATGTCATTTTTGGCGACGACGTACTGCGAACGAGTTTCAATACATCCTGCAGTCATAGACTACATCAAATGTAGTCGGCCGGACTAGGAGCTGGAGCTGGCGTTTCAGCTTCGCAAAGTTTCACCGTATCATCTGACAGGTTTATTCCGTTACTTTTATGCAGTTCTGCTGCAAGTTCTCTGATCTTTTCCTTCTTGGAATTTAGTATGGTGGATGAATCTATTGTAAATATCTCGCTGGATTTGATCCTTCAGCTCCATCATTTCTTCCATTTTTCGATTCAGTCCCTCTTTGGCTACGAAAATGAATTTATTAGAATGAATTTACTGATTCTACTCTATCAGCTGTCCTTGTTGGAAGATATAAAAAGGACAGATAGTATTTCCGAAACAATACCCCTAACTATTTCCCACTTCTTAAGCGAGACTGTGGTAATAAAAATTCTATAAATATGCCAGGATAGTCGGACAGGCCGATAGAACAACCCGCTAGCTTCTTAATCTGCTATATTCAGAGAGACGTATTACCAATACGTATCACAAAAACATTTTTAGTAACAATTTATTATTTTCGCATAATAATGGAGAAAGTAGATTACAATTCAATTTTCATTTCCATTGACGATACGACGGACGTGTAGAAGCGATGCGTTTTCCATGCGATAGTTTCAACACTGCACTTTCATGCACCTGGAATGCAACGACTTCTCAATGAAGATTTATATGAAATTTTAAATAGTGAAAATGTGGTCGAATTTTTGAATGACAGTTTCAAAATTTTATGGCCGCAAGGGATTTAGTACGATAAAGTGCTCCTTTTTGTCAGTGACGCAGCACCTTACATGGTACGAGCAGTAAACTTGTTGCAACAAGCTTACCCAAAACTGAAACATGTGACTCGTCTTGCTCATGGGTTACATCGAATTAGCAACTTGTACATAATTACATTTCAATCATGTCTCTTTAAAGATAGAGAAGTGACAGGTAGTATTGCAGAAACAATACCCCGAGCTATTCCACACGTCTGAAGCTATACTGCGTTGATAAAAATTCAATCGAAATGCCAGGATAGTCGAACAGGCTCAGAGGTTTAAACAACCCCGCTAGATTCTCACTTTGCTATATCCATAGAGACGTATTTTTTCATCGTTCCTCCTCTAACTGTTTTTCGTGAATTTCATGTTGTAAACCGTTTTCAACCTCAATTCCATGTCCCTTAATACATATTCCACGCCAGCTTCTCACTTCGCTATATATTTATTAGTCTCTTAATCATTCTAGCTGATCACTTGCCCCCGAGTGGATGTCTCATACTTTCCATCCTTCATGTAGCTGACACGGTTCTTCACGGCCACGGATATTCCGATTGACGATTTGAATAATCCAGCTTTCATAGAATTCATCGGACGTTACATTAGTCGTCCACTTCCCGATTGAGTGGAAATTGATGATTTCATAATGAATTTATCAAAATGAATTTAATAATTCTACTCCATCATCTGTGCTTTTTTGAAGATGGAGAAAGGGCAGATAGTATTGCCGAAACAATACCCCTAGCTATTCCCTACTTCTCAAGCTAGACTGTGGTAATAAAAAATCAATAAATATGCCAGGATAGTCGGACAGGCTCAGAGTTTTAAACAACCCCGCTAGCTTCTCACTTTGCTATATCTAGAGAGACGTATTTTTTCATCGTTCCTCCTTTGACAATCCATAACAATTTGTTATTTTCGCATATTAATGGAAGAAGTAGATTACAATCCAATTTTCATTTTGATTAACGAAACGCCGGACGTGTAGAAGCGATGCGTTTTCCATGCGATAGTTTCAACACCGCACTTGCATGCACCTGGAATACAACGACTTCTCAATGAAGAATTATATTAAATTTTAAATAGTGAAAATGTGGCCGGCTTTTTAAACAACATTTTAGAAATGTTATGGCTGCAAGGGATTCGGTACGATAAAGTGCTCCTTTTTGTCAGTGATGCAGCACCTTACATGGTACGAGCAATAAACTTGTTGCAACAAGCTTACCCAAAACTCAAACATTTGACTATTCTTGAAAATTTGAAAATTCAGTAAATATGCCAGGATAGTCGGACAGGCCGATAGAACAACCCGCTAGCTACTTACTCTGCTATATACATAGAGACGTATTTTTTCATCCTGTCTCCTTGAACTGTTTTACGTAAATTTCATGTTGTAACACGTTTCGTCGCTCAATCAATTTGACGACATTTTAAATTTACATACTAGACCTGTTTCTACACTTAAATACATTTTGTTCATGTCGTAAAATATCTTAATTTCATTGATAACCGTAGCAAATAGCCCAAAAAAACTGTTATTCTTTGAATTCTCCAGTCAAGCTGTAACTAACTGTATGTGTGATTTTAGATTTTAAATCAAGCGCCAACCACTGACTAGCGTAGTTGCGTAATACGCACTGATATTTTACGATACTTGAGCAATTGCCGATCTACCAGGTTCATGTAATAAGTCGCTTTATTGACCGAGAACCGTCGTCAATTACAGACGTACCATGAAGTCTGTCTAAAGTCTTCCACTATATTATTTGATCATTGATTAACGATACGTTATAGTATATAAAAGAAGAATGTATTAATTTTTATGAATGAATCAACACCTATTGTAAACTCGTACCCTGGATAGACTTTGAATAAGGGAATACTATAATTAAATTAAGTATAAAACATGTGATCGCTCCGTCATGACTTGAATAACATTAATTGATTCATGTAAACGTTACATCGCTTTTCGTTGCAGTGTGCGTCAAATCCGATTTTACGCCAACTGCATCGAAAAATATCGTTCGCAACACTGGCATAATACTTTATACCCTCGTGTGATGCCGTAATCACTCGGGCTGGCTCCGCCGACCCTCGCACACGGCGACCACACGCGGGGATAAAATTTTACGCACTTGATACGAAAAATACTATTCTATGTTCCATGTAAATTTCATGATACCACATGTGTTGTCCGTACTAATTTTTTTTCTATATTAAAACTGATTGTTACATCCCTAAAGAGTACTGTGCCGTCTTGTGTTCGTCTTAGTATCAAATTCGAGTTTTATTTATGATAAGAATTTCAATACCCTTGATATTTTTCTAAACTCCAAGAAATGTGTCTGCATAATTAAAAACCTATTGTTAATATCAAAGGGCACTTGAATTCACTCATTCGTCTCATTGACGAAATGCAAATGAAATATCAATGTTTGATGTTGTAATTATGTGTTATTTTAATTTATTTTAAACAAGATCTCTGCCTCTATTGTATCCTAATATTCACGTTTAGTCAACATTATTGAAATGAAATTTGAGATGTTACGTGCAAACCACTAACTTAACTGAAAAATAAAAAAGCTTTCTTATATTTCATAATTTCGTAATTCTGTATTTGTATTTTGCAATTCCCCACACCTTATTTGTCTTACACAAATATTATATATATATAAGCACCGATTATATCAATAATTAATTACAAAAGATATTAAATGATCGTAATTTCATCTAATCAATAAATCACGTATATACTGTAACGTGTGCGCTGTTACGTCACTCGTTTCATACGTCACAAGAACCCCCCACTCACTAACACGCGACATCTTGGTCCGCGCGACGGGTATATAAAGACGGGTAAAACCACGCTGACCAGCGGAATCGTGCCAAAACGGCCAGCCGACTCACATTAGATTCTCTAAACTCTTTCAAGCCACATGGCAAAAATATAGATTCACTTTAAATTCACAGTAAATTCAGAAAATAGCAAAAATTGTAGCAAACGCCAAAAGCGGCATTTATCAAAAATACAAATAAAAACAAGTCTTAGCCAAAGCGGCATTTCATTGTTCAAAAGAAAAGAAAATCAAAAATTAGCCAAAACGGTAATTTTCAAATAAATAAAACAAATAACGAGTTCATAAAACTCTCAAGAAAAAAAGAAAATCCGAATAAGAAAAGAATAAACGACACGTGCGGCGAATTAGGTTAACGAGTAAGCATAATTATAGGTTAGATCCGCTTGAGAGCTGATAGACAGCAAAATACTATGTTTTTCATTTTTGTTTGATTATTTTATTTTTGTCAAAATTCAAGTTTATTTCATTTATGTTTAATAAATAAGAAAAACAATCGGATGATTGTTAAAATCATTTATCAAGGAATCTAATCTTTATCTATTATTTTTGTGCAACTTAACCTCACTTTTCAAACTTTTCAGAATAAAATCATTTTAGCTAGAAGGCAGCTTCGGCGTAGTACAGGCAGCTACGGTGTAGCTATAATTGGCACCCTAGTCTGAGTACTACGACCCAAGTCTGTAACAGGCAGCTTCGGTGAGCTAGAACTCAAGGCAGCTACGATAGAGCTATAATTGCTATCCTAGTCTGTGAGCCTAGCATATCCCAAGTCTGTAGGGAGGCAGCTCTGGTAGAATAAAACCTATCCGAGTCTGTATTAGGGTCAACAAAGGGTTTTTTCAACTTTTCCCAGGAGGAGCTCCAAATCATTACCCGTGACAAAGAATTCACGCGAACTTAGATAACTTCACTAGCCTTCAGCTAGTGAAGCATATCCCCACAAGTTACAATACAGAATATAAGTATATAAGTCTTGCTCAGAAAACAGCAACTATTAGTACCTGTAAGTTTTGTCAAAGGAAATTCAGTCTTAGATTTTGCAGAGGAATACACCCACTTAATGTTGGGCGCTCAACATGATTCACCCTGTATAATAATCAAAAACAAAAAATATCTGGTAATCGCATCAACTGTCATAATTAACTGAACTGTGAGATCTGTTATATTGATATTTTTTGTGCATAATTCATCATGCATGCCTTAGTTTTTTGGCCCAATGCACGATCGACGAGTGTAATTCAGTCAACGTGGATCTACAAACGCTTCGAATTCAATCGTGTGACTGTGCGATGGGGGAGAAAATTTATATCCGCTGTTATTGTTGCAGAAAATGGTAAAGTATTTATAATTTTTTCTTTTTATATTCATGAATTAATTTGAGTTCTCTTACCTTAATTTGTAGAAGACGTTAATTGGTTGGAAAGCCTTACCGTTGATACATCCGGAATTATTACTGGTTTTGTGAATAATTCTTCCCATGCTGATGCTTGCGTCCAAGTTCCTCCAAATTTTAATATTACTACTACTATTACTGATACAATTACGACTAGTGCTACTCCTGATCTATATCTTACTACTGCAACTCCTATTAATACAGCTACGTCCACTACTAGTTACACTACTTCTGCTGCAGCTGCTCGTGACGCAATCCCGACTACTTCCACTGCTACTACTGCTACTGCTACTCCGAACGAAGACATTGTTAAATTGGTAGAAGGACATGACGTTTACATAAAATTCATCGAATTGAAGGATATCATGCGTTTCAAGAATGAACCAAGAGAAATGACTCGACGATTGCTTCTCAGTATAGTTGGTAAAGAAAATTTGAAACGAATGGTCGTTGGTGCTCGTGATCTGAATCCTGTTCCATTAAATATCCTGGATGCTGTTGAAAGTAATAATTATTTCTATTAATGACACTACGTCAATCTGATTTTTCTATACAGGAAGTATGTATCTTTCAGATTTCACGTTGCAGAATACGGACCAAATTAATCAGCTGACTAAAAATGAATTCAAGAAATGTATTGCTCAGTTTTTATATACTTTAAAAAATCCAAAACAAAAAATTGTTCCCGGACAAGCTGCAGAGAGCTGAAAATGAATAAAAATTTGTACTGTTCCTATGTTGTTCCTAGTTTTTCAAAACTTAATAAATCCAAAATATTTGTGCAATTTACGAATAATAATTTTAGTATACGGGTAGACAAAAACAGTAGATACATAAAGTGGAATAATTTCTGCGGATTGACAGAAAAAAATTTAAGATGATTTGTTGACTTCGTGATCGTAATACTGATTCTTTAGCATGTCGAAAGATCATTCAGCCATTACAAAAACATTTTTAGTAATATCCGAAAAAGCTTTACGCATGAAAATGTAAACAAATTTGTAACCCTTCATTTCAATAATTGAATAGATTCGATAAACCTGTGCATAGAATTCGAACTTATACCAAATTCTGCGTGAAAGAATTGCACAGGGAATTGTTCCTTGGCAGCCAAAGAGTTTTAAGAAATCGTTTCTTTCGCGCGATAAAATTCTACAATTTTTACTCGGCAGTTGCAGGTCCTGGTCTTTTACCCATCGTAATATTCAGGCATTAGACGATGGAAAATACCGGTTGCATAATATCGTCGAATTTGTGTATTCTTCAATCTTAAACCGGCATAGAAATTTATAATGACGCCTTATCAAAGTTTAGAGAGTAACGATAAAGAGCATAAGTTAATGAGAGTATTCACAGCCTGCGGACAGCAGTTTCATGTTCATATCTAGCGAGATCGTAAGCGAGATGGTCAGCGAGATGTTCAGCGAGATGACCAGCGAGATCGCCAGCGAGATCGCCAGCGAGATCGCCAGCGAGATGACGAGCGAGATGGCCAGCGAGATCGCCAGCGAGACGGCCAGCGAGATGACCAGCGAGATCGCCAGCGAGACGGTCAGCGAGATGGTCAGCGAGATGACGAGCGAGATGGCCAGCGAGATCGCCAGCGAGACGGCCCGCGAGATATTCCGCTGGATATTAGAAATTTATCCGCGTGGAATCGGCGATAGATTAGATAAACCTTGGCATAGAATTCTCAATTGTATCAAATTCTGCGTGAAAAAATTGCACAGGGAATTGTTCCTTGGCAGCCAAAGAGTTTTAAGAAATCGTTTCTTTCGCGCGATAAAATTCTACAATTTTTACTCTACAGTTGCAGGTCCCGGTCTTTTACCCATCGTATATTCTTTCTTTCAATAATTCTGAAAGAAATTTTTTTTTCATCTCTATTTTCGTTGTTACACATCTGAACGACAGATGCATGAAATATATTCTGATCGTATGTTAGGTTAGATAATTTAGTTGTTATTGACAGTTCTGAATTTGGTTGCTGTTCAACGTGAACATCGATTTTTCAATATCGAAAAATACACGTACAGCGCTTGTTTTTATTTGAGTGTATTAGTATTACCCCCTCCATACGAAGTCCCTGGCCCTGATGATAACTTTTTACCTTCTGTGTATAAATCCGACAAATTAATCGAATCCGCTACTATCTCCAACAAGCTCATCGGATCCGCTACCATCTCAGACAAGCTAATCGGCTCCGCTATTATCTCTGATTGCAGCCTGTCTTCCGCGTTGTAGTAATATTCTCTGTCCGCCTTCATGTATAACGCAAAAGCTGACTGACAGCGACCACACTTTTGCCACAAAACTTTTGGAAAGGCGATCCCACAGCCCTCACAAAAATATATTGTGGGCAGCGTGTTAGAGGACAGAAGAAAATGGTACGGTTCTGCAATCCACGGACCGGGAAAATTTCTCACACAGTGCTCACAAAAGAATCCAGGATTTTCCACGTTTGGACGAAACAGTACCATCGTATAACATCTTGCTCGGGTACGAAAAGCCTCGACGAACGAGGCCTCGCGCGCCGCCCATGAGCTTTCAAGTGGTAGCGCCCATCCTTCCATCAGGGTGATAAGCTCTCTGACGATGGGTGTTATAAACAGATTTGGAAGAGCTGCAATAAACCCTCGAAATAATAAGAAACCACAATAACGCGCAAAACTATATCACAAAATTCATCATACTCACACATTTTCCTTGCAATGTTTTTGACACTGACCGAACCACGAATAAGACGCGAATGAGACTGGTACGCAGTCTTCGTTAGTATGCGAACTCCCCAATAGACTTATGTGCAGCGATAAAATGAAGTTCCTAGAAGTATTTTTCACAACTCGACGCACTATGCCTAAGACGGTATAATTATTCTACCCTCAATGTTTGTTATAACAGATCGAATTTCGGAAAGCGTTTGGCTAAGCCGGCGCGCTACAACGGTTCATGAGTTAAATAAGCTACGGAGGAAGGAATTAGAAATGAGTGTGTACATAACATCATAATGAAGACTGTGAATGAATTCACTTTTATTCTTTTGAAATCAGAACGCATAAATTTTATTGTTTCATTTGACATTGTGAGCAATCTCTGATCATAGGAGTAGGTCCATCGAATTGATCACCCTGCGATCCGTAATGTATTCGACATCTCCGGCAGCCTGCGATGTCTATATCCCTCTTCATCGTCTCCGATAGTTTATCCCATATCTCGTCCATGATATTCGAGCCGTAAATAAGAATAAAATCTTTGGTTAAGAAGGCGATATCTTCCGCCTTCATTCGTTTCAAACCTCCTACTTGAATGGATGTGTATAATGCTCTATGAAGAGATGGTTTACACTCCTTCAAATACCAAGTTTTCAATCGTTGAACGTTTTCGAAGGCGCACTGATATCTGGGGAGGTTCCCGTGGCAGTCCCCGTGCCAATGCGTCACTTCGTAGTCTACCATCCATTTAAGACGTGGACATCCCAATTCTTCTAAATCGATTACAGGCTTCGAGTCGTCGTTAATAATTTTTTCGATCCATGCTTTCTGTTTCGGGCGTACTCGTACAACGCGATTTTTTGAGTTAAATCTCTTGAGGTTGTAAGGCTCAAGTTACGTCGTACAAGTCCCGCGTTACACTCTAACTTAATGTAATGTAACCTATTAGGGGTATAAATAAATACGACTCGTTTCGGTAACGAAAATTATTTATATAAACCAAGTGAAAGTTAACAGATATTGAAATTATACAGAGAATTTAATGAAGTTGATTTACGCGTTAGATGTTTAAGGTTTAAGTTTTTTTAAGACGTTTGTTCGATCTGATCGTTGGTGCTAGACTGACGATCGTCGCTCGTTGCGAAGACCGTCAGACGAGTCTGATGACGTTTTGTCTTTCTTGGCCAACCCACTTTTGGGGGTGGAATTTTGACCTTTCGCATTTCAATTGGTAGCCGGGCCTGAGGGCGGTTCTGCAATAACTAGTGACGAGGCCGTACCTGGAGTTTGTCAAGTCGCGGCAATGTCACGGGTTTCCACGAAGGAGAGAAAAACCCCGTTTCATTATCGGACCCAAAAGACGGTCCCGAGCTAATGGTTAAAAAGTTCTGGTGGCCATGTGTTTTGCATGGGCCTAGTTGCCTGGATCCCTTTGCGATCCCCTACGTGTTGGAAACAAAGGGATACAGGATTAGGTTCAAGCGCGTGTTGCCCGTGGCCAAGGAAGACGGACGTCTTTCGTTAATTTTAGTTTTCGCTATTGGTACTTATTAAGTAATAAACTAGAAAACGTATTTAGACTAATATAAACGTATTTAACAATAAAGCTACTCTCTAGGCTTGTCAATAGTAATTCAAAAAGGTATATACATGATGTGCGACGCACCACTTTCTTCTCCTTTCCCTTGACGTAGATATAACTTGCGTGCTCGACAACTTTTTTCACAACTTCCTGCACCTTGTCGTAAGAAATATTGCCGGCGTTCGATGGTATTCCGTGATGATGCCGCGTCAACCAAGCATTGATAGCTCTGCATTTGACGGACAAGACTTTCCAAGCGCACGGTGGTTTGAAGAGAACGCGTGCCAGACCTTGCAAGCCCGCCTCGTCCACTTGAATAGTAATAACACCGAGTTCTTTTAGTATGAATTCTTTCATAGGATATTGAAAACCCTGCACGTCTATTATCATATCCATTTTAGAACGGTACGATGTGGATTTCAGAAAAATCGAGCGCCAACTAATTTCAAAAATGTTCAACCGCAAATTTTATATTCTATATCCCCTCTTAACGAATATCGTATACAGTAGGAATTGGTAAATAAGGATATTTTCTTTCAGTACTGACTCGTCGTTATTATATTTTAATCATAACAAATAGGAGAGTACAATTGCTGCAAACAGGGAATTACAAAATTATAAATGTGAACGTAGGATGATATAGTTTTTTCCTTACGTTAATTTCTTTACACCACCGCTAATAGGGTTATATTCAATAATACGATCATGTAAAATCATACAATAGACAGAAGTTTGCGATGGAAAAGCATACGTTGACTCGAATTCAAGACGAATGTCCACGGGCCCCGATTTCAGGGAATCGTTTTGCTTCGAACAATCTATAACGATGAGCGGTGCGTGTTTCAGAAATTCGTTCCTGCTCAACAACGGTTCCGAATCTTTCACGTAGTACGATGCCTGGAAGTTTGCGTACATGTCGTAGAGTAGAGCGTATTGGTTGTGAGCAATATCGAGATTTAGGTTGCCGTAAGGATAACTCTGCGAGTTGAGAAAAAGCTTGACATCTCGGATGCTGCAGTGGTCGAAGTGACTTGCGTTCCTAGCCGCGTTGTTCTTTCGATCCATCTGAAAGCCTACTACAACATATCTAGGTTTTTCCAGTTGCGTGGAAGTTTTCACGACCCAGACATGCTTCGAGGTGGCGGGTAGTAGTGGATATTCGTATAATTCCCACGTGCGGTAACTGATAGGGATCGGTGCGTCTTTGGCAATGTAGTTGAGCAACTGTATTTTTCGTTGATCGGAGATTTTGATATACGGAATCATCCACTCGAGTTTCAGTAGTGAAATTTTAAACTGTTCCACAGCACCATCGGCGGTTGTTTGTATAATTGCATTCGTATCGGTGTTTGTCCTTGTAAGAATCAACTCGTGTTTGGCATTGACGATGATTCGACGATAGTCCTCAGCGAAACCCAGTAACCAGCTCAGTGGTATGGAAATATCGAAGTAACCATTCTCATCGACTATTTCATTATCGTTGTCGATCCAACCGGCGTTCTCTCGCAGAGACTTTTGGCTGGGACTTTGAGATATGTAATTCTTCATGAGGGTTGTGATACCGACGTTCTTATTTCGATCGATCTCGACAGCATTCAGCTCGTAACGTATATCCTCGAATAGATGACAGATGCTATTGTTGACCAACTTTGTTGCAGCGACCAGAGTCCGTCCGTCAGCCTTGTTCAATCTACCGTATACGTGCAGCGAACTTCTACTCGGTAGTAAACACAAGTCTCGATGTTGAACGGCGATCCGAATTTCATCGTTGTTTTCGAAGCTCGTTGATGCGAAGGGTTGATGCGCATGAGTCTCGTAGTGCGCGACAGACTCGTCAAAGACAATGGGTCTTTGTATCGTTAGGATCTCCTCCATGGTACAAAGCAGACGACGACGATACAGCAGAATTGTATTTTTACTTTCCGGAAAATCCTCTTCCACGAACTCTGAGTCCCAGACTCTTCAGGAACTGGATGTTTTGACGTCTGAGCTCCCCGAAAGGTGTGCGACGACTGTCTTTTCTCCGACATAATGGCTCTCTTTTATAACTCCGTCCGACTTTAGTTTCAAAAACAATACCCATTATGATTTTACGTGCAGTCTTATCGTTACCACTTCACCTTGGAAATTAACCAATCGTCCGTCTTGATCAACTAATCTGAGCTGAAGATTATCTATTGCTCGAACGGTGATCGGAAGGTAAATGACGTTCGATGGTACTTCAACGATCTTATATCCAGGTGGTACGATGGGGAAAAACTCGTGAATGGTATGCACTTGTTGTCCGTTAAGGTACGCACCCGCGGTGATGTTGCACTCGACTCGTAGAGAGTTCACTTTGAGAATAGCCACAGGCAAGTCGGATGCATGTGTGACATTGGCTTCAAGGGTGCGTGGTGTGAACCCCAACAGCCGTCCGATAGAGTCGTCGGAACGAAAATTTATCTTACGATTGCATTTGATTTCACTACACAATGTGTTGTTGTTTGCTCGTATGCTGATGGAGATGCTCTGGTCGGTTAATACTTTTTGCACATAACTCTCTATGTCCTCAATTTCGTAACTTCCGGTGGGTATGGTTATGACTTCGCACCCATCGATGTGAAGCTTGTTGTTACCCTCATCGATATTAGGAATCGAGTTGAAGGTTAGTAACTCGACAAGTCCTAACGTGTAATTTTTTAACGGTGATAGCTCGATGGGTGGAAAATAGTGAGCTTCTAGTACGGATGACGTACCCGATAATGTTAACGTAAAAGAATCACCCATGATCGATGACGCTCAACTGACGTTTTGCGCAACAAGGAAAGCGTTTTATAGCAGACCGCTGAGGAATTTGAGGCACAGATGTCCACACACCACCGTGTCATAGTTTTGATATTGTTTATGATTGTACATTACAATGCTACCAACACCGAGATATTTCATCAAATCATCAGGCGGTTGTAGATCACCGAAGCTGTCAAAGTATATGACCTCGTTGTTCGTCTTCCTGTACGCGACCCAGTGTGTACCGGGACCTTTTTTATCGTCAAGATTCACTATAGCAGCCTCGTACTTTCTGGGTCCACCTTTTGGCATCTCGTTTCTCATGTAAACACCGCGAAATCGCGGAATCTTCATGATCTTGGCGTACTTCAGTAGATCGAAATCGGTGAGCGCTCGATGTGGTAGCATTACGTGTTTTTTGACTCTAATTGAAGACCGAAACCCTTTTTGTAAGGTTTCAGATACAATCCCTTTCCCAAAGCAATCGCCTCCATTGTCTCGTTGTGACGTTGTCGCTCCTTTAATTCACGTTTCGCAGCACTCGCGTCGTTTACCGCCTTTGCGATACCAGCTGCTCCACCTGCTAGAGCTCCTGTAGCGCTCAATCCAGCAAATAGTGGTATGAGAAACGGCAGGAAACCGCCAATTTTGGCTGGTATAGGAAGAATTCGCGGAGTTCGCACGTTGCTCCTATCTCCCACATTTTTGACAGCTTCGCGTGCCCCTTTGAGAGCGGACTTGATGGGATTAGTATTGTTCGACCGCATGGAGACTCTTGCCGCCTTTGTTATTTGTTTCAACGAGATTTTTGTTTTTTTCTTACTGCAACCTTTACCACGTTTTTTTGCAGTAGACTTCTTTTTTTGCATACCCATGCCGAACTTCCTTTTCACTTTCATTGCGTTAGTTACACCCCAGGCGGCTGCCTTTTCCCCAACGCTTGCGTCTTTAGCGAACACGCGGCTCCAAGCCTTCTCCGCGAGCACTTTATCCGCCTCGTGGCGAGCCGCAAGATTCTCACGTTCTTTCGAATAAGCGATGTCGTGTTCCTTACACGCCGCGTCGAGAGGGTTGATACCTGGATCACCGCGCGCGAGTCGCTCCTTCAGTTTTGTTCCGGGACCGCAGTACTGGTAGCCTGGTATATGCAATTCAATGGGAAGCTTGTTGATTATTCTGTTAACGAGACCTTTTCCGCTCCGTCGGCGTTCTCCGATACGTTTGTGTACGATCATGGTTCCAGCGCAACTGACTTGAATCCTATAAATACCGAACGTTTTATAGTTTTTCGATCAGTCAAGAGCTAGCAGCGTGATCTCTTTAGTTGTACTTCTCATGTTCTACATTGAATTATGAAGTTCAAGGAACAAAGTACCCGGTTACCGGTGATCAATTTCGACGAACTGGCGCAAATCAATGTAAAGGAGCGGGAGAAGCGTCACGGTGCGTTATTACCAAATAGTGTGCGCGCAGTGATTTGCGGACCGTCCAATTGCGGAAAGACTAATATCCTGTTATCCTTGATCACGCACCCCAATGGTCTGAGATTTGAAAATATTTACGCTTATTCGAAATCGCTCAACCAACCTAAGTACCAGTTTCTTAAAAGGTTGCTCCATTCGATCAAGGGTGTTGGATATTTCCCGTTCAGCGAACACGAACAAGTGATCAGACCGGAAGATGCGCGACCGAACTCCATCATGATTTTCGATGACGTAGCCTGCGAAAAACAGGATAACGTTCGAGCCTTCTTTTGTATGGGGAGACACAACCAAGTCGACTGTTTCTATCTTTGTCAGACTTATGCTCGTATTCCTAAACATCTTGTACGTGACAATGCTAATATGCTATTACTCTTTCGGCAAGATGAAATGAATTTGAAACATATCTACGATGATCACGTCAATACGGACATGTCCTTTGCACAATTCAAGGACCTGTGCTCGGCTTGTTGGAAGGATAATGAACACGGTTTTGTCGCAATCGATAAAGATAGCGATCTCAACAGGGGTAGGTACCGCAAGGGTTTTGACTGCTTCGTAGCCATAAATATGAGATCAACGTTGTGACGACGGCAGTAATATATCAAACTTAGAAGCATCAACATGCAGAGTGCTGAATTACGTCAACAGAGAGATGTGTTGCATCAAATTGCAAAAGCAAGCGATGCTATTCGACGCAAGCATAAAATGTTGAAGATGGGCTGGGATACGAGCGAGAAGGCTATGAGTGAAGTTTTCAAACCTGTGGTAACACCTCTTCAGCAGCTGGTGGATCAGTCGATGAAACAGGAGATGAAACAGGAGGCCGTCAAGAGGGAAATTCAAGAGACGCCCACGAAACAGGAATTCCCACGTAAGAAGGTACCCGAGTCTGATGACTACTCTTTTCTAACGGCCGACGAAGAATCTTCCGACGAGAATCAACCGGTTACCCCTTTGGACTCTACTATTGAAAAAGCTGTTATCATTGAAAACGATTTACCTCAAACGTATCTTCGAATGTTTGAAACAAGTCAAGCGAAAGAATTGGATACTTCGTACGGTGTTCGTAGGTTGAAGGGTAACGTTTTAAAGATTGGAAACTCTGTGGTGACTTTTGACAATGATATCGTTCGTATTGGAAGTACGAGTTATCAAACAACACCAGGCTTACTCGAACTACTGTTCAAAAAGTCCCCCAGTGAGGCTGCAGTGAACCAGTCTGATTTGAAGAATTACAGCGAAATCGTAGCCAACACAAACGCACATCGAAAGTATTATCTCAGTGATACGGGTGTTTGTTATGAGAATAACGATAAATTCAAAAAAATTATTTCTAAAATTCCCACTCCTGTGAAACAGAAGACGGGCAAAGCCTTGCCACGTTTCAAAATCGCTGGAGGCAAGAAGAGTCGAACGGATTACGTGTATTGGGACGATCCCAACGAGCTAGTCGAACGACTTCGATTGCTCTATGCATCGCAGGCGGCCGGTAACACGAGCCACTCCAATGAGATTATTTCCATCATTGAGGAGTTGCGTGAGGCTGGAATTATATATTAGACTTCTTCAACAATTATCAAAGCTCAGTTTTAAAATGAGCGTTGACGTGTTCGGTCGACAATTGACGAGGGCGAAGGGTGGTAGTCTTTCAGGCAACCGCGGCCCTCCCGGTTACGGCTTCAAAATAACCCCCGATGGACAGTACGATATGGATAACAAGAGATTGAGCAACCTTGCGGATCCTGTGGAACAACATGATGCAGCCTCTGTAAAAGTGGTGCAAAGCGCTGTACGGCAAGAGGCCCAACTCTTGTATCAAATCATGACATCTTTGCGAAACGACGTGGAAAATATCGGTACCAGGATCCAATCTTTTGAAAACCTCATCGCTCAACACTCTGAACTCATTTCACAATTGGAAGAGAAGCTGGCAGCATCGAAAATCAACGATAGTGAAAACAATTTCATGATAAGAAGCTTGGAATCGAGCGTGAACGAAACTCTAAAACGCCTCGAAACGGACAACAAAACTGGACAAGACTTGGCATTTCATAATTCCGGAATAATAGTGAAATTGGACGAACGTCTAACCAAACTGGAGCATGGAGGATAAAAAGCTCGCGCTGGTGGAGGAACTTCATAAGCCTGCACGAAGAAATTATCCGCGTCGTCGCGTTGTCGTGCGAGGAATGGATGAAACCTGGCAGGCTGATCTCGTAGATATGAATGCTTATGCGAAATACAACAATGGTTACGAATACCTACTAACGATTATACATATATTTTCAAAATTCGCCTGGGCAGTGCCGATTAAGACCAAGAGTGGGAAGGATGTGACAAATGCTATGAACTCCGTATTCAAGAAGGGTCGCGTACCGAAAAAATTGCACGTTGATCGTGGTAAAGAATTCTATAACACTGAGTTCAAAGCTCTCCTACAACGACACGGTGTCACCCTGTATTCAACCTTCAGCAATCTGAAAGCATCTGTTGTAATCTGGATCCTTAGATCCTTCAAACAACTACAATTTTATTTTTAAGGAGTTCGTTGTCGAATTAATGGTTGGAACCAAGTCGTATAAAAAGTGAAGTTTATTAAGTACAAATTAACGTCTTTTACAATCAGGCTAAACTCGAAATAATACGTCTCTGTACGGGTCTCGGTGTTCTGACCCCGAGTCCTATAATGGCTGCTTATTTATTAGATTAAGGAGGTCGTGCTGCGTGCTGCGTCAGGGCTTGCACATTCCTTGGTATTACCAAAGTGTGACTCGACCATCTGGGTTGCAAGACCTTGGTAGTCGGATTGCAACATCCCTCCCCCCTTGGAGAGAAAATCCTTGTGATTTTCTTCTGAAATCAATCAAATTTTCTGGCTTGCGCCGTTGTGCGTGCGCTTGCCTGTTATGCTATATCTGGGTTAGTAGTTTACATAATGTGTCCCGTTAACATATTTTTTCATACAATCGTTTCTTAAGCTAGGTTAGTATAATTAATTTTTGCTGGCATATTATTTGATAAGAAAATATTACAAAATGGTTGGCTTTTATTCGATAAAATGCTTCAAACGATTTACATGTACTCTAAGAGTTTTCTTTTTTACTTTTATGGTACAGTTTACTTCTGAATTTACCTCTAAGATTGTATAAGGGCCGATCCAATGAGATAACAGCTTCTTTGATCGCCCTCTGCGTATAGTTTCGTCGTATAATAATACCTTGTCCCCAACTCTGAACCCTCTTTCTTTGGTTCTACGATCGTACTCGATTTTTGACTTCTCTTTGGCCTGTTGCAGATTTTCTTTGGCTATGAGATTGCTGGCTCGCAATCTCTCTCGTAATTCTCGTGCGTAGTCGTCATAGGTGTACGTTGGTTCTGGATCCTTCTTCAGCGATGTTGGTAGTTCAGCTGCATGTCCATACACCAGCTCAAAGGGTGTAAATCTCGTTGCAGTATGTGGCGTCGTGTTATATGCAAACATAGCATATGGTAGCCATTCGTCCCAGTTGCTCTGTTCTTCGTTCACGTAATGTCTCAGGTATTCTGCTAACGTCCTGTGTGAACGTTCTAAGGCTCCATTTGACTCAGGATGATATGCCGTCGTCTGTATCTTGTCGATCTTTAACAGTTTACAAGTATCTTTGAAAACGTTACTCAAAAAGTTGGTACCTTGATCGGTGAGTATTCTTCGCGGTATTCCGTGCTCGCATACGATTCTGGTAGCAAATTCCTTCGCTACGGTGTTAGCCTCCTGATTCGGGATGGGTATTGCCTTGCTGTATTTGGTTAGACAGTCCTGAAACGTGAGGATGTACTTGTTTCCTTGTTCTGTTTCTGTCAATGGTCCCACGATGTCTAATGCACATTTCTCAAACGGTTGGTTTGGTGTGTCAGTTATGACCATTGGTGCCCTCGTCTTCCTGCTAAGTTTGTTCTTCTGGCAATTCTCGCATCTCGAGATGTGTTCTTCGACGTCCTTCCGTAATCCTGGCCAATCGTGCTTCAATCGAATTCGTTCGATTGTTCGGTTTACTCCTTGATGAGCCCCTAATGGCGTGTCGTGATACTCGTAGATGATCTTATTTCGTTCTTCTTCCGAGTATTCTTGTCGTTCTTCTTCTCGCCGCTGACTTCTGGTCACTGCGTACATGCGACTCAAGGCATCGGCGTTAGTGTTTGCCTTGCCTGCCTTGTACTCGATCTCGTAGTCGTATTCTTCCAGCTTCAGTCGCCATCTCATTAGTCGTGATCCTGGATCTTTGACTCCAAATAACCATGTAAGTGGCTTGTGATCTGTAACAATCTTAAATCTGGTACCATACACATAAGGTCTGAAATGATTAACTGCCCAGACTATTGCCAGTAGTTCTTTCTCTGTGGTGCTATAATTGCTTTCTGCCGAATTTAGAGTTCTACTTGCGTATGCTATCGGCAAATCTGTTCCTACTGCGCCTTGTGATAGTATTGCTCCAATGGCTTTGTCGGATGCGTCTGTTGTCACGATGAACGGTTGCTCGAAGTCCGGATACTGTAGAATTGGTGCTGTCGTCAACGTCTTCTTCAAATTCTCAAAAGCTTCTTGTTCCCTCGAAGTCCATCCAAATTTTACCTCTTTCTTCAGTAAATGTGTTAGCGGTTTTGCCAAACTCGAGAAATTTTGTATGAATCGTCTGTAATATCCGGCCAATCCTAGAAATCCTTGAACTTCTTTTACATTTTTTGGGATTGGAAATTCTTCTACTGCTCGTATCTTCTCTGGATCTGCTTTGATTCCGTCTCTAGTGATGACGTGTCCCAAAAAGTTGACCTCTTTCCTCAGAAATTCGCACTTGTCTGGTTGTAGCTTCAATGAATTCTGTCTCAGGCGTTCTAATACCTCTTCCAATCGTTTGTTGTGTTCCTGCAAACTAGGAGCATGTATGACAATATCGTCGAGATAGACATAACATCTTAGGCCTTGTATTCCTGAAAGTACAGTATTCATTAACCGTTGAAACGTAGCGGGTGCGTTCTTTAGTCCAAAAGGCATGCGATTATATTCGTAGTGTCCGTGTGAAGTGGAAAATGCCGTCTTGCACTTATCCGCCTCTTCCATTGGAATCTGGTGAAATCCTGACGCTAGATCTAGTGTAGAGAAATATTTTGCCTTACCCAACTGGTCCAATATTTCGGTGATATTAGGCAGTGGAAAGGAGTCTCCTACAGTAACGTCGTTTACCTTACGGAAGTCAACTACGACTCTCATCTTAGTTTTCCCTGATGCGTCTGCCTTCTTCGGTACCACTAGCAGTGGTGCATTCCATTGGCTCTTGCTTGGCCTGACTACACCATCGGCAAGCATTTTGTTTACCTGCTCGTTTATCTCCTGCTTGTGTTTCTCTGGAAGTCTATAAGGTCTGACATTTATAGGTACGATATCTGAATCCGTTGTGATCTTGTGAGTAGCTGTGTTCGTGTGACCTAAATGGTCTCCTTCCAGATGAAATACGTCGTGAAATCTTTCGCATACGTCTAATAAACTCTTCTTTTCTTCTAGATTCAGATGACTAGTACGTAGGTTGTCTCTCAGCTGTTGCATTCGGCTCGCGTTACTCCGTGTCATCGTCCGACATGCATAAACTTGCGTAGTGTCAGCGTTCTCCTGACCTAGTGCAGTGATTCGCACACTCGGTCGCTCCAATTCTACTTCATAACTGTTAGTGTTCAAAATGCTGACCTTGCACTCACCGTCGACTGCGTTGGTGATGCAACTCCCCATGTATACTCCTGGGTGTAACTCGATCCCTTCGACAATGCCTTCTGCGTCATCGATCGTCTTTGCGTAAATTATCTTCTCGCTTCTTGATTCAAGCGAAATGCGAGCTCCTATGGCTCCTAAGCTCCAAATTGTTCCGTACAACTTGGCGTATTTTCCAGATCTGAGCTCGACGTCATGCTTCTCGAGGAAGTCGCCTCCTAAGAGACCGTCTGCTTCTAGTGGAAAATCGTCTTTACCTGCATAACAAAGGTGCGATATGTGCCTATCACCAACCCTTATGTTTAACCTGACCTTACACAAGGTCGTAACCGGTGTCCCGCCTATTCCTCTGAGCGTGATCACACCGTCTTCAGCCATCACTTCGCCGTCAATTTTTCCGACTTTTACTAAGCTTACCTCAGCTCCTGAATCTAATAGCATAGTTCCGTGTCTCGTTTTGAATTCATCTGCCTTGATCGTTGCGTGATTCTTCTGTCCGGCTCCATTTACTAGGCAATTTACTGGTACGACGCGATACGGTTGCCTGTCCGCCGCGCCTGCTCCTCGTTTCCCGAAGTCTCATCGTCTCGCCTGCTGGCGTCCCTTGAAAGACCTGGTTGGGCTCGTTCCTCTCTTCTGGGAGGTCCCCGATTTCTCTCGTAGCCTCGTCTATTTTCTTCGGCTAATCTAGTTCTGCAGTCTCGAATAAAGTGTCCTGGTTTCTTACAAAAATGACAAATTATTTCAACTTTTCTTACGTATTTGCTTGCTGTCGGCAATCGCTGTTGATACTGGGTGTTAGTATTCCTTGAACGGCAATCACGTGCTAGGTGACCCGGTTTTCCGCAGTTGTAGCAAGACCCAGTGCTACCTTCTCTGTTTGATCGCTGTTGTCCTCGGTCTGGACCACGAATAATACCTAGATCGCGTTCTTCTTCTATTGCCAAGGATATCGCTTCCCTGAGCTGCTCGCACCGCCGGCTCTTGACTAGTACCTTCAGCCTGTCGTTCAAACCTCTGACGAATATATTCACGGCTTGTTTTCGTACCTGGCGTTCCAATGTTGACTTAGAATCCTCTTCTGCCGCTTCTCGTATCGTTAATTCGATAACCTGTGCAGTGAGTTGTTCGACCCGTGTTCCATATGATTTTGCATCCTCGTTCTGTCGTTGCCTACAGCTGTTGAATTCTACCTGTAACGAAGCTAATGTCCGCGTATCGATGCTCATCGACTTTAGTTCTTCCTCCAATGCATTCCAGGTGTCAATTGACTTGTATTCTATAGCTCGTGCCGGAGCACCTTTAATCCGCGTGCTCAAAACAGCCTTTAGTAGGTTTTGTGTGTCTGCAGGTCGTATTCTCTCACGTGCATATTTACAAGAGCGTATAAAATCACAAACCTTTCCTCGGTCGCTGCTATCGAAGATCTCAATGTCTTTAAGCACTTGTCTGACGGTAGGAGCGTTCTCTGCCATGTCTCCTAATGGTTCTGATTCTGCGGGTACTTGATTCTTACTTCTAACGAATTCACGCAATACCACACGGAGTTCGTCAATTGTATTTTCTTCTGTTACCTCTAGGTGAACGTACTTACAGATTTCAAGAATGTGTTTTTTCTGTAATTCTTGTATCCACGAGGTTCTACCTTCTGCGATACGTCGTTTCACTAAATCCCAGTTCAATGGCATTTGCTGTTCTTCCGAAGCTTCTCGTGCTGCTGCAGCCAGTGATAAATGCAATGCGTGCCTCTGGCTGGGAGGAAGTACGCCAAATAACGGTGAATTATCTCCAAAACTTACTTCTCCCTCTAATCTAGGTGTCGTCGGAGAGTCTACGGATGCTGATCGTTCTACTCTTTTGTTGGACATGTGAGTTTCACTTGAGTCCTCTTTTCTGCGTTCTGCGATGCTGGTTCTGAATTTTCGATCCTGACTTTTTACACGATTCGACGGATCTCGCCGCTGCCACCAGTTGTTGTAATCTGGATCCTTAGATCCTTCAAACAACTACAATTTTATTTTTAAGGAGTTCGTTGTCGAATTAATGGTTGGAACCAAGTCGTATAAAAAGTGAAGTTTATTAAGTACAAATTAACGTCTTTTACAATCAGGCTAAACTCGAAATAATACGTCTCTGTACGGGTCTCGGTGTTCTGACCCCGAGTCCTATAATGGCTGCTTATTTATTAGATTAAGGAGGTCGTGCTGCGTGCTGCGTCAGGGCTTGCACATTCCTTGGTATTACCAAAGTGTGACTCGACCATCTGGGTTGCAACACCTTGGTAGTCGGATTGCAACACATCGATCTGCGAGCGTTTCAATCGTACGTTGAAAAGTAAAATGTGGAAGCGGTTTTCTCTCCGAGGAAATTACAAGTGGATAGATATTGTGTCAGATCTGATGCTGACTTACAACAACACCAAGCACCGTACAATTGGAATCAAACCAAACGAGGTTACAGCTCGAAACGAGAAGACTATCCTGCGCAACGTTTACGGGAAAGTTCAAGTTAATCGCACACGAAAAAAGAAGTAGTAGGAATAAACATACGTTTGACAAAGGTTACACCCCCAACTGGACTACTGAGATATTTACTATAAATAAGATAGAGAATACTGATCCCGTCACGTACAAACTTCTGGACTATCAAGATCATCCGATCGAAGGTGGTTTCTACGAAGAGGAACTCTCCAAAGTGAAGCACCCTGATGTTTACCTAGTGGAGAAAGTGCTGCGGAAGCGTGGCAGTAAGCTGTATGTAAAATGGTTAGGTTTTGATAATTCACACAACAGCTGGATAAATAAAGCGGATATGTAATTTTTTATTCAATAAAGATACATAAATATATCATTATATGTGAAGATTATTCATTTACAATAACCCCATGGCACGGTATCGGTAGTGTTTGGAAGAATAACCCTCTTATCATCGCACCAACTGAGTGCTATTTTTTTTTGTAACACGGTATAAACCTCATGTTTCTTACTCCTAATGAGACACTGAGATTTTACTAAATTTTGATGTTGCATGAGACACTTTTTGTAATCGTCAAACGTGATTGTTCTCAACGTCGCTGTCTTGATACCTTTTGCTCGTTTTTGTTCTTTATCTTCCCCTAAAATTTTAAAAGTGTACAATTTCGCTCGTAATCCTACAAACTCTTTCATAATCTTCCCATTGCATTCATCCTTCATTAAACCTAACACTTTCTTATTCGCTAATGGGATTCCGTAAATATTATCGATCGGGTAATCAGATGTATCAAATTTGTACAAGTCTCGTTTGATGTATTCGTATATGTCGGGGACGGTGAAATGATACAAAAGACTATCTGTATCGGTATACATTAACTTTGATCTATCACCAAAGATACGTTTCACGTAGTTATAGTGGAAATCGTAGATGAATATCTTAGACAAATCTAGGATGGCAAATCCCGCGTAAATGGGTTTGTTAAAGTGTATTTTAACCCGACTAAGCTCAACAATTACCATATCGTTATCAAATACAACACAGCTGTGAAAATTCGGTTTTGCGATGAGTGCCTTTGCTCCATATCTCCCCTCCCACTTTGTCACTAATTTAACTTCCTTTTGCTTTCTTACGTTCTCCATAGTCTTGCCAAATACCGCGTTATTCATCAATTTGAAAAAATTCTTCTCAAACTCGTTATTCGATTTTTTTCTCAATTCAGTGTTTAGATCTATGTACGGCTTCAACCATGCAGATTGTTCAAATTTCAAGATTCTATGAATTTCTAATAATTTCATACCCAAGCCTAAGTATTGTTTCAAATTCTGGTAATGGACAACGTATTTCTTTTTCGGGAAAAGAGTGGTCATTAATTTGGAGGTTTTACTGTGCGAGGGTACATAGTGTTCGGGGCAAAGAGGTAGGTCCTTGTGTGTTTCGTGAAGTTCTGAAGGATACTCCAAGTCTACTTCGAGAATGTATCCCATATGTGAATCATCGGGGATACTACAAACATCAATCGACTCGTATTCCCACTGAAATGATCCACGAGGTAGGCATTGACTCATCGCTCCACCGTACAAATTGTTTACATCGAAGTACATAAGATAGGATTCCTCTTTGCTGGGATCAAAGTTCGTCCCCATATATCTATTGTTACTCTCAGCGTGTCGGTTTGAACACTGAGCTACACCACCTCGAATCCCTTTTTGAACAAATAAGAGCATCTCCACATCGGTGAAGAGTTCCAGCTCAACGCGCGTAGACTTGAGCATCGCGTCGAACGCGAGTCCAGGAGCGGTGTAGTAGTGCAGAGGATCCAGACTATACGTAGAATGACAGTTACGACGAAAATTTTCAAAAATGTCTGCTAGAAGTAGTACATCCGTTTTCAAATATAAATCAGAGTATTCACCCACCGTACCAATGTTAAACGTATCCCAGACTTTTATTGCATGTTGATAATTCGCTTCCGAAACGTTGGAATCGTTCAATTTTGAATAGAATCTTTCGATTGGCGGTAATTTTTTCTCATCAAGCTTTGTCCAACTATCTATATATTCGTAGGGAAATACCCCCTTTCTCGTAAGCAACTCGAATTCCTCTGCGCTATTACAATACCTTCGTACAATTGTTTTATCATTATTATTCAGATACGATGCCAGTTTGTCTAAACTACTTGCCATGAACCGACATGAATCGATAAAACGTAGGCTTACATTTGTACCCTGAATCTTTTTTGTAAAAGAAATGTATCGTTCTTTATTGACCGGAAGAAGACTCAATTCGCCGTCGATTAGCGTAGCTAAAGCTTTAATCAAAAAATGTGAATCATAACCGGAAAGATTGTGAAAAACTATTGGAATTATACGCGAAGTTTTATAATTTAAATTACAGCCCGGATGCGCAACACCGCGATACTTGCCTGTGAAATGACAATGATCGCGATGTTTCTCGTCCGTTGGAGTAAATGGTTTCTCACAAACATGACATACTTTAGTGTTGTACAAATCTTGTATTTGTTCGCTAGTGAGCTGCATCGGTACGTTTCTTTCAAAGTAAAAATTTGTTAATTCTGTCAATTTTTGCAATTCATTGACGAACCATTGGATGCAATCGGGATCACGTTTGATCTCAAATTTTGAGAGAGAATCGTTGAAGGTACAGTGTAAATAGTACGCTACACTATGAGGAATATGCTTTTCATACAAGGTCTCATTCTCCGTTGGTTCAAGGATACACTCTATGTCAGCGTACACGACGAACGGTACAAACTCCTTGTATCTATAATTTCTAAAACTTAAAATCTTATCTTGTTCTGTCGGTAAAATCATCTCACACTTGTTTATATTTTCACAGTCTTGTTTATGTCTTTCGTACGAGGCTTGAACTTGGAAATGACATAAACATCTGTCACACAGAAATTTCGCGGTTTTATGCTTCGACAGTTGCGAACTTAACAATCTAGATAGATTTTTAATCCAAGCAAAGTGGGAAATGAGCTGACGATTGATTTCTATAGCAATGAGGTGAATTGTTGGATTATCCGACTTATTTTTACTCAAATAAATGGGTACTATTTCACTAGATTTATTCGACACGGTTTCCACACCGTAAACGTTAATTTTTAAATGATTGACACGTTCAAATTTTGAAATATCTTTTAAAGCTATAGGAAACTTTATACCCTCATATTTTAATATCGTGCTGGGATGGGGGTATGAACTTGTACGATCAACATGATTATCAGCAGGATAAAGAGCTGCAACGATGGCCCACAGAAAGCAGAATTCATCACTGTTGTTGACGTTCACCACAGCCTTCTTCTTCCGTATGTCCAGCGGTAGTTCTACGTAAGTAGATAAGCCTCCACGCAGCGGTACGTACCGATTAATATTAAGCATTGGGTTGACAATTTCGATTAGTGTCCAACCCGAGTCCCGCTCTTGGAAATCCTCAACTTTCGCTAGGAGTCGATCGATCAGATTTTCATCGAACCATCTCTTGATATCCGTTGCCAAAATGATAACTTCATTTTTTGTGTTAAAAAACTTCACCTCCTCGACGGTTTCACAGTTTTTCAGAATTGAAAACTTGCAAGCAAGTATACCGTTTACTTTCAGATTACCTCCTCGCTGTAAAGAATTCCTCAATCGTGTGACAGCTAAGGCTTTCGAATCCTGCAAAAAAGATCTCAGATCTTTGTGACGTAGATTTATGATAACACCAGTGCGTATTCGCCCTTTAAATACAGATTCCAAATCCTTCCACTGAACTCGATCTTTTATCCTTCTCCTTGATGTTCCAATACCGTGACCACTTCGTTGTCTGTCTTTGAATTTTTCACCTAACGATTGAAGTATGGAAACTGTTGTGACGATTCTGTGTCTTTCTCCAACAGAAAGAGTAACTGTTCTCAAGATTTTATTTAAGAGTCTGATATTACGACTGCACAAATTTTTCCATCGCTCGATTTGTTCAGGTGATGCACCGTCCAACAGTTTATAAGCACTTTCTACAATGTTTATTAATTTCAAACACGTTTCAGCATCCATTTCTGAGTCTATACCGCATTTTGGGGTAAACACATGAAGAAGTTAAACATAACTTTTTTAAAAGTGAACAAATAAAATTAAAAAATCGGAATAGCAAACAGGCGTAATGATTTGATACTGGGTTTTACATATACAGAAATTCACACTTGTTGTATTGTCCACCGAGGTACCGCAAGCGAAGACGATCCTCTGCAGCAGCAGTTTCGTGCATTTGTAACTGATCTTTGTCATCGCTGAATGCCTTCGATATTCTAGCTGGTAGAAATATCAGAAAACTATCGTCGATCTCAACCATGATTTTGGTTCCAAATTTGGTAGTAACAGATTTGAACGATGAAACTTTGTAATCTTTCTCAACTTCCAGCTCCGATATTTTCTTCGTAGGTAAGAAGTCGTCCATGCGGCTAACTTTGTTAATTTTTTCACAGTCCATTATGAAGATAAGTTTAAGATATACAGAGTTTCCCTGCTCAAGAGTCTTGCACGACTAAAATTCGAATGGTTGAGGAATGATACAAACACGCCGTTTTATAGGAAGCGAAAACGAATGTGTGCATGTTTTATATCGTAAGACTCATTCCTGAAAAAAGTTTCGCAACTTGAAGGACTTATTTCACAATTTTCTTCGGCTCTACAGTCGTTCTTATTGCGTGGAGTCAATTTCAATGCTGTCAGCGATACATAATAATGTAGATACTGCGCTGTTAATGTTTGTATATGGGCATATGTCAGAAACCTTTCACATATGTGTATCTCGCATTCGATTCGCAAGGGTAAAATCATGACTATGAATAATTGATTCGGATTAATTTTTTTGAGTCCCCCTCAATGGAATGTTTAAAAAAAAAAATACTTGCTACCATAATACACGGGCAAAACTGTTATTTACAGGCTCGAACATGTATCTTTTCAACGTGCAGAGCGTGTATCTGGCAACTTACGCCAGACTTTCAACACCCATTACATAGGAAAACCCATTACCTTCAGAAAAATATTTTAAAAAATCTCTTGTGACAAGAAGAGTACTCGAAACCTTGTCACTATAATAAGAAACGCGAGAATTAATTTGTGATAGTCGAAAAATCTCTATGAAGTACTGTCACTGACTTTCGATGTCAGACCTGACACGCAACGTTTTTCCACTTGGTAATAACAGCACAAGTTAATTCAGTTAGTTTTACCGGATGCACATCAAGGTGAAACTCTAAGGAATCAAACGCGCTCACCTTCACGCAGGAGAGTCGATATTTCGTCTTGTGGTGTGCGAGGTTATGGAGGCATATTGACGTGTCGAAAATAAATGTCAGATACTATTCGTCGTTACTCAGCTAAAATAATAAAGTAAGTGCATTTAATTAAATATGAATTTATTACTTATATAACGACTTACTTCTTGAAAAATGTGCACTATCGTATAACCAATAACTAGTTACTTCTATGTAAAAATGTGTGAAATTGTCAGGTCCCAGTAGGTCAGAATTGAAATACATATGTTGTTCACGAAAATGTGGTGAATAATTGGGCCAAAAATAAATCAGAATTCATATACAAATGAAACATAATAGAAAATAATAACAATAACATGAATACGCTCAAAGCTTTAAGCGATAATTGCAAAAATCCAATACAAACAATTCCGACTAAAAATAAATATTTGATTTCATCGAATACTTATTTTTTTTCAAGTCAGCACACCTACTGCAGAGTTAGGCAATTATTGTTCCAAGGCTACCGCAAATTTAATTATTAATAATTATTTCTCTCATATTTTTAAATTACAGT
This sequence comes from Rhogogaster chlorosoma, assembly GCA_944452935.1. NCBI lineage: Eukaryota > Metazoa > Arthropoda > Insecta > Hymenoptera > Tenthredinidae > Rhogogaster > Rhogogaster chlorosoma. The sequence continues at coordinate 13,332,947 of OX101800.1, read as the reverse complement.
ACTTGATACATTAATAATGTGTAACTCGCAGTAACCAGGCTTTAATTGTATGCTTAAATAATTAGTAAAATTTAATGCATTAATCAACATAAAAACAAAAATTTCAATGTTCGAACAAATAGCCAATTCTGATATAATGAATTTTTTATTTGCTATTCTCCATTGCCATCCGCCCACGCCATCACGCTCGGAGCGTTTGTCTATCTTGAAAAATGGAATCAGCAGAATACAATAGAAGGCTTGAAGAAAAGAAGGAGGCAGCGAGAATAAAAAGAAGTAAAGATTCTCAAAAACGCGAGGAAAAAAACGCTAGAAGACTCGCAGCTTATCACGCGAAAAAAAACGTCCGGCCTCATGAACGAGACACCGGTTTTCACTCTAATTTATGGAATTCACCAGCCAGTACAAGTGGACAAAGCTGTACGGAGCCTGCTGTCAGAGATCTTCGGACCAAGAATGTTGCTTCTCATAAGTAAGAATCTTATTTTCACATTGATGACTAATAATTATGTGTATGTGAGGATATTTTTATTCGAATCATTGAAGGAATTATGTTTCTTAATAAACTCCGTACTATAAACTTTTATCTTGCGCATACATTTCTAGTGATGAACTTCTCGAAATCCCGCCTATCCCAGTCCCTCCAGTAATTCTTTCGAAGTCGGCTAAAAAAAATCACGCTGGTGGTGAACAAAGTGTTTTAACGCGCGATATCATTGAAGAGGAACATGAGAAAAGACCGACAGTCCGTACAACGTTACGACACGGTGCAACCGTAAGAGCGGGGAGAACCAAGCCAAAGTTAAAACGACCAGTCAAAAAAATTGCAGATATGACTCCTCAACAGCAACGTGTAATTCGCAAGAAAAATCGTGAATATAAACGCAACGAGAGGAAACGGAAAGCCGAAGGTCTTGTAAAAATGAAAGATGGATCCAAAAATGCCTCTTCAACAATCCGTGCTAGAAGACGTCGCGAATTAAAACTACGTAGAAAAATAACCGCGTTGCACAATGAAGTTTCCAAACAACGTAACTTGATTATCAAATGGAAGACCCGATACTTCAGACTGAAAAAAAAATTGACAGATGATACCGCCACTTTAACGCCTCATAATGTGGTTAAGAAGACTATTCAAGAAGGAACCATGGCTATCAAGAAACGTTTGCTATACTGCGAATCTTTTATGCACCAGTTGGCTCTGCGAAAAACTCAAATGAGTACTGAGCGAGAAAAATCTGTTTTCGCACAAGCGCTTTGCGGGAAAATTTTGAAAAAATATCGACTAATGCGACAAGCTTCTAGTCTCGTCAGTCCATACTTTCAACGGAAAAATTTTTCCACGACGGCGATCAACTTAACGAGATGTCGTAATAAGAAGATAGTTTTACACTCAGCCCTAGCAGATAGTGTTGCAAAATTTTTCGAAAAGGATGACAATTCAGCTAATGCACCCGCGGCAAAAGATTGCATTATTAGACACGGAAAATCGTTTCGGACAAGGTTTTTATTGGACACTATGGACAACTTGTACAAAAAATACTGTGCAGAATCAGCTGTGAAAATGTCTCGCTCAACATTTTACCGCTTGAAACCATTTTATGTAGTAAAACGCGTAGCTTCATCTCGAGACACGTGCCTTTGTAAAGCTCACGCCAATTTTAATTTTTTGCTCCAGAAATTAGAGTCGATAAAAATTGTACCAAGCAAGAGCACCCAAGAGTTTACCGCTTCAATTTGCTGCGACCGTTTTAGAAAAGAGTGCATGTACAGAGAGTGCAATTCTTGTGGCAACAAAACGATTCTTGTACCCGATGATTCGAATCCTTCGTGGTATTACCAATGGCAAGCCACGCAGATAGATAGATTGGGTGCAAAAGGCTTAACATATCACGTAAAGATAATGTCCAAAACTAAAATTATTTGTACAGTTTCTGAAATGGTGACCGAACTAAATTCACGTACTCCTCTTTATCTGAGACACGTGTACGATACTGGACACCAGTTCAAAGCTTTCGAAAACATCCGACAAAATCTTAGACAAAACGAAATGATGATAGTCATAGATTTTTCCGAGAACTACGGCTGCAAGTATGCCAGTGAAATACAAAGTGTGCATTTCGGAGCGTCGAAGAAACAGGTTTCACTGCATAGTGGAGCTTTTTTTTATAAAGAAGGATCGACAGGCGCAATAAAATGTTGTTCATTCGGGACGGTTTCAGAATGCTTGCGGCATGATGCATCTTCAATTTGGGCGCATTTGACACCGATTATCCATCTTATGAAATCTGTTGCTCCCGAATTGCATACTATTCATTTTCAAAGTGATGGCCCTAGTACACAGTACAAAAATAAAACAAACTTTTTTCTGTTTCTCCACTATTGCCAGGAACTCGGTTTAAAGACTGCGACGTGGAACTTTTCCACGCCTGGTCACGGTAAGAGTTGTGCTGACGGTAGTGGAGGAACCATTAAAAGTACGTGCGATAGAGCTGTAGCTCGCGGAATAGATATAACATGCGCCGAAGATATGATCGCAGTTGTATCTTCTAAAGAGGAAGCGAAGATTAAAATGTTTTTGGTTCTCGAAGAACACATACAAAAAATTGATCTTTTAATTCCTCAAGGTCTCAAAGCAGTGCCGAAAACTCAGCAAATCTTTCAACTTGTCTGGAAGACAGATACTCATGACACCCTCTACATGAGTCATCTATCTTGTACCACATGTATGCTCTGTCCGCCATGTAAACACTTTCAACTATCGCCCAGCTCTTTCAAATTCCCTCTTGCGAAGGTGACACCCTTGTCAACTATAACACTCGAAAACTTACCCAAAAATCCGATACGAATAAACAGAAAATCGAGTCGACGAACTTTAGAATCAGAAGAGAAAATCTTGCAAGAACAACCACCAAAAGTAAAGCGAGCGAATAATAATTCAGAGCGAAAATAATGAATTTGGCAAAATATATCACGAAAGTAAAATTTGTAAACGTAAAATTTTTTGCGAATGTATAATTTATTCTTCCCTCATATTGTGTATTGTGCATGGTAAAATATTAATCGTTGATAGTTTTGGTATGCAAGAAATAAATGAGAAAAAATAGTCGATTCCAGCAAAAAAATATAATGAATAAAAAATGTATAAATTATAAATGTATCATTAATTTTTATCTCATGCTCCCCTAAAATTGCGTGATGTACATGGATCGGTATGACCTTTTTATGGTTCTAGTATGTCATACAAAAAATTACGAATGTGTGCAAAACAATTTAGATTTTTATTTTTTCTATTTGAGAAGTTAAAGGTTTCTGACATATGCCCATATATCTCTAGAATCTAGCGTCTTGAGCTCTTCGTGGAGATCACTGTGACTCACACTTGACGCTCGATTGTTTTTCTTCGTGGATTGTATACAACTAAGTTTTAGATATCAATTAATCTTTCGTTTAAATAACTATTGCGCTTTCGCGTCCCCACCTCTCCTAACCGAGCTACCGCTACCCCATACTAACCACCTCACTATTTAAACAAAAGGGGGACGTGATATACATAACAATAGTAATTAATTAACCTTAGTAAAAATAATATAAGGATCAGGAACGACCACAGGGATTAATGATTACACATACATATTAATATGGATAAACGTATTTTAATAAAAAAGGTTAACGGCATACACTAACTGTATATATTAATATGGATAAACGTATTTTAAAAAAAGGGTTAGCGGCATACACTAACTGTATATATATTTAATATGGATAAACGTATTTTAATTAAAAAAGGGTTAGCGGCATACACTAACTGTATATATTAATATGGATAAACGTATTTTAATAAAAAAAAGGGGTAAACGGCAGCGAGACAATTTCTGAAAAAACAAAAAGGGAGGTTGAGTACACACGTTATCACAACTTCTCAAAACAATAAAAATCACACTCACTAATCCTCCTCATACGCCCCATAAAAGTTTCGGCCGTCTGCCGACCAAGCCGGGTGCACCCAGTCCTCAGAAGGATGGTCCTGCCCCCAACGCCCCTCCGACATCCACCTGATGCCGTAGTAGTCAAAATTATCTTCGGGGACATTGTCTAACAGGCCACGCTCCAGCAAATTGTTGTTAGCGCGTACCTCCGCGCGCTCGAACCTCCGCTCGAGGATATCGTCCACCTGGACACACCGGCCGTGGACCTCACAACGAACGTTGAACTGCGGATAAGCAATTTCAAAATAGAACATTCGAAGCACATTTTCAAAATATGAACGAAGAATCTTTAACAAATTCGTAAAGGAAACGTACTTGAAAACCTCCCTCTTCCACCGAGAAGTTATATTCAAGATGTCGACGAGCCATCTCTTTTCCTTTGTGTTTTTTGATTTCCTTAAGGTCACTGTCTGTACGGCACCAAAGCTAATTGCACAATGACCGTTGCTCCCTTTGCAACTCTCAGCCACAGCAAGTGCACACATACTTACTTGAGAGTGTTTGTCACACTCATCTCAAGTTATAGTTACAAGTACTAACAATACCGACGTGGTCAGGGATAGTATGTGTAAGCAGTAAATGAAGGATATGGTTCCTAGTATTTTTGATATATATTTTTTATACAATTAATATCTACGTTTTTCAATTCATAGTATTTTTTGTTACGATTGATATATATATATCCTCTATATATTTTTCAGGGTAGAAATTTTCAGGTTAGCTTTGTTAGTACGTGGAATTTCTTGACAACGACGGTCGGTAAGAGCGCGCTCGCGCAAGGAAGACTCCTCACCAGGGTTAGCATGTGCTCGCATCGATTCAGATAGAAAACGTCAGGCTCGCATCGATTCAGATAGAAAACATCAGGCTCGCATCGATTCAGATAGAAAACATCAGGCTCGCATCGATTCAGATAGAAAACATCAGGCTCGCATCGATTCAGATAGAAAAACATCAGGCTCGCATCCTGACCGATCAAGATAGCAAAAACATCAGGCTCGCACGAGACGCGCGATCCACGACGTTGCGAAATCATCGGTGAGGCGCACTTCCCTCAGAAGTTGCGGAGACGCGAAACATTGCGAAATCATCGAGACCGTCAGGGGCGGAGTCTTGTCGCGGTTCCCTCAGAGATTGCGAAATCAGAGGGACGCGAAACATTGCGAAATCATCGAGACCGTCAGGGGCGGAGTCTTGCCGCGGATATTGCGAAATCATCTAGGGGCGGGGCTTGCCTCACACGGACACGAACGACGCGCACGTGTGTGCGTGCGTGTACGTGTGCACTAACACGCGGTGGTCCAGAACCCCCCTTACCCATCTACTAACAAATTCATGTACAATTGAAAAAAAATCAATCAATGTTATTCACAATATTCTTGATAATATGTTGTATCTTTCTTTATTATAAAATGTTTGGGGTTACAGAAAATATAATCATTCAGTCGACTACAAATTTTTTATTTTTTTCACTGCATCCACACCAAAAACATTTTGTCTTAGTTTCCTTACTTTAATTAGGTATCAATTGTAACGTACTTTAATTAGGTATCGTTGTAACGTTTTCGAAATGAACTAATAACTAGAAAAAATGACTAGAACTAATAACTAGAACGTGTATGATACATAACTTCTCTGGCAAAATTCAGATCTTGATATTATAATCTTTGTTTTTAATAATACTTCCTCTCTTTTAGTCTGGCAGTATAATACCGGGTGATTCCTCGCTGACGTCGCAGTATGTCCGGTAGCGGACCGTCAAGTAAAGTTCAGTGAAAATTTTACCCGTGATCGTAGCCGCAAAATTCTATAGTCCCGATCAATATGGCCGCCCAAACAAACAAGACGATCGCCGGCGATCTTGAATTTTGACAGCTACAGTGAGGTGAGTGTGACAAATTATTACCGAAAATAATTATTACACCCACAAAATGTTCTTTGTGCACCGGACGATCATTATCCAGGGGATTGCGACTGATTGGCGTGTCGACGGATGGGTAAGTAAAACTGTTTTTCATAATTACGAGTGCATCTGTAAGAGCGTAACCTCAAAGCGATATTAACCCTCAATGTGCACGCTATATTTTTCGAGGAACTGCGTCTTTTATGGAACAGTCAGGGTTTCAGGGTTTTATTGGCTTCAGAAAGACCTTAAACAACTCACGGTTACTATTCTTATTAATTATACACTTATTAATTATTATTTCAGAGAGCGTGCAGCAGCTTCGGATTTCACTTGACCAGGCATCTTCATAGCTAGATCCTCGGCTAGACCAGTACTAGCATAGGGTGTGAAGGTGTTTAATGCTGCCAAGTCATTGTGCGGATTGTGTGCAGGAATAACCGGAACACTATGCTTAACGAGAAGACCAACAGACTGAGACATGGCTTGCACATTGCTGAAGAATAGGGACATAGGGGAATTTGATAATTTTTGATGATATTAATGCGAAAAATGATTGGATAATATCGAGGAGCGGATATTCGCATAACCTCAGAAAATAAAAAAAACTCAATTTAGTGACAGAATTCCGAAAATACCAACAATCATGAACAGTTGTAAAAACATTTTGCTCACAACGATGAAAATTGTTCCTTTTTGATCCGATTTCGAAATTTCAGGGTTTGTTATACTCAGTGATATAATCTCTACGAATTCCCTGAAAAAGTTTTGCAAAAACACTCATATTTCAGTAAAAATTCAGTTAGTAGCAATATTCCACTGACTAAACCTGTAATTGAACGTTCACTGTTAAGTCTATGTATTTATTCCGGATAAATAAATTAAAATAATCAAATATCTTACCTATACCTAAAAATATACCAAATATACCTTTATTACTTGGTAATAAGAATGGAAAGTTCAGTATGTTAGGACTGATTAGAGCGACTACGGAACGATTGATTTTCCGTGGAAATATTGGGGAACCAACAAGAACTTGGAACACAGCTGTTGATTGCTTTAATGTGATTTAATTGCAGACTGCACGAGGCTTCATTAATACAAAGATTGTACATGATGTATTTTAGAATCTTAAAACTATGACCTGTTCTGTTAAACCAAGCTAGCTCTATTGCACTGTATGGTTAGGAAAGAGGATTGTGCCTAAGGATGATTTGTAGGGTACAATCGGCATCAAAACAATAACACAGACAAAAACCGAATTTGATAATATTGGATGATATTAATGCGAAAAATGATTGAATAATATCGAGGAGCGGATATTCCCACAACCTCAGAAAATGAAAAAACTCTCAATTTAGTGACAGGATTTCTAAAATACCAACAATCATGAAAAGTTGTAAAAATATTTTGCTCACAACGATGAAAATTGTTCATTTCTGATCCGATTTCGAAATTTCAGTGTTTGTTATACTCAGTGATAAAATCTCTACGAATTCCATGAAAAAGTTTTGCATAAAACACTCATATTCGAGCCAAAATGTAACAGTATATGTATAATATGAATCTCAGAATTCATTCGGATTGCTACTAACTGAATTTTTACTGAAATATGAGTGTTTTTGCAAAACTTTTTCAGGGAATTCGTAGAGATTATATCGCTGAGTATAACAAACCCTGAAATTTCGAAATCGGATCAAAAAGGAACAATTTTCATCGTTGTGAGCAAAATGTTTTTACAACTGTTCATGATTGTTGGTATTTTCGGAATTCTGTCACTAAATTGAGTTTTTTTTATTTTCTGAGGTTATGCGAATATCCGCTCCTCGATATTATCCAATCATTTTTCGCATTAATATCATCAAAAATTATCAAATTCCCCTATGTCCCTATTCTTCAGCAATGTGCAAGCCATGTCTCAGTCTGTTGGTCTTCTCGTTAAGCATAGTGTTCCGGTTATTCCTGCACACAATCCGCACAATGACTTGGCAGCATTAAACACCTTCACACCCTATGCTAGTACTGGTCTAGCCGAGGATCTAGCTATGAAGATGCCTGGTCAAGTGAAATCCGAAGCTGCTGCACGCTCTCTGAAATAATAATTAATAAGTGTATAATTAATAAGAATAGTAACCGTGAGTTGTTTAAGGTCTTTCTGAAGCCAATAAAACCCTGAAACCCTGACTGTTCCATAAAAGACGCAGTTCCTCGAAAAATATAGCGTGCACATTGAGGGTTAATATCGCTTTGAGGTTACGCTCTTACAGATGCACTCGTAATTATGAAAAACAGTTTTACTTACCCATCCGTCGACACGCCAATCAGTCGCAATCCCCTGGATAATGATCGTCCGGTGCACAAAGAACATTTTGTGGGTGTAATAATTATTTTCGGTAATAATTTGTCACACTCACCTCACTGTAGCTGTCAAAATTCAAGATCGCCGGCGATCGTCTTGTTTGTTTGGGCGGCCATATTGATCGGGACTATAGAATTTTGCGGCTACGATCACGGGTAAAATTTTCACTGAACTTTACTTGACGGTCCGCTACCGGACATACTGCGACGTCAGCGAGGAATCACCCGGTATTCACAGCTGGATTATTATTTTCATCATTTACTTTTTGCTTCTCGTTCCTCAGACATATTTCATGCAGCATCACATTAAAATAAATATATTTCAACGTAGATAACATAGTAACAACAAAGTTTTGATCGAATCGACACTAATATTGCAGTAACTCTTTTAAACGCCGAATAGATGAAAAAAAGGCAGTTTTTACATTCAGAACAGCCATTCCTAATTGCACTTGGGCGTAGTACTTGTGTTTTTTCTTTCATTGAATATTTACCTTCAGAAAAAACACGACACTGGCCAAACTCGTGTTTTATAGCTTCTAAAACAGCCATATTTTTTCCTTTAAAAGGGCATTTTATTTCCAAGAGACCAAAGGGCTTCATCTTGTTGAAGAGAACCCCACCAGGAGAACAAGCTAGCCAAGGATTTAGTTTGGATATCACCAATCCAGTCTGTATTACATTCAATTTTGTCACTTCCTTGAAAATCTCCAGAGCTTCTTTTTCTTTCTCCTTCCCATATTCTGTGTATTGACTTTTGGAATTTTTAATTGCAAAATATGAATGTCACTTGTTTGGCCAATTTGGGTTTTCATTCTCGGCGTATGTAAAAAGTTCGTAACACTTGGATGCTGTTATTCTAAACTGACGTTCTTTCTGCCATTCTGAGTAAAATTGCATCGTATCCAAACAAATTTTCAAATAGTCACCTTGCAGCTTAGCATAATCATCACGACAACACTTCTTACAATTGTTCACTGATATTTCAGCAACGCCTTCCATGAGCTCACTTCTTTGTACAGGAATACAGCCTCCAGGGCCTGATTATCAATTTCAGATATTTTATCACTTTCCTGAGTAATAGTGACAGGTTTGTGTCTCCCTTTCAATTGCAGGGAGAACGCAGAGTTTGGAAGTTGCTGCGGAATTTTTCTTGTTATATCTCCTTGTTTATCTTGATTAATTTTGTATATTTTCACTGTTTCATCCCTGAGACATTGGTGCTCTAGAAGTGGATGATAATCAACGTAGCTAGCGATACTGTCTTTAAAAGAATCTTTCCACACGCAGGCTTTATCAGTGCATGATAGTTCCTCCAATTCATCAACAGTATTGGGATCTGTCATATGGGCGGAGCCTAAAAAACATGGCGACGATAAGGGAAGACTGTGACGTTTAGCTTATGTGATTTCAAACAAATTTCTATTAAAAAATGATAAGTCTATGGAATTTTCACGGCATTTTACGTATACTGATCACTCAAAGCTGCTCTAAGTATAGTTAGTTTTTCCGCCACCAAATGTCATATCGCCATTCGACAGATCCCAATACCTTAAAAATATTCGTGATTGATTGACAGTTGTTCATACGATATGTTACATTTAGAAAATAGTCATTTTGGAGGTTACTTATTGACCTGGTACAAAATAGTAGAGTCGCATGGATGTGCTTACACCGTTCACCTTGTCCAGCCTTGCAAGAGCACACAAAACCGAGGGGTTAACCACTCTTGAAGTCAGGTGTACACCTGGCTGAGAAGTCAGTTGAAGTCGGGTGAAGTCAGTGATTCAGGTGAAGTCAGCTAAAGTCAGTTGAAGTCCGCTGAAGTCAGTTGAAGTCAGGTAAAGTCAGTTGAAATCAGGTAAAGTCAATTGAAGTCAGGTGAAGTCAGGTGAAGTGAGTGAGTCAGCCTAAGTCAGTTAAAGTCCGTGAGTCAGCTGAACTCTGCTTAAGTCAGCTGAAGTCAGATGAACGATCAGTCAACGAGTGGTTAACCCCTCGCACAAAACTTTTAATTTTTCCACCTTCACTAACAACACCATCAATTTGATGAGGTTTTTCTCGTACGTGAGAAGTTTGTAGGCAATAGGCGGTCATACTCGCTGTCCCCTGACTTGAATTTGCATTCTTCCCGCATTTAATGATATCATTTGCACTCAGAACACGTTCCCCCTCAATGAAATTACGATTACCTGGTTTCGTATTAGCCCAGGTACAGATTTCATTCATGTTAATTATTTTATAAGGGTATAACGAGAATTCCCCTATGTTGTCACATGTACACTTAGCGAGGCTGATTCTGACCCGGAAGTGATCGTTTGGAAATCGAATTATGTTGGTACCGTGAAGTAAACGCCAGCGCCCCTGCCGTGTGGCCGAGTTACAATCTCTGCTTGACTTTTTGACACTTTTGACAGGCATAATGAATAACGATATTCATAACCAATAACCTAACCTAGATATATTAGAACAGCGAAATAGCCTCAAAAAATACGTCGAATTTGCTGTGAAACTGTGCGAAACGGATTTTGTTCTATCGCAAATCTTTCGGTAAGTTCAATTTAATGATTCCAATGAACAAACGCAATGGTTGTGCAATAAGATTCTTTGTGGATTCTTTAACCGCTTTCAAAGGGTCGCGGTCGCAGCTGGTGGACGTATTGAATGTAATGATGTCACTGAATTGAGTCATAATGATGGGATTCGATGCATCGCACAGCAGCCTATCGAGCCAGGACCATTGTCGAGCTGAAAACGATGAACTTGTAATGACGAACTACGACAGGCTAAGATTCATTGTGATTTATTTAATAGTTCTGAAATTCGCACGTTTTAATTTACATTGATGAAAATAAAATATTATATTCTCAATACTGTGGTATATTATCATAAGAATTGTTTGTTTACATAAGTTATTTTACTATTACCCAACCGCCAAAATTAAGTAAACATTGATGACAATACAATATATTCCTAATACCGTGGTATATTATCATAAGAATTGTTTGTTTACATAAGTTATTTTACTATTACCCAACCCCCATAATTAAGTAAGACGAATCATTACAGTTAGTTTGTATATTGATTGATAAAGGAATTAATTACAGCCTGTTAACTATGCCTGGTCGTTGCACAAATTACAGTTTCATTCCAGTCTGCGTCTTTCACCAACGAAATGATGAGTTATTTTTGTCGACTTTAGCTAGTTGGCACATGTATCAGGTATGATTGTAGAAATTATGTCTGTTGACGATGGCTGGTTGTTGCACGGTTTAATTTCTGTCTACGCCCAACCTCTGCAAAATGATGAAATATGTTTGTTAAGTATCCCTAGTCGTTGCACGTTTTACAATTTGATTTATGTATTCCGTCTAATCGATAAACAGAAAATATGATACTAACAGCATCTGATACTGTTTCCCTAACATAATGATCGAATGATCTAGTGTCTGTGACTGGTGTAAATAAATTTCAGAACTATTAAGTAAATCACAATGAATCTTAACCTGTCGTAGTTCGTCATTACAAGTTCATCGTTTTCAGCTCGACAATGGTCCTGGCTCGATAGGCTGCTGTGCGATGCATCCAATCCCATGATTATGACTCAATTCAGTGACATCATTACATTCAATACGTCCACCAGCTGCGACCGCGACCCTTTGAAAGCGGTTAAAGAATCCACAAAGAATCTTGTTGCACGACCATTGCGTTTGTTTATTGGAATCATTAAATTGAACTTACCGAAAGATCTGCTATAGAATAAAATCCGTTTCGCACAGTTTCACAGGAAATTCGTTAATCACGTATTTTTTGAGGCTATTTCGCTGTTCTAATATATCTAGGTTAGGTTATTGGTTATGAATTTGGTTATTAATTATGCCTTTTAAAAGTGTCAAAAAGTTAAACAGAGATTGTAACTCGGCCACACGGCAGAGGCGCTGGCGTTTACTTCACGGCACCAACATAATTCAATTTCCAAATGATCACTTCCGGGTCAGAATCAGCCTCGCCAAGTGTAAGTTGCTATCTTAAATGCGCCATATTGATTTAGGCTCCGCCCATTGTTCAGATCCCAATACGTGCCGCTTTTATATAGTTGTTGCTACGAGGCGACCCTAGATTCGCGATTTTTAACAACACATAGGTATCAGCGGCGGTGCGCGGGTATTAGCGGGCAAATGCATTGGCGTAGCAGCTGAAAAAATTATAACGATAGCGCAAGTCGCGTTATCGAGTTACAGAATCGCTCTACAAAGATATCGTGCTCACCGCAAGATGCCTTTTTTTTTAGAGGTGTTCCCGGAGATCAGCTGTAGCAGCTTTGAAAATGAATATTTTTGAAAATAATAAACGTTAAAATATAGTTAAAACTTACCTTAATATGCATACAAATTTTTACTTCGATAAATTAAAAGGTCTTCTCAAAAAAAATTATTGAAAAATCGATTTTTTTTTGGGCCTCCTGACTGTATATAACCCCTTAATCCTCCGTCTGTACTATGTATCCTGAAAGTCTTGCTAATATTTTTTACAAGAAAAATAGTCAAAAAAATGTGGAAAAATTCTGAAATACTCTTATGATATCCTCTTTTATGATCCAATCATTTATTTTTTCTTTTTTTTTCGTTTTACGGAAGGGAGCCAAGGCCCTCCCTTTCCTAATTCCCGAGATATTCAATTTGAAAATTCGGTTTGTGCCCTCAAAGACCCATAGTACAGACGGAGGGTTAAAGGATGGAATTAAGTTACCAAGTCTACACTTTTATTTTGGAACAACTTTAATTTCAATCAACATTTGAAGTAAATATTGTTATACATTGTGCGAGAGCGAGGCCGTCGCCACACGTTGACGCTCTGCATAACGATGTTCACGTGGCTCGTGGAAAGATGCCCCCGTCTGGTTAAAAACATTGATCGACAAATTTTTGGAAAAAGTTATGAAAAAGTGTTCAGAAAAATCTGATTCGATTCGAATTGAAAAAAAATTTCATGAACAATTTGATCTGTTTTCCGCACTTGCTTTGTTTAACGAGGGGAACATATGAAGTGTAACCCAGGTATTAAATTATGGAAATGTTCAAGCGAGGCGGTAGCGCAACGGACAACAGCGCGGCTTGGAGATTTTGCACCCCGGGTTCAAGTCCCGTAATTTTTTTTTTTTTTTTCTTTTTTCTGACTTTCATCGAAGTTTATTACATGCATGTTTTTGTCATCTGTTAATGAATACAATGACGTTATGAGAACTAACTTCGAAATGAGGCTTCTCCCCTATATTCTGTACTCCGCGTGCATAAAACTACCTGAGCCAGTCGGGGCCTATTGAACATAGGCAGGGGCCAGGTATAAATGGTTCAAACTTGCTAGCCGTTGTCCACCAATTCCCAGAAAGTTTCCTGAAGTATTACTAACGGTATTCAATTCACAAGAAAGGTTTTAGAATTTTACCACGTACAGTCGGCTCTCGCAATAGGGCCGCTCGCAATAGTACCGCTTCCCCTGAATCACGCTCGGCATCTTCCCCCACTTCTCCATTTGCCCACTTTTGAGTGTCTGGTACCCAAACGCGACGACTATAGAATCAAGCGTTGGTGGGGGAACCGCAGTTCTTGGAATCATCTTCCCCTACACCCCCATGGCCGGCCCTATTGCGAGAGCCGACTGTAATTGTCAGTATAATGCCGTTACAAATAATACTGTGTTATTATATAATTATTCTTTATTGCAAAAAATATCTGATTTCACTTATTTTGTTGGATCTGTTAAAATTATTGAAAAGAGGAAAGTAAAATTTATCAAAAAGTAAGTCTGATAAACTAAAAACAAAATATTGGAAATCAGATATTTTTTGCAATAAAAAATGATTTTTAATATAAATAATGATAGATTTTCGGTCAAAATACAAAGAAAATTAAAAAGTTATTTTGAGTTGAACTTTGACCTTGAATAACTTTCAAGCAAGTGAATTTATCGAAAAAATTACTAAGAAGTTTTTGTAGAGCGTTCAATTTACTACGAAAATAATTGATTGCCACAGATTTGGATGGAATGGTTGAGGAAAAAAAAAATTAATGGCAAAAAGTACAAAAAACCCATGTTATTTGAATGGGAAATGAATCGTCGTTGTGGCACGGTTTAATACTAATATTAAGGGCTTATATGGGTCTGATATTTTTTTTAGGTCAGAAACTAAAAATTTTAGGGGCGCTGCAAAGTCTAAAACCAAATTGGTAAATAACGGACACCCTAATATTCATACTTACAAGTATGTCACAGTATTATTTGTAACGGCATTATACTGACAATTATAAGAATTTGAATAATTATAATACGTGGTAAAATTCTAAAACCTTTTTTGTGAATTGAATACCGTTAGTAATACTTCAGGAAACTTTCTGGGAATTGGTGGGGGATCGACAACGGCTAGCAAGTTTGAACCATTTATACCTGGCCCCTGTCTATGTTCAATAGGCCCCGACTGGCTCAGGTAGTTTTATGCACGCAGAGTACAGAATATAGGGGAGAAGCCTCATTTCGAAGTTAGTTCTCATAACGTCATTGTATTCATTAACAGATGACAAAAACATGCATGTAATAAACTTCGATGAAAGTCAGAAAAAAGAAAAAATTACGGGACTTGAACCCGGGGTGCAAAATCTCCAAGCCGCGCCGTTGTCCGTTGCGCTACCGCCTCGCTTGAACATTTGCCGCGTCCGCAGGCTATTGAAGCGCGTCGAAAACTTCAATCGCCATTTTCTCGAAAACGGTCGAGTGTCTACGGATAAGCCGAAATACGTGTCCGCTTATTTTGATCCCTCTTTCACCCTGTGAAGTTACAGAAAAATCGGAGGGTTACACTTTATATGTTCCCCTCGTAAGTAACGTCAGAAAACTAAAACAAGTCGTTTTTGAAAAAGTTGAAACGGTGTCCGTTTTGCCCCCGTGCACAGAGAAAAAAATTCCTCGTTTCAAGAAAAAGAATTCTCGTTTTGAGAAACTGTAGTTTTTTGAATGGTTTTTGATTAAATCAAGGAAATATGTTCATAATTCAAGGTAAAAAATGGATGAGGTCAATCCATGAAAATCCGATCAATTTGATTCGAAAATTTTCTATGATTAATTTTGGGAAGAGACAAAATGAAGTGGGTTCGAATATCATTGAATCTAGAGAAAACAAATACTTATTTCTCGAAAAAAATATTCTCGTCTCAAGAATGAAATTTCCAGTTTCAAGAAAATAGTTTCTAGTGTCAAGAAAAATAAATCTTGTTTCCTGAAAAAGTTCTTGTTTGAAAAACAAAAAATCTGTTGACGACGGAGCAAGTATCGTTTTATTTTATAAAAATACGGCAGTTAATTTGAATTATTAATTATAGTAACGTCTCTAAATTAGTTTTGATTTATTATATAGCCGTCGAAAATTATATTATTATTTCTTATGGATTTGAGACAAGAAAGAAAAGTGTTATGTTCAATTACGAAATCTCGTTTTCAAATCAATATACTACGAGAAGGGTGAAAGAAAAGAACACCCAGGGAAACAGTATTTCGTAATTATTTGCTGTAGATTCACGTACAGTACGAGAGAAAAAAAATTGTAAAGGTATCATTGTGTATAATGGACCGTACGGATTATCGAGAGTAGTGTATGCACTATCGAAAGGCTTAGGACTAAGCCGGATTAGACATAGTCAGGTATTCCCGAAGGTAGGAGGAAAATCTATGCGTGCGCACCGAGACGAGATCCAGGATCGATAAGCTAAATCAGGCAGTATAAAATTCGACTCGGTAGGGTTAAGACGGAAGTGAACAAATTTCGCACTAAGTGCGAGCGATACACGTAGTGTAGTGGTTGTGAACTTTGGGCTGCCAACTTGTCGATCGGATAAATCATTGTCTCGAAGACAACAAATTGATTATTTTGGACGCGATTAGTGCGGATGGGCATAGATAGGTGGTTCACGAGCTGGCCTTCCCCGGAGCCTCACGTGGTGAGGCTGGCCGGAATGGTTGACACGCTGGGAAACCAGCGTGGATATTACAGCTCGTGAATTAAAAAACGAAGTAAAAATGGAATGGACTTCGTAGTCTGCGGGTTGGCCTTCCTCGGGGTCTCACAAAAGTGAGACTGGCCGGGATGGTTGACACGCTGGGAAACCAGCGTGGAATATTAAGCTGGGTACACACCTGAGCATATTTGCGCGCACGCACGGTTTGCACGCACGTACGTTTGTGCGTGTCAACTTCGTGGTCAATTCGCGTTCGCCGCACGTCTGTGTTCGTTCGCGAAAAATCTCGCTCGGCGTTATTTTTTTTCCGTGCACGTCATATCGGAACAGAAAACACGTCCACACTGAGCACTGTTTCGCACGAACAGTCTTTGATGGACCGACAAGCGTCGGAGCACGTGCGTGCGTGCTCAGACCGTACTTGCACGCATAAAAATGACGAACACAGTAGTACACATTTGAACATTCGTGCGCGCAAACTGTGCGTGCGCGCAAATATGCTCAGGTGTGTACGCAGCTTTAGATAGTTCTGCCTGCGTATATAAACTCTTTTGAATGCAAGTAGCATGGGCTGCCCAAGTTGACATTCACACATCGAGCTTAGCATAGATTGATTATTGTGCCCTGATCAATAAAAGACAATACAAAATCCCATTTTCGAGTAGCTTATGGTATTGTTAAATGAAACCCCAGTCCCCTCCCCGTCTCCGACCTGAGCCTATCGGAAGGGTAACGGTTGTAGTTTAGCTTGCCAGGTCCGTTAAAGAACAAAATCCTATGTAAAAATAGTACATTACGTTACGACTACGGAAAGGTTTTTTTGGCGAAACGAAAGGTTTACGGCACGAGCCGAAGGCGAGTGCTGTAACGAGGTTCGTCAAAAACCCTTTACGTACGAGGAAAGGTTTAATTTTTTCATCACGAAAGCCGGAAAATCGCAACTTCGTTGCGATTTTGAGGCTAGAATGATCAAAACCATCATTTCTTGAATATATCTTGTCTAGATGGAGGACATTTCATCTTAATTCTAGAAAAAAAGTTTTTTGAATATTCGCAGTGAGTTTAATTAATATACATAAAAAATCTTCGAAATTCAGTTTGCATTTACACTACGAAATCAACTAAAATCTATTCCTGAATTGAAGATACTTCTCTGCCCGCAATAAGAAGAAATGAGAATAATTTGACGGCCCATCCCTAGTCGCCCACCTCCTTTTGGTAAAATATGACACATTTCGATTATCATCTAAGCCCAGGTGTCAAAAACGCAAAAATCTCAACGCTGCGCAAATTCATATTCAATTTCGAACACATACGTCCTGAAAAATGTTCGTTTCATGCGAAAATAGAGCCTACATATGGTTTTTACATAATTTTTAAAAAATTAGATTTCCTTATGGCGAATAATGTAAAATTCATCTGTAGTCTCTATTTTCGTAAGAAACCAACATTTTTTTGGACGTATGTGTTTGGAATTGGATTTGAATTCGCGGAGCGTTGGCCTTTTTTGCATTTTTGACGCCAGGGCAGCGATTCTGGATCTTTTCATGTTTATAGCGACCGTGCTATAATGCAGATAGCGACCGTTTATAGCGACTGCTAGCGAGCGCCGACGCAACGTTTTGCATAAAATCTGAGGGCTGCTAGATGACGAATGGAATAATGATAAACGCGAGGCCTGTTCATGAGGCTAGTGCTTGTAGCCAATGAGAACACTCTATCCGTGTTCGTTCGGGTGAGAGTTTTGTTACTCTATCGCTTCGAAATACTCTATAGTGTGTTCTTCTTCAACAATTTTGCGCGAAAAGTTTAAATTGATGTAAACCACTATTTAATGAGACAGCATAGAATTTATGAGTGAATATGAGGTAAGTACGTAATTCTGCCAGTTAACTAATTATTTTTATGCGGGAACAAATATTTTAGCAGCATGTAGTATTAATATTTAGCAAATATTATACAGTAGTGTTAATATATTATTCACCTTTACTGACTAGAGGGAGGCTGGCCCATACTAAAAATAGTAAAAAATAGTTTATCATTTTTTAAAGGTGTAGAAAAGGTCCAATTAACAAACGCCCATGTCAAGTTGTGTAGTTGTTGTTGTTTATTGACATTTTTTCGAAATATAGATATCACCATAATCTAGAATTTGACATAGGTTTTTGCTTATTGGACCTTTTTTATACATTTCAAAGCTGAATAACTATTTCTCTTAGATTTCGGTATAGCCTCTCTCTTTAAGTTTTAATTCTCTGTGACCCCCTGCCCTGTAACTGCATAACGGAGTTTCATAAATCAGACAAGAATCATACAGGTACATTAACACATCATATAAATATTTAACCAATGACCTTTATTGTGTATTTATTGTATTCTCGCTGATGTTGACATTATTATAACATTGAAATGATTGTATTGCAGCAGTATTCGTATACGATATATAATTTTTTCGATTTATTTAGTGTGTACTTCCGTGTGTATCACCAACACAATTAATTTGATAAAGTATTAAACTATATTTTCCATACAAATCCATCAAGGCAACTATAAATTTTACATAACTGTTGTATCATTTTCTATCGAATCATACATTTACATGACCATTTTCAAATGCCCTGACTTTTCCTTGATTTCCCTGATTCGCCTGACCCAGAGTGGCCACCATGTCATTAATCACCGAATTATCAATATACGCATTATAAAAAAAATCTATACTATTTTGATTCCAAGAAACCTATTGAAGTAAATTATTTTATTCATCGTAGATTGACACTCAAAGTTTGCGTGAAGCTGATGTCACCACTTGATGTTGCCTATAACTCTGCTTCGGGTGTCTTCAATAATAATACTCAATTATATGTTGATCTTTCACTAGGGTAATCCCTAATTTGCTCAAATTCTATTTATATTGATCACATGTGCTAAAATGTCTCTAAAAGCGTTGGAAAAAAAGTACCCGAAGTTGGAGCCTCCTAGCTCAATTATAAGTACTTCGGTAAAGCTGTCGAATTTCACTATTTGAAAAACGTGCGATTACTTTTGACACTCAGAGTTGAGCTACGAGGCTGAAAATTCGGTTACTTTTATTTTCCGGAGATTTTTCAGCCCATGGGAGCTATAAAACAGAAACTTGACCAAAAAAAGGACCACCCTATTCTTCACACACACAGCACCTACGGAACATATAATATTTAGTTGGCTCACAATCATAAATCATAATTTATTACAGTATCTTTGATTTTATATACTGAACATTTCCATTACTACCATAATTTCCATTATCTAATCTACAATAGCACAAATTTGTGTTAGTTGTGCTTACGTTTCAAAGACATCCGATAACATCTATTTTGTCATCGATGTGATTAGCAGTCGTTGAGCATATATAGGTATGTACATATTGCATAATCCATCGTCAGGCTATGAAGTTTATCTCATTGAATCTCCGGTGTAGTGAAGCTGTTAGCTTCGTCCGATTCATCATGTACGTTCAGCTTGATCCAACAGTCCATTCATCAGCAGCTATCTATAGGTTAATTTACTTCTTGTGATTATTGTATCTCAAAAATTAATTCTTCCAATGAACGGTATCTGTGTAACACCATGAGTGATTTGAAATTAAACGTCGCAGTGTACGGTCTGATTAAATAATGAATCAGAATCATCGGGTACAAAATATATGTATTTTTAATTATAAATATGATATTCATCTCATAAACAATAGTATAGAATTACAGACTCAGGCTTACCGTGAATTTAATGATCTATTTTGTAGCGTTCAACCACCACAATCATGATCCATAAAGCATCCACTTAAGCGGTAACCTTTGGCGGTACCGATATTCTCGTATAACCTCTGCTGAATGAATTTCACATTTACCACGATAGTTGATGATTTCAAAATCGTACTAAATTACGAAAATGAATTAAACGTTAGATAACAACGTGTTCGCACTACATGTCAAAGTTATATTTCAAATTTAATCGCATAATAATAATATTGATTTGAAAGGTTGAAAATTGCCACTTTTATGTCACATAAACACAGGGTATATAGATAGCGACCGGTTCATAGCGATCGGCATAGGCGCTACCCGTTTTAACGCCACCCTCCGAAAGCGTGAATAGCCGATCGTGGATATAGCGCCTAAAACAAACGTAATACAGTTATAGCGCCCGGGCGGAATTGTAACTATCTAAGTAGGCGCCGCTCTTGACGCTTGTAATATGCGGCATAAGGGTTCCCGCCTTCCGGCACATTTCCCGCCAAAATTGGCATCGAGATGAAACCACGAATGCAGGCTGTTCATTGGCTACAAGCACTAGCCTCATGAACAGGCCCCGCGTTTATCATTATTCCATTCGTCATCTAGCAGCCCTCAGATTTTATGCAAAACGTTGCGCCGGCGCTCGCTAGCAGTCGCTATGAACGGTCGCTATCTGCATTATAGCACGGTCGCTATAAACATGAAAAGATCCAGAATCGCTGTCCTGGGCTCGGATAATAATCGAAATATGTCGCATTGTATCAAAAGGAGGTGTGCGACTATGGCTGAGCCTTAAGGTTGAATTCATGGATTAATTTTAGAAAAAAAAAAAGATTCCAAATTCAAGAATAAATGTTTCTCAGAACCAGAAAAAAATAGCATCGATCTAATGAAAATAATTCTCAATCCTAGTTGAAAATTCAATCAAAGCGAGAGTTGAAATCAAGGCATTTTATCTTAAAATTGAGGAATATTTTTGTCTGTGTGCCCGTTTTGCATCCCTGTACCCTACATTGTATGAGGCGGAATATAAATAAGCCGTCAATAATTGACCGATCAAACGAACTTACCTGTAAGTGATGTTCGATCGAAATTATATGAAGGGCCTTGTTCGAAGATATTACACTATGTAGTATTTCATTCGCTCCCGCTAGATGTCACAACGTCTTTAGAGTAGAAAAGGAAAAAGACTGAGTCTCCCTCTGGTGACTCACGCTACGCTACACCTCATATTAGTTCAGAGTTAGTAAAAGAATAAACCTAAAATTGTTGCACTCTGGGGTCAAAAAATTTGTTAATTTCCAATTTAAATTTAAATTTTGGGATAAAAAAGAATACCTTAGGAATTCTTGGGTGGGGTGTAATATCTTCGAACAAGGCCCTTCATATAATTTCGATCGAACATCACTTACAGGTAAGTTCGTTTGATCGGTCAATTATATTTCGTGCCTTGTTCTCAATATTACACTATGTAGATGTTCAGAGACAACTAAACAATTTTAAGAAACTTAGTTTATTCAACAAAAAACACTCTTAGCTCATGTTATAAAATATCATATTTCTAACTTCTTAGAATAGCATTTGCAAATGAACTTGGATTTGGTATAATAGGTCGCTTGTAAAAGATTTGAAAGACCCTCGAACTGTCTGACCACCCTGCTGTTCGCCTAATGGTGGCTATATCTACTCCTCTACTAGATGCAGCCGATGCAGCTGCATGTCTTGTAGAGTGTCCGGAGAAAATTGTGGTATCTAGTCCACTTTTGGATAGTACTGATTTTACCATCTCCCAATAGTTTGTGAGCCTATCGCTTTAAATGGAGCTTTTAAAGAAATAAATAACTTTTTGATATCACCTCTTCTATCTTTAGTTATTTCTAAATATCTTTTTATCGTAGAAAATGCACATAAGTTGGGTTCCGCTAGAAACTTAGGTAATATTAGTACAGGTTGATATCTCCCCGGTCCCGATGTTTTAATTAAATATGTTATATATATATATATCTCTATATTATTGTTAACTTCTCTTATATTATCTATATTAACCCTTCGAGTGCACACTTCCGCCGCCAACCTATTAGTGCATTCTGGGTCAATCTGACCCAAGGCGTTTCTGAAACCGTTGTATCTCGGTAAATATGCATTTTTTGGTTTTTTTTGTAGAGACGTTTTTTATAGTAAATTATCCATATTTCATGGCCCCAATTTTATTTTTTGACGAAAACGAAAATGAAATGCCAAAACATTCGCTCAAAGTGGGGCATGCGTTGGAAAATACGTACTTACACGAGAAAAATCATATTTTTTTTTTCTTTCAATTAAAAAAAAAACCCTTCGGGGTTTTTCAAGTGGAAGGTTCGTAGATGCGAATAAAAAATACAGTGTCGACCAACTTTCCAAAAAGTATATTTATTCGGAGGTTTGAATTGAAGCATTTTCGGAGTAGTGAAAAATGGGAAAAAACAACTCCTATGGCAAATTATTTATTGAAAACTTATATGTTTTACATGTTTTACCTTAAAAAACGTTACTTGGATTAATATTACGCGGATTTATCGTTTTTCCCCGCCATGCGCTTCGGTCTACCACGAGAGCGAACATTCAACGCGCGCTGTTGCTGGCAGCTAGTTTCCGCACCTATGTCGTCAAATTCATCATCACTATCAGTGGCTTCTTCATCCATTTCCTCCACATAATCTTCGTCTCCATCAGACATATTCCTCCCGAAGTCGTCATCGTCCGACTCGTCAAGCAAAACGCGCCTCAAAGAATTCAGTCGTTCTTCATTCGACATTCTAAATGCATAATTTATTATAATAAAGCAAAATAAAAAATACCTATTAGCATTTTTTATCATAACACACTTACTTGTCGAGATAGAACACGAAATTTCACACACAAAAAAAAATTCGATTTTCAACGCACTAGTGCACACATGGGTCAAAATGACCGAACGTCTTTTTCCGATGGCTATCCCCGGGATACTGGGGCGAACTGGAAAAAGGTCCAAAGGCTTACCTATAGAGTAAGGGTGGGTAAAAATTATGGCGTTGAAATTTGGGCGAATAGATCCCCACGTGTTCCGATACAATTGGAGAAAGAAAATGTTCTGGGTCAAAATGACCCAGTGTGCACTCGAAGGGTTAATACACGCTAAAGTTTTAGCTCTATGAGCTGAACACAATGCTAAAAGCATAATAGTTTTTTCTGTTAAATCTAATAAAGTTAAGTCTTCTAAATTAGCTAGATTTTTTAAGTAATTTAGCACTACCGAAACATCCCATGTATTTGAATATTTCGGTTGACTAGGCCTTAATTTATAAACACCCTTAAACCACCTAGAAATTAAGTTGTTTTCACCCATATTATTCTCAGATATAAGTGATATCGCTGAACGTATGGAATTTAAAGTACCATAGCTTGAACCTGTTCTATACTGTTCAGTGAGAAACCTCAGAACATTACACACATTAGGATTATCGAAATCACACCTGTTTTCATCGCAAAATTTGTACCATTTTCGCAATGCTGATGAATACTGTTTCTTTGTTGACATGGATAAGGAATTTAACATGACTTCTAGGGCTTCTTTGGGAACATCTTTCATTAAGAACGATTTCCCGACACTATTCCAGCCATTAAACGAACATGCATTCCTGCTTTCGTCCTGTTTAAAGACAACAAATTGAAATTAGGTTCAAAAATCAATGGATCATCTACTAGTAATGATCTCTATAAGGGGAACCATGCTTGATTTTTCTAATCAGGGGCTATCAGTATTCCAGTTGCATGTTCTCTTTTGATCTAAAATTAAGCTGAATGGTGGAAATGCGTAGAAAAATTTTTTTTCCCAGTTAACCGTGAAAGCATCTATTTGTCTAGCTTGTGGATCAGGTTTCCACGAGAAAAAATCCTTGCATTTTTTATTAAAACTGGTTGCAAATAAATCCACTCTTGGTTTACCCCATTTTTTAATTATCATCTGAAAAGCATCTTCAGACAATTCCATTTCTACATTTGGATTCTCAATTCTAGATAAAAAATCTGCTTCTGTGTTTTCTGCTGAGGGTATATATGAAGCAAAAATGAATATTTTTCTGATTTCTGCCCACTGCCATATAGACTTGGCTAATCGATTGTACTTTTCAAATCTAGTACCTCCCATCCTATTTATGTAACTTATTGCAGTGGTATTATCGACTCTTAAAAGAATTTGACAATCTTTGCATTCCGAAGCCAATTGTTCTAAAGCTAATTTTATTGCTAATAATTCCTTGTAATTTATATGAAAGCCTTTCTCGTTTTCTGACCAGAAACCAAATATCTCTGGGTCATTCCATGTCAAATCGACAAATAGTTGGAATCGACCCCCTCCGATTCGGATAAATTTTGGTGGAGTGTTTTGTCTCACTATAAAACGAAGTTCTGCCAAAGGAAAAAAATTTGAAATTTTTTTCTTAAGAGTTATGCAAAATTGAAAATGTCACTGTTTTTCCCGTTTTTTAAGTCTATTTATTTAATATTTCATAACCTACTGTATATTTAAAAAAAAAACCGCTGGTGCGTTCAAAGAGGACACTTAGAGGTATGAGAAAAAAAAAGTTCGGAAGAAAAATTTTGAAAATTACCAAAATTAGAAAACTTTGAATTCTTAAAAATCGTAAAACGTAAACTTCGCAGTGAAATTTTTGGCTCAAAATTTTTTATATTATACCTCTAACATATCTTAAGAAATTCTGAAATTTTCAGGAGGGTGTTTTTTTTTGTTTTTTTTTTTATGAATTTTTGAATTTTGGCGAAATAATTTTTTTCAATTTTTTCAACTTTTTTGTTGAATATAGTTATTCTACCACATGATTATTGAAGTTTGAGCTCTAAAATATTTTTTATTCTACAATAATAAGAATATAAAATTTTTGAGATATTTCTGTTTTTACATCCCGTTAACATAAGAAAAATATTTTAGAGCTCAAACTTCAATAATCATGTGGTAGAATAACTATATTCAACAAAAAAGTTGAAAAAATTGAAAAAAATTATTTCGCCAAAATTCAAAAATTCATAAAAAAAAAACAAAAAAAAACACCCTCCTGAAAATTTCAGAATTTCTTAAGATATGTTAGAGGTATAATATAAAAAATTTTGAGCCAAAAATTTCACTGCGAAGTTTACGTTTTACGATTTTTAAGAATTCAAAGTTTTCTAATTTTGGTAATTTTCAAAATTTTTCTTCCGAACTTCTTTTTCTCATACCTCTAAGCGTCCTCTTTGAACGCACCAGCGGTTTTTTTTTAAATATACAGTAGGTTATGAAATATTAAATAAATAGACTTAAAAAACGGGAAAAACAGTGACATTTTCAATTTTGCATAACTCTTAAGAAAAAAATTTCAAATTTTTTTCCTTTGGCAGAACTTCGTTTTATAGTGAGACAAAACACTCCACCAAAATTTATCCGAATCGGAGGGGGTCGATTCCAACTATTTGTCGATTTGACATGGAATGACCCCTCTTTATTACTATCTGTTGCACCCCAGCCTGAGTTTGATGCATCTGTAAAAATAGTAAGTTTAAATTCACCTGTTTTTATATATGGGTAGTTCCAAGATATTGCGTCTATTGGTGTCTTTTTAAAAAAAAATAGTGAAGATTGCGGAATAATAAATTTTAGAATGACCATAGTTGTAACGGTAACTGTGTTTTATACGGCGCACTGAATTTTGAATGTAAAATATTTTCAGAATTCGAGAAAATTGAATTCAAACACCAAAATTGTCTCTACCCTGGCACGTCCCTTCAACAAATTTGTTGATTCCGGTAGCAATATTTGGTAACTTTTCCAATAAATTGAGAAAAAAAATGGACTTTCTTATAGCTGTATAAACGTATAATGATATTTCAGTAATGAAATAGATTCCGTATTATTATTTTTCAAAATATTTCGTATTCCATTTTGTCCCACACCTTTGACGTCTCCTCCCCTGGCATTTTTATGGCGAGAATTTCTAACTAATACGATGAGCTTGGTCATTCATACTCTATCAGCCTGTCAAGAGTTCGGCACAAAGTAGGCGAAACGTGGCGAGTAAATGCCTAATATTCCTCCGTTGTTCAGTTAACGTGGAAAAACTGTAGTGTTTGGGTCGGAGTAAAGTGATCCTCGTATCTACCCTGGTAGGTTGTATGTCGCAATTAGTTATCTATTTGTTTTAGTTTTAGGCCAAATCTATTATAATATGTGCAATAGTCACCCTGTTCAAGTTTAAAATTCAAATCATAATTTGTCTCTATACTATTGAGAATTTTCTGCAAAAACATCTCTCCCCTGGCATCTCTCCCCTGGCATTTCTTCCCTGGCATGACAATGAGATACAGAATGACAAGGGGAGATATCGCGTCACTAAAGCCAAAAGGGCGTATCTCTTGAGATATCTCTTGAGATACGCCCTTTTGACTCTGCAGAACCAAAAGGGCGTATCACAAAAAATTTTGTTCTCCAATCAACTTGGGAATTTTAAAAAAGTAGATAATAGCTAAATTATTATTTCGGAGTCTTTTATTTTATTGAATTCATGAGAAATAGTCTCTCCTGTGTCAGTAAATCTCTACCCTGCACACCAAATCTCTCCTCTGGCCAGTGTCTCTCCCCTGGCACTTTTAAAAGTCATTAAAGATAATTAAAGTGACTCGCCCTTTCGTAGGCATCATGAGGAGACTGTTAATATTCCAGTACATATGAAATTGACCGTAATATTAGTTTTTTTGCTTTGCCATGAATGTTAGGAGTTGGGACGCAATATCTTGGAACTACCCATATGATACATCTGTAAGAAGCTTATTTTCCCACCAAGTAAAATCTGGTAAAAGATGAGGATTAATTTTCATTAATCCTTTATAGTTGAAATTATTTTTATGTGATGCAAGAATTTTTTCTTTCTCAAATGATTTCATGTATAACCATCCATAATCTAATGCTGGACACGCTGCGACCAATTTACCAATGAGCTGAGCAAATTCCTCGATTGAACAAGTTTTCTTTGTTCTGAACTTTTTAACCAACTTACCTAATGACTCTCTTTTTTCTGTAGGTAGTTCTACACAATAGTTCTTTGAATCAATTATAAAACCCAGGTATTCACATCTGGTAGAAGGTACAAGATTGCTCTTTTCATAGTTAATTAGAAGTCCATATGATTCTAATGTTTTTATTACCACCTCTACAGCTTTCTGGCATTTTTCAAGAGATTCGTCGATTACCAGGATATCATCCAGGTATATTACTAAAAAAATTCCCAATGATCTTAAAAAACTGATTATAGGTTTCAAAACCTTTGTAAAGATCCTTGGACTCGAAGATAATCCAAAGGGAAGACATGTAAACTGATAGAGCTTGTCCATGAATTTGAATCTTAAAAACTTTCTACTATCTTTATCTATTGATATTGCATGATATGCATCCTGCAAATCAATAGACGCCATAAAATAATTCGGAAAAATCAGTTTTATAGCCGTTCTCATATCCTCCATCTTAAAATGTATATGAGGAATGAAATTGTTTAGCTTTTTCAAATTAATGATGAATCTCAAAGACCCATCTGGTTTCGGTACCAGAAAATAAGATGATACAAACTGATCTTTTTCCGAATCACAAACCTCTATCACTCTTTTGGCTAACAAAGAGTGAATTACTTCTTGGTATCTTAAAATTTCCTCTTTTGATTTAAAATTTTGATTTGGGGTTTTGAACTGTTTTACTTCAGTCAAAAATTCTAGTTTGTAACCCTTAATCGCTTCTAATACCAATTCATGATCTGTCAAACGTCTCCACTTATCATAAAAAAAACTTTAGTCGTTCTGCTACAATACCTACTTCTATTTGGGTTTCTGAGTCGTTATTCGGTTGGCCTGTTGGTGATTGCGAAATGGTACATTGGCTTTCTGATTGTGAAACTGATTTCTTGACTTGAAAAAGAATTTTTGTCGGCCCTGTGTTGATGCATTCGAATTGTTTGTGCCTACGGAGAATGGCCTCCTTCCCCCCAGGCTCTTGATGTTTAAAAACTTCTTGTTAACATTTATATTTTTATTAGGACCAGCTGTTATATTTTTCATGTCTAAGGCTACTTTTTCCAACTTTCTTGCTTTAGCAATTTTTTCATCTAATCCCTGTCCGAAAAGAAGAGAATCAGTTTCTGCAGTTTCTAAAATTTCACGGGTTGTCTTGTTGAAACCAGGTGTCAAAAAAGCTTTTCGAGCTGTTGTTTGCTCATACATGAGTTGGGAAATAAACTTGGCTGCATCGCTCAGCTTTTCAATAAATTGAAGTCTATCGACCTCGTCAGTCTGTGACAGCATCGTCATTGCGCCCCCGAGGGCTGTCAAGGCAGATCCAGCTAGGTTTTGCCTTTCTATGAGATGATTATCTCTTTTCTTTTTATTCTCTGCGTTCGGATCAGTCGATAGTAATATCCACGGATTTAACCCTGGTGGATCAAAAGCCGTTGGGCGTCTGTTTCTTAATTGTATCTCTTCTTTCTCAGTATTTTCTAAGCCCTTCAAAATATAATGTTGCCATCTTTTCAACAATACAGGGTGAATTACCACCTCTGAGGCCTTTTCTGTTAGAGGATCTTTCCCTAAACCTTCCAAGAATTCTGAATCAATTTCTGGATTTTCTTGTATGGTATTTGGACTTTTAGGTGGTTCAATCTTTTCGGTTTCTGATCTTTGTTCATCACTTTGTTCATCTGACTGTTTGTTTGCTTCCAATTCTATGAGAAAGATAAAGGAAAGTAACAATACCATCAGTATTAGTATTACTATTATTATTATTATTATTATTATTATTATTATTTTTTTGTGATAAAGTATAAAACACTTATAATTTGTTTCGGCGCTCGTCCGAACAAGTTTTAAACATTGCTGAACTTGTCCTGCTGCTCGCGCAGGCGCGTCAGAATAATGGCAAACAACATGTCTGAACTTTCCTGCCACACGTGCAGATAAGTGAGGCAAAGGGGAAAAACTTGTGCTAACCTGTCCTGCCGCTCGTGCAGGCGCGTCAGACAAAGAGATCAAACTTGTGCTAACTTCTCCTACCGCTAGTGTAGGCGCGTTAGACAGTGAGTGTTATAAAGTCCTTTTTTTTTTTAATACTTCTTATCTTTACCTTCTTCCGAATATTCTTCAAGTTTGTCTTCTTCCTCCTTCTCCTCCTCGTGTACCTCAGAAATTTTTCTCAGTTTTTCTTGTGAAACTTCTAATTCTTGATACATATGTTCCACTGATTTCTCATTTTTACGTTTTTTATTTTCTTTATTCATTTTTCCAGTATAAGACAAAGGCAATAACGCAAATGGCAGAGCCTCTGAAGATACATGTTTCTCTAGCAACACAACGAACGAATATGAGGTGTAGCGTAGCGTGAGTCACCAGAGGGAGACTCAGTCTTTTTCCTTTCCTACTCTAAAGACGTTGTGACATCTAGCGGGAGCGAATGGAATACTACATAGTGTGATATTGAGAACTAGGCACGAAATATAATAATCTACAAAAATCGTATCCATGTTTGCGCTAAACAATAAAGCCCATAATTATGACACAAGAAAGTCAATTTAGGTGTTTCAGATTTTCTTCTGTATGAATTTTCACCGCACCGTGTTAAAATTTAATCGCTATCCGCGTCCAAATATTAGAAATGAATGGAATTCCGAAACTTCGTATTAACCGCGATCACATGCCAAATAAAATATTACCACAGTACTTACTGCGACGCTCAACGATCCTTTATCAAACGACGAAAACTCGACTTCCGCAACATCAAGTACAAGACTAGATATTATGGTTGCGAGTCTTTCAATGTCTATATTGTCGCTTACAGGTGGCATGACGCCGTCTTGGGTTCGAAGAAGATCGAACCGAACAAAAATAAGTCACTATCACACTATCTATTTTAACCGGTGTCTCGACTAAGATCGGGTACACTTAGGAGAAGGCCGGGCTACAAACCTGGGGCTCCTGGGAAAAATCTGTTGGGCGCCAGACTCGGGGCTCCGAGTCCTCTCTCACTCTCGCTCTTAAAACTAGCTCTTAAACTAGGTAGAGGGATTTCGTGGGGGCGTAGAATAACGACACTGTACTTAAATCTACTGAAAATATTTATTAAAAAGGAAAAAAAGAAAAGGTGGCGAATTTAGAATCACGCCCGCTACCTGGCGTCTTACAAGGAATATTAAGATTGACTCTACTCTAAATAAATTATCAATAACAACTCTAACAAACTATAATGTAATATAGAAGATAATACAATATGGTACAAGTGACTCTAATTAATTTAATATAATATATTAGGTAATCCCAGCAGCGACTAGGTTCGACTACCGCTGTAGTCAGCTGGATAGTCGCTGTCTCTCTCTGGCTAGTGGCCAGCCGTCACTTTACGCGGCTCGCTCGAGCGTTCGCAGCGAAGTGACGCGGCGCAGCTAGGCAGGGTGACGGGGTGGGGAAGCGGGGTAAGCGGGGCTTGGCAGAGCTCTGACTCGCAGCAACTGAGTGCGGCGCGTGACGTCAAGGCTCTGGCAATATGGCGCCGGCCAGGAGTTGTCTGCTGTCGGCGCAGCGGGGCGATAACTAGACGGCTTCGCGCAGAACAAACAACACGTGGTCTGTTGTTGAGACTTTCAAACGACCGGTCGCTGGCAACCGTCAAGACTACCGCGGGTGGTTTTTACCAGACTCGTAGGGCACAATTAAATATAGGAAGGGACGAGAAAATACTGGTGAACGAGTCCTACCTTACAGTAGTCACGAGCTCGGCGTGGATCGGTGCGTCGGTGGTATTCCGGTGTGCAACACGAGTCCAGAGGGATAAGCCAAGTCGTCAACCTCGTTTCCAGTATCCAAATAGTCCACAAAACACACTCAAGTCCACAAAGAAACAAGCCGGGGTCAAAAATCCAAAAAAAAAAACACACTGCACTCCAATCTCTCTCTCTCTCTCTCTCTCTCTCTCTCTCTCTCTCTCTCTCTTGCTCTTGGCTCGCGCCATTTGTCGCGACCGCTCTCTGATCATCTCCCGAGCCCAGGTTTGACGGCCAACGCTCTCGGCTCTGCAGCCTCGCCTTACCTCAACCTCTGCCACTTAAATGCCAATTCCATTCGCGGCCACATTGACCTGCTGCGATTTCACTTTTCGTCTTGCTCTGTACATCTTATAGCCGTTAGTGAGTCGTGGCTGCACGCACAGGTATCGGATGCCTCGGTTGCACTGCCCGGGTATGTTATCTTGCGTAATGATCGGATAGGCAAGGTGGGGGGTGGGGTTGCGCTTTACGTGGCTCAATCTCTCCGAGCCAAACTGCTTCGCGTCTCTCCGGGCCCTTACAGCTGCAGCCCGGAATATCTTTTTGCGGAGGTTCGCTCTTGTACCCGGGGTTCGCTGCCGCTACTCGTAGCCGTTGTCTATCGTCCACCGAAGGCTTCCAACCTCGCCGCTTTCGAAGCCGACTTTGACTGCCTTAGTGTTGGCTATCAGTCCGCTGTTGTTCTCGGGGATTTTAATGCAAATCAGCTGGGTCAGTCGTACGACGCTGATAATGTCCGTGAGTTTTGCTCTGCTCGCGCTCTCTATATGGTGCCATTTTCTGACACGTGTCACACTCATACCTCTGACACACTTCTCGACCTCTGTATTGTAAGCGACCAGAATCTGGTCCAGTCCTTCGGGCAGTCCGCCGCGCCGTTCATTGCAGGTCATGACCTCATCTCGGTCACTATATCAATCTCGGCTCCGCCACCTCTCCGCAGGACGGTTAGGGCTCGTTCTTTTGTCGACTTCTCGATTGACTCCTTCAGGCAGGATCTTGCGGACTGTGACTGGACGGTATTTGAGGCTCAGGCGTCCGTTGATGCCTGGTTGTCCTGTCTCCAAAACAACATCTCTGCTGCTCTTGATAGGCACGCCCCCTACGTTTCCCGCATTTTTAAGCCTAGCAGGCCACCGTGGATCTCTCCAGAGCTTCATAGACTCGTGCGGGCCAGGGATTCTCTCTACCGTGCGTACAAGCGCTCACGGACGCAGATTGCTCTGCTTCGTTATCGGGATGCTCGTGACGATCTTCACAAGCGCGTCACCACTGCGCGTGCTGAGTTTTTCGCTAGCCGGCTTTCTTCGATCCAGCAACCACGGACTCTCTGGAGTGAGCTCCGTACTCTTGGTATAGCGCCGGCTCACACCAATGGCTATGGTGATTTTGCGGTTGATGATCTTAATCGTCACTTTGCGGCTGTGTCCCAGCGACCTTCCTCCGCTACTGAAGTCGCCGAGTTCTTCGCCACTATCCCACCCCCTGCGTACAGTGACTCCCTATTCTATTTTCGTGATATCTCTCCAGCTTCACTTCTTCGTGCTATTAGTCACTTTAGTTCGCAATCTAGGGGTTTTGACGACTTGTCGCTTCGGGATATTCAGCTGGCATTACCGGTCATCTTTCCGTACCTCCTAGCTCTCTTAAATCTGTCTCTCTCCTCTGCAGTCTTTCCTGAGGTGTGGAAGCGGGCCCGTGTACGGCCGTTGGGCAAGGTGAAATCTCCGTCTTCTCTTGATCAGGTTCGGCCTATTTCCATTCTCTGTTTTTTATCTAAGGTGCTAGAACGTATCGTCCATGAGCAAATCTCTGCCCATCTTGAGAGCCATCACCTGCTCGACCCTCGGCAATCAGGTTTCCGTGTCGGCTTTAGCACGCAAACGGCCCTCCTTCGACTCACGGGAGATATACGCGAAGGCATCGACAATCGCAGCTTAACTGTTTTGGTCCTTTTTGACTTTTCCAAAGCCTTTGATTCGGTTCCGCATGTAGATCTGCTCAACAAACTTCTCGGCCTTAACTTCTCCCAGCACGCCATTCAGTGGATCGCCTCTTACTTGCAGGGTAGGACGCAGGCAGTGGTCTCTTCTGAAGGGCTTCTTTCGTCTTGGGAGAGTCTTAGTCTCGGTGTCCCGCAAGGCTCGGTTCTAGGTCCCCTGTTGTTCTCCCTGGTTATCAACGACATCTGTAAAGCCCTAAAGTATTGCAGCCACTTGGTATATGCAGACGACCTGCAGATTTACTACACCTTCCCGGTTGAGGATTTTGAGCATGCTATTGGCTGTGTTAATGTGGATGTTCAGGCTATCGTAGATTGGTCCAAGTCTTCGTCTCTCCGTCTGAATATCGCGAAAACACATGCGATGATTGTCGGTAGTGGACCCTATGTTGCCAGGCTGCAGCTTGAGAAACTTCCTGTGGTCCGACTTGATGGCTGTGCTGTTCCCTACGTCGAAACTGTACGTAATCTCGGGGTCATGATCGACACCAAGCTGTCGTGGGTAGCTCAAGTCGATGCTATATCTCGCCGCGTCCACGGTACCCTCAGGCAGCTCGCTGCGTCTCGTCGCTTGCTCTCCAAAAACCTGCGCAGGCTAATGGTGATCTCTCTGATTTTTCCATTATTCGATTACTGCTGTGTGACCTTTGCCGATCTACCGGCAGGCTTGGATGCGAAACTCCAGCGGCTCCTAAACACCTGTGTCCGCTTTGTCTGTGGCGTCCCTCGGGATGTGCATATTACGCCTTATCGGAGGGAATTGGGCTGGCTTCGGGTAAAGGACAGGAGGCTGTACTTCCTGCTGAATCAGCTGTTTGTAATCTTGCGCTCTGGGCGGCCTGCTTACCTGCGTGAGCTCTTCGTACTTCGCGATCCGAGTGCTATCCGTCCCTCGAGGGCCCCGCGTAGCGATTTTGTGGCCCCGCGCTGTCGCACAGATGCGCTTTTTAACTCGTTTTCAGTCGCCGCCATTCGTCACTGGGACTCACTTCCATCTGCGCTCAGAGCGGCGCCCACGCTCCTCTCGTTCAAGCACGGCCTTTTTAGTCATCTATTCGATACTGAGGATGCGCGCCCTTGAGTCTTGCTCTCCCCTACTCGTTGTTAGGGCTAGCTCGGGTATTTCTTTAAGTTAATCTTCTTTCTAACACTAGCTTGTAAGTACTCTTTGTCATTCTCTTCCTTCGTCGCAGAGCAAACATTGTTTGTAATGTTCTGTGGCGGTCTTGTTGTCCAGTATTGTTATGGACATAAATAAAATAATCTATCTATCTCTCTCTCTCTCTCTCTCTCTCTCTCTCTCTCTCTCTCTCTTCGCCATGGTGAGTGCCTGCACGCACTGCTTATCGCTCCTGCTTATTTTATCTTGTCTGGCTGTCTTGCTTGTTCTGGGCCTTTCGTTTGCAGTTTCAGCTGTTTGGGTGAACTCCCTGCTTCAAGTGTGCGTTTCCTTTGGCCATTGCCTGGGCTTGCTGCGCTCTAATTTGAAGTTGAGTGAGTACAATATTTTCTACTGTCACCTTCGGTTTGGCTGCCATATTGGACATCTCTGCTGATCTGTCTTGTCATCATCATCACGCCTCTCGTGGACATCGCGGAATCTAGATATCTGGGCTGTTATTTGCCGGTATCTACCTCTGTCACCTGGCGGATCCATCTTACCGATTATTGTTGGTAATCACTTCTGTCATCCGGGTTACACTTATCGACTTATTGACGGCAATCAGCGGTATTACTTCAGTGTGTCTACAGTGTCTACAGTGTCTACCTTTGTGTGCCATTTTGAACTTGGACGGTGTTATGTGTATGCTTGTGATCTTACCTGAGTATTGTCACTTGCCTCAGTGACTATACTGTGTCACGCATGTCGCGTGTATGCTTTAGGTGTCATCGTGCTATTGCCGGAACTTTATCTAGTTGTTCTGGGTGTGGTCGTGAATTTCACCCAGGCTGCGTCACCCTTTATCTTACGTATAAGTCCGTAAACTCGTGCTGTCGTCTAGGTATAGGGTCAGGTTCTCAGGGTACCAGTAGTCAGGGTACCAGTAGTCCTAGCCCTGGCTGTTCTAGTGCTCATTCTGGTCTCAGTGATCCGCCAGTAATGGATAAGGCATTGATCGAGAAAATGATTGCTACCTTAGAGCGCGTTAATGACACCAATAACAATCTTGCTGCCTTAATTACTAGGCAAACTCAAATTAATTGTGACATTGTGGATAGGTTGAAATGTCTGCCGGACTTGATTAATAAGATTGATAAACACGCCGAAGTTATTGCCCGTCTTGAGGTTAGTAACACCCAAATTTTGCGTGACATCGAGGCTATTAGGGCTGCGACTGCTTCTGGACCCGTACTCTTGAGGCTAGTAATGCTCGGATTCTGCAAGACATCGAAGCTATTAGGGCTGCTACAGCTTCTAGACCTGCTCCTGGTCCTACTCTCGCGGCCACGGAAGTCATTTTGGCCGGGTTACCTTCCTCTATCTCTGATCCTCCTAGGACTGTTGTTCAGAAGGTCTTTGCGGCTCTCCTGATCCCCGATTTAATCAATGATGTTCAGGACATTCGTCCGCTGGTCAGGAAATCGTCAGCGGTCGGCGGTGATAGGAATGTGGGTGCTCCTTCGGGGGCATCTGGCACCAAGTCTCTTATTCTAACGGTTAAATCAGCTATGGTGCGGGACCACATTATCGCTATGAAGCGTGCTAAGAAGGATCTTACGGTTGGAGAAGTATTCTCTTGTCTCCTCCCTGGTAAAATCTTTGTGAATGAGTTCCTTCCGTCTGCGTTGCATGGATTGCTGCGTCGCACTAAGGCTAAAGCTGCGGAGTCGGGCTATAGGTATGTCTGGCTTAGATCTGGAAATATTTGCGTGCGAAGATCGGATGGTGCTCCAGTGATTGTGGTGAAATCGGATGACGACCTTGCGAAACTAACTTGACTAGCGCCGGACTCGGCTGATTTGCCTGTCCCCTCGCTGTCTAATATTAGGGTTGGTCATTTCAACGCGAATTCGCTTCTAGGTCACTTTGATTTTATATGCGCCCACTTAGTATCTAATTTCTACCACATCATCTCGATTTCTGAAACGTGGCTTCACTCGCAAATCCCTGACGATCTTGTGCGCCTCGAGGATTATCTGCTGGTACGTAATGACAGGGAGGGTAGAAAGGGTGGGGGAGTAGCCTGCTACGTCCATAACTCGTTGAAGGTGAAGGTTTTGGCGGTCTCTCCGAGTTTGTTCTCGAACTCGCCTGAGTTTTTAATCCTTGACATTCGCCGTGGTGATTCTCATCCTCTTTTATTTACATCTATGTACAGGAGGCCCAAAGGGCTTCTTTTTAATGATTTTATTCTCTCATTCTGTAGGCTAGTTCCGGCTTACAATAATGTTATTATTTCGGGTGACCTAAATTGTAATTTACTTACTTCTAATGTCGAAGCGTCGTTTTTGCGCGAGTTTGTCTTGGCGCAGGCATTGCACATCGTCGAATCAGATGCCACGCATCATACGCAGTCCTCTGATTCCTGGCTCGATGTCTTCATCGTTGATGACCGCGACAAAGCTTTAGCCTTCTCCAAATCCGACTCTCCGTTTATCGCTGGTCATGATTTGATCACACTTACTTATAAGTTTCATGTTGAGCGTGCTCAGCATCGAGTAATTACTAGACGCGACTTTAAACGCTTTGATCCTAATGCTTTCTTGGCTACTCTGGCGAATCATCTCTCAGGCAATGTTCCTGACGCGCTTACGCACTGTTCTACGGCGCAGGATTTTGAGCGATTTGTTGGCAATATGAGCGATTCCGTAGTTGCTTCGGTTGACTTGCATGCGCCTCTGCGAACCTTCCGGGTAAGTAGGCCTCCTGCCCCATGGCTCACTGATCAGCTTAAAGCTAGAATCAAAACTCGTAACGCCATGTATAAGCAAGCTCGACGTGCGGGTAGTCTCCTTGGGTTAGCCATGTACCGGCTCTATCGTGATCAGCTCACGAACGACTTGCGGTGTGTGGCTAGTAATTATGTTTCACGTAGACTTTCTTCCTTTACTGAGCCTGCGAAATTGTGGAGGGAACTAGCGAATTTGGGTTTAGTTAAGTCTCGTCTGGCTTCTCCGCTTAATTTTTTTTCGGCTGATGAGCTTAATGTCTCCTTTGCGACTGTTGCCAATGCGTCACCAGCGTGTAGGTTCGACGATCTTTCTGGACTGTTGTCTAGTATGCCTGTGTTGCCATTGGGCCGGGCGCAGTTTGAGTTTTCTCTTGTTACACCTGAGTGTATCTCTCTGCTTATTAGCTCCTCTACTAAACCTTCGCATGCTGCCGGACCTGACGGGATTTCCCTTTTTGTTATTCACCAGGCTCTGCCCTTGCTCTGTGTCGAGCTTGCTGCTTTGTTTAACCATTGTCTTAGGCTAGGTCATTATCCGTCCGGTTGGAAGCGTGCTTTTATTCGACCTCTTTTGAAGACCAGCCATCCGCGTTCTCCGTCTGATACCCGTCCAATTGCCAACCTCTGTGAATTGGGTAAACTTTTTGAAAGGGTTGTTCACTGTCAAGTTTTAGGCTACGTCATTGAACACAACATCTTAGACCCGCGGCAGTCGGGTTACCGAGCGGGGTTTAGCACGCAAACTGCGTTACTGCGTCTTTGCCATGATGTTAGGCGGGGTGTGGATGAGAGATGCGTTACGATCTTGGTACTCTTTGACTTCAGCAAAGCCTTTGACACTGTGGGTCATCTTCGCTTGCTTGAGAAGCTCAGGGGGATTGGTTTCTCGGAGGGGGCGTTGCGGTGGGTTTTTTCGTACCTGGTTGGTCGCTCTCAGGCGGTTGTTGATGCCCACGGTGCTTGCTCAGCTTGGCTTGCCACGTCATCTGGTGTTCCGCAGGGTTCGGTGCTTGGTCCCCTGCTGTTTTCTCTCTTTATTAACGATATCGGAGCCAAGCTGCGCTATTCTCAACACCTTATCTTTGCTGATGATACTCAAATCTATCTTTCTTGTCCTCCCTCTGAGCTTGTCGATGGTATTGCTAGGATCACCCATGATGTGGGCGTCATTGCTGATTTTGCGCGTGCTAATGGACTGAAACTCAATCTTGCCAAATCTAAGGTGCTTATTCAGGGTAGTGGTACTTTTATTAATCGGATTGACTTGGCCGGTCTGCCTCCTATTACGGTTGCTGAGACCACTCTCCCTTATGTCAGCTGTGTCCGTAACCTTGGTGTAATTATGAGTGCTAACCTTTCTTGGCGTAGTCACGTTTTGACTATCTCTAATAAAGTCAATTTCGCACTTTTTCGCCTTAAGTATCATCGTAATGCGCTGTCTCGTGAACTAAGGTCCACTCTTGTCGTCTCTCTCATCTTTCCCCTGCTTGATTATTGCTGCCTTGTTTTTAATGACTTGACTGGTGAACAAAACCTTCTGCTTCAGCGGCTGCTTAATAGTGCCATTAGATTCATTTTTGATCTGCGTCGTGATGAGCATGTTACCCCTTACCGCAGGCAGCTGGGTTGGCTTTCAGTGAGATCTAGGCGCCTATATTTTCTGGGTATAATGGTATTTAATATCTTACGAGGAGTTGTGCCGGCTTACTTGTCAGACCTTTTCACTCCTCCCAGGTCATGTGGCCCTCGTCCTTCGCGTCAGGCCTCTGCTGTTTTTCATATACCGAATCATCGTACCTGTGTATTCAGAAATTCGTTCTATCTTGCAGCCGTGTATTTTTGGCATTCTTTGCCGTCTGATATCACCTCCTCTTCATCCTTAGGTGTTTTCAAGAGTGCTCTGTTTGCACATTTATTTTCTCTCGACACGAAATCCGCTTGATTGCTCCCGGCTGGCTGTGTGGGGTTTTAGTCGTTAAGGTTCTCTGTATCATGCTCGATTGCTTGTGCGTTATTTTTATAGTCTTGTATGTATTTAATTTAAATCTTCATCCGCCTATGTTTTATATTTTATATTTTATTTTTATTTTATTTTATCTATGTATTTTCTTTGTTTTTATTTTATTTTATTGTATTTCTCTATCTGCTCTGGTTGCTTGTATCTACCTTTGCCTCAAGGTCCACCAAGGCATAAATAAATTTCTATCTATCTATCTATCTATCTCTCCTCGTGTCCTCTGAGGAGCCCGTTTGCTCTGGAGTGCCTCAAGGTTCTGTGTTGGGACCTCTTTTGTTTTCCGTCTTTATTAACGACCTTCCGTCGGTGCTCAATTTTTGCTCCTATATGCTGTACGCCGACGACCTGCTTATTTATTTGCATTTTCCACCGTCCGAGATTGTGGTAGCGGTTGAGAGGATGAACCGGGATATTTCAGCCATAACAACGTGGGTTGCTGCGAATCGGCTCTCGTTAAACGCTGCGGAAACGACAGCTTTGATAGTCGGTAGTGCTAGGTTCATAAATTGCATTGATCTCAGCCTTATCCCGCGGGTGAATGTTCTTGGCTATGATGTGCCTTACAGTGTGTCACTCAAGTACCTTGGTGTGACTATCTCCAATACCTTGTCGTGGAGAGATCAAGTGGTTTCTGTATCTAACAGAGTTTTTAGCACTCTCTGGCAGCTTAAAGTTAGGAAGGAGTTGCTTAGCACTCGTCTGAGGAAGCAACTTGTAAGCGCTTTAGTTCTCCCGCATCTCGAGTACTGCTGTCTCGTCTATTCGGACTTGTCTGATGAGCTAAATACTAAGCTTGATCGTGCGCTGAATTCGGGGGTTCGCTTTATTTTTGATGTGGCTAAGTACGAACACATCTCGCCTTTTTATGATTTTCTGGGTTGGTTAAGGGTGGGGGTGAGGCGGCAGTACTGGTTGGGAGTGTTTATCTTCGTTGCGATACGCAGTAGACAGCCTGCGTACCTGTTCTCTCAGCTGCGTTTCAGGGAAAACGAGCAGCACAGGGATACGCGGGTTCCCCCTGACGCTCTTATCGTACCAACGGCAAGGACGTCGACTTTTCAAAATTCGGTGCTCGTTCGAGCCTGCGTCTTGTGGAACTCGCTGCCCCCTGCTGCTCGGCAGGCGAGGTCTTTGGCCGTGTTCAAGGAGCATCTGCTAGCCTTTTTAGTTAATTAGTACCTTCTTGCTATTGTAGTGTCCCGGTAGCAGGCATGTCCGGTACTACCTCTAACCTGTTCTGTGTTCACTGTTTTCGTGCTACTTTAATTTTGCTTTGTTTTTCTAGTGTGTTCGTAGTTATGTTTGCTGCGCTACGTTTGGGTATTATTTCTCTTTGCATTTTTTCTTTATGATCTTTCTCTCCTGGTTTCTCTAGCTGTTTTCCTAAAGAAATGTAGTGCAGCTAACATTACTATCTTTTATTTTTGTATTATTATACTTACTATTTATTTTGTTGTATTTCTTGCTTTAATTTTTATAATTTTTTGCCTTGACTTTCTTAGTTATACTTTCTGTGCACTCTTATGATTTTCTTGCTGTTAAATCTTTGTCTTGCGACTCTGTCACCGTTCTTTCTGCGTCCTTAGGGGATTTTATATCCCAGGGCGAAATAAATGCATTTCTCTCTCTCTCTCTCTCTCTCTTTACTCTCACAATTGCTAGTCGACGTTTGGATACTTCGATAGCCAAAATGGAAGTGAGCCCGGTTTCTTCTATCTCTAGTGCCTTCCGGCGCCACGAGACCGGCGAGCGGTGGCGTCTACCAATTCGGGACATTTTCGGTAGTTTGCCAAAATGGCTCAGCGGGTCGTATCGGGGCGCGAATATTTAATTGATAGCTTGGGCCGGTACGCTCGTAGGCTGGGTGAGAGGAGGTCCAACGTTTTGCCACGTTACACTATTAGGGTGTCACAGAAAAAAATAATTTTTTACCACCTTCTGAAGAGATAGTTCTCGTCAAGACACAGAAATTCCCCGCTGGGAAATGTCCTGTGTCAAAACTGAGGGGTACCTATTATCTATGCTGAAATACAATCACTAGATTCAAAATGGTAATAATGTAGTACAGTCGAACCTCGCTAACTCGAACCTCTATAACTCGAAAACTTCCATAAGTCAGAGATTCAGTCTGTTCCCTCGCAAAAACCTCTGTAATCCGAAAAAAAAACAGAGAATAACTCGAAGTTTTCTGAACGTATCAAGGTCCATTATTTTGCCTCTGTAGCTCGAATTTAGAGATACCTGACCTCTATAAGTCGAAAGTCACCTCTATAACTCGAAGTTCCAATACCCTGACCTCTACAACTCGAACCGCTTTATGCAGTGACGTTAAGATTACATGTCCACAACCCGCATCCCACGTGCTAATGCTTGTTAGCTTGTTAAGATGAGTGATTCCGGATCAGTTTGTCTCGAAATGACTTCCAAACGGCAACTCAAATCGTCAAGTGTCAGTGAAAAGATTATGGTGATTGAAGCAATGAAGACTGTTTCAAAAAAAAAAAAGAAATTGCTGAAGAATTTAGAATTCTCAGCAGAACACTATCCACAATTTTGAAAAATGAAGCTGACCTTAAGCAAAACATTTTTGCAGATACCTTGAATAGATTGAAGATTGAAGATTGAAGATTTATCTCCACTATATGGCGAATTTTTACGAGCCTCTATAAGTCGAATATTGTTTTGGTCACCCTTTATAACTCGAAAACTTCGATAAGGCGAAACCTCTATTACTCGAACGAACTAGCTCTTCCCTTGAGATTGGAGTTGGCGAGGTTCGACTGTATAATTTTTTGTAGCACGCTCAAGTATAGACGTTACGGGTTGTACCGAGAATATTCGCGTAAATAAATACGCTCAAACTGCTAATGAGGTGACAGTGCCCTCACGTATATTCGTGCCTTACGTTAGCCTCCGCCGGCATCGCGAGAGAGACGCCGCATCATTTTTGAGAGAGACAAATGCGCCGTTCGGGCCCAGGAATTAATTTAATTCGTTTATTCGCTATAATCCGGGGATTACCACCCCGTCCCATTTTTTCTAATTTACCCCGATTTTTTATCAATCTTCCGACATTGCAAGAGAGACGCCGCATCATTTCTGAGAGAGACAAGTGCGTTGTTCGGGCCCACGAATTAATTTAATTCGTTTTTTCGCTATAATCCGGGGATTACCACCCCGTCCCATTTTTTCTAATTTCCACCGATTTTTCATCAGTCTTCCGACATCGCGAAAAAGACGCCGCATCATTTTTGAGAGGGACAAATGCTTCGTTCAAGAAAAAGAAATCATATCGTACAGACAAGTGTGATTTCCGAAATCTCTAGGATTATTTTTAAAGTTCTGAACTCTGGAGCGTCTCATTTGAGACCCTATGAACCATACAAAAAAATACTAGAAATGTCAAAAAAAATCTGGAGGAGCCGTTCGAAGAACGTTCCAAACTTCAACTAGCTAGTTTAACATAAGTTTTATGATTTTTTCTGTTTTTCAACTTCTATGTACATTAAGTAAGTATTGAAACAAAACAATTCGTGATAATTTTCAATGAAAAGTTGATATTCAAGAATATACTTGTTGATTCTTTCTCATTTTTACTGACTTTTTAATAAAAT
Source organism: Rhogogaster chlorosoma (assembly GCA_944452935.1). NCBI lineage: Eukaryota > Metazoa > Arthropoda > Insecta > Hymenoptera > Tenthredinidae > Rhogogaster > Rhogogaster chlorosoma. The sequence continues at coordinate 13,290,533 of OX101800.1, read as the reverse complement.
ATGACAATTGAAAAAAAAAAAAAAAAAAAAACTAGAGCCAATCTTCCAAAACCATCCGTTGTTTCGTGAATTGTTGGCATAGAGGTATTCAAAACCACTCTTACATCAAGGGCAACAAAACCATCGTTGACCAGTGTAATAACTTCACATTCCGCCTCAGACTCATTTTGAATATTTATAATATCTTAGACAACTTCAAAATCTCGTTAACCGAACTCATTCCATTTTTAATTAAAATTCTACGCTGTCATTCATTAGCTTCATCATTTCGAATCAGCGAATATCAATATAAATAAGAGACATTTGATTTCATTAGCTTCAGTTCCGAACATTAAAACATTTAATACGTGTTAAAACAATATCTAAATTCTACCAAATCCAAAGGCTTCGAGGTTCCTAAGGTGAGGGAGGCAAATACCTAGAGAGGGCTCATGTAGTTCCATGCTACGCCAACTCAACAACAGCTAACAAGGGGAATGCGCAACATGTTAAGAATGGATTGCGACGAAACTCAGGTATGTTGTAGAGGTATTTACCCTAAGTACCTGGATAATCGGAGACGATGCGCTTCTTCCTAGTTTCCGAGAAATTTGGAGGTAAAATTTCACGCGCGGTATGTATAGCAGTAACTGTGCTAACTTGTCAACTAAGCGAGCGCAGCGCAGTAGGTAAGGTTCTCGGCTACCACGCTGGCGGCCCGTGTTCAAGTCCCGTCGGCGTGCGACTTTTTATTTTTATTTTTTATTTATTTTTAATTTTTTTTTCAATATCAGTAACAAATATTGCATTACAAAATTGCGGGAAAAAAATTGCTATACATAGTATGGTAGTAATGTCATTTATTTTATCGTATACAATATAATACAGGGCTTTTACTTATTCACTATCACTGTCAACATGAGGCGAACATTCGTTTGGATGGTATTTATCATAAAAACATGCAAAGCATAACACGTTGTTACACCATGCACATTTCATGAATCCTACCGCTTTGCAGACACACGGATTTTTCAAAAGTGAGATCGAGAAACAAGCATCGTTTACATTCGAAAATATCTCTCTCTCTCGTCAATTAATTTTGATGCGAACCACGCATATCTAATCATTTGCCGGAATACAGGGGCCCTTAATTGATGCAAAAGTAAGGAATGAATTGACATAAATCATAAAATAATTGGCTAAAGACAGGCTGTGAATGACTGGGGAGCTAGAATTCCGTTAGGGGAAGCCTGGCTCTCCCCCCTAGGAGAGGGTAGGGTCAGTAACGGTAACCACCGGAGCGAACGATGCCCAAATACTTGGAATTTCGACAAGGGGCTGGATCGTTGATTTTAACAATAAGACCTCGTTTTGAAACTGCACAAAATCTTACCAGAAACCATACGTTGTATAGCAACTTTTTTCCCGCAATTTTGTAATGCAATATTTGTTACTCATATTGAAAAAAAAATGAAAGAAAAAAGAAAAAATAAAAATAAAAAGTCGCACGCCGACGGGACTTGAACACGGGACGCCAGCGTGGTAACCGAGAACCTTACCTACTGCGCTGCGCTCGCTTGGTTGACAAATTGGCACAGTTACTGGTATACATGCCGCGCGTGAAATTTTACCTCCAAATTTCTCGGAAACTAGGGAGAAGCGCATCATCTCCGATTATCCAGGTACTTAGGGTAGGTACCTCTACAACATACCTGAGTTTCGTCGAAATCCATTCTTAACATGTTGCGCATTAACTGAAATCGCTCACAAGATCGCTCATTTATACCTTATATTGTATACCCGAAGCTCGTTATATTGTTCACCAGAATTCCTGAATTTTAATCATTGCGTGATAAAGAATAATTCAATCTGATGAGTGGTATAACCACGGGAATATCGTTATAGGCCAATACCAACAGTATTTCGGGGTAATCCCTTCCTAATAACGAGACCACCCGGCGAGCTTGCACTGCTACTCATTATTTCAAGTGTGTATTCGTATTCTTTAGTTGATAAGCGCATAGACATATACGTATTTAATATAATTAAATAACTTGAGATTGGTATGATCATAAAGGTAACAATCAAACAGGATAATTCATAGAATTTCGGGTTCCACCCTAATCCTGTTGGATTTCTTTCTTTCGACACCAAAGTCCTTAGTCGAATAAATACTAGCCACAACTAGTCACTTAGATGCAAGTTACCGATCTCGAATTATAACATTATAGTACAGTCCGACCTCTCAATAAGAACGCAAAAGCCCCCAAGGGGAAGAGTTTTTCCGAGAATCCGAGTACCCCCACCATGCGTGCGTTCTTCGCTTACTCACTCTCCCTGTCTCTCTCTCTCATTCGCACGCCAGTGTAATTCGAGCTTGGAGTGGGGGTACTGCTCGAGCGAGAAGTTGGGGAAGCGTTCTTATTGCGGGCGTTCTTATTGGGAGGTCGGACTGTACTACCATGGTTGAACGTTATATTTAATCATTATTAGCTATTAGACCCGATTCCGTACTATTATCGAGAGAGAGAGAGAGAGAGAGTTCCAATCTCATCTTCAATTCATTATATCAACGCGTGTGAATCGTGAACAGGTTTCCCCACTTCATTATTATTTTCGTCAATAATAATTCTTTAGTGTAATAGCAAACCTTCACGATCCCTATGTCGGTGACCGTACATTATTTTACTATTTTAGTATTTGTTATTTTATCGTGTTATGACACCCATCTCGCCAGGTGACCTTCCATTGTCAGTTGCCTGAACCACATTGTCTACCTTCCATAAAGCGTCCAAGAATATATCGGTACGTGAGTGGAAGAGTATTACACCTCAGATTAACGCCACAAACTATGACACCTCAACTTAGAGCATATAGACCTGGAGGGAGCATTCTCGGCGAAAAGTGGCCCGACAGAGAGAGAAATAGTAACAGTACAACCTGTCTCTTTCTACGCCAGGAGCGTGACACGATGAATCGGGCGCCCGCACCAGCGACGCGCAATTGTGAAAAAATGAGTTTGCACTCTATGTATGTATGTACATACGGGGCACCCCGACGTGCTTAGTACGGATTTTACTGGTCACGTGACCAAAATGTACCGACCAATCAGGTCCTCCAAGACAGAGAGAGAATGTACTGTTACTATGTCTGTCTCCTTGCCATTTTCCACTTGTGGGAAAGATATCGCATGCTCCCTCCAGGTCTATATGCTCTAAGCACCTCAAGTTAACGCCCAAAACTATTACACCTCAGATTACCGTCCAAAACTATTACACCTCAGATTGCCGTCAAAAACCATTACACCTCAGATCAATGCCACAAACTATGACACCTCAAGTTGAGAACAGAAACTATGACATGTCGGAATAAAGTTGGAAACCATGACATATCGCCCGCGCTTCAAGACATATGGCAACGCTGTATTAAATCATAATTAAAGAAACGCACGAAAAGATAAGTGGTCTGCAATGACCGTTTGCAGAAACGTCTGAAAATTAATTAACAAGTATAATATGACCGAAAAGTATCTTGTTATAATATAATATGTAACCGGTGTCTCGACTACGTTCGGGTACACCTAGGAGAAGGCCGGGCTACAAACCTGGGGCTCCTGGGGAAACTCGTGTTGGGCGCCAGACTTCGGGCTCGAAGTCCTCACTCTCTCTCACTCGCTTACGGCTAACTAGTCTAGGGGTAGAGGGATTTCGTGGGGGCGTAGAATATAGACACCGAAGAAGAATTACGTGGACTAGAATTTTATTTAAAAGAAAAAAAAGAAAAGGTGGCGAATTTGGGTCACGCCCGCTACCTGGCGTCTTACAATGAATTATAAGATTGAATTGAATTTGACTCTACTCTACTATTTTAACAATGAAATAAAAGAAAATCAAACGCAAGGAAAAGAATCGCTGTCGTTGCTTGCTGTCTGTCGGAGGCCCTCTCTCTCTCGCTCACGCGCACCGCAGTCCAGCGAGTCAGCTGTCACGCTGCGTGGCTCTCGCGAGCTCTCGCCAGCAACTGACGCTCCGCGGACTTGACGGGAGGGGAGGGGGTTGGCGGGGGATGGCCGGAGCTCGGTCTCGGCGCAGCTGAGTGCGTCGCGTGACGACACAGCTCGGGCAAGATGGCACCGACACAGAATCGTCTGTCGGCTGCGCAGCGATGCTGAATAGCACGGCTTAGCGCAGCACAAACAACACGTGATCGGCTGCCGAGTCGTTCGAAAGCAACGGCCCGCGGGTAACCGTCGGAGACGTCCCAGCGGGTTGGTTTCTACTGACTCTCAGGGTTTTCTCAGGACCAAAAGATGTACTGGTTCCTACCTTTGCTGACCGCTCTCTGCTTCATACACCGGGACGCAGGGGGAAGAGCCTCCGAGCTTCGCGCTCGGTCCGGGGATGAAGCAAGTGTCGGATGTAATCCAGCGGTAATCCAAGTACTCGTTTGTCGACGTCCGAGAATTATTGCAGGATCGCAAGATCGTGCCGGGGAATTCACTCTCACAAACACAAATCAGTTAAATCTAATTGCTCACTAGCCCTCACTCTCACTCTCTCTCTCTCTCTCTCTTATCTATTTCACTCAGGAGATCTGCTCGAGGCAGTTCCTTCAGAGCTCCGAAATAGACTGAGGATCGTCTTCGTAATCATTAGTTCCTTTCTGCGGCGTTCGTCCTACGAGCGCTGATCCTTGCCGGTCAGCTGCGAACAGCAGTAGACGGTCAAGACAGCCATGCGGGAGGAAGGCGGCAAGAATTTGACTAGCGAAATCGGTTTACGACGCTCTGTACTCGCGTCCGGCTCAATAGGAGGAGGTCATAACGTTTTGCCACGTTACAAATATTATAATATAATATAATATATAATATAATATTACAATATAATACTTTTTTACTATGACTTTTCGGTCATATTATACCTGTAGATTAATTTTCAGACGTTTCTGCAAACGGTCACTGCAGATCACTTATCTTTTCGTGCGTTTCTTTAATTATGATTTAATACAGCGTTGCCATATTTCTTGGAGCGCGGGTGATATGTCATGGTTTCCAACTTTATTCCGACATGTCATAGTTTCTGTTCTCAACTTGAGGTGTCATAGTTTGTGGCATTCATCTGAGGTGTAATGGTTTGGACGGCAATCTGAGGTGTAATAGTTTTGGACGGTAATCTGAGGTGTAATAGTTTTGGGCGTTAACTTGAGGTGTCATAGTTTGTGGCGTTAATCTGAGGTGTAATACTCTTCCACTCACGTACCGATATTATCATTTTACCAGCTAATTCTCATTACCATTTGAATCACCTTTTACCCATTTACTCTATTCTACTTTTAATTATTTTAGTATTTTATATTAATTAGCCTCACGAAAGGTTAGCAATTCAATTGAGACCTGTATAGGATTAGGCGGCAACGATCCTATTTACTGGTTTAACGCAGGGTAGATCTTTTACTTAAATCTAAATCTTATTATATTCACGCATGTGACGGGTATCCCAAGAGTCGACAAGTTAACAACTCTACCTATACCGTCCGTCACATCTGCTATCAATTCATGATTGACAAGTTTAGGTGAATTACCGATATCCGTATCCCCATGAACTTCTGTGAGTCTCGCGGAAATGGCAACAAAATTAAAAAAAAAAAGAACGACGAAAAAAAATTGATTTTTATTTTTTTTTATAAAATTTTTAGCATGAAAGCGCATTCTTTTACTACCAAAATGATTCAGGGATCTTTCTGCTCCAATAAATACTTTCGGAGATATGAATTTTCAGACATAGCGGTGCAACAGCGGTTAACGAAAATTCACATAGCCCTAACTCCGCAATTTTTTAGAATCTTTCAAGATCCTTAAAGTTGTATTTTTTTCAATATTACTAAAGATATTTTGAATGGCGCGAAAATCCGTGACTTGACGGTTTGTTTTTTTTTTTTTTTGAGTGACGTGACGTGGATCCGCTCACATAAGACAGACTTCAAACGATCATCACTGTTGGATTATTGAAGTCATAGATTTAGCACTGAAAACTTTTTGTCTGGAAATTTCGAAAAATCATAGGTCCAGAAAGTTAACCCTGCCTTTTTTGAAAACTCAAAAAACGAACCTTGTGCTGGCTTGTGCCGTACTTATGATCAGGGCCTGGAAGTTGGGGCCAACAATCAGAGACTCGTCAATCAGACGTGAAATGAATAAGTATTCTTTCGATAATCACGAAAAAAAAGACGATTCGGTGCAAGTTCACGCGCATAGTTTCATATCATAGCCTATAAGTCGAATGTCAGACCAGGCAATAGGAAAATGGACCAATGATAAAGTCCGAGTGATTCTTAGAAGGTAGGGAATAGTTTCATCGTATGAAAGACAAAATTCTAAGACCCCCTCAAGACTTAAGACTCCTACAGGTGACAGATTTTTGACGGAATATCTCACTTAATATCTGTCTGGTCATCTCGCTGAATATCTTGCTGAATATCTTGCTGAATATGTCGCTGAATATCTAGCTGGCCATCTCGCTGAATATCTTGCTGAATATGTCGCTGAATATCTCGCTGGCCATCTCGCTGGATATCAGCAAGACCATCAGCAAGACCTTCAGCAAGACCATCAGCAAAACCTTCAGCAAGACTATCAGAATATAGGAATTCGAAAATTCTTGTTACTCAGCTTGGGAGTCTTTTTGCTACTTTTTGTTGTAGATCATCTTGTTAGTAATCTTGCTGCGCCTCTCATTAATTATCTCACTGGAGATCGTGCTTATCGTCTTGCTGTTGGTCTTGCTGATGGTCTTGCTGGTCATCTTGCATCAGCCGTGCTTCCATCAGCGTCTTGCTGATGGTCTTGCTGAAGGTCTTGCTGATGGTCTTGCTGAAGGTCTCGCTGGTGGTCTTGCTGATGGTCTTGATGGAAGGTCTTGCTGATGGTCTTGCTGAAGGTCTCGCTGGTGGTCTTGCTGATGGTCTTGATGGAAGGTCTTGCTGATGGTCGTGCCTTTTGTCTTACAGCAAAATTGGCGAAACCATCAGCGAGATATCTAGCGAAATGGTCAGCAAGATATCCAGCGAGATGACCAGCAAGATATTCAGCAAGATATTCAGCGAGATGACTAGCAAGATATTTAGTGAGATATTCATCGAGATATTCAGCAAGATATCCAGCGAGATGGCCAGCGAGATATTCAGCGACATATTCAGCAAGATATTCAGCGAGGTGACCAGACAGATATTAAGTGAGATATTCAGCGAGACATTAAGCAAGATATCCAGCGAGATGGCCAGCAAGATATTCAACACGATAGTCAGAAAAATATCAAGCAAGATGTGCAGTATTTATTTATTTTTTTATTTATTTCATAATGCACTCTTGTGGCATGGCCACAGTACATGGGGGGTACATGGCAGTTTTTTGTGTTTGCTTGCAAGAAAAACAAGACAAAAGAAAAAGAATATAATACAAAAATGATTGAAAATAACAGAACGTTACAGAATAAAAATAAAGTCGATAAAATCGGTCATCAATGGGCAATAATAGCAAGGCCTTGAGAACAGTGCAGTTGGAAGTTTTTTAGAAAAATTAATATGTAGATTATTATGAGCCGGCAATCCTGAACCGCAGGGCCAATAGGTTTTTTAAGAAGATGAAGAGGACGTCGGCTTCCCTCGGTGTTCTCACTTGCAGGACCTCATGGATAGTCGCTCCTAGACTGAAGAACCTTTGGCGAATTAATTCCGGCGCTGGGCAGGAGATCAAAAAATGCTGGAGGTCGTCTGGGCAGTCCCAGCAGCATACCGGGCATGAATTTTCTGGATTGAGGGTGATGCGTTTGTTGTTCCAGTAAAAGTTGATTCCCCTCTTCGAAGCGACCCTCGCTTGACTTATGAGAGCAAGCTTCTGAAGGTTCAGGTTGAAGTGCAGGTAATTGGGCTCCTGTTGGTGGAGTTGATGGTACAGGGGGCAGAATGACGAGCCAAGGGCCTGCTCCCAGTCGCGTTCTCTCAGGACAGATGCCTGTCTTGCTAATATCGGCTCGATATGAGTCGAAATTGTGAGAGGGTCTTGACCATCGAAGATAGATCCGAAGCCAAGGGAGACCAATTTCTTCCGGAGGGTATTGACCCAGTTTGGGCTCGGGGATCTTGGATTCCTGGTTGTGATAAGTAGCAGCCTGTTGTAACATTGCCGCGGGAGTCTGGATTCATCCATTTCCAGCAATTTTACCAGCCATCTGAGCTTCCTCTTCAGGATTTCCGGGCTTGTATCCGATATTTTTGACTCCAAACGAACGATGTAGTGAGGGGTTGAGCGGGGCCAGCCGTAGAGTTGTTTGAAGAATTTTGATTGTGCGGTGCACAGGGCACTTTCGTGGCCATCCGCCCAGAATTCTGCCCCGTAGAGGAGGGTAGCGCTCACTACCGCGTTGAAGAGCTTTTCAGCCGGATAAGAAGATCTAGGTTGGGCCTTCCTAAGTTTTCCCAGGGTCACGCCGATAGCCTGGTTCGCCTTTTTTACTCTGTCCAGCACTGCATCGTTAAATTTCCCAGACCTGGAAAATAGGATACCGAGGTACGTGTACGATTTGGAGCTTTCAATCGTGCTTCCGTTGTATTTGAAGGACGGCATACTGAGGTATTTGGGACTCTTGTGAAAAATGACCACCTGGGTTTTCTGGGAGTTCACTGACAGGCCAAGTGCAGAGCAGAAGGTATGAAGGGCGTTCAGCGTCTTCTGTGTGGCTTGAGCTGTGTCAGCTAGAAGGACAATATCGTCCGCAAAGGCCAGTGCCAGCAACTCGAGCTGGCCGCCCAAGCTAGATCCTGTAAGCCCTGCTTCTCGAAGGTGCTTCTCTAGGCCGCTGATGAATAAAATGAAGAGGAGGGGGCTCAGAGTCTCTCCCTGGGGTGTTCCTCTGGTGATTTTCATTTTCCTCGATTTTATGCCATTAATCTCATAAAACATTTGAAGTTTTTCGTAGAGGTCAATGATTGAGTTTAAAGCTCTCGAGCCTAGGCCCAGATCTCTTAGTTTATCCCAGAGTAGTTGGTGTTGGACGCTGTCGAATGCTTGCTTGAAATCTACGAAGATGCCGAAGAGATATCTTCCTGGTTGGCTCAGAGCTATTTGAGTGGCCGAGAGGAGGCAAAACAGGTTATCTGAGCAGCCTCTGTTCTTGCGGAATCCACATTGGTACTCAGGGAGCAAATTCTGATCTTCACACCAGGTCTGCATGCGGTCGGCGATGATTTGAGTATAGATTTTTGTAATGCAGTTGAATAATGCAATATTGCGGTAATTGCTGTGATCTAATTTGTCCCCTTTTTTATGGAGAACGATAGTTTTAACCTGCCCCCAGCAGTCAGGTACAGAGCCAGTTTCCAAAACACTATTAAAGAGGTTAGTTAGAGCAGCGATGCCTGGTGGTGGGAGGCTCTTGTAGAATTCGTTCGTTAGTCTGTTCGGGCCAGGCGCTTTATTGTTAGCCAATTGTAATAGCGTCTTATGTGTCTCCTCGAAAGAGATAGACGAGTCTAGCAGCGGATGAATACAGCGGAAGCGATAGCTGGGGATGACAGTGAACTCTGTTGAATAGTGGGACAGGTAAAAATTTTCCCAGCTGTCTATCAGTAATGGGCAGATGGGAGTTGGCCTCGATGACAGTTTCCGATAGGCTGACCAAAATTCCTTCATATTGCGGACGTTGGAGATTGCAGCGATTTCTTCAGCTCTATGATTTTGCTCTAGCTCATCCATTCTCGCGACCAAGGCTTTCTTGGCTTCCAGGTAATTCACCCTGTGTTGGTTCTCAAAAAACGAGTTTTTGGCGACTTCCAACAGGTGGCGGACATTTTCCTTCATTTGCTTGCACTGAGTAGCCACCCTCGAGGCGTGCCCGAGATATGGCTTCCCAGGGTCAAAGAGGGTGCATAGTTTGGCTCTCGCTGCGGCTACTTTAATGGTGCATTCGATCTGGTCATTTTGAGATGACGGATTTGATATTCGGCTTGAAAACGAGTCCCAGGCATCACAGACACACTTCAGATAGGCGGAGAGTTCTTCTTCCGTTCTCGCCCAGCGGTATTTCTCGGTTAAAACAGGAGTTGAGGTGTTCATTGGTGCTGTATGATCGGCTTGAGGGCACACTAGTTGGATTTCATAAATCATGTGAGGTGATCTAGACCCATGTGGGATAGTTTGGGAGTCTTTGATATGGTCGATGGCAGTAATATTTGTCCAGGCAGTATCTATAAAACTCGATCCTCTTTGATGAACGAAGGTGAAGTTGGCTGGAGAGTCGGAGCATGTCCTGCCGTTCAAGAGGATAAAGCCAAGGCTACTCAGTTCATCCTCGAGCAGTTTTCCCCTGCGGTCCGACTTCTCATCGAGGCTCAAGCGTGAGTGGTCCAGATGTGAGCCTCCAGTAACAGAGGGATCCACTTGATTTAAGCAGCCCAATCTCGCGTTTAAATCGCCCATAATCACGAATGGGGTATCCGGCCATCTTTGGCAATAGATGCTGGTCACATCCGAGATCTCATTTACGGCGCACTCGTCATCTAGGTCTGGGTTGAAGTAGGCCAAACAGAACAGTATCTCAGTATTCTCGATTTTTAGAAGGAACAATACGAGGTTCTCTGAGTTTGCGAGGATGACAGGTGTATCTCTGATCAGGTTTTTCTTGATGAAGAGGATGATGCCACCTGAAGGTCTGCCGGTGGAGAAGGACCTCTTTGCAGGAAATTGAAATGTCTGGAATGAAGATAGGTACCTGGGGAATGATGTCACTTCACTTTCTTTCCATGATTCTAGAATTCCAAAAAACTCAAGTTTGGAGATAAGCTGCATCACCGGTTTGTCGAGGTTGAACAAGTTCTTCAGCCCTTCCACGTTCCAGAATGCAACAGATCTTGTTTGGGAGTTGGTAGGAACTTGGGTGTTCTTGCGAGTGGGAGTATTTCCAGAGGTACGGAGAGGGGAGAGAGTTGATTGGGTAGTTCTGGGAATACAATGGAGTTGGGGTGGAAAGGGAGGATGATTACTTGTTGGCGTATTTTGCGAGAGTGCTGGGGCGAAAAAACTGTTCGGGCTGCGTCGTTCCAGGAGTCCCACCTTTTGGTTTTTTTTGTAATCCTGTGTTTATATCCGATGGAGACTGTCCTTGGGAGCCAATGTGAGTGCTGAACTGGCTGACTGGTGGGCTGGCGTCGGGATCCCTGGGTCTTTTCTTCAGTTGCAGGGCCTCTTCTCTAGATACTTTCCTGTTGTTCACTAGGATATCACCATCTCTGAGTTTTGCCTCTATTCCCAGTTTTCTCAGGCTTTGGACAATGGGGTACCCCTCTTTACGAGCTGCAAGAGTATCTTTGTCATAGTCTCTTGAGATCGAGATCTTTGAGCCCTTCAAGTTGGATGCGTTGTTGAGAATTTTCATTTTGGTGTTGAAGGATGTTAGTGAGAGGACGATGGGGCTAGGTTTGTCCCTTCGGTCAGTACCGAGTTTCCTCACATAGTTAATTTCCTGGAGTTGGAGTGTCACTTTCATCTTTTCCTTCAGGAAATTTAATAAGGTGTCATTTATACCTGGAGAATCCTTGGGTGTTTCTAGACCATGAATGATAAGATTATTCTGGCGTCTCTGGTTCTCGATCATCTTCGCTTGGGCATCTACAATTTTCTGGAGCTTGCAATTTTCCTCTGTCAGGGTCCGAATATTCTCAGAGTTATCCGTCACATATACCGACAGTGGGTTAATTGCCTCCTGGACAGAATCCTTGACAATTTCCTTTATCTTGGGATCTAGTATGGCCAGGAATTGCCCAACCGATAACTCGCTGATAGGTTTATCCATGAGGTTCGTCGACTGTGACATGGTGTCTTCTCTCGCACGTAGGTGGAGCCAGCGGTATTAATCAAAATGTTTCTGGCCAGAGCCGATATATATATATATATATATCGTGGTACATGCAATTTTAAGAAACAGGTGAATTGAAGCCAGTATTTTCATAAGTTTCTATGGTGGAAGTTGACAGTTAATGATGCGGTACCTGCTGGATTGCGTGATGAGAATTTGGGAGATGCTGGGCTGTGTTGTGGATAGCTGGCATACCCTGTCGTGCTGACGTTTGCGTGGTCCTAGGGATGCGACAGGTTTTGGAGGCCAAAATCAAGAAACGTGCGTGGGTCAGAGTGCATGTGATTTGCCCAAGGGAAGAAGAAGGGTTGAACGTATCCGTGTGTGTCGAGAAATGATGCGTCAAGCGAGTTAAAATGCGATTAAAACGATAAAATTACAGAGCACAAACAAAAACACAACCGTCTGCTAGCACTGCTCAGTGGCGCCCCCGCAAGATGTGCAGTAAGGCGGTCATAAAAATATCTACGGTCGGTTATCTCAATAATTCTTAAGAAAAAAATTTTTTCACTTCCTTTTTCCGTATAGCTCCGTGGTCGCACTGCTCTTTTTTTTATTCAAGTGTATTAGTATTTCCACCTCCATACGAAGTCCCTAATTGACGTACAGCGCGCACAAGCATATCCTTATTTTTGGTATCATAAGGGCTACCTGTTAATACTAAAAAAACTAATAAACAATTGTTTTTCAAAAATCCAAAAAACTGGTTTTTTGTTATTTCTCCAATAACTAATCAACGGATTTGAACGTCCAATGTCTCAAATCGTGGGTTCTTTCGTGGCCTACAACGCGTCCATCTAACTTTTTTGTCTACGATCAACAAATTTCGGACTTTGAGGGCCTCTGGCAAAAAATCTGTCACCTGTGGGAGTCTTGAGTCTTGAGGGGGTCTTAGAATTTTGTCTTTCATACGATGAAACTATTCCCTACCTTCTAAGAATTACTCGGACTTTATCATTGGTCCATTTTTTTATTGCCTGGTCTGACATTCGACTTATAGGCTATGATATGAAACTATGCGCGTGAACTTGCACCGAATCGTCGTTTCTTTTGTGATTATTGGAAGAATACTTATTCTTTTCACGTCTGATTGACGAGTCTCTGATTGTTGGCACCAACTTCCAGGCCCCGCTTATGATTTCTGAAAGTGAACATATCGTTAGCCATAATTATGAAATCTGGAAGAATTCTAAAAAATCCTGTGTTAAATATCAAAATTTTCGAGCCCAGACCCAAAGTGGGCAAACGGTTGCTTCATTTTTTTTTTTCTTAATACAGAGCAAGGATTTCAATTTATGTATTTCTAAGAAATAACTTGATATTTGTGTAAAAATCGTAGAATGATCATTTCTACGGCAATACATATAATCTGTAGACTTCACAAAACAAGCATTTTACTATTTTATAATCGTTGCATTATCAATGCTTCTGAATCACAAGTATTATATAAGTGTAATATAAGATACTAATGTTTTAATGAAGGAATATTTTATGACGCTAACGAGTGTTTTGCCTTTCACCTCGATATTAATAAAGAAAATGATTAGATGCGGAGAGTTAATCTAATTGATTCCACTGTTTAAGCTTAAGAATAAAAAAATAATCTAAACCACCAAACTCTGATAATATAGCATTGCCAACATTATATACTGCGTTCACCGAGAGAACTACCGAATTTCGAAACTCAATTCGTCTGGTAAGGTCAGAGTCCGCACCTTGGAGCATAGATTTTTAGTACTGTAGCTAACGATAAATTATCGTACACTTAAGCCCTGCACCAAAAATTAACGGTCCTACGTGCGGGGTTTGACCGTACCGGATAAATTCAGTTTCGAAATCAGGTAGTTCTCTCGATGAACGCGATATAATTGTTTGATTTATCGAATGACAAAAGGTGGTACAAATCTTTTTGTTGAATCATTTTTTTCTGTCAATTACAAAACGGGAATAAAATTATCTCCAGACAGCACAAGCCAGCACAAACCGTGTACAACCAGGCACAATAGTTGTGTTGATCTATGTTTTAGCCTCTAAAATCTGAAATAAAAATATTGAAGTGAATTTCTCAACGGCACAAGCCAGCACAGGCTGAGCACAATCCAGCACAGTGCTTGTTTTGAAAAAAAAAAGGCGGAGCCAACTTTAATTGTTAAATTGTTTTGGCCCATAAAAACCAAAAAAAATTGAAAAAAAAAAAAAACTCCACGGCAAAAGGTAGCACAAACCGAGCACAATTCAGCACAAGGTTCGTTTTTTGGTTTTTCAAAAAAGGCGGGGCTAACTTTGTGGACTTAAAAATCATGCCCCGCAGAGTTCCACACGGAAAATCCCGGCCGAGTCACATAAACGTTTGTAAGAAGTTAGTAATATTTGACATGAATTTGAATTGACATGAAGTTGAATTTTTGAAATGAAAAACCTTATAATTGATTGAATTCGAGATACCTCTTTGTATTAAATGAAAGCATTTTTTTCCGCCGCAATTTCGCTTCCGCTTTATTTCAAATGTATTTCAGAGAAACACAAATAAACCAAATTTAACCCTGAGATAACACATCACAGTCCCTACCACGGTCTTATATGTTGAGTAAGAGAGTTTATCGCACTTTTCCCTGTTCAAATGTTCGCGCGCCTGCGTGCGCAGCAGCCGAGAGTCACGTGACTCAGTCAATGGCCGCAGCCATCTTTATAAGCAGAGTCGCATGTCGAGTGCACGATTATAAGCATCGTGTCCTAAGTCTCAACCTAATAAACACGTTTTTATCTTAAGTGTGTCTACCTAATTCTATACCTCCTCACTTATAACCGAACTGCTCCAAAATTATACACAGGATCCTTATTCTAGAAATATTTCGCGTATTATTCCAGCGTATCACAGCATATCGACGGGGCCCCAGTCGTTAAAATTTTGAACGCGCAGGCGTCAATGGTTGTATGACATTTATGGGCTTTACATTTCGAAGACTGCGATATATCAGGATTACCCGAGAAACGAAATACACTATGAAACACTTGAATAAGACGTTCGTATGCTCGTGAGTCGAGTCTTCCGCGTTAGTCGTATCGACAGTTTTAAAATCTTCAATAGGAAAGACGGTTTGAATCTTAGAGCACATTATAGACATGAAGGGAGCGAGTCCTATCTTCTCTGATAACCAAGTGTGAGTCCTCAAACAGTCTATTACACTTGCCGCAAATTTTGCTGTCATTTTGTCGTCTACTTGCTGAGAACACTTTTCATTGGTCAGAATTTACAGCAAATGTATGTACAGGAACAGCTGCAGTCATTTATTATGTCAGCAAATTTTGCTGAAAATTTGCTTTCAAGTTGTTCTCCGCATTTCCTAGTATCACCAAGACTTGCTTGCATGTTGCTACCAAACAGTTATTGCTCTCTTTTTTACAACAATAGAGGACACATCGTGCTTTGATATTGCTAACAATATTGCACGAATTGCTGTCATTTTGCTGTAAAATTTGTACGCACGTTGTTATCTGGGTTGTTCCATAAGTGGCAAGCGCAGCAGAATAGAGATAGTAACGTAATAACCTCTCTCTCTCTCTGGCAAAATGCGATTAGTCGATTTAAATTAGTCACGTGATCACGTCAGAGCTGTGCCAAGCGGTACCCAGTATAACGCATAGTCATTCGCCTGTATTATGTGCTTTGAGCATAGCCGATTAGCCGCATAATTTTCGTGTGATTGCTCTAAGGTTTGAACGTAATAAGACAAAACGACAAAAGTAATATGTATAAACTTGGCCCGTATAGCGATGTGTGAATTAGTGATATCATTGTATTTTGACTAGTGCGAGAAAATATTATTATAGCCACCCACTGGTCATTTCGTTTATTTCTTGATTAATTATATTTATGTATGAGTTATTGCCTCTATTACACATGAAGGTTCTTCATGAATCTCCTAAGTACACAGTAGGGTGGGCCGAAGATCCGCTTTTTTTGAATTTTCATTATTAATACCGAAAATGAGAGAGCGTTTCCGGGACACGGTGAGTGGTTGGGTGAGGAAAACAGAGAAAGGAAAGGGTGTGACACCGTGAATCAGGACCGGAAAGAGAGGAACAGAGGTGAAGAAGAAAGAAGAATTAAAAAGGCAGCAGAAAAAAAAACAAGAAATAAAGTGAGGAATAAAGAGACAGGAGAATAAGAGAAGAGAAAGGTGAGCGAAAGACATAACCTGCAAAGCGTGACGAGGTAGGAAAGAAAGGCGCAAGCGCAGAACGGGAAGAGGCAAGAAGAGAGATCGGGAAACGGAGGCAAGCGGATGGAAGGGAAGGAAGGGGGAAAAGTGGACGGAACCAAGTGCGGGGCAGAGGGAGAAGAAACAAGAAAAGAGGAGTGGGGGACCCCGTGCGCAGAGAGCGAGGGAAAGAGGGAACAAAGGAAGAAGGGGAGACCGCCGAAAGCGGAGAGCTGGCTGAGGGCAAGATCCGCATCGGACGGATCGCTCTTAGAGAGATTTAGCAAAAGAAAAGCGTTAGGGACAACGGAAGAAGAGGAGGAAAGAGCATTTAAAAAAAGCACGAGGATGGAAAGAACACCAGAGAAAGAAGGAAAGAAAGACAAAGAGGCAACGGGACAAGAAGAAGGATGGGTGAAAGTCCTCGCCGAACAGCTGTCGGAAGGGATGAGGAGTATGATGACGGAACTCCAAAAGATGAGAGGGGAGATGGAAACGGGGAGAAGAGAGGCGAAAGAAGAGGCAGAAAGACTAAGGAAGGAAGTAGAGGAGTCGAGAAGACAATGGAACGAGGAAAGGAAGAGACTGGAAGAAAGAATAGGAAGACTAGAAGAAAACAAAAAGGAGATGGAGGAAGAGTTAAGGAGGCAGAAAAGGGAAGCAGAAGAGAGGGAAAAGAAGAGAGAAAGGGAATGGTCGGGAAGAATGAAAGACATAGAGGAAACCTTAGAGAGAAAAGACAAACAGGAAAGGAGAAACAACGTGATAATAAGGGGAGAAGACCTAGACAAGGAACTAGGTGCGGAACAAGTAGCCGGAAAGATAATAAAAGATATAACCGGAGATCAAGCAATAGTGGTAGAGGCATTTGATATAGGAAGAGAAAGGAGAGCGATACTAGTAAAAATGGCAAATAGAGAAGAGAAGATGACGGTGATAAGAGAAAAGACGAAGCTCAGAGGAAGAAGAATATACATAGAGGACGACCTCACAAAGAACGAAAGGGCAATACAAGACAAAATCTGGGAAAGAGCAAAGAGCGAAAGGGAGAAAGGCAAAAGAACGAAGGTAGGGCACAGAAAAATTTGGATAGAAGACAGCAGATCGGACTGGGAAGAAGAGAGCGGACAATTAGTGGAGAGGCATCAGAGGGAGTGGCAAAGAGAGGGAGTGGCAAAGAGAGGGAGGGGCGGGAAGAGGCAGGGGAAGAGGGATAAGAGGAGGGAGAGGAAGAGAATAGGGGAACGAGGAAGGAAAAGGAGTTAGAGTAATAATTTGGAACGTAGCAGGGATAAAAGAAAAAGATGAAGAATTCTGGGAATACCGGGAAAAATTTGACATAGTGGGGCTAGTAGAGACATGGACGGAAGAAAAAGACTGGGAGAAGTGGAACAAGAGGCTACCAAAGGGGTGGAAGTGGAAACATCAAGCAGCGGAAAGGAGAGAAAAGAAAGGGAGAGCCAGAGGAGGGATAATCACGGGGGTAAGAGAAGGGATAAAGGAAACAGAAGGGAAAGAAGAAGGAGCAAGGGAGGAGGAAGGAATACAAGAAAGAAGAGTAGAGATAGAAGGACAGAAATGGAGAATGATGATAGTGTATAATCGAGGAGGAAATAAAGAGAAGCTGAAAAGGATTGAAGAATTAATAGGAGAAGAAGAGGAAGAAGAAAGAATGATGATAGGGGGCGACTTCAACGCAAGGACAGGAGAGAAAGGAGCAAGAGAAGAGGGAGAGGAGGAGGAAACGACAAAGAGAAAAACGAGAGACAAGAAGATAAACGCAGAAGGGGAAGTGCTAATCGATATGGTAAAAAGAAGAGGATGGTCGATACTAAACGGGAACAAGGAAGGGGATGAAGAGGGGGAAATTACATTCAGGAAAGGGGACAAAGAGAAGGAAATAAAAACGGTAATAGACTACGGAATCGCAAATGAAAGGGCGTGGGAGGAAATCTCGAAATTTAAGATAACCAAAAGAATAGACTCAGACCACCATCCGATGAAGATAACGATAAAAGGATAGCCAAGAGGAAGAGCAAAGGAAATAGGAGAGGAAAAAACAATACAGGTGTGGGGAGAAAAAGAGGAAAAGAGATTTAGGGAAGAGATGGAAGAGGTAAAATGGGAAAAGGTAGGGATAGGAGAGGAATGGAAAGAATTAAAAGAAAAGATAATAGAGAGGACGAAAACAAGGAAAAAGAAGGAGAGATGGAAGACAGGAAAGACGGACTGGTGGGACGAAGAATGTAGAAGAGAGAAGAACCTAAGAAGAAAATGGAAAGAAACAGGAAAAAAGAGAGGGGTGGAGGAGAAAGAGATGAGGGAATACAAAGAAGAAAGGAGGAAATACAAAGAAACATGCAGAAAGAAAAAGGAAGAGTGGATGATAAGAGAGAGGAAGAAAATAGAGGAAATAAAAAGCGAAGGAGAGGCATGGAAATATATAAACAAAGAAAGAAAGAAAAGAACAGGGATAAGCGAGAACATAAAGATGGAACAGTGGAAAAGACATTTCATGGACCTGCTAGAAGGAAAAGAGGAAAGGAGAGTGGCAGAAAGTGAAGAGGAGACGGAGGAAAGCAACGAAGAAAAGAGCGAAGGGGATGAAAAGAGGGAGAAGGAAGAAGAGAGAGAAATAAAAGAGGAAGTAACAAGGGCAATAAGGAATCTGAAGAGAGGGAAGGCAGAAGGAGGAGATGGAATAAAAAACGAAGCATGGCTAGCCGGGGGAAAGAGAACGACCGAAGAACTGGCGGAAATAATATGGAAAGTATGGAAAGGAGAAGGATACGTGGAGGAATGGAGAGAAGGGGTAGTAATTCCAGTACACAAGAAGGGAAACATAGATGAGGTAAAAAATTACAGGGGAGTCACACTGACCCAGACAGCATACAAAGTATATGCAACGGTAGTAAATGAGAAAATAAAAAAGGAGCTGGAGGAGAAAAAGGGATTAGATGAAACGCAGATGGGATTCAGGAAAGGTAGAGGGGGTATAGACAATGTATACATAGTGAAACACATGATAGGGCAAAGATTGAAAGAAGAAAAAGGAAAATTATACATTGCATTCATAGACCTAAAAGCGGCTTTCGACAAACTAGATAGAAAGACCCTATGGAAGGCAATGAGCAGGAGGGGAATAAGTAGGAAACTGGTAGAAAAGGTAAAAGAGATATATAGGGAAACAAGATGCAGGATAAGGATAGAGAAGGAAACGACAGAAGAATTTTGGGTAGAGAAAGGGGTGCGACAGGGGTGCCCAATCAGCCCAACCTTATTCAACGTATATATTGCAGATATAGAGGAGGTCATGAGGAAAGGACAGGACGGAGGAGTCGTGATGGGGAAGACAAAGATATGGACCCTAGGGTATGCGGACGATGTACTACTGGTAGCAGAAGATGCAAGAGGCCTGAAGGAGATGATGAATAGGGCGAAAGGTATTTCAAAAATAGAAAGCTGGAGGTAAATAAAGAAAAAACAAAAGTGATGGTATGTGGAAAAGGAAGAGGAAAAAGGACCAAAGAAGAGTGGAAATGGGGAGATACGGAGGTAGAAGAGGTAGACGAAATGAAATATCTAGGGTACGTAATCAGCAGAACAAATAGCGACACACCTCACATAAAAGAAAGAATAGGAAAGGCAAGGAAAGCGATGGGGGGGCTGTGGGGGATAGGAGAGAGAAAGTTCAAAGGAGACATAGAGTGGAGACTGAAAATTTTTGATGCAGTGGTAAAAGGAATATTGATGTATGGAGCCGAAATATGGGGCTGGGAGGAAAGAGAAGAGATGGAAAAGCTACAAGAGAGATATATGAGGTGGATATTAGGATTAGAGAGAACTACGCCAGGGTACATAATAAGGGAAGAACTGAAGAGGGACAAGATAAGGATAGGAGCAGGGAAAATAGCGATGCGATACGAGGAAAAGATAGAAGGAAATGAGAAAAAGGTGTTGCTCAGAGAATGCAGAAAGGAAAGAAGAAAAGAGGAAGAGAAGGGAAGGTACGACAAGTGGGGAGAAGAAAGGAAGAGATACATGTGGAGATGCGGGATAGGAACAGAAGAGATGGAAAGGAAAAGAGAGAGAGAAGGGACAGTGGTAGAAGAGCTGACGCAGAAAGATAGAGAGGTACAAGAGCAAGAGAGGATGAACAAGATATGGAAGTCGAAAAGCGTGCCGGGATACAAGTACAGAAGGGTAATAGGAAAACCAAGATACCTAACAGGAAAGAGAGGTAGACAGGGAGACGAAACAAGAACGGTGGCAAGAATAAGGTGCGGGAATGAGGAAAGAGGATACAGTTTCTGGCTAAAGGAAGAAAAAAGAATGTGCAGGATAGATAGATAGATAGTTTATTGAACATGCCCATGGCAATGTTGGGCATGCTCATCAACGATGCAGCATATTACAAAGAAAATTTATGCTACACCGTCAATGAGCGTAGAGATATACAGAAATAAAGCGTGAGTAACAAAATAGAAAGTAGAAAATAATACAGAGAGAACATAATTAGAAAGTAAATAAAGAGAAACAAAGACACAGCAGTAGATAAATAGAAGTGAAGTAAGAGTAGACGTGAGAAAAAAGAGAAATAAAGTAAGAGTAATAAAGTAATAGTAAAGTAAGAGTAAATAAAGTAAGAGTAAACGCCAAATAAAAACAGAAAAAGAGAATCACGCGCCGGAGTCGGCCCCTTCCCGCTTAAAAAGATAGTCATAAAGGGCAGACTTAAAGGTAGACAGCGTACGGGCTGCCCTGAGCTCGGACGGCAGAGAGTCCCATAGGCGAACCCCGAGAACAGAGAAGGAGTTCCTAAAGGACTCGGTGGCAGCGTGGTGCAGAAGGAAGTCTCCACGTATAAGCCTAGCTGAGCCGAGAGTGACAGGGGGGCGATCAAGAAAGAGCTCACGCAAATAAGCAGGGCGACCCGTGCGCACAGTAACATAAAATAACGCTAAAAGAAAGTACTGCCTTCTATCACTGACAGACAACCAGCCTAAGCTACGACGGTAAGGAGTGATGCGCTCATCACGAGCTGCGCCACACACGAAGCGGACGCAGACATTCTGCAGACGCTGAAGCTTGGTATTGAGCACACCGGAAAGGCCATTGTAGACAACACAACAGTAATCCAAAATGGGAAAGATTAATGTTATGACGAGGTACCTACGTAGAGAATAAGAGAGGAGCCGGCGAGAAGCTGAGAGCTGACGGATGGTACCATGGATACGATTAGAAATCGCAGCGACTTGCGCAGCCCACGACAGTTTAGAGTCAAGAATTAGGCCTAAGTCACGAACAGACTCCTCAAAAGGAACGACAGCACCTGCAATCGTGACTGAAGGGGATCCGAGACGGTTGAGAGTGGTAACATAAGGCGCACTGGCGAGTATGCAAGCATGCGTCTTAGAGACGTTAAGACGAAGATGATTCCTAGTAGACCAGGCAAACACAGCCGCCGCATCCTCATTGACTCTGGCTATTGCTGCAGGGAGGTCGTTAAACGCGCATTGATGATAAATCTGGAGGTCATCAGCATAGACAAGGTGGTCAGAGTAACGCAAGGAGGCAGAAATATCATTAATAAACAGAGAAAACAGAAGAGGACCGAGGACAGAGCCCTGAGGAACCCCCTGACTGAGTGGGAGCCAAGACGACAACTCCCCACCAGAGCCTAACACCGCCTGAGCGCGCCCCAGCAAGTAGCTAGAGATCCACCTCAGGACGTGCTGCGACATCCCCAGAGAGGCGAGCTTTTCAAGTAGCACTGCATGCGGGATAGTATCAAATGCCTTGCTAAAATCAAAGAGAACAAGGACAGTCACCTTGCGATTATCAATGCCCCGGCGAACATCCTCTGTAAGGCGAAGGAGAGCAGTCTGAGTACTAAAGCCAGGACGAAACCCCGACTGACGAGGGTCCAGAGCCTCACGCTCTATTAAGAAAGAGGTAATCTGTCCCAAAACAATGCGCTCAAGAATTTTAGAAAGCGTGCAGAGATTAGCAATAGGTCTGATCTGCTGCAGCGAGGTGGGCGACTTCACCTTACCTAACGGAAGGACACGCGCACGCTTCCAGCGCTCAGGGAAAACCGCGGAGCTTAAAGAGTCGTTCATAACCCGTAGTAGGAACGGAAAGATCACAGGCAAGGCTTCTACGATATTCCGAAGAGAGAGGTCGTCTACACCTCTTGACTGAGACTTAAAATGAGCAATGGCATCCGAGAGAGCGAGAGGGGAAATGTCCCTAAAGTAGAAGAGCGCGTCATCATAGACAGGCCGCGGAAGAGACGCAAAGAAGCTGGAGACTTCTGCAGATGCAGAAGGTCTCTGAGATACGGCGGCGAAATGCCTATTAATGTCATCTACCGAGAAGTCACCATAATTATTATGAGGAACAGAGGCTATGCCGAGCGCCCTCAGCTCCTTCCAGAGCACACGCGGCTCACTAATGCCAACGAGGCGGTCCGCGTAGAAATTCGAGCGCGCCAGGACGAGTTTCCTGTGAAAATCATCTCTCGCATCACGATAGCGCTGAAGAGCGATATGAGAACGGGACCGCTTAAAAGCCCGATACAAGAGGTCCCTAGAGCGGCGAAGCGAGTGGAGATCAGGAGTGACCCACGGTGGTTGTTGCGCCCGGCACAGATGGCGAAGCGTGTAAGGTGCCAACCTATCAAGAGTCGAGGTAAGGTTGGACTCGAGTACACCAAGCAGTTGATCAGCGGTGGCCTCCGTTTCGAACAAAGTCCAGTCGGCCACAGAGAGTTCGTTACAATAGGCATCAGTCGTAAAGTTAGAATAAGTACGCGCCCGATAGCTCTTGAGCGCAGGAGGGGCAGGAGCGCAAACCTCTACAGAAATCAAGTCATGGCCAGCAATAAACGGGGCCGAAGACTGATGATACGAGCCAAGAAGGTTCGGGTCACTGAGCAGACAGAGATCGAGCAGCGAATCCGAGGTAGAAGTATGATGGGTGGGACCATAGGGCACCAAGAAGTGAGCCCGAGAAGAGTAAAACTCACGGACATTCTCGGAGTCATAAGAGCTGCTCAATTGGTTAGCGTTGAAATCGCCGAGGATGACAGAAACACTGTAACCCAGGGAGAGGCGATCATAGTCCAGCGCAAAAGCGGCCAAATTCGTCGCTTTCGGAGGGCGGTAAACGACTGATACCAAGAAAGCATCACCCAGCGGGGGTTTGACTTCAGCCATAATGTACTCCGGATCTCTGCTGTAATGAGATGGCGAAGCGGCCAGGAGCTTAACTCGAAAAGCTTCACGAATATAAAGCGCGACACCTCCTCCAATCTTACCAGTGCGATCGTTTCGGACGATGTAATAGCCGGGCAGAGAGACAATGCCATCAGAAACCTGAGGGTGAAGCCAGGTTTCACTTACCGCAATGACATGAGCGCGAGGCGTGGCAAACTGAAAGCGCAGCAGATCCATGTGAGCCCTGAGAGAGTTCGCGTTGAGATGATAAAGAGAGAGATGATCATTGGCAAGGGATGCGGACACTGACGCGCCAGATCTAGGAGGTCGAGGAGGCAGCACAGCGGATGAATGGCGGCGTCATTCCGAGTCAGGAAGGGGAAGATCATCCGCAGATACAATGCGCTTAACAGGCGCACCATCCTCTTTCCTTACAAAGATAGCCCCGTCACGATGCCAGACAAACTTGTAGCGTTTGGCTCTGGCCTCAGCTTTCACAAGTGATAGCAGCTTGTGAAGAGCAGATGGAATAGCCTCATTGATACTGACCACGTAGGCAGGCCCAACCGGAGGAGACAGAAGACCACTGGTGCGCAGAAGGCCCTTTGCTTTTTTAGCAGCAATTAGGCGGGAGGAGAGGTCGCGAGAGCGAAGCTTAACTAAGATAGGCAAGGGTGTATCCTTGCGAGCCTTAGCACGAGGCATCAAGAAACGAGCCGACACGATGTCAACCTCCGCCAACGGACAATCCAGAGAAGTCGCCACCATGCGAACCAGGTCGTGAGAAGGACCAGCATCGGGACACGGAACCCCGGAGATAATGACCTCCGCCTCATGCACAATTGCAGAAGTACGCCTCAACTCAGCATGCTCGGCTGTCTGAGATACACGCAGCGCATCCAACTGAAGACGAAGATCATCAAGGCTGGTACGGAGATCACGATTCTGCTGCTCGAGGTCCACGATGCGATTAGTGTTGGCGTCAATTTGCTGCTGCATAAGCGGCAGACCATCGAGCTTCAGCGCAAGGTCGTCAAAGCGCGCATTAAGGAGGCGCAAAACATCACCCGGCGTGACAGCATCAGAGGGATCCTGCACGCGGGATGCAGCAGAGGTGACGGAGGCAGCAGGCGGGGGCGCCAGAAGTGCAGAGCGCGATGCCGAGGGCACGGACGGAGCAATGCCCTGAGGAAGGTACTGAAAGGGAACGCCCAGACAGCAGACCTTCTTCTTGGTGCAGCCAGGATGTGAGTAAGATTGACAGGCCTCACAGTATACCGCGTCAGTGACTACAGATTTAGGACATGCAGAGCAGCGACGACTTTGCTGCTGAGAGGCAGACATGACGTCATACAGTGATGATGGTAAATTACCGACCGCTGCAGAAGCGTCCAAGCAGATGAGGCGGAGCCACCGGCGTATAGATGACGGATGGTGAAGAGAAAGCCGCAAGTAACACGCGCAGGCGCAGAGTTCCGTGGAGATCCGTGGTCGATAAATGTGTCAAGCCCCAATCGATAGCTCGAATTGACAGTCCACTTTGCAGGTTAGAAAGCCACAGCAAGGCACAGGAATTATCCAAAAAATAGCAGGATAGAAGTGCAGGAAAGCCCAGTTAGCAAGCCGGAAAGTCAGCTTGCAAAAGTCGCATGCAAGAAGCCTGCAAGAAGAGGCCCGAAGGCAGAAAGCAGCAGTAAAAAGGCCAGAAAAGGTGGAGCAGTAGTAGAATGCGTGCAAGCGTACTTACGTAGAGAGAGAGAGGATGTGCAGGGAGGAAGAAGAAACGCTGGAACACCTAGTAGAAAGATGCAGAGAAATGTGGGGAATAGAAGGAAAAATAGAAGAGATAACGAACGACGAAGGAAAAGGCGCGAAGTGGGGAAGAGAGCTGCGAAGAAGGAAGGAAGAGGTAGAAAGAAGAGAAAAAGAAGAGTGGGAAAAGTAGTAAAGACGATAGGCAAACGGAGACAGAAGATAGAGACATCTGTGAGGGAAGTAATGCGGCGAAAGTCGATAAAGAAGAAATAAAGAAAGAGCAACCAGAGGTCGGCAAAGCAGAGAGAGAGCAGGACGGCGGTGGGTAAGTCAGAGAAAAGGAAGAGAAGTGATAAGCTAACGCAACGACAAACCAGCGAAGACCAAGGAGGAGGAGCAACTGAGGGAGATAGAGGGAGGAGGTGTAAGAGGGGGACGAGCAGGCAGTAAGCAAGGTAGTCAAGAGCGAGTAGCGAGAGAGGAAAGAACGCATTAAAGAGAAAAGAACACGTGCAAAATGGAAGGAATAAAAGAGGCAGTAGAAGAAATGGCAAAACAGCTAGGAGAGATAAGAAAAGAGGTAACGGCAATAAAAGAGACAATAACGGAGAAAAAGGAAAAGGTAAAAGAGGAAAAGACCGAGAGAGAAGAGAAAAGACCGAAGAAAACGGAAGAAGAAGAGAAAGCGAAGCAGAAAGAAAAAGACAGAATAAGGGAAGAAGACGCGAGAAAGTGGAGAAGACAAAACATCGTAATAAAGGGGATGAAAGAAGAAAATGAGTGGAAAGAAGAAGTAAAGAAAATACTACAGGAGATTTCCGGAAAAGAACTGGAAACGGAGAAGGAGTGGAAATACGGAGGGGAAGAGGGGACTAAAGGAGCAGGGATAATAGTGATCCGACTAAGAAGTGAAGAGGACAGAGAGATAATAATGAAAAACAAAGAGGAGGTAGAAAGAAAGAAAGGAATAAAAATAGAAGGAGACTACACGCAGAAAGAAAGAGAGCTGAGATGGAGAGTAAGGGAGAGAGAGGCACGTGAAAGAAGCAGAGGTGCCAGAACAGAGAGAGAAGAGGGAAGACTGAGAGTGAACGGGACTTGGTGGAGATGGGATGAAGAAGAGAAGAAGTGGATAGACGAGGAGGAGGAGAAGAAGGAAAAGGAAGAAGAGAAGAAGAAGAGGAAGAAGGAATTAAGGGAGAGGCTAGCAGAAATAACATGCGAACTAGTAAGACTAGGATAAAGAAAGAAGCAGGAAAGAGGTAACAGGGAAACAAGGGAAAGGGAAGGGGGTAGAGAGGGAAGAGTCAGACAAGGAAATACGACAGGCAAGGGAAAGGGAGAGAGATAGACAACAATGTATCGAAAGCGAAAAAAGAGAAAGGCATAGAAAATACGAGGGTGCGAGAGGCAGACAGAAGAGAAGGAAAAGGGGGGGGCAAAAGGTAAACAAACAGGGCAGGCAGAGAAAATAGAAAGGAGGTGTAAGCAAGCATATAGTATAATAAGAAATGTAAACACGCAACACATCACTTATTATGTATTATCGTAGATGACAGTGTGTCGACTGAGGAGAGTCACTTTATTGATTTACTTTAGCACTCATATACTTTAATTACTATACAACATAACAATATAACTGATTTAAACAAGCGTTTCTGCAGCCTAAACAATTACGATACCCATAGAAGGGAATAAACAGGGCAGAAAGATGTAGAAAACAGGGATAGAAGTAAGAAAAAATGCAAATAAAACAAGATAAAATAAGGAAATGTAAAAATAAGAAACATGTATAAAAATATAACGCCGAAAGGCAAAACATTAAGAACAATAAATCTATCTATCTATTAATACCGAAAATATTGTTCAATATGCATAAAAAAAATCTATGCAAAAGAAAAAAATTTTCGGTCGATATCTTAGGCTCGCCAAATCCCGTTAAAGTTAGAAGTTATTTAAAAAAAAAATTTCCAACTTAGTTTGAACGGAAATTTAATTCTTTACAAAAAAAGGTCCTATAATAAGATTATGTAAAGTCAATAGTTACTGAGATAATTGCAATTTTGTTCTAAAAAATAAAATTTTTCAAGATATTATCACATTTTCAGGGTAAAAAATGAATGTTATCATATAAATTTCATGGGAAATTAAATTAAAAAAATTAAAATTGAAAAAAAAAATTCAATAAATTAAATAAAAATAAAATTGAATAAAATAGATTAAATAAAAAAATTTATTTTATTTATATATTTTTTTTTTCAATTTTAATTTTTTTAATTTAATTTCCCATGAAATTTAGTAGTAGTAATGGATTTATTGTTTGCCTTTCGGCCTTACAATGGTTTGTCATGTATACATTGTATTTTCGTTTCTTATGTATTTACTGACTCTTATACTGTTTGTTTACATTATACTCATTGACTCTGCCTGATTCTTTGTATTTATTTTAATTTTATTTAATTTACCTTCTATTTTTGTCTTTATTGACTTATCTCTACTTTCTTTTCTCTCTCTTCTGTTTGCCCTTTTTCTTTTCCGTGCTGCGTCCGCTTATATTTCCTCCCTTCTTCTTTTCTTCGTTTATTCCTTCCCGTCTCATTCGTCCTCCGCCTTCTTGCTTTCCTCATTTCTCAGCTCGTTTAGTACCTCCGCGAGTTTGTCCAGAAGTGCTTTTTTGTTTTGTTCGCTTTTATTTTCTCTTCCTTTCACTGTTTCCTCCTTTTCTTTGTTTTCTCGTTGCGTCTCCGCTTTCATCTTGTTCGCCGTGTCCTTTGTTTCTTTCGGCTCTTTTCTCTTCGCTTCTTCTTGTCTTTTGTTTTCTTTTCTTTGCCTCTCTTTCTCTGCTGTCTCCTTTAATGCGCAGTTCTTTCTGTATCTTTCCTCTGCGAGCTTCGCTTTATATCTCCACCTCTTCTCCCTCTCCTTGAAGGTTAGGTCCTCTTCTATTATAACTCCTTCTTTTATCTCCGCTTTTATTTTTCCTTTCATTACCTCTTTCTTTTCTTCTTCGCTCCATAATTCCACTATCGCCGTTCCTGATGTTTTGGAGAGGTCTGCTCCTCCGCATTCCCATTCCTGTTCTATCTGCACGTTCTTCCCGGCTGCCGTGTTTATTATCCTTTTTATGTCTTCTCTCCACTTTTTCGTGCCTCCCACTCTTTTTATCACAACATTCTTCTTTCGCTTCTCTTTTTCTATTCTCTCTGCTTCTTCCTCTTCCCGCTCTCTTGCTTTCTTTTCCTTCTCTGCTCCTTTGTTTTTCTCTTCTTCCTCTCTTCTTTCTGTTTGTTCTTCCTTCTCTCTGTGTGTTTGCACTTTGCCCTCTCTTTTTCTTAACTTCTCTAATTCTTTCTTTAACTTTTCTACTTCTTTTTTCTCCAATCTCGCTTCTCTTATTTCCTTTTTTAGGCTTTGCACTTCTTTCTTCAGTTCTCTTACTTCCCCCGCCCATCCTTCTATCGTTGCTTCCATTAATTCCATTCTTTCTTCTTCTTCTTTTCTGAATTTTTCTCCCATTCTTTTCCCCTGCTTCCTGCTTTTTCTGGCTCTTGCGTTACCCGCACTTTGCGCTTGCTTGCGTCTGACTGCCTACCTTCTATTTCCTTCTTGCGCTCGCGGTTACCCCCACTCTGCCGCTTCTCGTCTCCCTTCTCCTGCAGGCAGCGGTAGGCTGCCTCTTACGCCCTGATTTCCCGCCTCTTCACCGCTCGTTTCTATCTCTCTCTGTCGTTTCTCGCTTGCCTTCTTCTGCCTGCTGCGTAGTGCTCTTTTTGCTTTCTTTACTCTGTCTCCCCGGAATCCCTGGCGGGGGGGTCTACCCCTCGGCCCCGTTCGGGATTTGAGACTCGTCCTTTTCCTCACTCTTCTGTCTCCTCACTTGTCTTCCTTGCTTGTTTTCTTATCTTTTCTAGATTCCTCATCCAGCTCGTTCCTCTTCCATCATCGCATAAAATTTCCTTTATTGTTTCTCTTCCCCCGTTTTCTCCTCCTCCTGTGCATCTCTCTAGCACGTGTTCCCAGCTTTCTTCTTCTGCCTCGCACACTCTGCATTTTCTCTTGTCTTCTTCTTCCCAGTATTTTCCTTCCCCCATTTCGTTTCCCAACCTGAATCTTGCTATTCTTATCATTTTTTTTTCGTTTCCTTTCGTGTTCAGGTACCTGGGTATTCCATTTACTGCTATTTCCTTGTATATCCTGTTGTACTTTGAGTTTTTTATCCTTTCGTATCTGGTTTGTGCTTGTACCTCTCTGTCTCTTGCTTCAAGTTCTGTTTTTACGTCTTCTCCTCTCCCTCTTTTTCTCTCTATTTCTTCGGCGCTGTACCCTCTCTCTTCGAAGAATTTCCTTCTTCCTTCTTCCCAGTTTGATCCTTCTTCTCTATTGCTTGTTCTGATTTCGCCCCAGCATCTTCTTGCTAGTTCGTTCCCTCCTCCTGCCTGCAGCTTTTCTTCATATTTTATTGCTCTCCTTCCTGCTCTTGTTTTTATCTTGTCTCTCTTCGCTTCTTCTCTTATCATGTATCCTGGCGTTCTCCAGTCTAGGCTCAGTGTCCATCTCATATATTTTTCCTGTACCTTCTCTATTTTTGCTCTTTCTTCCCATCCCCAGATTTCCGCGCCGTACATCACTATGCTCTCTATTAGCGCTTCGAATAGTCTTATCTTCTTCCTCCATTCTCCTGGCATTCTTCTTTTTCCAATTTCCCATACCTGACCCATTGCTAGCGTTGCTTTTCTTGCTCTGTCTCTCACGTGCTCTTCCATTCCCCCGTTTTTTTGTACTATGTACCCTAAGTATTTTAATTTCTTTACTTCTTCTATCTGTTTTCCCTTCCATTCCCATTTCTCCTCCTTCTCTCTTCCTCCTCCTTTTTTGAATCTTATTATCTTCGTCTTTTCGGTGTTCAGCTCGAGCTCTTTTCTGTCTAGGTATTTTTCTGATCTTTTCATCATTTGTTTTAGCTCCTTTTCCTCCTTTGCGAGCAGCACTATATCGTCTGCGTATGCCAGGGTCCAAATTTTCTTCTTTGCTACCACTATTCCTCCGTCTTGTCCGTTGCGTAGCGTCTCTTCCCAGTCTGCTAGGTATGCGTTGAACAAGTACGAACTTAGCGGGCACCCTTGTCTTACCCCTTTTACTGTC
Source organism: Rhogogaster chlorosoma (assembly GCA_944452935.1). Lineage (NCBI taxonomy): Eukaryota > Metazoa > Arthropoda > Insecta > Hymenoptera > Tenthredinidae > Rhogogaster > Rhogogaster chlorosoma. Next base: position 13,260,329 of record OX101800.1, on the reverse strand, counting down.
CAGAATGTTTCGCCTGTCTTCTCTCCTATTCTCACTGCGTTTTTTGTCTCTCTATACATCTCCTTTATTCTTTCTATTAGGTTCTCACTTATTCTTTGCTTTCCCAGTATTTTCCATAGTTTTTCCCTGTTTAGCGAATCGAATGCTGCTTTCAAATCGATGAACGCTGCGACTACTTTTCCTTTAACCTTCTTCGTTTGTCTTCCTATCAGGTGGTTTAGTACGTACATATTTTCTGTCGTCCCTCTTCCTTTTCTGAATCCGACTCGATTGTCTGGTATTGCGTTCTTGTCTTCTTGTTCTTTTCCTAACTTGTTAGCTAATACCGTCGCGTATATTTTGGATGCAGTCGGCATCAGTGTTACCCCTCTGTAGTTGCTGACCTCATCTTCTTTTCCTTTTTTGTGTATTGGTATTATCACCCCCTCCTTCCATGTTTCTGGCATTCCTTCTCCTTGCCAAACTTTGTTTATTAGCTTATGCATTGATGCTGTTAAATTTTCGCCCCCGTGTTTCCATGCTTCGTTTGCTATTCCGTCTATTCCTGTTGCTTTCCCATCTTTAAGCTTTTTTATGACTCTTTCTATTTCTTCGCGTTCTATGCCCTTCTGTTCTTCCTCTTTTGGCTCTTCTTCTTTTCTCGTATTTTCTGCGCTGCTTTTTTCTGTCTTTGCCTCACTTTCTGTTTGTTTTTCTTTTACTCCTTGCAGGAGTTGCATGAAGTGTTCCTCCCACTGGATCATTGTTATTTCTTTGCATATTCCTTTTCTTTTTTTTCTGTCTTTGTTTATTATCTTCCAAACTGCGGCTTCGGTTTTAGCCTTTCTCATATCCTCTATGATCCTTTCTGCTTCTTCTTCTTTTTTCTTTTTACACTTGTTCCTGAACTCCTTTTTCTTCCCTCTATATGTCTCTATTTTCCCTGTGCCCCTTTTCTACTCCCTTAGTGCTTTCTTTGCTTCGTTTTTTGCTTCTGTGCATTCTTCATCCCACCACGTGCTTTTTCTTCTTTTGTTGTTCCCGCTGCTTGCCTTTTTCCATTTTGCTGCTTCTTTTATTGCCTCTTCCATGCTTTTCATTATTTCGTTCGTTCCTTCCCCTGCAATACATTTGCCCTTTATCATTTCACTGTAGTGTTTCTTTCCTTCTTGCGACCAGTCTATTCTTTTCTCGGCTACTTCTTCTCTCTGTTCCGCCTTTTCCGTGCTACTTTCTTTTTCTCCTCTTATTTTGACCGTTATTGGAAGATGGTCAGACTCTAATCTTTCTCCTATCCTTACTTCTTTTATGTGGTCCCATGCTTCAGTGTTAGCTATCACGTAGTCTATTACCGATTCACCTGCTGGTCCAATGTACGTCATTTCTCCTTCTTTATCTCCCTCGCACATTCCATTCAGTATACCTAGTCCTTCTTCTTCTATCCACTCTAGTAGGGCCTTTCCTTCTTTGTTTATTGTACTGTCTTTTGATTTCCTTGCGTTTACTGTTTTTTCTCTTTCGTCCTCTTCTAGCGGTAGGCCGCCTTCTTCTGCTGTCCTCGCGTTTAGGTCGCCTCCTATAAAGATGGGTCCTTCCCTTCTCCCGCTTTTCAATCTCTTGCTTATCGCTTTCGTTATTTCTTTTACCTTCTGGTTCGAATATACCGTGAATATTCTCCATTCTGTGCCTCCTATTTTAACTCTTCTTTCTTTTAGCCCTTCTGTTTCTTCCATGTCTTCTTCGTTCTCCTCGATCTCTGCTATGCCTGTCCTTACTCCCGTGGCCATTCCTCCTCTCGCTCTTCCCTTCTTGTGTTTTCTTGTTGCTTCTTGTGTCTCCCATCTGTGGGTTCTGGGCATCCGGCTTGTGTCTCTCTCTCTTGTCTTCTGTTCGCTCCATGTTTCTACTATTCCTGCTATGTTCGAACTTTCTATTTCCTTCCAGAATTCGTGTGACTTATTCCATATTCCTGCCGCGTTCCAGAACCCGATCACCGTTTCTTTTTCTTCCCCCGTGGCCCCTTTGTGTTCTTCTTTCTCGCTTCATTCGTTGCCTCCTCTGCCTCTGCTGCCTCTTCCTCTTCTGCTTCTTCCTCTTCCTCCTCTTTCGAAGTGCTCTTCCTCCTCATCGTAGTTGTCTTCTTCCTCCCAGCCGTCTTTCTCCTCATTCCATTTGATGCATTCTCCGTCTATTTCTATTTTCTGGTACAGGATCTTTACCTTCTTTCCTGCTTCTTTTTCTCTCTTTGCTCTTTCCGCTATTTTTCTCTGTATTTCTCGTTCTTTCCATGTCCTGTCGTTGTCTATGTATATTCTCTTTTCTCCTAATGTTTTCTTGTTGCTCATTATTTTCATTTTTTCCTCCCATGATCCTATCTCCGCGACTATCATGGCTCTCTCGCTACTGCCTTCTGTCCACGCTTTAATTATTGTTGTGTCGTCTCCCGTTATTTCTTTGCATATTTTCTTTGCCTTTTCTGTTTCACTTCTTCTTGCTTCTCCTAATCCTTTTATTACTATTCTGTTTTTCCTCTCAAGCCTCTCCTTCTTTTCTGCCTTGACTTGGATGTCTTTCAGTTCTTCTTTCATCTTCTCTTCTATTCTTTTCATCTTTCTCCTCATTTCTTCTTCCTTGGCTTCCTCCGTCTCTGCTTTCCTGCGTTCCTCCTCTCTTTGTCTCTCTGCTGCATTTCTTTCGGTCCTTTCTCTCTCCTCTTTCATTCTTTTCTCCCATCTTCTTTTCTCCTCCTCTTCTCTGTTGGCTTTATCCATTTCTAATTTCTCTATTCTTTTTTCGAGTATTCTTTTTTCTTCTTCCTGCTTCCTTTCTTTTTCCGGTGTCCATCCTTCTACTTTTTCTTTTCCAATTCTTTCTATTCTGTCTGCCAGTTCTTTTCTTTCTTCTCTCCCTTGCTTTCTTGTTTCTTCTATTTCTTGTTTCATTTTTGCTCTCTCTTCTCTTTCTTCATTCCTTTTTTGCTCCGCGTCTTCTCTTGTTTTCTTCATCTCTTCTGTTATGTTCTTCATTCCTATCATTAGGTTTTCCAGTGCGTTTTTCATCCATGATATCTCCTCTCCCTGTATCATCCCTCTTGCTCCTGGCCCGATTTCTTCTCTGTTTTCGTCTTCTGCGTCCTTGCCCATTTTCTCTCTTGTTTTTTCTGGCGTCCTTAGCATCTTACTATACTTTTTGAATGTTCTTTTCGTCTCGTTGCCTGTGCCTTCGTTTTCTTCTTTGCCTTCACTGTCCTCTCCTTTCTTATCTTCTTCTTCTCTTTCCGATCTTTTTCTTTTCCAACTTGCTGGGAGAGCTCCGTCTGTCGCTGTCTTTTCTCTCCCCCACGATTCTGCTTTTCTTGGCCTCCCTACTTTGTTTGATTTACGCTGTTCCTTCGCTCCTTCCTGTGACTTCTTTTCCCCTTTTTCTGCTTCAGCTTCTTCCGGTTCTTCTTCTTTGCTGCTTCTCTCTGTTTTCTTGCACTCCTCGCTCTCCATGCGATTTCCCTCTTCTGTCTGCTCGTGGCGCCTTCTCTGTGACGTCACTTCTCGCGACTATCTCTATTGTCCGCCGGCTTAAGCTGTCTAACTATTCGCCGTTTACTGGCTTGCCCTGCCTGTGTTGCGTGTTCGCCTTAACCGGCTTTCGTCACGTGATCACTCTTGTTTTCTTTCACTTTTCTTCTTTTATCTGCCGTTTTTCTCTGACTCCTTCTTTCTCCTTCTTTCTCGGTTGTGCCCTGATACTGCGCGCACCTCCTTTGCACTTTTTTGCCCACTTTTCTTTTCTCTGTATCCGGATTTCGACACTTTTCCGCGGCACTTATATTCTGCTGCTTTGTGTTTACCCGTCAACCGATCGAATCTCCCATGAAATTTATATGATAACATTCATTTTTTACCCTGAAAATGTGATGAATGTAGCGTTCCGGGCTATTCCGGCAAATTAAAATATAAGGAATAGACCGCCGTTAAGTGAGTTCTTTGCTCGTTTTTTGAATTTTCTAAATTTTTATGAGTTTTGGGCACTTTGTAACTAGGTCGGAGGGGAAAAGTTGGTTCTGCCACAAAAAGCCTCCTTTCTAGATTTTCTAGCTAATTACGGACTCGGAATTAACAAAGCCGTTTTTCGTGGACTCAAGTGATTGCTCGGTAAAGCCACTTCCCTACGTCAGAACCGATGCTCTCGCATAAGTCTGACTCCTGCGCTTGCCTATCTTTTCTAACTGTTCCCTGCACTCAGATCCGGGGTTATGCACCCAAGACTGTATATCCAGACTCGGAAGATTGCTCTTCAAAGCTGTTCCCTGAAAATACACTATCTCGGCTTGTTGTAGTGTGCAAGGGTTTTTTATTTATGGAAATGAGAGACGGAAATGTCGGACAAAGATACGGCGTTGACTTGAATTTTCTAATCAGAATGTTTTAATCAACTAATGTTCTGTTTTTGCTTCTACAAAAATAAAATACAAAAATTGTCCTTATTTCTACGTTCTTATTTTCTACCTTACTCTAATTGGCTCTTTTCGTCTTTATTCGATCGATACTTTTGTTACTTCGGAATTTCGAGTGCAATATTCAATTTGTCGATAATGCCTCTAGTTTTTACTGGTATCTATTCTCAATTATGCAGCAATAGACCTTTATTAAAGTTATATTTGAATTAACAGCTTCTTTAGCCTGTTATTCTAAGTATTTAAATTTTTATGTTATATTGAAATTTTATATCTGAATTTTGCTAAGTGAATCTAATGGTTGAGTCGACCGGCTTTATAGCTCGCGTCGCTCTTAATTCGCAGTGAGTCGTCTACCCGCTCTATGCTGAGTATCGCTGTTGAGGCTTGCCCTCACCAGCTTTTATACTGTCTGTCGTCTTCCTCGGCGTCGCTAGCGCATCAGATGACGTCACAGCCTGGTGGTGGGACGATCACGTGATCAGTCGGTCACTAGATCTTTCTATTCTACCGGCGGACTAGCCGATACGTTACAATCTTGAAAAATTCAATTTTTTAGAACAAAATTGCAATTATCTCAGTAACTATTGACTTTACGTAATTTTATTATAGGTCCTTTTTTTGTAGAGAATTAAATTTCCGATCAAAATAAGTTGGAAAAATTTCTTCAAATAACTTCTGACTTCAACGGGATTTGGCGAGCCTAAGATATCGACCTAAAATTTTTTCCTTTTGCATAGATTTTTTTTATGCATATTGAACAATGTTTTCGGTATTAACAATGAAAATTCAAAAAAAGTGGATTTTCGGCCCACCCTGATACACAGTATGCACCAAATCTATATAGGTGCATGATTTCGACAAACTTTCATTCTGTTTTATTTTCTTTCTGGAGTAGAACATTCAATTTAATAAATTTGGTATGAATTGATGTTAACGAGGAATAGATAGTTTCTCAAATCTTCATATTAAATTATCATTGTAAGTAATTTCTTGACTTACTTTGACCATCACAATTCTATTTACATTATAAGTTGTGTTTTTGAGTTGCCAAGAAATTGAATTCGAAGGGGTGCACGTACCTGGCGGCTTCAAAATTCTCACACGATTTGGTGCCATACTCTATGGTAACGGTATTATCTAGACAAATGAAAATTATTTTTTTTTCCTTGAATTTGTCATGTTTCTACCCTATTTCAAGTCTAGTTCGATCAAATTATTAATTTTATTAATAGAGAAAAGTACTTCCGAAACGCATTCAGCGAAATTTCGATCTCTATACCGGTTTTGGTGGAACTGCTAATTTGAATATGGATCTGACGTAAAACAAAATTTTTCTGGATGCATTCCGACTGTACTTTTCTATGTTAATGAAATCAATAATTTAATCACACTAGACTTGAAGTGAAGTAGAAACATAGGTATAAATTGACTACAGAAATTTCATGTGTCTAGAGCTCACCGTCCTCACATGGTACGATATTAAACTCTGTCAGAATTCAGAGGCTGCAGGGTGAGTCGCTCTCAAATTAAATTTTTGGTAATACCTACGAATATCTATATTCATTCTGACGATGTAGAGGAGACTGAGGCACACCGGAATGTGAATTCAATGTTTACGTACAATGTACATCCATACAGCAAATATCTGTGATTACTGCTTGGAATTTGAGATCAAAATCATCAGAACATTACATAAAAAGTAATTTGGATGTTAAGTGGAAAAAATTTTTTGAAAATCGATGATTTTTTATAAACTTTCGAATGTCTTTAGGAATTGCTGTTGTACCCCACCCTCCAACTTAATTATATAATCCGATTTTCGTGTTTGTTCAAGCGTAGTACGTTCCAATGACTTTTGTGCGTTCAGCTATTCCAACTTAGTAGCCCATATCGTTCACGTTGTCGACATTCTCATTAGGTAGGTAATTATCCTCGAATTGAACGTCAGGTAAGTGGCTATACTGAGAGGATTCCGTGAAAGTTAGCACTCAGTCAGAACAGACTGGACAGTTTCCGTGTTATCGTCTGTTTATTGCAGGCTGGTCATCCGGTCACCTTGTCAGGCTTCTCGGGAAACTCAATTCGACCATTAATGAGGAAAAAAACGGATGGCCAGCCTGCAACGAACAGCCGAAAACACGGGAAGTGTCTAGTCTGCTCTAACTGACTGTTAACTTTCACCGAATCCTCTCTGTATGACAGAAAACTGAAGTGAAAGTTCATTACAGAATCAATTATTTCACAGCAGCTGCACATACCCATGCGTGATGCGAAAATTATGTAAGACCGCAGATGCCATAACAAATTGTGCTACTTTGAGCAGACTACGATAGCAGAGGTCTCGTTCACGTTTGATGTTTCGCCATACTGCCGCGAGATGTCCAATAACGTTTGCTCAATTCTGTAGCGCGTTGAAACATGATCTTGGGTGTACCTTGCAGCCGGAGAGCCTTCTGGAGCGTTTCGGACGGGTGTCAGTAATACTGGTGAAGGGGTATAGCCACTGTCGTCGACAAAAATATATTGATCATGTAAAACCATTCATTTTATTTAACAAGCAAATGACTTCAGTCGAGCATGATTCAATGTTCAGTTAGTGATCATCAATGACAGATTATTCATACCGAGTAGATAGTAACGCCCTTCCACGCGTGTAATTTGTGCATCATGTCTAAGACTTTCTATGTAACGCTTCGCTGCACTAAATTCCCATCTATCGTTGTTGCTTCCGGGACAACAACGTATACTGCGTATACGGAAGTATGCATCTGAAATCTAAAAAATGCATTAAAGTCATTCATGACCTATTTCGCGTGGAAGCGAAATCTGTAAGTACTTGTTAAATGCACAATTTGCACATTCAATGCGTGAAACCCTTTGTGATTGTAGAATGCCTCTTCGTTTTCGATGGCCTTATAAAAGATACCAGGAAGCAATCTATTGAGCCCAAGACCCCGGGAATATTAATGTGCTGTTGAAACCTGCAGTGGATTTCTTTTATTGAAAACCGTATCATTCATAATGCAGAAACTGGTAATAACACAGCTCGAATACTCTGCGATCACATCATACTTTAATACTCATTGAATTAATTACGTCTGTTACCGTTGTTGTACATGTAGCCGTTCTTCTCTTGTTCGAGGCAGCTGTATAAATCTCGGTGCAACAGCAACTAGGGCATTTGTTACCCTGCTCAAGCAGCAACTTACTGTTGCCTGGCTCAGAGGGTGATGGTAGTCTTGTCCTACACCCTTCTGGTAACCTACTTCGGCAAAAAATCTCAGTGCGGCCAGTACTTGGTGAAGAAGTCGAGTAGGGAGAACCAGAATTTATTCATAGATTCAACCGGCACCCTTCTGGTAGCGCCCCCGTAATACGCCCCTACGCGTGCGTATTGCCTTCATAACTCGATTTTATTAGGATAGTTAGTAGTTCTTGCTCTATTCGTGCACAAAATTCCCTTGTCGCCACTAGTCACCCGTGTCGTTCCGTATCGTGTATCCTCTATATTACACGATAAACGCGAAACATTTCTAGAATAAGGGTCCAGGTCTGGGCACTCTACAGAGATGATCTGTGGAAAGTTATAAGCCGTGTGGGTATGCAACCGGTGTTTCACTACGAAATGGCAACGCTGTCGATGCGAGAGTCGAATGAGTCGAATGACCGTATCTACAGACAACGTAACAGCAGCTGTCATTCTGCGGCTGTCATGTCGTTAGGTTAGAATGAGGGTTATAAATAATTGTCAGATTTAGGTTTTGTAATTACAGTTCCTTAAGGGGTTATATCCAGTTAGAATTTTCAAAACATCGATTTTTTGTTTTTTGCGTTTCCGGAATGTACATATATTCAAGTATATTCTCTGAAAATTTCAAGTTGATCCGGGAAATATTTACGAAGATAAACGCATATAAGGACGTCTGTAGACGTTAAAAAGTAGGCGGAGTTGACAAATTTAATACTTTTGGTGACTAGAGTAGTTAATAGAACTAAAATATACAGCACCTCAACATATTTCCTTGTTTCCTTCTCTATCCTACTCTAGTATTTTTCGGCGCTTCTTTTAAAACTTACCCACATGCTAACTGAGTGTAAACGCCTTTTGAAACTTTAATCGCGTTTTTCTCGCAACAGCGTTTTCAAAGTCGGTGAGCAAGATTTTTCCGAAACGGCTCGACCGATCGGTCTCGAATTTTTACACAATCTTCTTAGATATATTCCCCAGGTATTAATCGAAGGAATAAGATTTCTGAAGATTATTTCGATATTTTAGACCACTTGAAGTTGGAAATTTTTTGAAGAATTTTGATTTTTTTTTTTTGGAAGCCGCCATTTTGTCAAAAATCAAAATTTTGACTATTCCTTCGATTAATACCTGTATTCATCTATCGACTAGAGAAATTTTCTGGATTTTTTTATTCTAAATAATCCAAACCAGAGATATCGTGCTCACCGCCGGACACCTTTGTCTGGAGGGCCTCCAGGAAATCGCCTACAGGAGCAGTACAACATCATATTTTTGAAATCGGACAACGGGGTTTTAAAATTCAAGAAATTTGCTATACGTATATGTTTTTTATATAAATGTTAAATGAAAGGTCTTTCCAAGTAAAAATCGTTAAAAAAAAGTGTTTTTTTTTTTCGCGCGCAACTAGATTTAACCCCTTAATACAACGGTAAATATTCTTTCTTGAGAAAGTGTAATGGGTCATTCAGGTAATTGCAGATGTCAATATCGGTTTATTTCGAACATTATTAGGTTATAACTTAACATTATTAGGTTATAACCCCGCAGAATGACAGCTGCCGTTACGTCGTCTGTAGATACGGTCATTCGACTCATTCGACTCATTCGACTCTCGCATCGAATACGTTGCCATTTCGTAGTGAAACACCGGTTGCATACCCACACGGCTTATAACTTTCCACAGATCATCTCTGTATATTCGGGTCTCATTCAATTTTAATCGCGAGAAAGCAACGGGTCACGTGATACCGCTTGGACTGCGGTGCGACGCCGCGTTGTGACGGGAAGCGTAGTTACGCTTGGCTGAGTCGGGCGGCTCGTGGATGCGGAGCGCGCGGTGTAGCGGGAGCGTGTAGTGTAGTGGGGCGGCCGTATAGGCGGTTGTCTGCCAGTAGGCGCCCTGAGGATTTAGTTAGAGCTATGCGTTGCGACCGGCTACTCAGTTAAGGGCAAGGGTAACCCGGCAGCCGTGCACTTCGGCGTCAATTAATAAGGATAGAAGAATAGGAAAAACTATAGTTGGGCGCCAGACGTTTTCACGTCACTCGAAACACTATAAAAACTATAAATTTGACGGCGGAAATGACCAGTTAGCTCAGAATACAATCTATCAGGTGGAATGGTAGAGTGGCTGGGTTGCTAGATCAAATAATAGAATAATAATTACTTATTTGATCGATTTATTTTAATTTGCCAAGATATTTCGATAATTAACAAACGATATTCCGTATTTTTACGGGACGATATTCAACAAAATCCGTGCTTGACGGGAAAAATACTATTACATGTCTCAGATATATCGGGAATACGGGAATTTACACAATATCATCAATAAAGAAAATATAACACAATAATATCAGAAATTTCACAGCAGTTAGGCTCGATATAACGCAATAAATCAATGATCAATCAATCAGAATACAAATAAGCAAGAAAATATATGAAAACAATTATCAAGCAAAGAACTTAAAGACTAAATAACAAATGCTTGCTTCTACGCTCGCTAAGCACCGGGAAATCGTTATGCGACAAGTCGTTCACTCAGAAAAGAAGAGAATAATACCAGAAAGAATATAATATAGCAGAGAAAATAGAAAAGATAATAGAAAAGCAGAACTAAGCTCTAAGAGAATCTATAACATGCTAAAAGACCAAATATAACCCACAATCGGTAAGCTAATCACGAGTCGGCTCGGGAATCCGTTTTTAATCAGAATAAAATACTACAAAAATACCGGGACGAAGTCTCAAAGACTTAACGAACCATAATAACGTGACCTACGTCACAAGGAACTTGTGGCCTACGCCACACTAGACAAAAGACTATAAAATACTAAACGGGATTCGTGAGCGAACTCGTGGTTGTACAGTAAATAGGTCTTACCTTTTTACTTGAAGAAAGCTGTGCGTAGCACTTAAGGGGTTACACCACCCTGAGAGGCTAAAATAAGACTCAATTTTCATGATTTTTTTGGAGCTAATATAATGCATGTTTTTCATTTCTATTTTCACACACTTTTGATATAACATTTCAGCTTTCCTAACGTATTTTTTTAATGTGAGAATATCTATAATTCGCGGAAATATACGCCTCTGCGCGCATCAATATTTTTTTTTCACCACTGCTCTGCGGGAATCATAACTGCCTGACGGTTCATCTGAAACATATGCGATGAAAATATGTTCTATAGTATGGTCAAATATATGGAACTACGTAGGATTTTTCCGAAAAAATCAAAAATGGATTTTTGGCAGCATGCGGAATTTTTTTATCGGTTTTCGCGAAAAATTCCGACCTAAAAACATCAATAAAAAAAAAGCGGTTAACAATATTGAAAAAATCCTACGTAGTTCCATAAATAATAGTGTTACAAATGTGTGGTATAAATTTCAAGTCGATCGAAATAACCGTTGATGAGTTATCATTCCCGCAAACTTGAAAAATGTAGTTTCGAGAAAAACGCGTTTCAAGTTTTGACGCGGTTTCAGCAATAGAAAACATTGAATATTTGTAGCTTATTACCCTGTTATACGGTTAATCGGCGATTCCTGCTCCATATTGGGGTCTTTCCTCAACAAGTTGCTGGTCTTCTAGAAATAATTTTGACTTTCTCCGAGCTGTTCTGGCCAGAAGGACGCGCGTGGAGCGCTACACAGTGTGGTATAAAAAAAAATCATATCTTCATCAATATTGTAGGTACAGATTTCGTTTTGGGCTCAAAATTTTCCTCAAGGTTCACACTATAAGAAAAAAAATAAAACCGAAAATCGATTGTTTGAAAATCTCAGGGTGGTGTAACCCCTTAATGAACTATTTTAAATAAACTATATTTCACAAGATATCGGGAATAAAGCGAAACTCTCTTTACAGAGGCGGTACGAAGGTCTGGATGTTCTAGTCGGTAAGACGGCTGAGCGTAGAAGTAGGACGAGTCCTGTGGTGTTGCCCATTTTATAGATGCGGGATTCCCTAGATGCGAAGTTCGACTCGGTGTTGCGAAGTCGGTCAGCACCAACTCGATAATTATCGAGGCTCCCCGTGACGTATGACATGAGTTTTGGACAAGTCGTTCGGTCAACCATGGATTTGGACATTTGTCCAGGCTGGCACTCGTTATGACGTCACGGCGGGAAATTCGAACAGCGTACTACGGGACTCGTACTCGATACTTCCTTCCTTCTGACTCCGACTCTCGTCGCGGGACTCCTCACATGCAACATCGGGACGAAGTGCACCCTAGTTGCGTCTTAACAGGAAAGACGGACCAACCAGAGGATCTGGCGGAGATCCTGATGCCCCAATACCCGGATCTGCATCCAGGTCTCCCCATGTGTGGTGTGGAAGGCTTACAGGCAGGCCTGCATCACACGGTTGCACTTCTTGGCCGGGATGAGGGTGAGAAAGCCGATGAATTGGTCCAGCTCGACTCCTGGTCGATAAGTCGTCGGTAACGGGAAGCTTGCGGCTACTTTTGTGTTTTCACCTTGCTCTATTCAACCGCTACCGAGACGTCCGGAATTTGTAGACGGGATGTGATCCAGCACCAGGTTGAAAAGTCGACGGGAACGAGAGGAATGACTCATAGAGTCAGCCTTATTCGACCGCTCCTGCGGCATCCACAGTCGGGAGTGAGACGGGAAGTTGCATCGTTTCAGACTAGATATCAGATGATGAGCTCAGGAGACCGTTGCTGTTGACGTCTCGGGGTTCCCTCGATGTCCTGGCGTTGGTCTCCGAGTTTCGGGATGACAAGATATATCACATAATTACAAAAGAAAAGCAAAATATTAAATAAATATTCCTAAAATATAACTAAATTGAACCTGAGATTTGTCGCTAACTTCCCTGGTGCCGGCCGTCTTACCGATCCGTCGCTTAATCCGCGACCCTAGTGACGCTTGCAAAATGCAACGTCACAGCGTGTAACATCCGTATGCTCAACTAATATAAGAGATATTCCTTGCTGGTGTTACTCCAGTCATGAATTTCACAGTCTGGGATTTTTTATATGAGGAATGGGTAATTAACTGGCAGCACAAATGTTTCGGATGTTGAGTAAATATCTCTGTACAATCAAGAACTACCCTGGTGTCTTCAAAGCCCTCGAAACATGTAGGTAAATTTCTTGAGATATTGTCTTTAAACTTTATCCACAATCGTTTGTAAAATCTTAAAGGTTTCAATGCCAGTAAGTGTACTCAATTCACTGTCACTCGTTATAAAGTTTACAAAAGTGGGTTTAAAGAAATCTGTTTCCACTTCGACTTCAACGTCACACTTCACAGAATCTTAGGCGGTTTGTAAAACTGGTAGATGATGACAGATGTTGGTTAGATGTTCTGTGACTGACATTGGTTCATCCTCTTCGATGCCTTGTTCTGGTGTTTCTGGATTTGCCGCAGTTTCCACTTTTCCTAAATTTCTTTTCAACAACCGCAGCTCTCGACTTTTTGCACACTTGATTTTTTTTTCGTTCTCATTTGGCAAATTACAGGATGGTATGGCAATTTTCTTTAAGTGTTTTCTTTGAACTTCAAAGTCTGAAGAATAATGTCAAACATTTCAGATCAGTTTTTCTTTTTGAAATTAAGTACGAGAAAGTAATATATTTACCTGGTAATATATAGTCGTCCCTTGTAAAATGAAGTTCACATACTTTGGAATATGAAGATATTCTCTTCAATTTCAATACCCTTTTCCATGCTTGAAATTGGTCGATTCTTTCTGAGTTACCGAACATATTTTTCACGACAACAACACGCTTACCAGGTTTTGGAAAATAATGAAAGGCGATATTATCTTTACTGGAACGACTTTGACAGCCGGGGACGCAACAAACAATTCTGAGCCTCGATTTTATTCGCGATTTGATGACGGGAGAGGTTATTTTTCAAATAAAAACCAATTTTCAATTGAATGTATTCGCACACATATATTCGCTGGGACTTGCTTCCAAGCACTGCTATCTTAAAATGATACCTTTTTCCGTCACCAGATGTCATATGCCCATCCAACAGATCCCAATCGAAAGTTAGTTAACGCGTAGCAGACTGAAATTCGCTAAATCATAACGCCAGCCACAGTGCGACGTTATGAGAAGCTTGTTCCCAAATCTAGCCGGAGCTTTCTGACATTCGTCGAACGGAAACATTTGGTGGGATTCGCCTTTGAATTCCACGAATCTTTACTGGCGTATAGCATGAATTAGAAGATGTACAGGCCTGCACATTAATGGTGTACCCAAAAAAATCAGCGTTATGTAACATGAACTAAAATCCCACTAGCGTCACCATGCGCCCACAGTCGATATTTAGCAGACGTCATGCGCCATCTGCTAGGGATGCAAGAAATAAACGAATTGTTATCATTGTTGCGTTATGTGTTAGGCACGCAGACGCTCGTTCAGCAAAGAAGCGTCTGCTTGTCGTCTGCTCCGTGGTGCGAGTTGGAACCACGATACACGATGCGAAAATCTAACCGCAGCTATGTTCATGTATACACCATTAATGTGCAGGCCAGTACGAATAATTTATTAGATTGAAATTGTTCGGCTTTATGAATTATATCATAAACTGTTACCGATCATTATGAGTTAATCCTATCATCCGACTCAATATTTATCAAGAAATTTCCAATCTAACTTCTCGTATGCGATGAATACTTTTCACGGCATACGTCTATCATAATTATGAATCAATCTTACCTTTTTACCAATTACCTTTATCCATCCCACAGTGCGACGTTATGAGAAGCATTCTCTTCTTCGAAAACTATCGGTGGAATTGAAACAAACATTTTATTCCATTCTTTGAAAGTAATGAAACAATTCTAAAAAAGAATCGTTACTACCGCTTTCCAAATATGTAGTAGTAGTTTCGTGCTCACTCTAAAATATATACATCTTTTTATATAGATACACTGCGCAGATGGGTCTTGCAAAAAAAAAAAAAATCGAGTAGGACTGGCACGCACTATTTCATTGCTTGGAAAAAAAATTTTGCTTGAACACTTACACTACCATTATATATTATATAAAAATTGCTATAGTCGTGCAAGATATGAAACTCAATTCAACTAAGGTATATCGCTAACCAATGTGGGCCCAATAGGTTTATATACGTACAGACATGCGTCTTACCGAATATCACAATTGAAAAGTTCTCTTCAAAACAACAACAACAACAAAAACAAGGTAATAATTTTTCTCTTCCAAAGACACACCACGCCATTGATTTTGGTTATCATTTCCCACGATATTTGGTATGACGTGTAGACTTTGTCAAAAAATCAACAGAACGGTACTTACAAGAGTTTGGTATTAAGTTAATAAAAACCACGCGAAATTGCTAGAATCCAACATTGTATCTTGCTGAAAAATTCTACAGTTGCCGCATGCTCGTATAATATGAAAATTTTACAACTATAGATAACAGTCGTCTTCGTATACTATTTTGCGTTGTTTACATAATTTTACCATACAACTATTGCAGGAACCAATGGATGAATTTTTCAGTAAATTTTGCATACCATACCGAATACTTTGAATAATTTTAATCAAAATCAATTGTGGGTTTTCTGCAGGAAAAAATTATCTTAGTCCACTTTTTAAATTAAAAAAATAGCCTTTTTCGCGATATGAAACTTATGGCTATAATTCGATTGGGAATTGACTATAAAATTAACAAATATACACTACCATCAATTCTTTGCGCTACAAATGGCTTTGAAAATACATTTAATTGCTAAAAAAATAAACATCTCAGAAACCGTCGGTTTTAAAAATACGTAAAAAAATCCAGAAAGTCTTTCATTTTATTAAATTTCTATAGATTCAAAACCATGATATACGCTTGTCGTAAGAAGCACTCATTGCGTAAGCGAAGTTGAATAGAAAATTTCTTGATAAATATTGAGTCGAACGATCGGATCAACAAAAAATCATTATCAACAGTTTTTGATATAATTTAACAAGCCGAACAATTTCTATTAATTACATTATTCGTATCTTAATGTACGAAGGTAGTTGGCGCGAGATAGTCACGTTTAAAAGTACAACTCAGCGACTTATAAGCATATAATATAGCTGAAGCGTTAGCCGACAATCGCCTGTTAAAAACTTTTGTCAAAGTACAGTCTTACTGTTCTGACACACATCTTAATAGTATCTATACGTGTATTTACACATACATCTATAATACTCGAAAAATGATGGTGGTAACAACGTTGCTTGTTATTGCGCATCTTTTTCATGTTCAGTATATGGGTCATTCCATGTCAAATCGACAAATAGTTGGAATCGACCCCCTCCGATTCGGATAAATTTTGATGGAGTGTTTTGTCTCATTATAAAACGAAGTCCTGCCAAAGGAAAAAAATTTGAAATTTTTTTCTTAAGAGTTATGCAAAATTGAAAATGTCACTGTTTTTCCCGTTTTTTAAGTCTATTTATTTAATATTTCATAACCTACTGTATATTTAAAAAAAAACCGCTGGTGCGTTCAAAGAGGACACTTAGAGGTATGAGAAAAAAAAAGTTCGGAAGAAAAATTTTGAAAATTACCAAAATTAGAAAAGTTTGAATTCTTAAAAATCGTAAAACGTAAACTTCGCAGTGAAATTTTTGGCTCAAAATTTTTTATATTATACCTCTAACATATCTTGAGAAATTCTGAAATTTTCAGGAGGGTGTTTTTTTTATTTTTTTTTTTATGAATTTTTGAATTTTGGCGAAATAATTGTTTTCAATTTTTTCAACTTTTTTGTTGAATATAGTTATTCTACCACATGATTATTGAAGTTTGAGCTCTAAAATATTTTTTATTTTACAATAATAAGAATATAAAATTTTTGAGATATTTGTGTTTTTACATCCCGTTAACATAAGAAAAATATTTTAGAGCTCAAACTTCAATAATCATGTGGTAGAATAACTATATTCAACAAAAAAGTTGAAAAAATTGAAAAAAATTATTTCGCCAAAATTCAAAAATTCATTAAAAAAAAAATAAAAAAAACACCCTCCTGAAAATTTCAGAATTTCTTAAGATATGTTAGAGGCATAATATAAAAAATTTTGAGCCAAAAATTTCACTGCGAAGTTTACGTTTTACGATTTTTAAGAATTCAAAGTTTTCTAATTTTGGTAATTTTCAAAATTTTTCTTCCGAACTTTTTTTTTCTCATACCTCTAAGTGTCCTCTTTGAAAGCACCAGCGGTTTTTTTTTTAAATATACAGTAGGTTATGAAATATTAAATAAATAGACTTAAAAAACGGGAAAAACAGTGACATTTTCAATTTTGCATAACTCTTAAGAAAAAAATTTCAAATTTTTTTCCTTTGGCAGAACTTCGTTTTATAGTGAGACAAAACACTCCACCAAAATTTATCCGAATCGGAGGGGGTCGATTCCAACTATTTGTCGATTTGACATGGAATGACCCATATAGTGGTATTATGGTCGTAAGACATAACCTAACTAAAAGTTCAAAGTATACAACACCGTAGTAATTATTCAATAAACAAATAGAAATGTCAGACCGTTTCCGCCATAAAGGTAAATTCGCAAAGAAAAAAGATATTTTCATAAGTTAATTTCTTTATGTTTAATCTTATTTTTATTTTAAGGTTATGTTAAAAATCAAAAGGATATTATTAAATTTTATTGTGAAAATGAAATTATTATTAATATCAATTCAATTGATATGAATAAAATTTAGTTTTATCAATAATAAAATAATGCAATAATTTTCTTATGTAATTATATTTGTATACCACTCATTTGTTTGAATTTTCGTGTGCTTATGTTATGGCAATATAAAAGCGTTGTTGCCAAGTCACTACAAAACTTTGACTTATCGCCTCAATTGATGAAAATTTTCAGATTTCTATCAATTATATTTCAGTAACGGCATGGTCAATAATTTTCATTTTTTTTAATATGGTTTATTACTTTGGATTTCATAACATATAAAATTTTGATCGAATTCCTTTGACACGTTTTGATTTTATTGGAAAAAACTCATGTGAAAGAGTCGACTTTCCATAAGAGCCCGTGTTGAAATTACAAAACTTTGAAATCGTTTTTCTCAAAATTGGGATGGTCAATTTTGATCGGAATAGGCTCGTTTCATTGGTATTTAATTGAATAAATATCAAGAGAAGTTTCATGAAAATCCTTTGAAAAATCGTTCCACGCACCAACTACCTTAAGAAGAAGAGAATGCTTCTCATAACGTCGCACTGTGGGATGGATAAAGGCAATTGGTAAAACGGTAAGATTGATTCATAATTATGATAGACGTATGCCGTGAAAAGTATTCATTGCATACGAGAAGTTAGATTGGAAATTTCTTGATAAATATTGAGTCGGATGATAGGATTAACTAATAATGATCGGCAACAGTTTATGATATAATTTATAAAGCCGAACAATTTCAAACGACTAAATTATTCGTACATCTTCTAATTCATGCTATACGCCAGTAAAGATTCGTGGAATTCAAAGGCGAATCCCACCAAACAGCGCCGTGGCTAGCAATGGGGCCGCCTGGTGCAAGTCTTCCAAGTGGGCGCCCCTTATGTACAGGCCTGCACATTAATGGTGTATACATAAACATAACTGCGGTTAGATCTCCGCATCGTGTATCGTGGTTCCAACTCGCACCATGGAGCAGACGACAAGCAGACGCTATTTCGCTGAACGAGCGTATGCGTGCCCAACACACAACGCAACAATGACAACAATTCGTTTATTCCTTGCATCCCTAGCAGATGGCGCATGACGTCTGCTAAATATCGACTGTGGGCGCATGGTGACACTAGTGGAGTTTATTTCATGTTACATGACGCTGATTTTTTTGGATACACCATTAATGTGCAGGCCTGTACAAGTTCAAAATAGGGTGTTTAGAATTTTATTTTACTTTCATGTGTTCGTTGGATAGAGTGAATCAGAACCATATAGTGGTGGGAAAGAGGGCGCTCACAGCGCTCATATTCGTACGGTGGAGCTGTGGAGGAGCGATGAATGCAGAAGAAAGAAGGCGCCGTCGCAACAAAATTATATAATCCGTGATATACACGAATGAAAATGGAATCCAATTTATAAAAAATCATCAAACAAATTTCATTTTTTTCTGATGACATGACATTTTTGATGACATGCGACTTTGAGGCGCCCCTTGACTCGAGGCGCCCAGGTGCGACTGCTCCATTGCACCATCCCTAGCCACGGCGCTGCGTCCCGAAATGAACTCAGTTCTGGAAACTAGAATAGACTCAGATCATAGTTTATCGCCAAAGATAAGTGACGTTGAACACGATGATGCCTGTGTTCGTTCATCATTAACAGGTCACGATATAACAAACGTCTGGGACACACCGAAAACCAGGAATAAAACTCATATAGCCGACATCGACCTGAGATCACCGAGAAAACTAGACCTCGTTGTTTCTGACCACGATTCAAGTCCCAAAGGTAATTTTCCAGTTGATAATTCAGAAGAATCATCTAGTGACAGCAATTCTGGTTATATCGAACCTCCAAAATCACCAGCAATGCAGAAAAAGTTTAGTGAGGCTCTGGGTAATATTCAAATTCCTTCTTCCAAAATACGAGATTAGGATGGTAATATTGACGATGATAAGATCAGGCATCAGATTTCAGAAGCTATGCTCAAAGTACTGAGGTACTGTTGTCCTTTAAGTTTCTACGGTGGTATCCGACCAAATTTAGAATCCTTGGTTACTTATGCAAAATGCCGATATGTAAGTCTCGAACAACATTCCCGATTTGACGTAGCTGATTTTGAAAAGCCCATCTCACGTATTTATTTTTCATCAAGCAAGTGTGGAGAAATAGTTCATGACGGTCCAAAGATCCATTGTACGCTAAAAGGTAAAGCGAGAGCTGCTGTAAAGGCTAAACTAAAAACATCGCTCCCAGAACTTTGCAGCTGGAAGTGGCAAAAAATATAGATTTAGAAATTGCTCAAGATGGTCATATGCAAGACTTAATGCGGCTTTCTACTTACCAAGTCGGAAGATAATTGTAAGAATGATGCTAAGCTCTGATCTAACGATCTATCAGACTTATTTCAGCAGCATGTCGTAGAGAGTGCATCTAGCGACCCGTATATAAGGTACACAGGCCTTCCGCTGTACGTTCACACGTATTCGGCAGAACAACTCAATGTCGTTGGTCCAGAAGACATAATTGTTCATTTCGATTCTACGAGATCTGTGGTACGGAGGCCGGTAGATGTGAAATGCAAGCGCATCATGTATTATGCGATGGTAATTAATGAGAATGGATCGCTTATACCTATTGCCGAAATGGTAAGTTCAGAGCATGATGTTACATCGATAAGTATTTTCTTGAAAAGATATCGTTACTTTTTGCTCACTCAGAGTGTGCGTTGGCCAATATTTCGCGTGGTAGTCGTAGACTGGAGTTGGGCCTTGATCAATTCTGTACTCAACGAGTGGAATATGATATTAGTGACGGAATATTTAAGAAAGGCTTATACTTGTTTGCTAAGTGAAATTGAACCCGGTTTCAATCTCATCGTAGTTCAGAGCTGCTGCACACATTTTGAAAAAAGAGTTTCGTCGAATATTCCAAAAGATTTTGCGAAATTCCTACACCTCAAAACGTTCATTCTTGAATGCATGGGCTTGATGATTCATTGTTCCAAAATCGCAGTTTTAGATGAGGTATTCGAAGAATTTATGACAGTCCTTGTAACAAAGGAAAAATATCAACCTGAACTGAGTATACCCGTGTAGAAATTGTACTGTGGCTCGAGCCGGACCCAGAATAGTTTGCCAGAATACAGATGGGGCCCAGGTCTGGCTGAGCTGTGGCAACCTGTTAGGGCCCTGGCTAGATGTTCCCGTTTTAGATACAGTGCCCGATAGGGGACTAGACAGGCTAGCAATGATCGCGCCCTACTCGCGCCATAATTTCTTCCACGACCGTGCCTAAACTCAAATAGAATGGCCCAGACATGGCAAACTATAATCGGCCAAGCATATTATAATGTGAGAAAAAATAAATTTAGATGGTTACAATAAATTTATTACAATGTATGATGTGTTGAGCAACACCCACAATTGTAACCGACCGCAGTTTGATACATAGTAGGGATTTTTTGATTAGAAAAACATCTCGCTATTTTGACCGGGATTCGAACCGGGACCTACACATTCGCTCGCATTACTAGTCGCACGCTCTACCGACTACGCTAAACTATTCGCTGAAATCTTGTATCATTTTTTCCTATTTACTTTCAATATCTTTTCGCGCTAAAGTCGAAATATTTCAAAGTGCTCCGAGTCCTATTTTTTCTTCTAAGCCCCAAGCTCGATCTATAAAGGAGAAAAACAAATTCGACCAAAACTTTTATATATCAGTCTATTCAGAATTTTACGAGATGAATTTCTATTGTATAATCAAAATAACCTTTTTTTCTGAGAATTGTTAAAAAATTGAATAATTTTTGCAACATCTATTTTTGTGAGAATGTTTTTTTTTACTATGATTATTTATAATCGTTCTGATAAATGGCTAAAAAAATTATCCAATTATTAATTTAATTTTTTTTTCAATTTCTTCTATTTTTTAACAGCGTCGCTTTGGAGAAAGTGAGACAGCTGAGTACATTTTTGATAGCTGTTTACTAAATAGTACTATCACATACTCTCAATCTGTACTTTCAACTATCGAAGATATTTAATATGTTATTTTATATTGTAACCGGTAACTCGTCCTAGGCTCGGGTTCGCCTAGGGGTCAGCCGAATACAAACCTGGCCTCCTCGGATGGATAGTTGGGCGCCAGACTCCGGGCTCGGAGTCCTCTCACTCTCTCGCTTATAGCTAGTTTCGATCTAGGTAGAGGGATTCCGTGGGGGCGAGGAATAAAGACACCGATTATGTAAATTTGACTGGTAGTCTTTATTGAAAAAAAAGAAAAAAAGAAAAAGGTCGCGATTTACCGCCCGCTACCTGGCGTCTCGTATAATAAATAAGGTATAAAAATATTGACTCGACTCTACACTCTACTCTAAAGATTAAATAACAATTCTCAAATAAACTCAAAATAACAATAAGCAAAGTCTAAAATTAAATAATAAAGCAAAAAAGACTCGACAGGAGTGACGAGGTGGCTCTAGGCACTCCTCAAGTCACTCCCACAAAACGGCTCGCGACCAGCTGTCAGCTTTTGCAGGAACAAGTGCCTTGCGTGGGCTCTGAAGGTCGACTGCGCTGGGCGATCGCTCAGCTGTCGCGCGGGAGGGGTGGGGAAAGCGAAACTGGGGTACCTCGGATTCTCTGACTCGCAACAGAGCGGCGCTGTGACGCGTGACGTCAGAAGAATCGCGACGGTGGCGCTGGGGGACGGAAGTAGGCGAACTAAAAGGGAACTAGACACTTTGAAACTCTAACGGTTCGCGGGGAAAAACGGCACGTGGGCGCGGGCGAGGTTTCTGGGGTATCGCGAGACTCGTAGGATCCTGGAATAATCAAAACACGACGGGGGAATGGCAAAAAGGGCTAAATGGAAAGATCCTACCTTTATTGAAGGTCTGGGAGGGCGTAGAAGACGCTGGTGTCAATCCGCAAGCCAAATCGTGTCCAGGGATATGCCAACTCGTCGTCTGAGTCCAAATGATAGTTCAATAATCCAATAATCGTAGTCTCACAAATATAAGGGGTCGGCCGGGTCGTTATAATTTTCACCAAAATCACTCTCTCTCTCACTCTCACAAAAGGCTTGAAAAATTTGCAAAGGCACTTGCTTACGCGCACGCGGTACGATAAGAAGAGGCGATCTTTTCTCTTCCGCTTAGTGCGGAATTTGGCCGGTCGTCCTGCGGGCGCTGTCCGTTGCCGGTCAGCGGCAAGTGGCGACTCGCACCAAAATGGCTCCGCTGGACGACGGCGCGAGGAATTTAAATCGCGAGGACCGATACTTAGACGGGTGCGGGACTAAGTACGTCCGTAAGGCTGGGAAGGAGGAGGTCAGAACGTTTGCCACGTTACAATATATTACATATGTTATTTGGGTGAACAAATATTTTAAGTATATAAATAACCTTTCAATGATTCATCGGAAAACCGTTGGCTGTCATTTACGGCCCAGTCATTGACGTCTATATACAGGGTGGCCACTTTTATTAGGTCCTGAAATTCAAGGTCTTTTCCAGGTTCTTTAAGGTCAACAATTTTTTTTTCAAGGTTCGACGAGAGGAAAGAAAGGAGGAATAATATGATATTTATGAAATAAATAAAATTAATTCTGAGTTGCATTTAGTTCAGCCATCTTTATCTTATCAAAAAACTAACATGGATACATTATTCATATAATTAATGCTATAAATTAAATAACTGACTAGTCATTTTGATTAATTTCAGAAATCGATATTATATCTATACGAGATATTAACGTATATATTATAGGTTATGAGGTATGTCGCAAGACATATATATGGCTAGTTCTTACAGTGAAGGAATTTTGATGCGCTCAACTAATAGCTCCTTTGTTTTTTAATATTTTTGATTAATTTCAAATCTGGAATAAGAAACTAATTGGCTTTTATTTGGGCACTGAAATTCAGCGAGGTCAGAAAATATCTTTTTCGAGAAAACTGCCTAAACATGAGCAAAATTGTCACTTTCCTGGGAGGGGATTTTACAAAACACAAGTCTTCTACCTAAATATTACGTAAACCAAGTACAGAAATCAAAGAGATTGTATCTAAGCACAG
Organism: Rhogogaster chlorosoma; assembly: GCA_944452935.1. Classification (NCBI taxonomy): domain Eukaryota; kingdom Metazoa; phylum Arthropoda; class Insecta; order Hymenoptera; family Tenthredinidae; genus Rhogogaster; species Rhogogaster chlorosoma. The sequence continues at coordinate 13,236,874 of OX101800.1, read as the reverse complement.
TAACAATCAATACAACTTTGCTAAAATCTAAAAAGAAATTATGAATCTCCCTATTTTTATTCGAATTTCCATCATAGAATAGAGGGGACACGAATTGTGTATCACATTCCTGGCAGCTAAAAATATGTTAAAAACACCCCCAAATTATATAATGAGTACTGTTGTCACACTTGCCATACAAAGCAGGTGGTTAAGTTAGCTCATTGCCGCTTGAGCTGCTACTAATCAGCCAATGAGACAGTCGTGACGAAGATCTCGTCGACCGCAAACGCGCTCGGGCCAGACAAGTTCTCACTTGTCTGGCATGTATTTACATGAACAATATTTGGGTTTCTTAAAGATTTTTAATTGTTTTGATTAATATACCTAGTGTAAATATAATATAAAGCATTAACATTGCATTTAAATACAGTGTTTTTGTGTTGTTAATGAATAACCTCCAAATTATCACTTTCCTGTGTATCACTTGTCTGGACATTTAAATTTTTAAAAAATCGCAATTTATCCACTTAAATTTTAAAACTGCCATAATTTGAATATTTACCAATATTTTGTTTGATCCACAAAATTTTAGCTCATTTAAGTCAAAATGATGAGCTCTGGCCACTTTGCAAACTAAATCTAAAATAACAGTGTGAAGCTAAAAGCGCTCCATTTTATTCCTTCATAATAAGAACTAGCCATATAAGTATTGAAAAAGAATATACAGAGATGATCTGTGGAAAGTTATAAGCCGTGTGGGTATGCAACCGGTGTTTCACTACGAAATGGCAACGTAGTCGATGCGAGAGTCGAATAAGTCGAATGAGTCGAATGACCGTATCTACAGACGACGTAACGGCAGCTGTCATTCTGCGGGGTTATAATCTAATAATGTTAGGTTATAACCTAATAATGTTCGAAATAAACCGATATTGACATTCGCAATTACCTGAATAACCCATTACACTTTCTTAAGAAAGAATATTTACCGTTGTATTAAGGAACTGTGATTACAAAATCTAAATCTGACAAATATTTATAACTCTCATTCTAACCTAACAACATGAGAGCCGCAGAATGACAGCTGCCGTTACGTCGTCTGTAGATACGGTCATTCGACTCATTCGACTCTCGCATCGACAGCGTTGCCATTTAGGAGTAAAACCAAGTGAAACTCCGGTTGCATACCCACACGGCTTATAACTTTCCACAGATCAGCTCTGTATATAAGTATTGAAAAATATTGAAATTATAAAGTATCTAGTTCAGTCGACTCATTTCGTAGGATGATTTTCAAATCATCCTCTTCGACTTTTGTTCAAGCTCCTCATTAATTCTCGCTATTTCAGCTAACAAGGAAACCCCGCCAGGTGTCCCCCTCCGATTTCGACGAAACTTTGGGAGATTGTAGAGGGGGTGAAAATATCCGACACGTATTTTTTTATATCGGTGGAACTCCACCCCAAGGGGGTGTAACCACCCCCTGAAAATCCCCGATTTCGCTATTCGATAGCTCCCGAAGAACAAACGACCGAGGATTTCTGGCTGACACGGTGCTACCGGGGGTTTTTGGGGTCGCTGATTATGAATCTGGCATCAGATTTTCAGAATTAAAAATGGCGGATCCAATATGGCGAACGTCTAAATGGTACCAATTTTCGTTTCGACGTTCGCCATATTGAATCCGCCATTTTGAATTTTGAAAATCTGATGCCAGATTCGTAGTCAGCGACCCCAAAAACCCCCGGTAGCACCGTGTCAGCCAGAAATCCTCGGTCGTTCGATCTTCGGGAGCTATCGAATAGCGAAATCGGGGAATTTTAGGGGGTGTTACGTATTCCATACCTACTCTGTACCTACTTCACACTCTCATACACCCTTACCCCCAGTCGCCAAGACATAACATCCTGCATGCATCCAGTCGCTCAGCCTCCTATCTCTGATTCAAAGAACTGTAACTCTACCTAAACGCACCTGCATAAACGCACCCATGCCCAGGAGAACAATGGAAAAGAATGATCTCATCAGTGAGCTCAGCGGTAGCGGATATTATATTAGCACTTGCTTCTCAATCATCAACCAGAGCAGTCGCTCGATACGCACTTGCGTCCAGATCGTCAAAGAAAGCAGTCACTCTCAGACTCGCTTCAGAATCATAAATCGCTAACCCGAAATCACTCTTCACTTAAGCTCCATAAACTTGTAACACTCATGTAACTAGTTCTACGTTGATTATGATCATTACCAATAAACGATCATTCGGTTATTATACATAAATTCACATCAGTCACCTACCATCCAAAACCCGGTTACCTGAAGGTGTAAAACGAGAAACGAACTCAACGAAAACTCCAGTCTCACACACACTACTGGTACCAGCTCAACCCTTATTCAGAACCTCAACATCCCAAATCATTACATTGGTGGCAGCGGAACTACCTCGTTAACCGGAAAATACAGTGACGAATAAGTGAATTCTACGAAGTTATACATACGTGATACGAGTGATTACCATCGAGTGATTGAAATATCGTAACAAGTCATACAAAATCCATAAAATCTACTAAATCACAAAATCCACAAAACCTACTAAATCAACAAAATCAACAAAATCTACAAACTCACAAAATCCACAAAACCTACTAAATCAACAAAATCAACAAAATCTACAAACTCACAAAATCCACAAAATCTACTAAATCAACAAAATCAACAAAATCTACAAACTCACAAAATCCACAAAATCTACCAAATCAACAAAATCCACCAAATCTACAATATATAAAGTACATATATTATATACGTACATATCGAAGTGAGAATATAATACAGTGCTTTTCAACTACCTCCGCAAAATCAAAGAAAATAACTCAGCAACGAAATCAAAATTGCTGAAAGTAAACAAGTTCGACATCATCCTCAAAGGCACCTAGCCCCACAAAGATTCATCTGAATCCAACGATCAGCAAACTCGCTGCAACAAAATCCAGATTCCTGAGCCGTGACATCTATACTCTTCCCAAAGACTAAATTTCCGAGCCCCGACAACTAAATTTCCGAGCCGACATCCGACGCAGTCCGATACTACCTACAACTTCGTCTCCGATACCAACTCAGATCCGTATTGCAATGAATATCTTCCTTATTCTTGTAATCAGCTTGTGAGTTATCTTTAATTATAATAAGCACACACATCTCAAACGATATAATCTAATTCACAAATCGCAAAATGCCTGATCAAACTGTAAACCCGCCTGAGGAAACAGAAACCTCTTATTGGTCTCTTAACCCTTCAGAGCTATCGTGTAGAGAGATTCTCTCACACTTCTCTTAAAACTTTTTTTTCTTTCTAATTTCAAATGGAATGACCCCTTGAAAATTTTTTTACCTTCCTAAAATTTAATGTTTTACAGGATACTGGACAAAAACAATTTTTTTAACTCGAAAAATAAAGAAAAATAATTATTTATTTATCAACTGTGAGAGTTTTTCTCATCGCCTAAGTAAAGTCAGGCACAAAAGAAATCGCTATTCGGATAGTTTCGTTTTATTTCGGCTGCCTCCGTAGTTTCTAGCCGCCATTTGCAATATATATAGATATACAAATAGACAGTATTCTAAAATCTGTGTTTATGTAATAATTAATTAAAATATATTGCTTTGGTATTGTCATATATACTGAGTTTTGTTATTTATTTAGTGCGTTAAAAAGTAAGTAAAGTTAAAACATTATGTATCAATGTGTTTTTCTGTTATAAACATCTATGTAACCTAAAAATATTTTTTAATTTGAGTATGATTGTTTATGAATACTTATAAATCATAAATTATAAATAAGAGTATTGTATAAATGATTCCAATATTTCATTCTGAAAAATTTTCATAAATTTATTAACCAACTTTCAACGAATGATAATAATTTATCACTAATCACCTCGGCTTTCTATAAACATCGATGCAAAAATCTTTATTTTCTTTTCATATCTACGGATACGATTCATACATTTGATAATAAATTTTTATAATGAATTTCTAGGTAACGATTTTGGTTCATATGGATCAATTAAACTGCTCCGAAGATGAAACCGTTGCAGGTGTTTCAGATCTGGATCTGATGTCTGACGGTGAATTAGAATATAGTGACCATGACTCAAATACTGAGCAGTCTGAAGGAGAAACTGATAACGACGCAGATGACAATAATAATAGTCCCTCGAAGAATGAAACAACAAAGAAAAAATTTGTACTTGGAAAAGATAAAACTACAAAGTGGTTCCACGATCAACCCAATCAAAAAGTTCGTACAAAGCAGCAGAATATTGTCATCCGTCTACCAGGAGTTAAAAAATGCGCCAAAGGTGCAAAAACACCCCTAGATTGTTGGAATCTGTTTATCCCGAAAGAAACAATTGAACAAATTGTCCATTACACCAATATCTTCTTGGAAAGCTTACGCTTATCAAATAAACGTAAGACAGAAATTCAACCCACATCGGTTGAAGAAATACAGGCGATGATTGGATTATTATACCTAATCGGTGTGCATAAAGCTTCAAGACTTAACTTAAGAGAATTATGGGCGACTGACGGTTCGGCCCCAGATTGTTTTCGTGCGACGATGTCCATGACGCGGTTGTATAATTTATTGTCAGCATTAAAGTTCGACGATATAAATGATCGTGACGATCGTAAAAAATTGGATAATTTGGCGCCTATCCGAGAATTTTCCGAGAAAACGATGTCAAGAAAATTATACACCTGGCGCTTTTTTAACTATCGATGAAATGCTGCAAGCTTTCCGAGGACGATGTAAATTTCGACAATATATTGCCAATAAACCGGCAAGATATGGCATAAAAATTTACTCTATGACCGACTCCAAAAAATTTTATACTTACAACATGGAAATATACTGCGGCAAGCAGCCAGCAGGACCATTTGAAAAGTCTAATTCGGCATTTGATGTGGTAAAAAGATTGACCTCTCCAATACTGAATACTGGTAGGAATATCACCTGCGACAATTACTTTACATCTGTACCTCTAGCCAACGACTTGTTAAAAAATAAAACGACTCTAGTCGGAACAATAAGACGCAATAAACGAGAAATTCCGAAAGAAATGACTGATATCAAAAATCGACCTATTTATAGCAGCAAATTTGTTTTTACTGATAACAGTACATTAGTGTCATACGTTGCTAAAAAATCGAAGAATGTTTTGATGTACTCAACTTTACACTATTCTAGTGAAATCGATGTAGATACTGGAGAAAAACTAAAACCTGAGATCGTTACTTTCTACAATCGAACTAAAGCTGGTGTAGACGTTGTAGATCAACTTCAAGGTGAATATGATGTTGCTCGGGACCCGCGACGCTGGCCGATGGTCATTTTTTATGCATTTCTCAACATTGTCGGCATTAACTCAAAAATTATTTACGAAGAAAATACTGATAATAAAATGACTCGGCGAGAATATTTGAAACAGCTTTACTCGCAGCTAGTTCATCCGCAATTAGTGAGCCGTCTTAAATTACCTACTTTATCATTGGAATTGAGATCAATTATAATCAAAACTGGAAAAATTAAGCCTCAAATAACACCTCAATCCGTAGAACGTCGATTGTGTTACCACTGCCCTAGAAGGGCGAATAGTTATACAACTAAAAATTGCACTTCTTGTAATGCTCCAATATGCAATAAACATACGGTTCGTTATTGTTTAGATTGCCAGTCAAATCTAGTGTCAAGAGAAGACTTATAAATAACAAATACTTAAAATACTGAGATCGACATGTAATAGTACAAAAAATTAATCTTGTCTTTATTGCCAAAAATTAATCGTAATTTAATGGTGAAATCATATTGTCCTTAATTACACATTGTTAAAATGTTTTATATATTTTTATAACTTAACTAAATTGTTGTCCTTAATATGTTAATTTTATTGACCATAAGTGTAGTATAATTATAAATAATAATGATTGTGGGATGTTAATTTAAAACGAAAAAAATCTCAAGTCAACTGTTCCTACAATAATCAGAGCCAGTTTTTGTTACAAAACCTCGATTATTGTATTAAAATATTTCTTGTTAAATATTAATAAGCAAAGTGATTTTAAATAAAAATAAGTTAATTATAACTATATAAAAGTTATAACGTGCAATGGTTGCAAACTAATCATCACAAATATTTTGAGAATATGTAGTTTTAATTTGTCAAGTTTAACTTTAATAAATTATTCATCTAAATAAAAAATTTCATACTTATTACCTCCCCGTCCAAAATTATATAATTTTTACTTCAATAATATCAACATTTTATATTTATTATTCAAAAAAAAATTTAAATTGTGTATTTTACTTGATATGTAACCTAAAACTATTTTAGTAGGTTTTAAATTTCGCGCTTGGCGCTTGCCCAATAGGCGTGAGATATTCTCTCATCACGATAGTAATGACTGTGGTAGGGGAGACGTATCGTCTGAAGGGTTAAAGACATCTTAGATACAATCCCATACTTTAATGGAAAAAACTTAAATATAAATAACTTCATAAGGAGCTGTGAAAATGCAAAACCTCTCGTTAGACCAGCTCAACGTCCAGTCTTAACACGAATGATCAGAACTGAAATCTATGGTACAGCTGAATCATATTTAGGAAGTAAAGAATATAATAGCATTGACGAAATCCTCACAGTTTTAAAACGAGCATTCTTACCTAAAAAGTCAATTTTTGAATGGCAGAATTGAATAATGTCAAACAAAAAAGCGACCAACGTGTCTTAGATTATAGCGCGAGAGTCGAAGACATATTATACAACACGACACAGGCAATCAACAACTCGAACACAGGTGATGCTGCTGGCATGATAACAGCAATCCAAACCAACGTGCTTAAATGCTTTGTTAGAGGCTTGATCCCAGAAATCGAATTTAGAGTAGCCGGTTCACACCCAACCACTTTGACAGAAGCTATAGAAATAGCTCTGACAGAAGAACAAGAATTTTTTAATCGTTGTACTCGTAACGCAGACGATGACCGACGCCGACAACCTTATTACCAAAATCCTCCTATTTCTTGTAGCTATTGTCAACGTCAAGGACACGTAGTAGATAACTGCAGACAGCGCGCTCGCGATAACCTACCGCAACCCCCGAACAGACGAACACCTAATCAACCAAACGCACAATATTCTCTGACATTCTGTAACCATTGTAAACGCCAAGGGCACACGATAGAAAACTGCAGACAACGCGCTTACACTAACCAACAACAGCAATTCCAAAATCAACCCCAACAGTCAAACCAGCAAACGAATCAATCACGACAGCCGAATCAACAAAACACACAATACTCTTCTATATCCTGTAATTATTGCAAACGTCAGGGACACACGATAGAAAATTGCCGAAAACGCGCCTATAATAACGCACAGAGACAACAAACTCAAGGTTCTTTAAACTCGAACACTGTCCGCCGGGAGAACGTGCCGACGGACTCAGCACAAACTCAGCCGCGTTCAACAACACAATAAATCACGCCCTAGAAATAGAATCAGAACCGATTAATGGACTATTGCCAGTCGTCGAAATCAATATAAAAGAATTAGAAGCAAAATCAACATTTATAGTAGATACCGGTGCGGACTTAAATATTGTCAAAATCAGCTCCCTGAAAGAAGAATGCGAATTTGATAAAAGCATAATGCGTAAAATGACAGGAATAACAGATGGATTTACGAATACTTTAGCAGCGACCAATTTACAAATCAACGATGGAAAACACGAATTTCACGTTGTCCGCGAAGATTTCCCAATAGCTCAAGACGGTATTATCGGACAACCCTTATTATACCGTGAGGACGCGAGGAATGAGCCCGAAACAAATGCGCAGGCGCTGATTTATTCGAATCTCGTTGGCTTGCGGGGTCGCGCCAGCAGCTCCACCAACTTTTCAGTAATATCCCTAGTTCTGTCATCTGCTAGCAATGATACGGCGAGTCCCGCGAAACATGCTTCGTAAATGTCTGGAGGTAATTAGAGGTTATGTTGCGAAATGAAGCGAATGCCGATGTGAATAAAATTTTGAGTAATAGTATTGAAAAATTGAATAATTAGTACCAAAGTATTAAATCAGTGGATGGAAGCATTTAAATCAACCTATTTACTGAAAGAAATTATGTTTGTGGCATTGAAGAAAGTGAATCAAAATAATGCAAATCAAGAGTCAACATTTAATGAAGAATTATCAACTATCAGAATAAAGCGAAAGAAGAAGGCGTTTCGTATCCTTAGGTTGAGGGAGGCTTGAGATATGTATTAGGTAAGTGCGAACAAGTTTATTGTAAAAAGTATGAATTCATTTAATACATGACAAGTCTTGATATCATCTTGCAAAAAAATCATTCATCTTTACAGATTAGGTCAGGGTAGATCACAGGCGCAGGTCGGGTAAGCAGAAGAATTCTGTTAGAGACCTCTTCTGAGTGACTGCGTTCCATGCCTCAATGAGATTTTGCCTGATTCTGTAGCGTAAAGGTAAGAATCCTTCTCCCTGTGTAATCAACAAAACAGTAATATGAATTTTATGACAGCCATGGTGATGTGAAAAAAATGAGTGCGGTTTAATAGGATTTAATTGGGTAGAAATACCCGTATTCAAAGATTCATCTCAATCACAGTGAAGTATTAAAAAAAAAAATAACAATAGTGAAAGAAATGTTACTTCCAATCGGTGACCCTATCGATGACAACTCTGGAAGTATGCAGTAGTTTGGTTCTGTAAAAAAAATAAATGCTGTTTAACGTACTTCAATTTAGGATCTCAGTCCCATTAAAGAATTGAGAAAAAATAAACAGCTAAACAAATGTTACTTCCCGTCGTTGACTCCTCGACGACAACTGTGGAAGTCTGCAACAGTTTGGTTCTGTAAAAAAATAAATGCTGTTTAATGTACTTCAATTTAGGGTCTCAGTCCCAGTAAAAAATTTAGAAAATAATTAAGTTAAACAAATGTTACTTCCCGTTGTTGACTCCTCGATGACAACTCTGGAAGTCTGCAGTGCTTCGATTCTGTGAAAAATAAGTGTTTAATGTACATACTTCGATTTTGTCTATCAGTCAGAGTTATGAATCGAACAAAAAATAAAAAAATGTTACTTCCCGTGATAAAACGATCCACTCTTCAGCAGGGTTCCTAGAAGTCTGCAGAAGTTCCAAAAGGCAGACATTGATGCCAGCAGGTGCGTTGCAGCCGAAGTCAAAGGAGGTTCATCATCCGTGTCTCAGCGGAGCTACACCGCAACAGCTCAGTGTGGATCATCTTCCACCTCTTCTACCACTTGTACAACTATGCGATTGCGTCGAAGATGTTCAAAAAGACCACCTTCAACAGCAATGCATTCGTCTACTCGTCTGCGAAACCCACGTGTCATATTGCGGATAGTCATGGGATTCATATCCCCCAATATTTCAATCACGCGGGCTCGCAGAGCTGCGAGGTTTTCGATTCGATTCGCAGTGTAGATCCGGTTTTTCAAAAAAGGCCACAGAGCGAAGTCGAGGGGAGTCAGATCAGGCGAACGAGCAGGCCACTCAATCGGACCAGCCCTGCCTATCCACCGATTAGGGAACACCTGGTCCAGATAGTCACGGACCAGGTTGCGGTAATGTGCCGGAGCTCCATCCTGCTGATACCAGACAACGGGACCCTAAAGAGTTAAGACATGCAATGTTTATAAAGGCACATACTAATCAGAATCGCTGTATTGTTATGAATGATTAATGAATGACTTTGATAATAAATAATTTTGATTCAATGAAATACACTTACATCTCCTTGAATGGCTCTCAAAGCAGGGACAATCTGGGTCTGTAGCATTTCCAAATACCTCTCACCGTTCAAGTTTCCGTCAATGAAAAACGGCCCGAGGAGCTGATCCTCAATCATGCCAACCCAGACATTCAATTTCTGCGGCCATTGTGTGTGCGATTGAACGAGACGGTGCGGGTTCTCTCTGGACCAGATTCTCGTGTTCTGCCTGTTCGGCGTGCCAACGATCTCGATCGTGCACTCATCCGAGAAGCAGATCCTATTGAGAAAACCTGCGTCTGCGTTCAACAGCTCCAACATTCGAGTGCAGAAGGCTAGCCGATTACCAGGATCGGCTGGCTTAAGCTCCTGGTGTGCGGCATGCTTGTACGATCTGTACGCTTCTGACCGGAGAACTTTGCGGACTGAGGTTTTGGAAATTCCCAGTTCTTGAGCAATTCTGGATGCGGGTTTGCGGTCATCTTCTGCAGCCAGGAGGCAGATGTTCAGCTTCGTTTCCTCAGTAAGCTGCCTACTCGGATAAGAGATTCTGTTTTTCGCTGGGTCAAGGTTTCCGGTTTCCCGAAATCTGCGAATAATCTTCTTAACCGTCGTAGCTGAGGGAACTGGTCGCAGAGGATATGTTGCTGCCATCCAGTCAGCTACGCGTTGGTAACTGACACCCCGCTCGTAGAGTCGTACCATCTCTACTCTTTCAGCAACCGTGTACACGACGTTCGGCATTTTGAAAGATAATCGTTCAAAAATCACCACGCAGTAAATTATTGCTCAAAGAATACCGCGTGGTAGATGCAGTGCGTTCAAATCGTTCAAAAACCACGACGCGAGAAATTTTCTTCCGAAAATCACCACGTGGTTGATTACGTTCTAAGATCACCACGTGACGGATTATCGACTAAAGATCTCCGCGAGGTAGTTGCAGTGCGTTCAAATCGTTCAAAAACCACGACGCGAGAAATTTTCTTCCGAAAATCACCACGTGGTTGATTACGTTCTAAGATCACCACGTGACGGATTATCGACTAAAGATCTCCGCGAGGTAGTTGCAGTGCGTTCAAATCGTTCAAAAAACACGACGCGAGAAATTTTCTTCCGAAAATCACCACGTGGTTGATTACGTTCTAAGATCACCACGTGAAGGATTATCGATTAAAGATCTCCGCGAAGCGAATTTTCGTTAAAATTTTGTTCAAAGTTACCTCAAGATCAATTTTTGCTCAAATATCACCACGAGGTAGATGCTTGTTCAAAGTTCGCTACAAGTGTGCAACCGTTAAATTGTTAGCAAGAACTGGCAGGAACTGATCTTACAGTTAGTATATCATTTCGTGGTAGGGGTGGTCCCCAAGACAATGTTGGGCAATCATCTGCGCGCGACGATAACACACGTTCAAAATTTTTGCAAATGAATTCTCTATGGTACAGTTGAAGCAAAAATCCCGGAAAAATCTCGGAATATCGTGTACACGAATGCAGAAAGCGTAGAAATTATACAGCAATGGGAGCCAGGTTCGGTAGAATGGGTGAAATACGAAGTCATTGGATTTTTTTGTCATCGAGGTTAAAGATATCGCGGTTATGGAATTCGGCAGGAGGGGAAATCGTGACGCGGATTCGATAAACATTTTTCGGTCAATAGAGCGATTAATCAACATCTACACCAAACCTGAAGAAAAATGAGAAAATCCGATGGAGAATAGAATGTTTCGTTCAAAGTTCAAACCGCAGCATCTTTGGTTCAACCGAATAAAAGTATTAGTTTCAAGAACTCCAGCATCTTTGAGCATGCAATCATGCCAATCGAGTGATATTTACTCAGCCTGTGACAAGCTGATGCCCTGGAGCTGTGGGAAGCTGCTGGGATTCGAAGGCAGTTCGTCTGCTTGAATTGAGTTGAGTAAACTTGCACATGCTATCGCAGCAAATTTCCCAGCTGTGAAAGCCAGCGGAAGAGACCAAAATACATCCATATGAATCGAGATTATTTAGTATTTCTCAATACGATTCGATGAGTCCGATTAAGAAAGGCGTGAGTCAATGGATCAGTAAGAAGAGCTGTAGCTTATGAAGATGAAGGAAGCTGAAGGAAGCTGAAGCTGACCTGAGTTGATAACTTTGATTCACTATGGTGCAAACATTGAATAGCATATTGCAAATGAGCGAAAAAGTAGAGATAATATGGAGAATCAACGTGTATTTGATTTTTGAGGGTACGTTGAAAGCATTCGAATATGTTAACATGCTTTATCCACTAAAGACGAGTAGAAACAGCGCGCCTCAATGTTATTGCGCAGAGGCTTATTTCGCACCGAACTAAAAAAGCCGTAGTCCAGAGAGATACATGGTATTTTTGTATTCGAACTGATTTATCTCTCCGAGCTACGTCTTTCTTAGGCGGTGCGAACTAAGCCTCTGCGCAATAACATTGAGGCACGCTGTTTCTACTTGGTGAGATAAATTTTTCTTAATCGACTTAGCCAATGGCCCATTTCTACAATCATCTAATAAACTTTTTCAGACATTATGAAGACACATCCGGGTAGTGACTGAGACTTCAACGGTGACAGTCTTTGAAGATACAGAACCATGGCTGTTCGTGTGCTCCGACGTTGTCCTACCTGATAGGCAAGCTACATTTCCTGGCTACGGTGTATCGCAAGCGTTCTCACACAGCTGAAGTGTTGAAGCTCAACAGACATTTATGACTGATCAGCATTCAATTGTATTCGCTGTTACCGAGAAGCACTACTTCGATATTGGTAGTGCGTTTCGACTATTTCATAAGTATGAACAGCATTTATCTGATACAAAAACCTTACTAGTGAAATGTATGTAAGTTGTTGTATGCCTGCGTTAAGTACGGATGCTGAACATTACAGCTGTCCATAGTTATTCTGAGGATTGGAGTTAATAAGTGCCTAGAGACTTCACAGTATCATGCGGTAACTAAATGATCATTCTCTTTTAGGGCCTGGTAATGATACCGCCGATGTTCGTAATGATGTCGTATATCAACAGCATCGTGCTATTCTCAATGACTCCGATGCCTGGCAAGAGATGTCGACCTGGGAAATGAATTTCTTATGTCACGATCCTACTTAATTATTACTGTGTGTGAGATGAATCTTTCATTGTTCAAATAAATTTGTTTTCACTTACCTGATGCGATTGCTTCAACCTTTCACACAATTAGAATGAAAATTTCTGTTTCACTTCAATTCATTTTTATTTTCAATCAATTCATGTTTAATAAGTGATCTTAGTTGTTGATTCGGGTCGCATTGTTTCAATTCACATAATCTCAAGTGACACCTAACCTCCCTTGGCAGATAGTAAAAAGGACTACAATTCGCTTCCATTATTTGAACACTTGGTAATAAATGATAGTTAATTTAAAATTTACTCCACACCGCATTCGCTTGCTTCGATACACAACAAACATAACCTATTCCTGTCACGGTCTGCAAATAGCAGACGGACTCTAGGGATATTCGTGGCAAGTCGGAAATTGGCGGCCCTCGTAATATTCGAATAAATCAGCGCCTGCGCATTTGTTTCGGGCTCATTCCTCGCGTCCTCACGGTATAAAGAAAAAGCCGTCTTATCCTACAAAAATAATACATTAACTTTGACAGATACGGTGATTCCCTTCAAGCTCCAAAAACACAAGCCACAAATCGCCACTATCATTACAATACCAGGCCGTACTGCCCAAGTAATTCCTATCAAAGTTTCAAATCCAGAAATCAATGAAGGCTATGTAGATACTATTAATTTAGGCCCCAATATTCACTGCGGTAAAGCATTAGTAACAAACAGTAGCGGTCAAGCATGTATACTCGCGATCAACTCAAACGAGTCAGCTGTTGAGATAAGAGTACCGACGGTAACCCTAGAACCTATCAACGAACCTTTGAATACACTCGACCCCAAAAGTTCCCCTCCTCTACAAATTTCAAAAATCTACGGTGACATACGCAATTCTTCAGACGCGATTCTTCATTTCATACCTCATAAAATTCAAATATTAAGAGGAATTTCAATTGAATTACTAAAAATTTTCAATCTAAACGAGTACGAGCTAATTACATACGCGAAAAATGATATAATCGGAGATACCATAAAAGATGTGATTCCTAACAGCTCGCAAGTACTATACCACTCAATTGTCATGGAAACATACTCCAGCGATATAGACGACGCGATCATTACTAAAACACTCAACTCTCTAAAGAACCATCTAGAAGCAAATAACACAAAATCAATCTCAATTCCCGACCAATCTGCTGAACTAGGCAAACAGAAATGGGACAAAATACTGCAAGCAATAACTTCGACTTTCAACGACTCTGATACCTCAGTACTAATCTACGATACTAAATCCAATAATCAAACTCAAAATATGCAAACTAATTCGAACATGCTGACAATAAACGACGCGATTGAAACCAATGTACCTGAAATATCCGTCGACGATAATAATAATAATCGCTCAGAAAGATTATCAGTTCTTAAAAACTCACTACACCTCGATCATCTCAACAACGAAGAGAAAGAATCCATACTCGCACTCACAACAGAATTCAACCACCTATTTTTTCTACCAGGTGACACATTACCAAACACATCATTAACAAAACACTCAATCCTAACGACAGACGATAATCCGATAAACGTAAAACAATATCGATACCCAACTGTCCATAAAGACGAGATACAAAAACAAGTTTCCGAATTATTAGACCAAAGTATCATCAAACCATCATCCTCACCCTACAATTCTCCCGTTTGGTTCGTACCCAAAAAACCAGACGCGGAAGGCAAGAAAAATGGAGAATGGTCATAGATTTTAGAAAATTAAACGAAAAGACTATAGGTGACGCGTATCCTCTACCAAACATAAACGGCATACTCGATCAACTAGGTAATGCTAAATATTTCTCAACTTTCGACCTTGCATCTGGATTCCACCAAATCCCTATGGACCCGACTGACGCATACAAAACAGCATTTTCCACACCCCATGGCCATTACGAATTCAATAACATGCCATACGGACTCAAGAACGCTCCGGCAACGTTCCAAAGATTGATGGACCAAGTTTTATCCGGTTTAGAAGGAAACACAGCATTCGTATATTTAGACGACATCGTGATCTATGCACATTCTATAGAAGAGCATGAAACAAAATTTAGAAAATTAGCTAATCGACTACAATCGGCAAATTTAAGCTTACAAGTCACCAAATGCGAATTCCTAAGAAAGGAAGTTGCTTATCTCGGACATATCATTACAGAAAACGGTGTAAAACCGGACCCGAAAAAAATAAGAGCAGTCAAATCATACCCGGTTCCTAAAACAGTTAAACAAATCAAACAATTCCTCGGTCTAATTGGTTATTACAGACGCTTCATCGAAAACTTTTCAAAAATATCGAGACCACTAACTACACTACTGAAAAAAGACGTTAAATTCCTTTGGACATCCGAACATCAAATGGCTTTCGAAATCTTACGAGACTCAATATGCACATCTCCTATACTACAATATCCTAAATTCGATCAACCCTTCATCCTAACGACTGACGCGTCTAAATACGCAATCGGTGCCATACTCAGCCAAGGTGAAATAGGAGAAGACTTACCGATAGCTTATACCCCACGCACACTAAACAAGGCAGAACTAAATTACTCCGTAATCGAAAAAGAACTACTAGCCATCGTATACTCAGTCCATCATTTCAGACCTTACCTATACGGACATAAATTCACACTTGTAACCGATCACAAGCCTCTTGTCTGGGTCAGCAGCGTAAAAGATCCAACCTCGCGATTACTCAGATGGAGATTTAAACTCGAAGAATATGACTATAACGTTGTATACAAGAAAGGTCAAATCAACTGTAACGCAGATGCATTATCGCGCAATCCACCCGTAGAGACGAATAAACTGTTACCAATAAATGCGAAACGTAACCGAAATTCTAGTTCAGATAGTATATCAAAACCAAACGCAAAACAAAAGAAAGAAGCTCATCAATTCCCAACCCGCGCGCGACAAAGTACAGATGACTCACCAAACCCAGCTCCTATAAAGAAATATAAAGGCAACGTCGACTCAGAAACTGAAAAAGACGAACCCAACCAATTTCCTATGGATTGCTTACCAACAATAAAAGAAACAATACACTTTCGAAATATACCTTTAACAAACTATTCATCAACCGATAGTTCTACAGACGACTCAATACCCACAAAAAGACTCATTCACCCAGACCTAATGGAAGAAGATGTAGAAATCAATTCATTAACCGATACTGAAATGGACAGCCTCTCAGATAACTCAATACAAGATCCATCCGTAGGCGACACAACAGACAGTTTCCCTATGCCAAAAAATCCTATCAATGTTTCAAAATCTGTTAGACCTATGACAATTGACTCATCCACTGACACTTCTATCGACGATTTACCGCTATCCAATAGAATCGACCAAAAACGAAACGCTACGTACACCGATATCTCTCCGGACAATCTACCCGCAAATAAAAAGTCACGCAATTTCGTAAACACTTCTGCACCAACTTCATTCCAAAATAATCGAGAACAAAACCGCGATTCAAACCTTATCTCAATCCAGCTTAGCGACACTTCGGACTCAAGTGGCACACACGAAAATAAAACAGGGTACAGCGAACGCAAAAGCACGCAATCTCCGACACACATACACAAATACAAACTACGACCAAGAAAGCCTAAAACCCCCTCACCACTACCTACTTCCTCGTCGTCGGACGACGACCACGTGCCTTACTATAAACAAAAACTCCCTACCTCCAGCGGATCGGAAACACCAAGCGCTAAGACGTCTTATCACAAACAAAATCTCCCTACCTCCAACGAGTCATGGACCTCAAATTCCAAAGACCCCCCCATATAGAAAAACCACCAACTTCCAGTGAACAACAGATTCTTAAACCTAATTCAAAAAAGCTTTACTCGGACGCTATCAGAGGAGAACAAGTAAGAATACCTAAAATCACTATTCCGACACAATACAATACACCTCCAATCACAAAATCTATCTATCATAAACCGTCCTATAAACAATTTCGAGAACTCCTAAAAATCTTACCACACCCGACGAACGAACTTATAATAGAAATCCCCGAAGACCTATTTACACAAGACGACAATATAGCACATTGCATTCCAGCCGACTGTTTAATCGGACGAGGCATAGCACAAGAAATGATTGAGCGAAACATTATAAATCGCGACGTTCTAGAATCAAAAAACCCTAGAGTAGGTGACATCATCGTAACACCGCACAACGAGATGAACGTGTACAACCTAATCACCAAAGCTGAATTTTTCAATAAACCTACGTACGAAACTATGTACAACATCCTGTGTAAACTCAGACGAAAACTAGAAACGGACAACGTACAGTCAATATCAATCCCGAAAATCGGTTGCGGACTAGACAGACTCAACTGGAAAACCGTTCGATCAATGATTTATTTCATTTTCCAAAGTTCTAACATAAAAATAACTATTTGCGATTTCGAACCAACCCCAATAATTGTACAAAATCCAGAAGATAACATCACACACTCAAACTCAATCAACGAGAATCTCATACAACTTGACTACTCAGACGTACCGGGAAACCTTGAAAACAACCACACAGACAATACCCCCGAAGATAATGTGCTTCCGTTTCAAGAAAACCAACAGTTACACAATATCGAAGAAACTAATTTAGACGAAGAACAACAGAATCCACCTCTTAATCCGCCAATTCTAAGTCCTATATCAGGAGAAAAACTGCCTCAAAATCCGATTCCACACTTCAGTCACACAGACCCGACACCAATAGCAACTAACATAAAAGAAACATACGACGACATTCTCATGGAAAAAGATAACTACGTACACTGCATGTCAGCCGACTGCGTTATAAAAAAAGGAGTTGCCAAACAACTAATTGATATCGGAATTCTAGATACGACTTTTCTAAAATCCCAGAATCCAGAAATAAATAGCGTGATCATAACACCAAACAATAAAAAATTTATCTTCAGCTTGATAACACAAAAGAAATACTACGAAAAACCGACAACAGAGGGAATATACAACACATTATGTATCCTTCGCGACATACTACAAACAAAACATATGAAATCTTTTGCAATTTCCAAAATAGGAAGCGGATTCGACAAATTGAATTGGTTCGCAATAAAAAACATTCTCAGGAAAATCTTCAACTACACAGATATCACAATTAACGTATGCTTAAACGAGATCAACGTTCCTAAACCAGAACTCATTCAAGAAATAATTCGCGAAAACCATGAATCCGTAATAGCTGGCCATAAAGGAATAACTAAAACTTTTAAGCGAATTCGAGCAATATATTTCTGGCCAAATATGAAAAGCGACATAGAGAAATTCATAAAATCATGCGAAAGTTGTCAAAGGCGAAAGCTCGTTAGAAAGAAAGTCAAACTCCCAATGGCTATAACGGATACACCAACAACTGCATTCGAAAAAGTGTCTTTAGATATCGTAGGACCCTTACCAACCTCAAATTCACAAAATAAATATTTGCTTACAATCCAAGATAATTTAACTAAATATTCAGATGCAATACCGCTAAAAAATCAGACATCAGCAACAATCGCTAAAGCATTCGCAGAAAATTTTATTTGCCGCTACGGAGCACCCGAATCAATCTTAACGGATCAAGGTCCAAACTTTCTCAGTCCAGTCATGAAACAATTAGCAAAAATCTTCCGAATTAAACAAATCAAAACCACAGCTTACCATCCCCAATCTAACGGTTCACTCGAACGCAGCCATCAAGTCCTGATCGAATATTTAAAACACTATATTGACAATAAAAATAACTGGGACAAATGGATCAGATTCGCGATATTCTCATACAACACGTCAGTACACGAAGGCACTGGTTACACGCCACACGAACTAATTTTTGGAACAATAGCTCGTCAATTATCAAATATACGATCAGACAGAAATATTTCAAACAAATACGAAGAATTCTTACAAGAAATAATAACCCGTCTTAAAGAAACTAGACAAGATGCGATAAAAAATCTTAACAACGCGAAGTCTAAATCGAAATTGATATATGACAAACACATCAACGAACGAACCTTCCAACCTGGCCAATACGCCTATTTGATCAACGAAACGCGAAACAAACTAGACGATCATTACAAAGGACCGTACAAAATAATACGTATAATCAATAATATTAACGCGGAACTTCAAATAAACGACCATAAAACTAAAATAGTTCACATAAATAAAATAAAACTAGCCAGTTAATAACCGAATGAACAATTACAACACTACACTTGCAAAATTAATTAATAAATTAGAATCAAATAAACCCCAACAACGTACAGTAATGTTCATGTATGGATGTCCAGTGGCTAACTTTTTTTTCCGGAAACGAGTCTCCTTTCTGGTCTTTTTTATGTGCCTATGATCGATGAAGCAGTCGACAGGAGAGCTTGGGAAACCACGACGAAGCCTCCCGCCGCTGTCATTCCGCATTCGCATAACCTCTAAGTTCGCGAGAGCACAAATAATTTTAATAATTAATCAAAATTAAATTCATTTTTCCCGCATATTGTTCCGCATTCAAGACTCGATGGATGTGAAATATTTTGTATAGTTTAACATATTACGGAAAGTCTAATGCCCGGAGCTTTTCCTAAACAATAAATAGAATGCCGCGAACGCTAATAAGGTTAACCTGTGCAGTAATTTAAACTGTTTTTAGATTCACTACAACGAACCAGTAATAACCTTATTACGTATAAAATTATAACGATAACACGTATTATAAAAAACGGGTTCATAATTTGTAAATTCATTCTGATTCTCATACTCGAAAATTTATTACCAATTCGTTTCATTTCACTACTCGCATACTAATCATCCATCCTTCTAGCATTTATGTCAATTAGGCTTATTTCGATCCCTCGACGATATGAAGTCGAAGTCGAAGTCTAAAGTCTGGTTTGAACAGGAGAATCTACCCTCTGTATCCATTATCAAGACCTGTGTCCAAATGTTGAAGTCATCTTACAGGCCCCTTGCCAGTTCAAGTCTAGTTCTGCGATGAGAATCTACTCCATGTATCCATTAACAATATCTGTGTCTAAAGCCTAAAGTCCGGTTTGAAAATGAGAATCTACCCCATGTATCGATTATCAAGATGATTAATGCGATATACTTCATTAAATGTAATTTGCAAATGAAAACATTCAGTCATTGATATTCAGAATTCTCATATATTTTTTTTCAGACATAAAAATTAAGAGGTATTTGTAAAGTGAGGTGAAATTATTTCAACGACTTAACTAGATTGATACCTTTAAAGTAGGTTCAATCAGAATCTAGAGGGATAGATGAAATTTAAGTAATGTATTACATTTGTTTGAAATAATTGAAATGTCTTGTCTTTGATATTCGATGAAGAAAAATTCGAATTATATAAAATATTTACTGAAATCTGAAACAAGCTAAATGGAAAATGCTTAATGAAAACATCAATCTAATTAGTTGAACCCGAGGCCACTTTCCAGCTTGAGTATAGTTCTACGATGAAAAAATACCCCACGTATAGATTATCAAGATCTGCGTCTGCAGCTAGAAGTCATTTGCGAGGCCACTTGCCAGTTCCAGTCTGATCCAACGATGGGAACTGCGTATGGATTCTCAAAAGCGTTACTCCTAACGTAGAATGAACCTTGCTGTAACTTCTGTCCTACAAATTGTGGGAATTTGTATAAGTCATATCGTCGGGGGATCGAAATAAACCTAATCGACATAAATGCTAGAAGGATGGATGATTAGTATGCGAGTAGTGAAATTAAACGAATTGATAAGAAATTTTCGAGTATGAGAATCAGAATGAATTTACAAATTATGAACCCGTTTTTTTTACTACGTGTCATCGTTATAATTTTATACCTAATGAGGTTATTATTGGTTCCTTGCAGTGAATCGAAAAACAGTTTAAATCACTGCACAGGTTAACCTTATCGGCGGCTTCTTGTTCCCGGCATTATATTTATTGGTTAGGAAAAGCTCCGGACATTAGGCTCTCCGTAATATGCTAAACTATATAAAATATTTCATATCCATCGAGTCTTAAATGCGGAAAAATATGCGGGAAAAATTAATTTAATTTCGATTAATTATTAAAATTATTTGTGCTCTCGCGAACTTAGAGGTTATGCGAATGCGGAATGACAGCGGCGGGAGGCTTTGTCGTGGTTTCCCAAGCTCTCCTGTCGACTGCTTCATCGATCATAGGCACATAAAAAAGACTAGAAAGAAGACTCGTTTCCGGAAAAAAAAGTTAGCCACTGGGCATCCATACATGAACATTACTGTACACTAAGTCAGCATATCGATAGACCAATACCGAAAGAAATATATTTTTAGAGCCGCATTAGCCGAGCCAGACGGAACTGACAGCCCTTATCAAATCACACTATTCAAGGATAACCCAGGCATCTACTACGAACACGTACAGAACCTCAAAACCTACAATGACGAATGGAAATTAATCAACTTCATCGATTTAGACACACTAAACGGAAAATACGAAGAGTTAAAAAACTACTTACAAATAATAACAGAAAAATGTGATTCATACACAGACAGATGTACCATGCACGGACACATAGAAATGCTCCATAATCGAATAGCAATAATAACAGAACAACAGAACCAAATAGGAACCCTCATAGGCCAACACGACGAGACAAACATACAACAATACCTCGAAAAATACCTCAACTACAGACCTAAGAGATCAGCACCTTTCGAATTTATAAGTAAACTCAGCAAAACGTTATTCGGTACCCTGGATTCAGACGACGCAGAACATTATAACGCAGAAATCGAAAAACTATACGCAAATAACAACCATCTAGCTTCCTTATTAAAAGAACAAACACATATCGTACAATCCACATTAGGAGAACACAGAGCACAACTCCAGAAACTCACAGAACAAATACAAATAATCAAAAACGTAGAAATCCAAGAATTCATCAACACCATGCAAAGACATACGAAAGTAAGCGACATAAATATCCTTTTCCTCAACCACCTTTTAAAACTCGACAAATACACAAACGAATATGAGCTTGACCTAAACAACTTAATCGACGCAATCCTATTTGCAAGACAAGGTATACTCCACCCCAAAATTCTAACACCAGAACAAATCATGTCAACGATTAGACAAATACAAAGCCACAACCCCATGAAACACTTTCCAGTTCCACTAGAAAACGAATACGCACAAGAACTAATAAGACTCTCAAGACTCGAAATAACCTACATAGACGCAAAAATCATTTACATTATCTCAATACCGTTACTTAATACTAACACCTTCAACATCTACCGACTAATTCCAATCCCAGTAAAACAAAATTATGACACAACAAACGACAAATTCGCATATATTAGACCAAGCAGCGATTACATAGCAATAACAAGAGACAGATCTTTATACTTCAAATTGACCGAATTAAAATTCAGCAAATGTATGCTATCACTGGAAACATACATATGCAGACAAAATCAACCACTATACCGAACCAACAACCATGCGATCTGCGAAATAGGACTATTCATTCAACCAACTGGAACAGACATCAAAACATGCGACGTCAGACTTGGATCTTTCGACGGAGTATACTGGACAGAATTAATTACATCCAACTCCTGGATCTTCTCTCTAACCAAACCAGAAATCATGCATATCGTATGCGCAGACGAAGACCCAATCCAAATAACCCTAAACGATTCCGGAATACTAAGACTAAACAACAAATGCACAGCAAACTCTCATACAATCTCTCTATCCACAACTAAACACTACCAAACTATAGAAACTCATTCCTACGCACCAAAATTCACTTTAAATATCTCGGACATCTACGACGAACCGAAAAACCTATCCTTCATACCCACAACTATACTGAATAGAACACCATACCTTAATTCAAAGGACCTTACCACAAACGGACTAACTTTAGACGACATTATCAAAAAAACAGACGAAATAACAAAACACCAAAAAGCCACAGACAACGATAACCGCATCGAGAACACACTATACTACATTTCCTTTCTATTCGGATCGGTATCGCTGCTCTACATAGCACAAAAGTTCGCGATAGCAAATAGAATACTTAACACACTCAGAAAAATTAGAAGTTCTTGTAAAAATCAGGACTCTATCGAAGCAAATAACCACCCAGCAATCACATGTACACCCAACTCTAGCCTTCATTTAACTACGCCAACTACATCAATTCAAAACACAACGACAGCTCAAACAGCTCAAACAGCTCAAACATCTTTTTATACCACATAAATATATATGTCTCACTATAGCCGACAAACTTGTTACATTATATGAAATCAACAGCGCTAATAATAATACACACACTCAATTGTGAACCATATTCAAGTAACTAAAGTAGCATAAGACCTTTATAACTAACTGATCTTATTGCAAATAAGTAAGTTTAACTATATTTTAATCTCAACATAGACACATCAACACATTCACTAACGTGAATACGAGCCTAAATGCATCTACTAACGTAGATACATACACATAAATACATTCACTAACGTGAATGTATTCCTAGATATATATCCACTCACGTAAATATAAGTACACTTACTCTCGCAAATATACAACCTTATACCTAAGATATATCATATAAATTTCTACTTTTACAAAAAAAAAAAAAAAAATTTCCTCCTGCTTCACAGGAGCAATATTTTTTTTCCCCCGGGGATGGGCGTGTTACGTATTCCATACCTACTCTGTACCTACTTCACACTCTCATACACCCTTACCCCCAGTCGCCAAGACATAACATCCTGCATGCATCCAGTCGCTCAGCCTCCTATCTCTGATTCAAAGAACTGTAACTCTACCTAAACGCACCTGCATAAACGCACCCATGCCCAGGAGAACAATGGAAAAGAATGATCTCATCAGTGAGCTCAGCGGTAGCGAATATTATATTAGCACTTGCTTCTCAATCATCAACCAGAGCAGTCGCTCGATACGCACTTGTGTCCAGATCGTCAAAGAAAGCAGTCACTCTCAGACTCGCTTCAGAATCATAAATCGCTAACCCGAAATCACTCTTCACTTAAGCTCCATAAACTTGTAACACTCATGTAACTAGTTCTACGATGATTATGATCATTACCAATAAACGATCATTCAGTTATTATACACAAATTCACATCAGTCACCTACCATCCAAAACCCGGTTACCTGAAGGTGTAAAACGAGAAACGAACTCAACGAAAACTCCAGTCTCACACATACTACCGATACCAGCTCAACCCTTATTCAGAACCTCAACATCCCAAATCATTACAGGGTGTCTACACCCCCTTGGGGTGGAGTTCCACCGATATAAAAAAATATGTGTCGAATATTTTCACCCCCTCTACAATTTCCCAAAGTTTCGTTGAAATCGGAGGGGGACACCTGGCGGGGTTTCCTTGTAAGTGCTGAGATTTTTGATCCTCTAGCTGTTTTATTTCTATTTTCTTGCGTTTGCTGCGAATTTCTTTTTCTTCTTGCTTGTTTTTTTCGTCGCGCTGTCTTTTGAGGCTTTCTTTGTAAAAGGAGGATGCGTTACGATATGAATGTATGAGTTTGGTGGTAATCTCAAAATTCTCTACACCTCCAGCTGCAGAAACTGCGTCGTAAATTCGCCTTTGCGCTATCAAACTCTTATTTTTTTTATTTTCTACTAGGCACTCTGTGTTGACGGAGAATCCCCGTTCCAGAGTGGCGTTGCCATGGCTTAGAATCAAGATTATTTTCAATAAATCTACGAAGTTTGTGCATTTTTTACGGCTCACAAGGGGAGGTCACGGAGACGCATTTTTGTAATTTTTCTACCCTATCGCAAAAGGAGGGGCAGACCCCCAATAACAATTGCCCAAAGCCATAGGACCATATAGCCAGAGGTTTCCAAGATAATCGACTTGAAATATTCCGAGTAAGCTATGAAAACTAGATGTAAAGCGGTTGACAACAGGGCGCGTGGCTCAGGCGTTAGCGCGGGAGTCTAGTAAGCAGTAGATCCCTGGATCGATTCCCGCTGTAGGCAACTTTCTTTTTCGTTTCTTTTTTTTTCATTTAACGAATATTCACGTCATTTATGTGTACAATTATTCGAATTCATATTAATTGTACAATGTACAAATATTTCGTGTTTGGGTAGGATATTAATGTGTCCGTTGCAAGGACTTCGGGGATCGATACGGGCAATTTCCTCGTATTAGGTACCTGCGGGACACAGCTGCTTCGGCACAAAAGATTTATAAATATTGTTAACCAAGAAATATGAATTCGAATAATTTTACACATAAATGACGTGAATATACGTATTAGAAACCAAAAAAGAAAAGAAAAAAAAAAAAAAAATAGAAACGAAAAAAAAAGTTGCCTACAGCGGGAATCGATCCAAGGATCTACTGCTTACTAGACTCACCCGCTAACGGCTGAGCCACGCGCCCTGTTGCCAACCGTTTTACATCTAGATTTCATAGCTTACCTACTCGGAATATTTCAAACTCGATTTTCTCGGAAACTTCTGGCTATATGGTCCTATGGCTTTGGGCAATTGTTATTGGCAGTCTGCCCCTTCTTTTGCGATAGGGTAGAAAAATTACAAAAATGCGTCTTCCGTGACCTCCCCTTGTCAGGTTAACCACACTTAGCCAAAATTCGTCTAGGCGCTCTTCACTTCTTTTAAATAATTTCAATTTTTCTTCGACTACGGGATCTTCATAAATGTCCAAAAACTCTTTTTGAACTAAATCTGCCTTAACGCCTGTTATCCTATTACATTCAACCAGAGATTCTAAGCACGAGTTTAATCTCTGTTCGGCCAAATTCTGTTTGAAAACTAAAGCAGGGTCAAGACATGATATCTGCTTCGTCAACTTATATTTGAGAGGTGACCGCAGCAAAAGTTTTTCAATAATAACGATTACGCAGAGTCGCATATCCTGCTTCAATCTCAGAATCTCCACATCACTTGTACTCTGGACTTTTTTGAAGGCATCTTTAGTTGTGAAATCTAGCTGGAAATCCTTTGCATGTATTACATTATCGGCCATAGTTCTTTTTTTGTTTTTAATCTCTGATAATTTCATTTTTGAGATAGTTAGAGTTTTATCTAGAACTTCTTTTTTTACTACTTTTTGCATCAGTAAATAAGTTATATTGTGTAACTCACTGTACAAAAAGGGCACCATAGGTTTCGGGCTTTGAAATTCAGTCAAAAACGGCTCAAGAAATGATGCTAGAGAATAAAAAAAAGCTATTTTGGGTCCCAAAAGTTTGTCTTTTATAGCTTTAGATACCGTTTCGAAGCTTTTCGAAGTAGGAACGGTATTGTTTCCGACACATTTAGAAACTAATGTTTTTATACCTGGCAGAATTTTATAGGCGGTCAGAGCTACGTCAGAATTCTCTATCCATCTAGTTGCACAAATACTTTTGGGGAAGGTAGTAGAATTTGTATATTGAATATAGAGACTACGGCGAGCGAGAGAGTCTTCAAATAAATGATACAAAGCTCGTGGAAAGCTTACAATCTCCCATTCTGTTTGCTGCATTCCAGTTTTAAATGCGCCATGGACTACGTGCAAACCACAACTACCAATGTCCAACAGCGCCACGTTGAAATTTGTTTTCAATTCGGCATTCAAATCATTTAAAAGTTTTAAATTGACGTTGGGCCCGTCCATTGATAGCTGTAACAGTTTCGGTAATGTCTCTGATTTGAAAGAATTAACTATAGCCTCGAATAAATCCGAAGCTCGTGTACGTTTCAGAAAGACAGAATAACGGCAAAAACATTGTAAATGTAAAAAATTAAAACCGAGTTTCAAAATGGTTTCCCCAGCCAAAAACTCGAGAACATCCATACTCTTTTTCAGCGTCAGATTACAAACATCATTTCCTTACAAAAATAGTACAAAATAATACGTGAAATCAGGCATCGAAGCCGAGCGTTCCCTTTGTTAATTTTCAGACTTCAAATTATGTTCTGTGACGTTGCACTTTGTGCAAGCGTCCCAGGGGTTACGGAAAACAGCGGCGTGTGCGCGCGGTTGGCAGGATACCCAGATTTCGTCAAGACAGAATTAGGCAGGATAGAATTATTTCTAATTTTTTGTATTTTGTATTTCCTCTCTCTATGAAAATTGTACTCTACGTCGAGCTGATCTACCACCGAGGGAGCAACCCGCCAAGGTCAACGGAGTTCGAGCAGAATCTATCGCGATCGTGTCAAGGAGTGGTGGCCGCGATGCTAGCGTACAGGGCTGGGTGAACCGAGTAGCCCGACAAAGCCTCCTGCATCGACGACTAATCAGCCAGGTGCTGAACCACGGAGTAACATCTACCCTCCTGGCTAGCGTACGGTACCGTGTTGGCCAAGAAAGCTCTCGGATATCGTCTCGGCGAAGGGAACGCCTCGTGTGAGGAGGTTCTGGTGACCTTCCGCGAGGACAACGGACCCTCAGTTATGCAAACTTCTGGTGAGTGGACGACTGAAGGACCTCCTCTAGCCGACAACAGTCAGGGAGTGAGAAAAAACGACGATAGATGAAAATCCGACTCTTACCTACGACCACGAATAAATCAGCGCACGAACATCTATTCAAAAATTGGCGCGCCGACATGTCGTCTGCGATCGGTACGCTGCCTGGATGCGACCGATTAGCAGCAAGGTACAAGGGAAAACAAAAATCCGTCAGCCAGAATCTAACGTGACGCGCACCTAACGTCCGTTAGATCTGCGCCACTCATGACGACCGATTAGGCCAATCACCGACTTACGCCAAAATCGTTCCGTTCAGGAATGCAGGATTCGCACCACCTCACCTAGCGAGCCTAAGGAGCTACCAACGATCCTTCTCTTCTACGCTCGACTGTCGGCTGCGACACACGTCCTGTTTTCGTACCGTACCGTATCGAGTCTCTTTCTAAAATTTGTATTTCGAGTCATTTAGTAAATTAAAAAGTTTAATTAGTGCCGTGTGGCCAAGTTTCAAGAGTTCAAGTTTATTCTTCTGAGGTAAGCCTATTTTTCTATGTGAAGCCACGAAATAATTCGTAAATAATTGTTGTATGGTATCGAGAGTGTAAAATAGTGTAGTTTTCTACGCAGGCGTTGGGCCACGAGGTCTCGCCTTGCTGTGTGATTTTGATTGCTCTATGTAATTTCAGTATATCGTCTCGTACCGATCCTTTTTGATATTTTGTTGATTTAATTATTGAAATATTTCGTGACTGGCTGTTCTTTGATTGATTTAGCATGATCTATGGCAAAAGCCTTGTATAATTGGAATATTTTCTAGTAGTTTGTGATTGCGGACTTTATCGTCCTATTATTTGTAGTTTAGCTACTATTATTGGTTAGTTGATTTTTCTATAGTAGGAAATATAATTTTCTATTCTGTCTTGCCGAACCTGGGTATTGTGAGCGTAGTTGTAGCCGTGGAGAGAAATAGTCTCGTCCCGTAATCTCTTTTCTCTACTACATTATATTGTAAATTTTCTTTGCTGGGATTTTCCACGTTATTATTTAAGCTAACTATTAATTGTTGAAATCTATAATTGATTGTAAATCTCGATTTTGACCAGTATCTCTTATTTGCGATTGTTAGATTTTTCTCTGACTGTGTTCTCTTATTAATTATGTCATCGTATCGAACCAGTTTGTTATTTTGAGATGATTTTGTGATTAAAAATCTGGTAAACAAAGAAATCAAATCTGTGTTATTGAAGTAATTTTTTGTAGACCACCTGGTGACCTACCCCCTCTACCCTCTGATTTTTATTCTGATTTAGCCGAGCACAACCGTCGTGAATCTCTAGTAAATTTGATAAATTATTGATAGTTGACGCAAGCAGCGTCTGGCGCCCAATCAAAATTTAATTATTGTTAATTTTATAATTTTTATCGTATCGCCGAACTAGAGACAAGCGCCGTAGGGTAACGCGAGGAGTTTCCTCTTCTTCCTCCCTTCCTACCAAGGAAAACGCCGTTGCAGTTCTTCAAATGCTAATCAATGGAAATGAATGGAAAACCAATAGAATCATTGATAAAACCTGTGATAAAACAGCATATTGGCGACGGAAAATATTCCTGAAGGAAGTTAGCTCGTATGATGATACGAACTCGGCGGGCATAGATTGTTCTGAAAATTATCAATTGCACTCTTTTTTTTAAATTATTTCTTCTGGTCAATGTGTAACGATTACACCCACAAAATTATTGGGAGCGTGATCAAATACTGTTAGGATATTTTTGGCATTGATAATATATTTATTATTGTAGACTGAAACTCCGATATAATAGTGGTTTATATGGCAAGGGCGCAGAAAGGCCTCATCTTCGAATCGTGTGACACTTTCACACTCCTCATAAAGTCCTTTTGAGTGCCCGTGCCCTACATACTATCCTTTTTTTCTTCAAATTTAAAAATCAGAAAACATTTTCCACGCACTAGTGCTTCGTGGTTTTCGCAAGAGGTTGTGTTGAAACAAATGAATGAAGGAATGAGTAATCCGTTGAAAATTGAAGTTAAAAAAATACCTATAGTGTGTTCATAACAAGAACTAATGGTCCAGGCACGGTGATCTCAGTAATTTAAATTCGAATGCAAGTTTTGAAAAAGAGTTCAATTTCATTCTGCATCTATCGTTTACCGATTTTCGACTAAAGTTATAACGCCATGCTACAAACATGTCACATCCATAAAACGATACATACTTATACTGGACGTACCCATTATCGATACACTTCGGTGATGCTCTTGCGACGTCTCTCTTTCTATTCGACTTACAGTATAGGTACACATGTTCTGCATTGAAAGACGCACTAATTGCTGATCTTACCTCACACTTCAGCAATTGATAATTTTCAGAACAATCTATGCCCGCCGAGTTCGTATCATCATACGAGCTAACTTCCTTCAGGAATATTTTCCGTCGCCAATATGCTGTTTTATCACAGGTTTCATCAATGATTCTATTGGTTTTCCATTCATTTCCATTGATTAGCATTTGAAGAACATAATTTGAAGTCTGAAAATTAACAAAGGGAACGCTCGGCTTCGATGCCTGATTTCACGTATTATTTTGTACTATTTTTGTAAGGAAATGATGTTTGTAATCTGACGCTGAAAAAGAGTATGGATGTTCTCGAGTTTTTGGCTGGGGAAACCATTTTGGAACTCGGTTTTAATTTTTTACATTTACAATGTTTTTGCCGTTATTTCATTACTTTTTTTATGTGCAAACGGGTCAGCGCTAAGCTGACTTTAATGTATTCTACATATTACACATATATAAAGATCAACTTGCGATCATTCGTGATGGAATGCATGTGCTACAATGAACAAGTGTATTTTGGAACTTGCACAAAAGATACGAGCTATTTTATTCGGCCAAGAAATTTCATCTTGAGAATTATACAATAGCTTGTTCCGATCATAGTTTATGCTTCCCATGATCCCATTTTATGTAGACAGCGCAACATATTCAGATGCCGTACGAACATAGAATACGGAAAATGTTCTACAATTGTTCGATTGTGAAACTCTTGAGTAAAATAACCATGTCCAATCGAAACAGACCATCATGAGATTCTATAATATTTTTCAAGTTGATCTAAAAAATATATACATTGGACTGTGTCAGAAAAAAATTCTATAATTTTTTTAGAATAAATGTATCTCAAAATTTTCTTTGTCACGAAAAAAAAATTCCCTCAAAATTTCAGCTCGATATCTCGAAAATTCAGTTGGCGCAAGGAGGGGTCCCCTTTGCCATTTAAAACGTACAGTCGGGGAACCGGATTCTGAAGCTCCTTATCCCGCGCCGAACGCAACTGAACATACACCTTTAATTTAATTGATGTTTAAGTTGGCATGAGATTACAACGACATTAGCTCAACTGATAAGTTAGCGATCTGCTCTGCTTTTTTTCAGAGAATGTCAATTCGCATAACCTCTTCAATGCACAAGTGATTGAAAAATCTGTCACATCGGATAACCCCAAAATGCGCGTACGTTTTTTCGAATTAGGTTGCTCCTAAAATGAACTAGTGCTCGTAAAGTGTTCATATCGTTGAGGGAGGGCCCTAATGAAACTTAATATTATATTCTTTCATGAAACCGGATCGAATTTTAATCATTTTAAAGTGCTAGCTGAAATTAATAAAATCAGCCTGCGAAATTTTAAATTCAATCTTAAATATAGGAGGATTACGCACCAACGATGAATCGCAGACTATTCAAAATTTGGCAATGTATTCAGAACACTTAGGCAAAGAATCCCAAGTATCGGATCTAATATCGGTCGTCCCGTTACTCAGAAAGCATAGTTAACATTTTTTATTTCAAAGTCTCTACAGTTCATTGTCATAAGTGATTCGGAACATAGGTTTCATATGACAGTAATATCTATACCGCACTTCGTGCTTAACATGTGTGTGAAGGGTATGCTCCGTTTGGGAAGCTAATTAGAATACGAATTATATGCAAGGAGCAAACGGCGTTGCTAAAAATCTATGTCAGTAAATTGCATTCTGATGATCGGTGAAAATCGTCTCGGTTTCATGAAAGGATATAACATTAGCTTTTATTAGGGCCCTCCCTTGACCCTATGAACACTTTACGAGAACTAGGTTATTTTAGGAGCAACCGAATTCGAAAAAACGTACGCGCATTTTGGGGTTAACCGATGTGACAGATTTTTCAAGAGCACTTGAAAATGATTAAAAATCGGTCCGGTTTCATGAAAGAATACAACATTAAGTTTCGTTAGGGCCCTCCCTTGACCCTATGAACACTTTACGAGAACTAGGTTATTTTTCAACCACTTGTGCATTCAAGAGGTTATGCGAATTGACATTCTCTGAAAAAAAGCAGAGCAGATCGCTAACTTATCAGTTGAGCTAATGTCGTTGTAATCTCATGCCAACTTAAACATCAATTAAATTAAAGGTGTATGTTCAGTTGCGTTTGGCGCGGGATAAGGAGCTTCAGAATCCGGTTCCCCGACTGTACATGTAAAAATTTGTTATTCTTATTTTTAAAATAAATGGGTGTAAAATTTTTTTTCCGGATTTTTGTTTCCATAATCTTGTAGGAAATTTATTTCTCTACAAAATTGGTTCTTCAATTATATGAAAAAAAAATTTTTTTCACGATAATTTCATCATATAAAATTATATCAAATTATACGTAATTATATATGATTATATAGAAAAAAAATTTGCCGGATAAATGTTATTATATCTCAGAAACTACGCAGCAGATTTTGTCGGAATTTCACGAACAAGATCAAGTGGGCAGAGTCTTACGCCCCTATAAATTTTATGAAAAAACTACGGAGCGGTGGACGTAGACACCGAAAACTACGGAGCGAAGGACCTGGATACCGAAAACTACGGAGCGAAGGACCTGGATACCGAAAACTACGGAGCGAAGGACCTGGATACCGAAAACTACGGAGCGAAGGACCTGGACACCGAAAACTGCGGTGCGGACACATTACTGAGTACAAATTTTTTTGGGGAGCACGAGTAGACGTGACGCATCAATAATAATGACAATAATAATAACAATGATAAATGAAATATGATTATAAATAATACTATAATAATATAATAATATTATATTATAATCATACTGGCACGCGGCCGCGATTTGCTGCTGCGCATGCGCATTTTGTAAATCAGGCATCGATCAATAATTCTGCGCATGCGCATTTTGTAAAATAATTAATATTATTAATAACTCAGTTATGCGTGGTCAATTATTGCTCAAAAACAATAGGGGGCGAGATTTCGGTGACGAGAACACTCCTTCCAAATGGCAAGTTCATAAGTGCAACGGTTCGACAGATATCGTGGTCCCAAGAAGAACGGTCTGCAACGAAGAAGAAGGAGAAGGAGAAGAAGAAGAAGAAGAAGATTGTGTTTTTCGATCAACTTCGACGGTCAATATCTCCGGAACCACGCGGTAGATTTTGTCGAAATTTCGCGAGCAAGGTCAAATGGCGAGGGCCTTACGCCCATATAAATTTTATTAGGAAATGATCAGCGGTTCAAAAGATATGACAGATTTTTTACAAGAACAAGAGCTGGCTCGGGTAAATGTTTCGTGGCTGGCGCGCCGAGTTTTCACTGTCGGAGGGGGGGGGGGGGGGGGGGGGGGGGGGGAACTCGGCGATTCGCTGCCGCGAATCTTGATCAACTCAGCGAGATAATCATCAAAAAATTTAGGAAACTAATAGCAAGAACATCAGTGATACAATCAGAAAGACTATTAGCTAGATAACCAACTAGACTACCCGCATGAAATTGAGCAAAGTAAGCAGCAGGACTGTCAGCAAGATGACCAGCAAGCCCTTCAAAAAGACCGTCAGCAAGACCATCAGCAAGACCATGAGCAAGACCAACAGCAAGATGACCAGCAAGACCATCAGCAAGAC
The DNA here is from genome assembly GCA_944452935.1 of Rhogogaster chlorosoma. Lineage (NCBI taxonomy): Eukaryota > Metazoa > Arthropoda > Insecta > Hymenoptera > Tenthredinidae > Rhogogaster > Rhogogaster chlorosoma. The sequence continues at coordinate 13,203,430 of OX101800.1, read as the reverse complement.
CAACAGCAAGATCTTCAGCAACACCTTCAGCAAGACCATCAGCAAGACCTTCAGCAAGACCATCAGCGAGACCATCAGCAAGACATTCAGCAAGACCATGAGCAAGACCTTCAGCAAAACCTTCAGCAAGACCTTCAGCAAGACCATCAGCAAGACCTTCAGCAAGACCATCAGCGAGACATTCAGCAAGACCTTCAGCAAGACCATCAGCAAGACCTTCAGCAAGACCATCAGCGAGACCATCAGCAAGACATTCAGCAAGACCATGAGCAAGACATTTAGCAAGACCTTCAGCGAGACCATCAGCGAGACCATCAGCAAGACCTTCAGCAAGACCATGAGCAAGACATTCAGCAAGACCTTCAGCAAGACCAAGACGACCACAAGACAATCCGTTTTAATATAGACAAATAATGATACCACGAATTTCGAGTACGGACAACACATGTGGTCGCATGAAATTTACATGGAACATAGAAAGTGATGCAACGTTGACATAAATCAATTAATGTTATTTAAGTCATGACGGAGCGACCGCATGTTTTATACATAATTTCATTATAGTATTCTCTTATCCAACGTCTATCTATGGTACGAGTTTCCAATAGGTGGTGGTTCTTTTAGAAAAAGAAAAAAGATCATCAGTACGATGACCAGCAAGACCATCAGCGCGATGACTTTTATAAAGATAAATAGAAGTTGTTCCCTTCAACAACAAGTTTTCCTAGGCAAGTTTTCCTTCGACAGCAACAACTTTCAGACGACTGCAATTTTGTTTATTCAATTGGTTTGACAACTTTTTTTGTAACTTTATCACTCTCGTCGCTTATATCGTCTGACATCTGTCAAATTTAATCCTGTTTTCGAGTTCCTGACCATGTATATTTTAATTTTTTGGCCTAAAGAAGGAACTACGAGCATAATTGAGTCAAAGTCAATCAAAACACGGCTAGAATTAAATCGCGTCACTGTTAGATGGGGAAGAAAATATGTGTCAGCTGTTATTGTAGCTGAAAGCGGTAAGATTTAGTTTATACTTCTTTAATATTTTTAAATTAGTCTGATCTATTTTTTTTTCAAATTCATAGAGGATATCAATTGGTTAGAAAGTCTCACAGTAAACACCTCTGGGATTATCACTGGTTATGTGAAGGGACGGATGAACACTGCTGTTTGCAATCCAGCGTCTCCTTGTTCCATTGGCGGAAATAGTGCTGGTGAAATTTCTTGTGGCGATAACTCAATTGATTTACCAGATATTTCTGAAGTAAAAATTTCAAACGCTGTCTCCAAAACTTATGTCGATCAGTCTGCATCCACTAGTTGTTTTGGACCCAATGCTAACGACTCGAGTACTTCTGCTACTACTTTGGGTATTGCTGCTAATGCTGCTGCCGCTTTTGGCGGTATTAATTCTACCACTGCTACTAATCGTGATGTCACTACTTCTGGTGTTGGTGGTGCTACTGTTACTGCTTCTACTTCTACTGGATTTAATTTTTATCCTATTTTTGACGTTAACCCTACGAGTACCCCAATGGTGTCTGCTGTCAGCACTGTTACTGCTGATGCACCTACCAGTATGCACATTACTACTACTTCTACGATAAATAATCCCCCTGATAAAGACATGGTTGAGTTGATGGAAGGTAGCAAAGTACATGTGAAATTTATCGACCTACAAGATGTCCTGCGTTTCAAGAATAAGCCAAAAGAAATGACTCGGCGGCTACTGCTGAGTATAGTGGGTTATAAACGATTGAAACACGTGACTGTTGGCAGTATTCATCAAAATGCTGTTCTTACTGGGATACTTGATACTGTTGAAAGTAAATAATTCCTATTTACTCTATAAAATTGTTGATTTTATATAAGGGAAATTCCACGCCAACTATCGTGGGGTTGGTGGTTCGCATTTTTTTTTCAAGGGCAAAACTATTTCATCCTAAGTGTTCCACCAAAAGTATTTTCCAAAATTTTCAGGCAAAAATATTGCTCATACCGTTTTTTACGTTGTAAAATTTCACGAGGAATCGATTCTTGTCGCCAGAATTGATCTAGGATGCTTCCTTTCGCATGATCAAATGAATATATTCTTCGTATTGTTTTAGGGTTTATATTGCAGAATACGGAAACGGAAAACCAGCTTACGAGAACAGAATTTAATAGATGTGTGACATTATTTTTGTATAATTTGAAAAATCCAAAAAAGAAAAATGATGAAAACCCATCGAATAAATGAAGAATCACGAAGAAATTAATAATTTGAGGCTTAAAATTTTCTTTTATTTTATTAAAAATTAAAAATTATAAATCCACCTTGTTTAGCATCGGGCAAAACCTGAGTTTTAATTTTACTACCTACTCTTTGAATCAATTGGTGGGTGCGGGTGGGGTAGATGCATTCGAAAAAGTTTGTTCGGATAAAGCGGATTCTGGATAAAAAATTTCGGATAAAGCGATCGTTTTACATGTTTCATCTAAACTGCATCCTGTTTTTTGAAGTTGCTTTATAGTTAGAACTAAGCAGGAGAATTTGGCAGCAATGTCTTCAAATTTTTGAAGATTTTCAGGCCTTTCTAAACTTTCATGCAATCATATCACAGCTTCGCTATTTTCTTCGAGGTCCATAAAAACTTCTCTCACTTGGTCGTAGAAGATAAGTAGAGGGGATATGAGAGTTCTGCGCCATAAAAAACATAAAAAACACCCATTTTTTTATGAGTTTTTTATGAGTTTTTTTATAATTTTTTTTTTTTTGAGAGAGAGGTGAGGGGGGGGGGGGTGGGGGGGGGGGAGTTCTCTGGGTGAATGATAAGATGTTTCATTGACATCTCCTTTATTTATTTATATCATTTAATTGGCGAAATCCCTAATGATGGTCCATTTAACAGCCTCCAGCAACGTGTTGTGCACGCTCCTGGGGCTGCAATGAGTGCTGTGTGGATATTCCGCCCATGCAACCACATTGTTTCCCCACCATAGAATGGGTTCGCCTCAACAGCCACCACCATTTTCAAACTGTAAACTGTCTATTTTCATGAAAATTTCCAAACTGTGAACTTTCTACTTTTGTGAAATTTTCTAAACTGACTAATTATGCTTAGGTTGACACACAAAATTTTCACACCCTGAGGGTGTTTTTCACATTGCAAATTTCCAATTTCGCCATAGTGAAAGTACATAATTACGCTTAGGTAGAAGCACCGTTTCAGATTATACCGCATACGGGAGGTGGGATATACAGGGTGTCTCGAAATTCGCGCATGTTCTACATACGGGCGGATTCCTTGCGAAGAATGGATACGGAATATCCAAGTAAAAACTTCCGCGAGGACTTAGTTTTCCTGTAAAAGCACTTATTAACGAACCAATCAGCGTTCATCTTTAGAAGACTGTCTAAAATCCGTATCGCCGTCCGCCTTATGAGCGCGAGCGAAACAATAATGTGTGGTGTTCCCCGCTCGTTTGTCACAACGCGCTCGTATACGTGAGCGCGACACATAGACAGATATACGAGCGCGTTGTGACAAGCAAGCGGGCAACACCACACATTATTGTTTCGCTCGCGCTAATAAGGCGGACGGCGATACGGATTTTAGACAGTCTTCTAAAGATGAACGCTGATTGGTTCGTTAATAAGTGCTTTTACAGGAAAACTAAGTCCTCGCGGAAGTTTTTACTTGGATATTCCGTATTCATTCTTCGCAAGGAATCCGCCCGTATGAAGCACATGCGCGAATTTCGAGACACCCTGTATATATAGGGAAAAAGCGTGCAATTTCGGGAAACTCAGTCAGTGTGTGATCTGCTGTTATTCGAACTGTATAGAAATAAAACTTTTACCATGGAGTTGATTGTTGACGTGCAAGGATTTGGCACATTCGAGGATAAATTTGTGGCGAAAGAACTGGCTGCTCTAAGTATTCGTACATCGGAGGAATATCAGCTAGGTCTGACTCGGATTCTTTTCAAACCACCGTACTCGCAAATGACTCTGCCGAGGGCGGTTAGAAATCAAAATGCCTGGTGTTACGACGCATACGAATTAACTATAGTATGTTTAGATTATTTTATTCAATCATACATCACATCAAACCTTACCATCAGCTCGTAGTCTCTAGATTTAACTTTACAAGGATAAGGTCATAAAACCCTCCGAACCAACGGTCAATGTAATACCAAAGGGAAAATCTTTCCATTATTTTCTCTAGTTTGAAGCTAACATTTGGCGACCAAATGTGTCGTCGTAAACGCTCAAACTAACCAGTACGTTTATAACTTTTTAAGCATTTCACTCCATTGTTTCCTCACGTCCAACTTTCTATCATAAAAACTACCCTCTACCTACTCGTACCTATCCTTCCAAGAATCCTAATGTTTAAACAAAACTAAGTCCAGCCCCACGACCTCCTTCCTCAATGTCTTGACCAATCCTAACATTTAAACAATTTCCCTACTTAACACTCTCTACCAATCACTGTGATTTAACAAACTCCTACCCTTATTCAAAAATCCGTTCCACTCCTCTTCAAGCTCACAACTCAGTCCTCCGAAAAAACTAGAGTCAGTTAACTTAGATCCACACGGTAGTACACTGATGCACCGTCTTCTCTCTATCTCAAACCTCTGTTAAACGATCTATAACTCCGGGAGTACTTAAACTATTTGCAAACCTCGCACTCTCGTCATCACTTAACCTTATATCAATTCACTTCATTCATCAACCAACCTTGTACATATTTGAACTGTAAAATATATACTATTTACTAGTACAAGGTGTCTCACTATTCACCCAAATCATTTACAATCTTTTAATTAAAATTGTAAAAGTTCACCAACAACGGCGTGGTAGACCGATCCAAGGAAGTGTACCGCGCTAACGTGAACATTTTATGGTCCTTCGAGCCGGATATAACAAATATCCAAACGTCACCAGTGCAAGTGTGCAGTGGCCACTATTCAAAACAGTGATCCGCGGTGCGGCCCCTATCAACGCAAGTATCCACCCTCGAGATACTTCCAAACAGGACCGACGGAGAACACAACGCCCATCTACAGGGAAACAAACTGGAACCAGATCGTCTGCGTCAGGACATCTTCCAGGACAACACTCAACAAAAGGTAGGTTCGTTAGATTCGAATCGTCAAATTCCTTTTCCATCCACCCATTACTCTCACACTCAGTATGGCTGAAGTCAAATTGCTGCACGGTAAACGCGGCGCAATCCAAGCTGCGATTACAAATTTCACTAAAGTCTTAGACAATTGGGCTAATCTCGACGTAAACGATCGAGATCCCGACTTTCTTCAAGTCTCTCTCGAAACGATGCAAGAATCTTTTCGCAAACTTGACAATATACAAGAGAAGCTAGAAAGTATCGATGCAAACGAAATCAGCAAACGTGCGGAACTCATACAAAGATATAACGTAGCGGTAGCCAGAACTAGAAAGGCATTACGCGAATACCACAACGCGACGTCGAGGGCATCAACCCCAGCGTCAGAGCAAACCTCAATCCCGGGATCAACTTCAGGATTGACCAATGCAACACTCTCGATTGCATTACCGAAGGTCGAACTTCCGAAATTCGACGGATCACCCGAAAATTGGGCTACTTTCCACGATCTATTCATTTCACTAATCGACAAGAATGAAAATTTACCTGCAGTGCAGAAATTACAATACCTGCGACTCTCGCTAACGGGTCGAGCGGCCAGCGCAATAGACTCACTCGAAACAACCGCGTCAAACTACCACATCGCGTTAGCCACGTTAAAAAAGAAATTCGAATGCGAACGTCGAACATTACGACGCCACTGGGCCATCCTTCGTGACTATCCGCGTTTGCAAAGGGATACATCAAGCGCGCTAACTCAGCTGGTCGACACCTTCTATCAACATACCCGTGCCTTAGAAAACTTGAAGGCACCGGTAGCGAATTGGGACATCCCATTGAATGACCTGATCATAACAAAGATCAGCCAAAACACTGCGTGGCAATGGGAGCTAACGTTAACGGACGATAGAATGCCTAGTTATAAGTCGCTATTAGCTTTTCTCGAAAAACGGGCGAGCTGTTCGGACTTCAGCTCGCAAAACGAAGCACATAACGGGAACAAGCATATTACGCGAAATCAAGACGGAGGGAAAAGCCGAAGCAACAAGGCATCTCAGCAGGCGCCGAAGGCTCAAGCCTTTGCTACGAACGCCAACATTTCATGCAATTTTTGTGGCGAAGAGCATCGTATTTACACGTGCGACCGATTTCGCGCATTATCGATAGACGAAAGACAGAAGGCTACGAATAGCAAATCTCTCTGCGGCAACTGCCTCGGAAAGGGACATACCGTACAAACCTGCAAATCAGGACCTTGCTATCGCTGTCAAAAACCTCATCACACCCTTCTTCATCGACCACCGGGCAATAAAAAACCCACTACAGAACCAACCCCTACCACGAGTTAAGCCGCACAGAATACTTCGTCTGAGCAAGCATGACTAGGCTGCACAGACTCCTCGGAAACCAACCACAAGGCCGTCACCCTCGTGGTCAACTCGGCGACCAGCAATATCATGGTTACGGCCCTGATTGACATTCTAAATCATAGGAAACAAGAAATCCGTTGTCGAAGTCTACTCGACACCTGTTTGACCGCAAATTTTATGACGGAAGAACTAGCAGGTACCTTAGGTCTCGAGAAAAGGACCTGCTCTGGACCGATCGGTGCGGTTAATACTTTAACCACATTCTCAAAAAACATTGTGTCAGCAACCATTCGTTCACCAATTAACGGCTACGAACGAAAATTAACGTTCTTAATAGTTCCTAGCATTTCACGCAGGGTACCGGATCAACGGATCAATCGCGACGTAATTAAAATTCCTACGAATTTGAAACTCGCTGACCCAAGTAGTATAATAAGGCGGGTTCTGGACCACACGAGTACTGACGTCACCACGATTTAACACGTAGGCGGATACTGGACCAGTTGCACCCTTTTAACCCATAGGCGGATACTGGACCACTTTTGCGTGACGTCACTAGCCTTCGTGTGTTATCTCAGAGTTCTAACCCCCACCAAATTCTTTTTCGCTATAGTCGCTAAAATTCCAACCCCCACCAAATTCTTTTTCGCTATAATCGATAAATCTTCAAGGTCATTACCATTGGGGCAGGTCATTACCCGTATCGTGAATCTTCATACAATCAAATGAATCCTGTTTTTAATTGCAACACTGTTGCATCGATAATTTATATCTGCCGCGAGGTGTGTGGATTTTTTGTAATTGGCATATGGAACCTGTTTAATTGCAACACTGTTGCATCGATAATTTATATCCGCCACGAGGTGTGTGGATTTTTTGTAATATAATTAAACTGGCAATTTTTCAATTGCGACACTGTTGCATCGATAATTTATATCTGCCGCGAGGTGTGTGGATTTGGCATTTTTTCAATGAAACCCCGTTTAATTGCAACACTGTAGCATATTTCTGCCGCGAGATGTGTGATGGATTTAGTTGGTAACCGGTTTTAACCTTACGATGGTTGGCGATCGCTACATCAGGTCATTACCCGCTGCAAATCACTTTCCGCTGCGTTGATTAAAGATCTTGCGCGATAATGATACCTTTACCACTATCTTCTACCGTGAGGCGTGTGACCGCTTTATGATATCTTGTTACATTTGCGCGATAATTATACCTTTACCACTATCTTCTACCGTGAGGCGTGTGACCGCCTAATGATATCTTGTTACATAAATGTCTCTAGGGGATTTACCTTTACCACTATCTTCTACCGTGAGGCGTGTGACAGAAACACTGTTGCGTCAATCCTGTAGCTTCGAGGAATCGTAACGAGAGGACGAGCTAGGTGGTCTGGCTGCTTAAATCCTTGGTTATCATCAGGGAGGCTTTACCCCCGATGTCGAGAGGATGAGCATGTAAGACTCAGGGTTCGATTCCCTGGATCGTCCATTTTTTATAAAATCAAACAATGCGAGAAGCAACTAACAGCTGGCAGATCTTTTCGACAGTTGGTGCAGGATGAATTAAAACTATCCTACAGACTAGATTTGATAAATATTCTAAGGGGGTGGAGTTGTATGAAATTACAGAACAATGCATTTTTATACTAATGATTTTTTATTTAGCAATCACAAAAAAATCATAGGAATTCAACTCGAGGGCCTCCAAGGTGGTGCGTGAGGAGACGGGTAGCGATCTTTTTCCAAAGATGTCAGTATCCCAGATTACAAACAGTTGAATTCGACTCGGTTGTAGAGTCCTCCGAGATACGTCATTTGGAGTTGGTTGCCCTCGGCAGCACTCAGCATTTTTTGGAACATCGCATCGTCTTCTACCAATAATTTCGCCATGCGAGCTGGTATAAACGCCGAAAAGGCGTTGTCGATGTCAACGGTGATCCGCTGACCGTATCGGGTTTGAACTTTCCTTAAGTTCGTTACTAAGTAGTGTTTTTGCTCGAGGTCAGCTAATCTCCTAGTCGGGAGAAATTCGTCGCAACGACCCACTCGGTTGAGCTGTGAAAAGTCCATGATACTTGGAACAGTGCTTGTAGTTACTCGAGGGATGGTTGGAGAGTGACGATCTGGTGTAGTCCCGCGTCTTTTATACTCTTGAAATCGATGCATTCAACCCCCCCATCCAATGTAGTTTACCATCTAGTCCTTGAAAATCAGGTTATAATTTTTCTGCATCTAATCACACCACCTTGTACAATTTACCGAGCATCGACCACTTTTTGCACCATTAAAACACCTACTTTTATAATTCGTGCAACTTTAAAAATCAAACTGCATCCAGCCTTGCCCCACCAATCACATTTAGCTGAGGTAAGTATATAAGGTCGTAGTACTGCCACTACGGGCAGCAAATCCAACAGTTCTGATCAGTTCAGTCGGCAATACCGCATCTTCGCAGCTTCAATGGAATCTTCATCAAACGACTTTCACACTTCAGAATACCATACTGAAATGTGCGACGATAACGGACATTGGGTATTTTGTTCACAACCTGAGATGTTTGAAAAAACGCAGACGTTAATCTCTTGCAATCCAACCTGTAAGCGAACTCAACCCACGCAGAGATCGGAATCATCTACCGCGAAGAAACAACGAACGATCCAAGAATCGACCGGTATTTTGAAACGTCAGTTCAAACTCAACAAAAGTGGCTCTAAGACTCTGGAGTTAGGACTTTTGATTACAAATCTTTTAAATTGTGAAATTGTATTATCCATTGTCGACAACTTGAGGAACAGAAAGATTGATTTCAACGATGGTACTTGGCAAAAATTTATATCAAACCGGGAACTTATAAGTGAATGGTTTGAGTTTGGAAATTTACCGGACTCCGCAAAGCAGTACGCGGTGCCCCTTGATGACGATTTATCAGTTGAATGCAGCAAGTTTTATGATGAAAATGTGCTGATATTTTTTTCACCGTTTTCGGCAAACATTACAATCCTTGAAGATTCGTGGACCCAACTCGTGAAGCAGCTTCCAACAATTCGAATTATCACAACTGGATTCAGGTCGGAACGAGAGGCGATAAAAAAACGCATGACAACGTTTGCTACCAGGATTTACACAGCGATAGAGGAGGAGTCGCTTAACGAACAACAGTGCAGGGACCGGTTGATGATGTCAGAAGATTTCGACGAAAATTCAATCATCGATTGTGAACTTATTGGCGTAGGTTTAAAAACACTAATAGAATCAGTTTCAAATGACTAATGAATCACTAAACTGATCAGTTTTTAAGTTTACATTATTGTTTAGGATACATGTTAAACTAGGAATACAATATTGATGGTATTTATTTTAAGTAAAACATTGTTGTATACAAGTTGCAGATTGTACATTAAACCCCGAAATACAATAATTAATATATATTTTAGACGAATCCCGTTTCATGCAAATAGTTCCCACAATATTTTCACCATTCTACTAAATAACTATTGATTTTTTTCTATGTTGCTTTATATACATCAGGTATAAAAATAGAAAAAAACTCATTACTACAACAAAAATGGCAAGAACATCACCGATTATGGTGGATGTTCTAGGATAGATTTTTCCATTAATAACGGGGCAGATCCCCATTTCTCGACTACGGACCTGATCTTCTCGGCTGCGGGACCGTTGTTCTCGACTACGGGACCGGTCCTCTCGAGTTTCTGTAACAAAATTGAATAAACAAATTAAAGCAAATGGAAAAGCGACATTTTTTTAACAAAAAACTTAATGATTACCGATCATCGTGAGAATGATGGACTTGCATACGTGATTATGGAGTATACTAATGATGCATCTAACTTGAAATGGTAGTTACCATTACCTTCACTTTTCGAGAGCCATTCAACATCCAATTCCCGGAAAATTGAATAATCTGGAGTGATGGGCGCTGCAAACGTGTACGAAACCCTTAAATTATTTGTTACAACGTTATCGCACAAAAAATTTTTTTATAAAAAATTATTCACTTACACGAAGTCGTGGTGCTCGTCGTCGGAGGTTCCGCCTGCGGATGGTACACGTTAATTACATTATTATAGTTGTTTCGATTTGAGCTCACGTCAGTGGACTCTTTTACAATTGTTGAAGTTCTCTCAACGGATTCCCCGTCGCGGTACCCCATGTACCGGAAAGTTTGATTTTTACCACTTGGGTGCACCGTATCCACGTGAACGTGGTGGATTAGTCGATCAGCCAATGTCGATTGACGATCGACAATCGGGGCTGCATATGTGATGCAGACGAAAAGTACGGTCGCTACTATTCCGAAGTTCATTTTTTCTTAGAAAAATAGACTTAAGTTGTTCGAGATGTTGATGGAAGATGGAAACGGTACTGATGTTTCGACAGCAACCTGGCATCAATATATATTATGTGAATTATATCAAAAAATGGACCTACGTCAATGCCGATTCAGCAAAAACTCCCACCGCTCTTTGAGGAATGATCTGTAGCGAAAAACAGCACGTGGCACATCAGCCCATGTATTCTGGGTGACAGAAAAATGGATTTACGTCAATGTAGTTTCAGCCAAAACTTCCACCACACTTTGAGGAATGATCTGTAGCAAAAAAACAGCACGTGTCGCCTCATGCGATGTATTCTGTGTGACAGAAAAAATATTCACGTACATCTATACTGATTCAACTGAACTGGATCATGAGCTAGATTATTGAGGTGAAAAATGTACCTACACCGATGTCCATTTAAAAAAATGTGTGTTCGCATTAGATGATTAACATTAATTACATAACGTTCGATTGCATAACGTTGTGGAATGCATCAGATGATGGACTGCACTGAAAAAATAAACACTGCTGATTCGGCAGACTTAGAGACTTTGTACGATCGCGTGATCGCAAGAGATGATCGATGTTATTTACACATCGTTCAATTGCAAGTTGTTGCGAAATACATCAGATGACTGATATCACTGAAAAATTCTTATGCACCAGATTCAGCAGACTGTGAGACTTTGTTCGATGGCGTGATCGCACATCACGTGAACAATATTATCGAACCATTCGAATGTGAAAAAAATGTTCATATACGTCAATGCCGATTAAGCAAACTACGCATCGAACGATTGCAAGCTGCGCTGTAGCAGTGCAACAGTACTATCAGTTGACCTGACACTAGGTATCACTGCAAGCGACGTCGGAGCAGTGCATCAGTACTATCCGTGGACCTGAACGAAGTATCTCTGCAAGCTGCGTCTGAGTAGTGCATCAGTACTGTCTCTTAACCTGAATTGAGCGTAACTGCAGCGAGTCGATACAAAGAGTAGGTATTCATTTCACGTCTTCACATTTTTAAACTGTTCAATTGAAAGAAGCAAAACTGCAACGCCTTGCTTTAAAGATTATTCATCTCACGTATTTACATTTTAATGACTCCTTACCAACCAATGAGTTATGATGAAAAAATCGCGTCTCGTTGCAGACTATACCTCAAACTGGTTTAATGGTGTACGATTTTTAGATCAACCGGGTGTTTATTAACCAGTCGTTCAACGATACACCCAGTCAGTCTCCAACGATCTTCTTTGTAACCGCCATGCAGTCACAGACGAAGCCCGTGATGCCATCAGTCGAACGTATTCCAGCCGGTCAGGTACCGGTTGATCGAGACGTATGTAGTATTATTTTTACCTGTAATTTAATTTGGAAGCATTTTTTTGCTGCGGATCAGATTGATTCACCCTACTTATATTTTTCAATATTCGAGGGAATCATGAAAGTTATTTTCAGGTCGACAAAACTTTGAGGCAAACGCAGCCGCAAGCGCAATCGGCTCAGGTGCCACCCCAGTTGCAGCCACAGTTGCAACCTCAGATGCGACCACAGACGGAACCCCCAAGTCAATCTGTACCACATCACGTCGTTCCGACTAATGATTCAAAAATGGATCAGGACGTATGTATTATTTTCCTATCATTTTTGTGCCTGGGAATTATTTTTCTGCAGATTGATTAATCCAACTAATTTACAATGTTGAAGTGAATCGTAAAAAACTTGTTTTCAGGTTGGCACGCCGCTACCACTCGGATGCATTCCGGCTGGCGCGGAAAGCGACTGCGAAGACGAGGAAGATTACGTTGAGACCCTCGAAGAGATTCGGGAATCTCAAATACGTGAGGACGAAGAAAACAGTCGCATTCCAATGCGGGAGTGGGATTGGGGGTTAAGATGATTGAAAAATGTAGAAGCTCGATTACATATTTTTTTATTGATGAATAAATTGCGTATAATAATTAACAATGTTTAGTACCCAACCCAACATCTGTTACACATAGAAAATACATTTTCAACAGCACAGATTCCCGAGTGATAGACACATCTTGGTTGCTGTCTACTCGAACATATTTCATCAGCAAAGTATGCTGTATCAATATTGAATAGTCGCTTTAATATTCTTCCCACAGATTTGTTCATCACAAGAAACGATGCGCAATTTTGTAAATGCGGTCGTATCTGGAACATTAGTTCCGAGTAGGGTACGTATCCATCGTCCCAGCTGAATCCGTGAGAAACTTTACTCTCAAGTGCTTCGCGACGATTAACTTCAGGTAAAACTGACCAGAGATAGGGGGGTTTAAATACGAAATGTTGAAATTTATAATTATCTTTCAGAATTGCCAGTTCTTTCACGATGAATGTATCGTTGGGTCCCGTGAACCCCTGAAGGTCGATAAATGTGGGACTCATGACTGCGTATAATTTTCTGAATTTAATCTAGCTCTTACTGCGTATTTATGCATTGAAAATCCCCTCCCTACTTCATACAATACCAGTTTTTCAAATCATTTTTCGAACCACATTTGTCAGCGGACTGTATTCAATAATTTTATCATGGAAAATAAGACAGTATGCAGTAGTATTTGCAGGCACATTGGCATTACACTGAAACTCAAGACGAATATCTACCGAGGCACTTTTCAATGATTCATTCTGACGCGAACAATCTATTACAGCGATTGGAGCATGCGATTTGAATGTATCCAAATCGAGCATTGGTTGCGGCACCCCACTCTCACCGTAATACGATGCTTTAAATTTGACATACATGTCGTAGAGCAAAGCGTATCTTTTTCGGGTGAAATCTAAATCTAAATTATCGTACGGATACGACTCGGAATTGAGGTATAGGCGCACGTTTGTCAATTCGCAATGATCGAATACACTGGGATCATGGGTCAGCTTATTTCTTCGCCCAGTCTGCAACGCCAGAATTACGTAGCGGGGTTTCTCGAGTTGCACTGCAGTCTTCACGGACCAGGTATGATGCGTAGTTTCCTGAAGCACTGGATACTCATATAACTCCCATGACCGAAAACTCATTTGAATCGATGTACCGCTTTCGAGAAGATGTAACAGCTCTAATTTTTGCAAATCCTCAACGCTAACATGAGGCATACGCCACTGCAATTTATTTAGCTTCAGTTTCACGCTGGTACCTTCAGTTTGAAATATTGCATTTGAATCCGTCCTTGAACAAATTAGGATCAGCTCATGACGTGTGTTGGCAATAATTCTCTTATAGTCTTCGCAGAAGCCTAGCAGAATGCGTAAGGGTATGCAGTAATTGAAATATCCTCTATCCAGTTCAACCATATTGCTGGTCGTCGACCAGCCGGCAACCTCCAGGGCTTTACTCGAATTGGAACTCAATGATAAATAGTTTTTGAGCGTAGTGGTAATTCCAACATTTTTAGATCGATCAATTTCAACGCCATTCAATTCATATCGGATTTCGTCAAAAAGGAAGGCCATCGCATTATTTACAAGTTTTGCAGTTTTAACAGGTTGATAGACACCGACAGCATCTGGCACTGAATTCAATAGTGTACCCTCAATGTATAAAAAACTGTTGCAGGGCAATGTATACAAATCCTGTTGTTGAATCGGAATGCGTATCTCATCGTTGTTCTGATAAGACGTACTGGCGTAGGGGGCATGGGCATGAACTTCGACTCGAGTTATACTGTTATCAAATACTGGTCGAGAATTAATATTTAACAGATTCGCCATATCTAGTTTTCACAATTAATCCCAATGACCTGAGAAAGTTTACGTTATCGGGAGTCAGCGATTGACGTACAGCGTACGGTGTTGTTCGTTTGACTGAACTTTGAACACTGAGAGAGCTGACCGTGTTGGCACGATATTTGTGGTTATCTTCATAAATCAGCATGATGAAAAAAATTAATTGTTCTGCTCTTTTACGTGTAAGCGAATCGTTATCTCTTCTCCTCGAAAGTTAACCAGATTACCGTCCTGGTCTACGATCCGAACTGTTATGTTGTCTATTACACGCGGGCTCACAGGCAAGTAAATGACGTGGTAAGGTGACTCGGAGATTTTATAGCCGGGTGGCACGTTTGCTGAAAATTCGTGAATCGTGTGCACTGGCTGAGAATTGCTGTAGGCTCCAGCGGTGATGTTACACTCAACTCGTATGATATTAACTTTGAGTATGTTGACGGGTAAATCTGATTCATGCCACACGTTAGCTTCAAGCTTTCGCTTCGCAAATCCTACCAATGACCCGAGGTTATTTTGCTGAGTAAAGTCAATGTCATACTTGCACTTTATTTCACATTTAAGCGTGTTGTTGTTTGGTTGCAGTATAATTGGTGATGGTGATTCTGCAGAACCTCCACCTACTTCACCTTCAATTATTTTTCTAACCAAGTATCTATTCAAATCATCGATTTCATAAGATCCCTCCGGAATGGTAATTTTTTTGCTATCACCATAGTAAAATGTATTATTTGTTTCATCGATATTGGGTATGGAGTTGAATGTTTCGAGATCCACTAATCCCAATACATATTGACCGTTTCCACTCAGAACAATCGGTGGGAAATAATTTGCACTAAGAATCGACGTTGACCCCGAGAGCGTAAGCGTCAGCGACATAGCGCAGTCACATGCATACTGAACTTCAAATATCAATGCATCCTATGTATTATGATGTAAAAAAATTAAACATAACTGTCCACATATTGCGGAATTGTAGGTTTGATTTCGTTCATAATTGTAGTCTATTTGCACGTTGTCTCCAAAATATTTAATCAATTCCCTAGGTGGCGGTAAATTCCCATAACTATCATAATACTTGACGTGATGGCCCCGTTTGACGTATGCAACCCAATGTGTACCAGGTCCATTTATATCATCCAAGTTAATAATTCCGCACTCATTCCGTGGAAGAGAATTTTGATTTTCACGTAGTTCAGATCGCATAAGCACGCCTTTAAAATATGGAATGCGCATACGTTTGGCATACGCAAGTAGTTCAATGTTGGTTGTCTCCCCAGTGGGTAGAATTATCTCATTTTTTGATGTTT
Organism: Rhogogaster chlorosoma; assembly: GCA_944452935.1. Classification (NCBI taxonomy): domain Eukaryota; kingdom Metazoa; phylum Arthropoda; class Insecta; order Hymenoptera; family Tenthredinidae; genus Rhogogaster; species Rhogogaster chlorosoma. The sequence continues at coordinate 13,187,532 of OX101800.1, read as the reverse complement.
TTTTTTTCCTCGAGATTTTCTTATACTCCCACCTTTCTTGTACGGATTCAAATACAACCCCCGACCGTTTGACTCCATAGCACGATTGTGTCGTTCGGTTTCAGAAAGAAGTTTGCGCGCATTTGCCGCCTCATTCACAGATTTAGCTATACCGGCGGCGCCCCCAGCCAAACTTCCTACTGCCGATAATCCTGCCAATAACGGAACTAAAAAGGGTAAAATTCCACCACGTTTAGCAAGCGGTAGCATTCTCGGCTTACGACCTCTCCCCGTACTCTTTCGAGAATTTTTATTTTTTATTTTTAACCCCTTTCTAACGTTAAGTCTGCCCCCCGTACTCCTCTTCAGACCCGCTCCCATTTTCAATTTCAGCTTCATAGCACGTGCTACTGCCCACGCAGCCGTTCGTTCGAGCAAAGATGCGTCCCTAGCCGTGGTACGATGTGACGCCTGTTCCACAAGTTTTCGGTCAGCGTGATGACGTGCTTCGAGGTCTTTACTCTGAGAATAGGTAATATCGTGCTCGCGACAAAACTTGTCCAACGGGTTGATGCCGGGATCGCCTCGAGCTAAACGTTTAGCCAGGTGCGTGCCCGGACCGCAGTACTGATAGCCTGGTATATGTAGTTCAAACGGTAATGAATCAATGACCCGATTCAATACACCCTGTCCAACTGAGATTGGTTTTGACATTTACAGCAATTTCTTGTCAGTTGTGAACATTATACAATTCGGGGACGTATGTTGATTGCGATAAATTGAACTGACCATCAATCAATGTCCATGTACTAATTAAAACTAAGGAAAAAAGTTGCATGCTAGTCTATAAATACCCGGGGCTTCCTCACAACTTGAATCAAAAGCAAATATGCATTTCATCAAGCAACCGTACTCCATCCAGGTGGTCAATCTTGACAATAAAACGGAGGTGGATATTCCGAAGCGGCATGGTCCTTTGCTACCTAATACGATAAGGTCTATAATTTGCGGCCCATCTAATTGCGGGAAAACAAATGTTGTCGTGAGTTTGCTGGAGAGTTGTAACGGAGTACGCTTTGAAAACGTCTACACCTATTCGAAATCGTTGGAACAGCCCAAGTATCAATACCTGGAAAAACTGCTATCAAATATCGAAGAAATTGGATTTTTTCCATTCTCGAACAACTGTGATGTAGTTCCTCCGAATGAGTCGTTGCCCAACTCGGTGTTTGTATTTGATGATGTTGCCTGTGACAAGCAAGATGTAGTCAGAGAATATTTTTCCATGGGTAGACATGCACAAGTTGATTGTTTTTACTTATGTCAGACGTATGCGAGAATTCCCAAACACTTGATTCGCGATAACGCAAACTTTTTGATCTTATTCAAACAAGATAATATGAATCTGCGTCACGTATATGATGATCACGTCAACAGTGACATGGTGTATGAAACATTTCAGAAACTTTGCAGTAACTGTTGGCAAAAAAAGTATGGCTTTCTTGTGATTGTCAAGGACAGCCCACTTAAAGCGGGGCGGTATCGGCGGGGGTTCAGTGAATACGCCGTCTGGTAATTCATTGCTTTCAGTTGGACTCCACCTTTCGAAGCACAATGACGTCTGATTTGATAGATGAGTCCGCAGCGCTTGATGCTGACATGAAAAAAGTTAGCAAAAATAATTCTGCAAAAGTTGGTGAGGACAAAATTAAAAGAGCGATCGCGCGATCGAGTAAGACGATTCGTGCAAAATATAGGGCGCTGAAAGTTGGTCAATCGGAGGTTGAAGATGCTCTGGAAAAAAATCTGGCACCAATCGTGGCACCGCTGAAGATGTTAGCTGAGCGTGGTAACATTGATGATCCGTCGGAACGAAAGTCAATGATACAAGTGAAGCGAAAACTTGAACTAGACGATGAGGAGGATGATGTGGAGGAAAATCGAAATATTCGTTTCAAACCGTCGAGCACCCCGATCGCAAAAGATGTTCGAAAGAAACGACTGCAAAGCGCGCCTGCTGCAGTTGAAACCGGATCGCCATCAAATAATGATACCGTTTTCCTGAACTCGGAAACCATAGCCCAGTCACATACCGACGAAGCAACTATGCGTGAAATCTTGGATTCCCCTACCGGTAGGGCTACTGCCGAACAATACATTGACCAGAATTTTGGTGAATTGACTAAAATATATTTCAAAGGATTGATTTTTGATACAACCAATATATATGATTCAACCTATGGGATTCGTTTTGTGAATGGATCATGGATGATTGGTGATTCTCCCATCGAGATCGATAAAAACGATAAAATCATAGTTAAAAATGTAACGTACAAATGTACGCGAGGATTGTTGGAACTGATTTTTAAAAGAATTCCCGATGAGGAAATTTTCACTGATACCGATCTGGCAAAATACAAAAGCATATTACTTGCAACTAATGCTCACAAGCGTGGATACACTGCGAGTGGTCAATTAAATGGAAATAAAAGTTACAAATGGAGGTCCATAATTGCACATTTATTCAATACTGCTGCACGGAGCCAGTCTTCTGGAAGAGGTTTGATTCCCAGTAAAATGGCTGTCACAAATAATCCCACGGATTACGTGTACTGGGACAACCCGAATGAACTTGTGGAAAGATTGCGACTTTTGATTGCTTCCAAGACTGCTGGTCACACGGGTCATGACAATGAAATAATGTCCATCATAGAGGAAATTCGTGAGGCGGGCTTCATTGAATAAATAGGCATACTTATTTTATTATTCATCAGTGTAGAAATGTCAGTCGATAAATTCGGAAGACATCTCGATTCTAGACGTCTACCTATATCGCACACATCCAACAATAACGGCGGTGGTAATATTTTCAAAATAACTGGTGACGTCAACGTTCACGGTAAAAGGTTGATAAACGCAGCCCTCCCAATCGAGTCAAGCGATGTTGTGACTAAGGCGTACGTCGATGGGAATTTCTTAACTGCTAAAAATGGTGGACATTTCAATGTAAAGAATAGGCGATTGAAACAAGTTCATGCACCGCTGGCTGAAAACGATGCCGCGAATAAACAATACGTTGATGCCATAAAAACTGATACGCTCCAACTTTCACACTACGACGAACTAACGTCTGAACAGTTTGATGCGCAAAACCATCGGATAATCCGTGTTGACACTCCACGGGCTGATGACGATGCTGTCACCAAGAAATATATTGATGCTTTACACAAAAATGTGTTACAACCTGAAGCCGATGGAAGTTGGAATTTCAAGAAAAATCGTTTGAGAAACGTTGAAAATCCGGTAAATCAACTCGATGCGGCAAATAAACTATATGTCGATGAGAAAAACGTTACATCGGATGGCCATTATCAGTTTGCCGGTAAAAGACTAACTATTGTTCATGACCCCATTAACAGATCTGACGCAGCAACGAAATCATACGTTGACAGAGCTACCGCTCGAACGCGGTATTATATTGATACAAAGCCTACTGTGAAACGAGTGGGTCTCATGGATGACTTTGATTTTGAGAACAGGGCGCTACATAACGTGCGGAATCCTACTCAACCGGCCGACGGCGTAAACAAAGAGTACGTCGACTTTCTACATGATCAAGTGAAAAATGAACTTCAAATACTTACCAATCTTGTGAGGGGCCAACATTAAAAAATGAGTAAAGAAAAGCTGCGTTTGGTGAAAGAATTGCATGCACCTGCGCGACGTAATTACCCCCGCCGAAGGGTGATTACTCACGGTTACGATGATTTGTGGCAGGCAGATCTCGTTGATATGCAACCTTATGCGAGAATTAATAATGGATTTAAATACATATTGACAATAATTGATGTTCTATCTAAATATGCTTGGGCTGTCCCCCTCAAGAGTAAAAGCGCTAAAGATGTGTGTGAAGCATTTACTACAATCATATCTGGACCTCGCAAACCTGAAAACCTTCAGACCGACAACGGGAAAGAATTTTACAACGCGTCGTTCAAGTCTCTTCTGTCGAAATATGGAATCAATCATTATTCAACCTACAGCGTTATGAAGGCATCTGTCGTTGAACGTTGGAATAGAACTCTCAAAAATTCAATGTGGATGACTTTCACTGCTAATGGGACCTATAAATGGATTAATATTCTTCAACGATTGGTCGCCGACTACAACAATCGCGTACACAGAACTGTTGGAATGTCGCCGCAAAAAGTCACACCACTGATTGCAAAAAAACTTCTGACAACTGTGTACAGCAACATTAAAATCGCTGGACCGAATAAATTTAAAATCGGTGACCCTGTACGGATCAGCAAATATAAGACGGTATTTTCTCGCGGATTTACACCCAATTGGTCTACCGAAGTATTTAAAATCATAAAAGTGCAAGTCACGAATCCTGCAACATACTTACTGGAAGATTCTCGCGGGCAACCAATCTTGGGAGGCTTTTATGAACATGAATTAAAAAAAGCTAAATATCCGGACGTACATCTAGTGGAAAAAGTATTACGTAGAAAAGGAAATAAAGTATATGTTAGGTGGTTGGGATTTGATTCATCGCATAATTCTTGGATAAATAAGGAAAATGTTTTATAATTTTTATTGTATAATGATACATGAATAAATACAAAATAAATGAACCTGTCCGTTTTTCCTGATTATTTCACGATTGATGTGCAACTGGAATATTGTAATGACCCCATGGCAATGTATCAGTAGAATTAGGAATGACGTAGCGTTTTGTATCGTTTGAGCTGAGAGCCACCTTCGTCTCACATATTGAATAAACTGTATGCAACTTTGAACGTATATTCTGTTGCTGTTTATCTAATTCACAGTTTGTGGTTAAGCATTCAAGATAGTCTGCGAACGTTATTTGCCTTTGCACGACGCAATTTTTCACACCCTTCGCTTTTTTAACTTCAGCTTTTTCATCAATTTTGATGGAATACATTTTAGATCTTAAACCTACAAACTCGGTCATTACATCGCCATTATTTTCATCTTTCATTAATCCTGGAATTTTTTTATTTTTGAGGGGGATCTTGTACAAATTATTTGGATCGTAGTCACTTGTATCAAATTTTTCAATATCACGTTTCATTATTTCATAAATGTCATCGCAATGTATTTCATAAACTAAACTATCAGTGTCTGTATAGAGTAGTTTGCAGTCAGCTTGAAATTGGGGCTTCATATATTCATAATGAAAGGCGTATATGCATGTTTTAGACAAATCCAATATACACATTCCGACGTAAATTGGTTTAAAAAACTTCACCCTCAACTTTCGCAATTCTATAGCAACAAAATTTTCTGAAAATATTGTTCTTCGATGGAAGTTCGGTTTTGCAATCAAAGATTTTGCACCGTATCGACCGTGCCATTTACTGATTAATTTTATATCAACGTGATTACGCACATTTTCCATTGTTTTACCGAACACGGCATTATTCATCAATTTGAACAAGTTCTTTTCAAAATTATTCTTTGCCTGTGTACGCATACTAGTATTCAAATCAATATATGAACCCAACCATGCCGACTGTTCAAATTGTAAAATTCGATATATTTTACTCAATTTTAACCCATGATCGAGGCACTGCTTGAGATTTCTGTAGTGGATGATGTACCGGTCTTTAGTGTGCAAAGTTGCTAGCAGTTTCACATCCTTCGTATTTGGAGTATTAGTATGGGTGGGGCAGAAGGGTAAATCTTTATGATGATCATGCAGTTCCTCGGGATATTCGAGATCAACTTCCAGAATATATCCAATGGGAGCGTCATCAGAAATAGATGTTACATCAAAGTTTGACACATCTGCGACCCATTCAAATTTCCCAGTAGGTAAAAATTGCGACATCGCCCATCCATATAAATTATTCACATCAAAGTACATTAAATATTTCTTAGGAGCATTCACATCGTAACTGTTCATGTAGCTATTATTAGCTCGACTATACCTATTGGAACACTGGCTCAAACCACCTCGTATACCTCGTTCTACGAATAATAACATATCTATGTCAGTTAACAACTCCAAGCGAATTTTCGTATATTTGAGCATTGCATCCCACGTCAACCCCGGGAGTGTATAATAATATGCAGGATCCAAATCGTACGTCCTCATGCAACTTTCCCTGAAGTTTTCAAATACATCTGCCAACAGTAAGACATCTGTCTTCAAATATAAATCGCTATATTCACCCAGTGTTTGGATGTTAAACATTTTCCAAACATTTGCGGCATGTGAATAATCCTCCTCTAGAATACCCGCATCCGTCAATTTATTGTAGAATCCTTCTATAGGGGGGAGCGCAGTATCATTCAATTTATCCAATGAGCTCAAGTAATCGTAAGGGAATACTCCTTTTCGCGTCAGGAGTTCAAACATTGCGGAATCGATGTCACCGAATGTATTCCTCATTATTTTTAACTCATTGACACCTAAGTATGAACTGAGTTTATCTAAACTGGAATTCATGAATTTGAATGAATCAATAAACCTCAGCTTAAAAGTACTACTCCCTTGAACTGTCTTCGTAAATGAGATATACTTTTCTTTATTCAAAGCTAAAACTGTTACTGCTCCTTCAAATGCTATCATTAATTCAGTTATCACAAAATGTGCATCGTAACCAGTCATATTGTGAAATACGATTGGAATCAGTTTATCGTCTCGGTAATTCAAATTACAACCTACATGCGTCGCGCCTCTGTAACGACCAGTAAAATGACAATGCTCGTGAACGCGAGTATCTGTATCTTTAAAATTATGCCCGCATATGTGACAGCTTAGTGCAGTTTTAAAATCTGCTTTTTCACACTCAGTTAAGTTATTCATTTTGATCGGGTTGCGGTACGTTGTTTCCAGGTTGTCCGCTAATGTTTTCATTTCGAGGACAAACCATCGTGCTGGATGAGGCCCTCTGTATGATGCATATCGCGATCGGGACTTATCATATGAACAATGTAGATAGTATCCGACACTGTACGCTTCATGCTTTTGGTATGCGTGAGATTTTTTATGTCGCAATTCATCAGTTCCCAATTCACTTAACAAACATTCAAAGTCGGCGTACACTATAAATGGAACAAACTCTTTCCGGTTGAAATTTTTGAACTGAAGCCACTTAGTTTCTTCGGTGGGAAGCTCTATCGCACAATCATTCACTTTCTTGCAGTCAGTAGTGTGGTTACTCAAACGTATTTCACTATGAAACACATGTAAACACCTATCGCATATGAATTTCCTTCTCTTTGAGGTTGATAACTGGTTTGAAATCAATCTAGAAAGACTTTTAATCCAACAAAAGTGTTTCTCACCATCACTGTTCTGCACCATTAACAAATTGATGTGTTTCATCTTTTTATCATCAGTTAGATACAACGGCTCGATTTTAATACCGTTCCTTCTACACTTCTTGCCGAGGATGAAAACATTGATAGACAGGGTATTTATTTTCTCAAACTTTGGTATTTGTTTGAGCGTCATGGGAAACGAAATGCTCGTCAAATTCAATACCGTTGAGAAGTGGGGGTAAGAACTTGGTCGATCCGAATGCTGTGCTGTGGGATATAAAGCTGAAACAACTGCCCAAGCAAAACATGCACCGTCTCGCGCACGTACATTAATTACAGCTTTTCGCGCTTTGATGATGTTTGGTAATGGTACGAAACTGGCCCCGTTTAGTGGTTGACATCGATTCACATTGACCTCCAAATTGATGAGTCTAGTCAAAACCCATCCGCTGTCCCTCTCCTGGAATTCTTCCATCTGAGTTATTATGGGTGTGACAACGTAATGTGTGTACCAGTCCTGTAAATTTGTCGTCAAAAGCAGCTGCTCATTTGCAGTATTAAAACATTTTAAATCACTTTTGTCCTTTAACGTAAATTCACCATTCAGGGCTGTATTCACTTTAACGCAAGTGTGTTTCTTTAGCGCATTTTTGATGCGAATTATGACCAGATATTTTGCATCTTCCAAGAATTGTTTTGGATCAATATGCTGTTTGTTGATCACTATTCCAGTCCGAATTCTTCCTTTGAACGCTGATTCACAGTCCCGCCAGCATACTCGACTGCCTCGCCGTGTGACATTTCCAATTCCTCGACCAGTCGTAATCTGTTGCTGAACTAAAACTCTGAGACTCTTCAATCTACCGATTCTTGACTCCAAACTGTGTTTACTTCCACATGACACATTTAATTTTTTCAACGCTTTACTCAATAAACGCGTGGTAACGTCGCAATTTTTAATCCATCTTTCAATCTTTTCAACACTTCTTGAAGATTGTATCAATCGAAACATATCAGTCAATTTCTCCTCCATCGCAATTGATAAATCCAGTGCTGAGGCCATTTTTCCTCCGAGACGCGGCGAATCGCACACGACTCCTGCTGAATGTTGTGGAACCTTTAAGAGTCGTCGTATTCATGTTACCCGAGCAATGGAAGTGGTTATGAAAAAAATCTGAGGAATCTTGTTAGGCGAGGGATGTCACACACCTCACGGTAGAAGATAGTGGTAAAGGTATCATTATCGCGCAAGATCTTTAATCAACGCAGCGGAAAGTGATTTGCAGCGGGTAATGACCTGATGTAGCGATCGCCAACCATCGTAAGGTTAAAACCGGTTACCAACTAAATCCATCACACATCTCGCGGCAGAAATATGCTACAGTGTTGCAATTAAACGGGGTTTCATTGAAAAAATGCCAAATCCACACACCTCGCGGCAGATATAAATTATCGATGCAACAGTGTCGCAATTGAAAAATTGCCAGTTTAATTATATTACAAAAAATCCACACACCTCGTGGCGGATATAAATTATCGATGCAACAGTGTTGCAATTAAACAGGTTCCATATGCCAATTACAAAAAATCCACACACCTCGCGGCAGATATAAATTATCGATGCAACAGTGTTGCAATTAAAAACAGGATTCATTTGATTGTATGAAGATTCACGATACGGGTAATGACCTGCCCCAATGGTAATGACCTTGAAGATTTATCGATTATAGCGAAAAAGAATTTGATGGGGGTTAGAACTCTGAGATAACACACGAAGGCTAGTGACGTCACGCAAAAGTGGTCCAGTATCCGCCTATGGGTTAAAAGGGTGCAACTGGTCGGTAATGACCTGCCCCAATGGTAATGACCTTGAAGATTTATCGATTATAGCGAAAAAGAATTTGGTGGGGGTTAGAATTTTAGCGACTATAGCGAAAAAGAATTTGGTGGGGGTTAGAACTCTGAGATAACACACGAAGGCTAGTGACGTCACGCAAAAGTGGTCCAGTATCCGCCTATGGGTTAAAAGGGTGCAACTGGTCCAGTATCCGCCTACGTGTTAAATCGTGGTGACGTCAGTACTCGTGTGGTCCAGAACCCGCCTTATTATACTACTCACAATACATTCTTCTGATTCCGTGAAGTAAATAGCTGCATTTAATACTCAATTTGAAATATTACCAGAAAATAAAAGTATTTTGTTATAGATATTACACAATTGGAAGTTGTGTCGCCCAACACGGAAAACATCATTGCACGACAAAATTCACCAGCTATCAGTGCATCAACGGAGAATAATCTTCAAGAATATAACGTAGCGGATAATTTTGAAGTACAATCGTATGACGATGCAGCCGGCGGATTTTACCTTGACACGGTGGAAAACAATGAATCTAACGATACTTCAAATAACGTAATTCACCCTTCAAACGACCAACCTGGAAAATCACGAAAGCGTTCTTGGAATCCGTCAGAGTGGAAGAGCATCAAAGCAAAAATGGCCAAGAATTCTGGGAAAAGTGGCGTCTCATTAAGAGGAAAAGAATTCCAAAGTAAAGCTTTAGGACCTGGATGCAATGAAACCTGCAGATTTAAATGTCACACGAAAATCAACAGAGAACAGAGGCAGAATGTGTTTGACGGATTTTGGCAGTTAGCAGATCACACGAGGCAGTGGGACTATATTGCTCGATTAATGCGTGTTCCAAAATGCAGATATGAACGAAAATATCGATTCAAACAAGAAAATGCGTGCAAAGAGACAGTACATGTTGCCTGTCGGCACAGACGTGGTTAAAGTCTGCAAATCGATGTTCACTGGGACCCTAGGTGACGTACTATTTCCTGGTGTAAATGAGCTCAATATGTACAAGGTTGATTCTCAAAAAAATGTAAAAATGAGGGGATTATATCTTCCTCAGAAATAGTATTAACAAAAAATCTCATCATTCACAATCCAGTCTGGCATATTTTTAGAGTATTTACTCGAACATGTGTTTTTTATTCATGATAAAAGAGCTAAATCTATTTCATAATTTGGTACGGCTAGTGATGTAGTTTCATGAAAAAATCTAACTTGACGGTAACTTACGATCCTGTTTGGCAGGAATCCGCAAGGATATAAATTCTTCCTTCTATTGAGAATCAGCTATAATATTAATCAATTACTAGTACTCAAACGATTTGCTATTTCATTCTATAGGTATTGGCGGACAATGGATTCAAACAGTTCAAATAAAAAAGATGACATCGTGCAGTACTTCCATCACTCAAGACCGCGGACATCACACAAACCGACCAATACGTATACCCGAAACAATTACTCAGAGTGTGAAAGATCACATCGAACTTTTTCCAAGAGTAGAGTCACATTACTGCAGAGCAAGTACGGAAGCAGAATATCTCGAACAAGGGCTCAATTTGGCTACCATGTATAGACTGTATAAAGACTGGATGCTAGATAAAAATGAAAATAGGATAGCTTCCGAAGACCACTACAGAAGGGTCTTCAACTACTCTTATAATTTGAGATTTCATATTCCGAAGAAAGACCAATGTGATGTTTGTTCACAATATGAACTTTCAACCGGATTAAAAAAAGCTAATTTGGAAGAGGATTACCGTAAACATCAAAAAAATAAATCAATAGCTAGAAAGTTGAAGGAAGATGACAAAAAGAATGCTGCGAATAATAGTGCTGTGTGCGTCGCATGCTTCGATCTCCAAAAGGTGCTTTCGACACCAAAAGCAGAAACTTCAGTTATGTACTACCGTCGAAAACTTGCCGTATATAATTTCACCGTATTTAACATAGGCTCAAGAGAAGGCTTCTGTTATATATGGAACGAAACTGTAGCGAAACGGGGAGCGAATGAAATTTCCAGCTGTCTATGGAAATTTGTAAGAAGCATGAGTGAAAGAGGAGTTAAAGAGTTTATCTTTTACAGCGATAACTGTGGTGGCCAGAATCGGAACAGAATGGTTTTCGCTACTTATGTTATAGCAGAAAAGTTGTTAAATATAAAAATAACCCACCGATTTTTGGAAAAGGGACACACGCAGTCAGAGGGAGATTCGATGCACGCAGCAATCGAAACTGCAAGTCGGCATAGGGCTGTATATACCCAACTGCAGTGGTGCGACATCATAAAGTCCGCTAAAAAGAAGTCGCCGTTATACACAGTCCACCAGATAAGCCAGGAGGACATTTTTGATTTTTCTAAAATAGCCGATAAACAGAATTGGAAGAAAGATGAATGCGGCAAAGTTATTCAGATCAGCAAAATAAAACAGATCAGTACAGTTCCAAACACTGATTTTGTGGAATTCAAATATAATTATGAAGAAGAAGTGCAGCACGTGAATCTGTCGAAGTCTTCTAGTGCCTGGAGGGATCATCAGCTCACAACAGCTTACTCGCAAAAACTGGAACTAGATACAAACAAGAAAAAAGACTTGAAATATCTGTGTGAAACGAATCTGATTCCCGAAAGTGCCCATAGTTTTTACGATACCGTTTTATAAGTTACCGTAAAATGTTTTGTATAAAAGAAGTCGTTAATACGTTGAAAAGAAAACCAAGATTATGAAAGAATAAAAAAAAAAAACGCTCCTTGCACATTTCCACAACATTATTTTTGTTACATGTTTTCAAGTAATTTTTTATTATTATTCTTTTTATTTATTTATTTATTTTTTTTTGGTTTTTAGGAGGACGAATGTATGTACGAAGAAACAAGATTTGCGAGAAAACAAAAAGTATGTAATAAAATTATTAATCTCTTCTTCATAGGTGAAATTTTCGATTATGAATGCACATCGTGGTCTTTATCTGTTATTATTAGTCCATAATTCACAAGAATAATAATTATATCTGACTGGATATATGAGTAATTATATGTAATATGTAGTTTCAGAAATCGGTTATTACTCATTAAACAAACGTACGCCCGGCAGTGGCGCAGCCTCAGAAAAATGTAGTGAGGGCAATCTGATTCGAATTGAACGCTTGTTGAATCAAAATTTGAAATGACGGCTTCTCCAGCCAAATTCTGAGATAGACGTTTGTTAAACCAAAACTCGAAATGACGGCTTGTTCAACAGAATTCTGAGATAGACGTTTGTTAAACCAAAATTTGAAATGACGGCTTGTTCAACCAAATTCTGAGTTGGACGTTTGTTCTGCCCAGCCGTCGTAATGATCGATAGTCTAAATTAACAAAAGGGTCATCAAAAGAAAACTGCGCAAAATACTACTGGATTAACCCGAAGGTTTCGCAAAAGATACTCTACTGACTCGATACAGAATAATTTACTCGATACAGAAGGTATCGAGCGGAAAAGCGTCAATAAGCGATATTGACCAGAAAATCTACGGAATTTACTTAATTAACAACTTAATCTATGACAACTACGTTCAGCCAACCCTCGGGGAGTTGGTAAAATAGTTAGCGACACACCAGGCAAGATAATACGGAATATACGATACAGAAAAGCATAGAAAATCACATAAATCAAATAAATAGCGAATTACATGCGCAATATAGCAGAAAAACAAGCTAGCAAATAGCGGTAAGTAAGCGGTAGCAGAAAATAACGCAAAGCGATAATAAAAGCAACTAAGCGATAGATATTCCAACAAATCCAACTAACAAATTCAAATAGCAAAATACAATCAGCCACGAAACTCTTGGGCTGAACTTCCTTTCTTTAATATTCTAACTTACTACTAAATTGACTAACCTACGATATAAATGTGCGAACCACGTAGCACTGCGGCTACGCACTACCCTAAATCTACGATATTTGAGGAAGCTCAGCGGGACTTTCGTGGATTTACAAGCGAGAGATCTTAAAGACCTTACCTTAACGTTGAGTCTGCTACTCGTTCACACTTAACTAACTTTAACTAACTTTGTCTTTTTAACTTAAACTTTTAACTTAACACCCGCACAGCGGTACGATAGTAAGAGTCCGTGAAGCGGAATTAGGTTTGGCGGAAACTAAGCGAGAGAGAGCGGTAATCAGTAACACGTCTTTCCAGTTCAATTGCCGAACGTAGAAGTGACGAACGTCTTCCCGATTTTCGGTATCGGGGTGCCTAACGTTACTGACCCTGGGGTGGGGGATCGTACGAGACGTCTCTCTATGCCTGATTGGCTGTCTAAATACCTGACGGTAATTCGCACGATCAGCTCGTCAGCTGATGCGTGCGCGGTGTCGATTCCTTGCCGAGCGGCAAGCGGCAGGCGATAGATGCGGTAGGATGCAGTTTCTGCGGTAAGATGACCTTGGGAAGGAGTGATCTTGGGCTCTAAGATGCGGTATCGTCCTTACGCCACTACTTTCTGCGGGATTCGCACTGTCGGGCTCAGCAGCACTGTTGACAGCCTCCTGACAGGACCTGGTGCACTCTTGGCCTGCCAGGAGCACGTGGGACGCTATCCTCGCCCCTCTCCGTGGCTCGTCCTTTCGGAAATACGTTACGTCGTCCAGACGTCGATGATAGCGGCAGGATCGCTACGATGGTCTCTGGTGCGGTAACGGGAGACTGTAGCGTTAGCGTGCAGTCCTGTACGCCGTCGTTGCAATGCCAGTCGCACGCGGTAGTAGTATTCTGCTGGCGTGGAGTCGAGATAACCCTGTTTTCACAGCGAGAATACCCCAAGATCCACATCCTTCCCTCCAGTTGTTAGTAGCACGACCCGGGGATGCTCTCATCCCGGGCTTCGTACCGTGGAGGCCTCTGCAGTGGCGGTATGTCGAGGTCATCGCGGTATCTGCCATCCTTCTGCGGGAGTCTTCGTGCGGTAGCGATACGTCGTCTTCTCTTTCTCTCTCTCTCTCCGTCGTACATTAACAAAAAAGTACCTCAAATTACTAACTTATTCGGAAAGCTACATTTGTCCGTGGTGTGCCACTATTTTCCCGAGGGCGAGACGTGCTTCGCCTCTCTCTCGCGATATTATTTCTCTAAATCCTGACTAAGTTACTGCGAAAAAGGTAGCCAGACGGGCTCCTGTGACGGCAGCAGATCTGCAACGTCACATTATATATTATAATAATAAATGTTTATTGGTTTCTTAAAAAAGATTTACAATAGGGAGGGTGCGCGACATATAGTTTTCTTTGGGGTTTACAATTCTGTATAGGTATACATATTTCTCTTTTTTTCTTTCTTGATCGCTTAGTTTTCATAGATAGACTAGTCTAGTAGTATATATGTAAAGAATGTGTTTTATTAATGCCTTCAATTGCCTTACCATTCTGAGGTCGGGATTTTCTAATATGCTAAAGAGGTCCAGGTTATCCTCTACTAGAGGTAACTTAGAGCTCTTTCTTTTATCTTTGAATATATCACATTCGATTATTAGGTGGAGGAAACTACTATTTTTATTGCAGTGGTGGCAGATTAAGTTATTACTTAATTTATAAATTTCTTTGTCAAGAACTATTCTATAGTTATATGTGTTAAGGGGTAACACCACTGTAACGGCCTAAAAAAACGCTGTTTTTACGAATTTTTTGTTTTTGGTTGGAAGGAAAGGTGATACGAAAATACAATTCAAGGAAGTTATTGAATATATATTGAAGTATACAAGAAAATTTTATCCAAAAATATTAAAAAAATGGCGACGCTGGAGCCATTCTCCGGAGCCATGACGAATTCACGGCGAACCGCGGCACGCAGCATAACTCGGACAATTTTCATTCTTTTGATTTGAATTTTTGACAATATCTTTGAAATAACGTTTGGAAGAGAAACACGTGAAGGATTTCAAAAATATTAATTTTTGTAGAATTGGCGAACAATCAAACAGAAGGTGTCCTGTTTCGCAAAAAAAAAAGGCAATCATTTGTTAATAAAAAATGTTCAAATTGACTTATCGAAAATCCCGTATGTGTTTCTCTTCCAAATGTTATTTTAAAGATATTGTCAAAAATTCAAATCAAAAGAATGAAAATTATTCGAGTTATGCTGCGTGCCGCGGTGCGCCGTCATGGCTCCGAAGAATGGCTCCAGCGTCGCCATTTTTAAATATTTTTGGATGAAATTTTTTTGTAATATACTTCAATATATATTCAATAACTTCCTTGGATTGTATTTTCGTATCACCTTTCCTTCCAACTAAAAAAAAATTCGTAAAAACAGCGTTTTTTTAGGTCATTACAGTGGTGTTACCCCTTAATGCTTAATTTTTCTGATAAAACTATCTTCTCGTTATTTTTTATTTGTTTATAGATTATACCATTTTTATTTATGCTTTTTCCCTTAAGTGCTTTCAATGCCGTATTTTTGTTTTGATCTTCAATTATTTTTTGTAGTTGTATCATGTTTACGATTTTTAACATTTCTTGAGTATTATCTTATGGCTCTAATACCGGATTTCTACTAAGACAGTCCGCTTCAATATTGGATTTCCCTGGTATGTATATAATTTTGAAGTCAAACTGAGACAAATAATATGTTAAGTCACCTAGTTCTTCGTCCGTCCTTGCTTTTATATTAAGGTTTTCTAAAGGTTTATGGTCTGAGTATACTTCAAATATTCTTCCAATCAACCAGTGTTCCCAATATTTTATTGCTTCTTTTATTGCTAAGCATTCCAAAAATATAGCTTTTTTCCTTTTCTGCGTTTCATTTAATTTTTTTGAGAAATAGGCTACTGGCTTTTCCTTTCCATCTTGTTGAGTTTGTTTTAGTATTGCACCTATACCTTCTATTGACGCATCTGTAAATATCTTAATAGGCAAATCTTTGTCGAATATTTCTAGTACTGGTTGTGAACACAATAATTTTTTTATTTCTGTGAATGATTTTTCACAATCTTCAGACCAGTTAAATTTTACATCTTTGCTTAACAATCTATGTAGTGGATCCAGTATTGTTGAGATTTTCGGTATATATTCGTGATAAAAGTTTATTTTGCCTAGAAATTGTCTAATATTCTTCTGCGTTTTTGGAGTTGGAAAATTGTGTATTGATACTAAATTATCTTTAATTGGTCTTACTGTATTATTTTCTATTATATGTCCGAGATATTTAATTGATTTGGATGCGAACGTGCATTTTTTTAGTTTTAATCTGAATCCTTCTTTTATTACCGCTTCTAAAACTTGTTTTATGTGCGTGATATGATCTTCAAAAGTCTCTGAAAATATTAATATGTCGTCTATCTAATTTTCCGTGAAGTCCTTAAGATTATTTTTTCTTAGTATACTTGATAAGATTCTTTGGAAGATTGCTGGTGCTGTTTTTAGACCGAACGGTAGGCAAGTCCATTGATAGTGTCCTTCTTGGGTTATGAAGCCTGTTTTATTTCTATCTTCTATCTTTAGTGGTATTGACCAAAATGCTGAATTGATGTCCAGTGATGTAAAATATTTACAATTTCTAGCTTTAATTATTAAATCATCAATTAACGGAAAAGGTTGAGCTTGGGGTGTTACAATTTTGTTTAAGTCCCTAAAATCGATGCATAGTCTAGTTTTTCCTTCACCTTTTTTTAATGCTAGAGTCACTGGTGCAGCAAATGGGCTATATGACTCTTCAATTAAATTTTTTTCCAATAGTTTTGCCACTTGCTGTTCTATTTCTTTCCTGTCTTCAATTGTACATCTATATGGTCTTTTACTACAAAATTTATCCACTATAAGATCTATTCTTGCTTCATAATCTTTTACGGTCCCTACATCATACTTATCTTTGGCAAATATTGTTTTATATTCTTCTATTAATTGTTCTATTTCGAATTTTTTTTTACTATCTAAATGATCTAAATCTATTTTAAACTCTTTCTCTTTAATATGTTCATTAAAATTTATTTCTATCATGTCTTCTCCTTGCGATTGTTTTTGGCTTATATTTAGATTTTCGTCTTGCCTTAGTTCAAATTCTTTTATTATGTCTAAGCCTATCAAAAAATCATGGAAGTTCTCATTTTCTACAATAAATACTGTAACGTGGCATTTTGCCCCGTAATTGACCATCGTCTCTTCTCCCGGCGCAAGCGACCTCGCGTTACAATTATTCCGTATCGAGGCAAGAAGTCCCGCAGCTCAAGTTCCCAAGGTCCCAATTGTAACCCTAAATCCCGTATATTAATTTTTATCCTGTTCCTATATTTCTTATGTATCCGTCTCGAATCTACCGCCGAGGGAGATCATCCCTCCTAGAAAACACTTCTGGCAGGTAACCTGGAAGTCGCAGAGTCAGTAGCGAGGAAGCAGAGAACGTCGTATCCGGAGATATGCCTGGAAGAGCGCTGCAAAACTGTCTCTCCTGTCACCCTCCTCTCCTACGTCACACCCCGGCCTAGTCCACCGGTTACAAGCAGAAATTCCGCCTTCCAGGATATCGAAATCGTCAGCCTGCCATCTTACGTCACCCTCGCGAAAGCTCTGAGTACCAACGGGCCCTGCCAGGCCGCTTCGAAGAAGAAAGAACACCCACAGCGATTCAAAAGAAGCAAATAATTATGTCTTTGCGAAAACCCCACCCCTCTTGTTGATTCCCTTAACGACGGGCGCAAGCCCGCCACTTCTTGTTTGGATAGCGAAATAGCTAGTCGATTCCCTTTTTCACTTACTTTGAGATTTTTGTGTTATGAGCCTAGAGCTTTGAGTTACCGATTGTATTTAATTGTAGATTCAGATCTTGTTTTGTGTTTGTACCAGAGTACTACAAATAAGGTAGGCTCTCGCCCATTATCGATTGATTCGATTGATTTCTCGTTGCATTGTGTTATTGCGTAGTTGAGTCAGGCCTCAACGAGGGTGACGCCATCAGCATATTATTGGGTTTTCGTGTTTTAGCTTTGTTGTATCGGGTTAATTGTTTAGTATTATGAATATTGTGTCCCCTTATGATATTATTTTATTGAGTTAATCGATTTTTCGTGAAAACTAGCTTTGGAAATAATTATCTTGTAGATCGCGTCCCTTTTCCCTTTTTGAGTTATCGTTCCCTGTTCCTTTGATTTATCGCCTCGTCTAGTCCCCGTGAAATAAATGTAATCCTTTCCCTATTTCTTCAACTAGAAGAAATTGAACGGAAAATAGCAACGCGACCCCTTTCTTGTAAATTCTTCCCTTTTGTTTGATTAATAATCCATATCGTATCTAGTGCGTCTCACGCCATTCCTTCTAGAAAAATCGATCGACTCGTTGCTAACTAGATCCTTTCTAATCTATGATAAATCATAGCCATCCCATCTTATAACTCCCCCTTAATTACTTGAAAATTTGAGCTGGTTTATTTTTGTTATAATAGAGTCATTATTTCCTGTAAAATTTATAATAAGTGAATTGTTTGATAATTTAATATTACATAGTTGTGTTTCTTCTTCGTACTTTCGGGAATGTTCGTGTGAATTTGGATCGAGTCGGTTGTTGGCGTCTTCTACGCTTCACACTTTCTTTAGAAAGTTCTACGTTATCGATCTAGCCCTTATCATTTCGCAAAGTCCCGAATTTATTGATTCTGTATCCTTCCGCATTCCACGACATTATCGACCTGACGTCGCGCTTTGTTACCACGTCATTGTTTTCTACGTTATCCTAAGATATTTGTTTTCTATTTAAGTTATCTGTTCTATATTACCATATGACTGTCTTTCTCTCGACCTACCCCCCTGCTTGTCTATCAGCTGTTTCCATTGTAGTGTGGTTCTCGGTTTAAGGCCTTCTGCCTACCGATTATTTTATTCCTTGTCGAGCCTTATTTATGGTATTAGCCCTTGTTAAGTAATTAGTTAGTTACATTTATTTGTCATTAACGATATTTCTCCATATTGAAGGGGAAATACCGTATTGTTTTATTTCAAAAAAAATATTGTTACAAAGGGTGCGTCCGCCCGTTGTATTGCTTTATATCGATTCATTTCATAGCCACCCGAACTCGCATGTATTAAACATCACAGTAATAATTACCAAACATCTTCTGATAAAACAGCTAAACGATGTAACCAGCGATAGCCAATTTATAAACAGTCTAGTCTCAGACATTAACCGAGACACTTGTATCTCTCTGAATATAACCTAATCTGCTTTGACCATTAATTTGTGTCTTTAAGTCTGCTTATTTCGCTCAGGGACTCATAGCTCAATTAAAAGGTAACTCCTAAAGTTACATTTGGTGTCAGGAGTGTGAGATCGTTTCTGAGTCCGATAAGCCGATTTGTCTGGTGCATTTCTTTTGGTTTTTGCCGATTGCTTGTATTCATAAGCTATAAGCTTCCGTTGCCTTATTCTGTAAAAGAATCCTACCTCCCTGAGGAACAAATCTGCTCGATATGAGCAATCGACGAAACACCCGCCGCCAAGGCTACCCTGCTGCCGCTGCCGCTCACACCAACCAAGAACCACGGGCGGAAGAACAGGAGGCCAACCCCATTACCGCCCTGGTCCAGCTCCTGCAGCAGCAGGCTACTCAACAGGCCGCCCAGCAAGCCGCTCAGCTTGCTGCTCAGGCTGAGCAGCAAGCCCTCTCAATTCAGCTCCTCCAGGATCAACGAATGGAGCGAGAACGATCAGAAGGACGACTGGTGGGGGTTCTACAAGACCAGCAGCAGTCCTTCACGCAAATCTGATCGACTCTGAGGGATGACCGACGTGAATCTGGAGACGAGCCCCAGCCCTTGACGGATCCTATCCCCTCCACCTCTTCCTGCCAGCCGACCCAAACTCCCGCTACTTTAAGGTCTGTGCCTTTAATTAGGGAAACTGCTCCCCCTCATACGCTTGCCCCCATTTCGCCGGTCGAGCGCGACCTGATTGTCCGCGATTCGGGTTTAGTCGGTGCTCCTTCCCAAAGACCGAATAATTTCTCTGCAGATCACATTAACCTAACCTCTACTAATGACAGCAACGCAGACGGTTGTCAAAAACGGTCGAGTAATTTAAAACCGCCTACTTTTGAAGGTGATAGGCCCTGGGCCGAATTCGAATGTCAATTTCTAGTAGTCGCGCAACTGAATAATTGGGATTCAGTCACGAAAGCCGGTAACTTAGTAAATTGCCTAAAAGGCTCCGCGGCTAGCGTCCTTTCTACCCTGACCTCGACGGAAATCTACGATTTTGTAAAGATTAGCTCTGCCTTGAGACTCAGGTTCGGGAACGAGCACCTGACTAAGCTCTTCCTCACACAATTTAATACAAGACGACAACGGAGGGACGAGGATCTCGCCACCCTCGGACATGACATAGAACGTTTGTCGCGTATAGCTTTACCCTCAAGTGACGAGACGACTCGCGAAACTTTAGCGACCGACCGATTTATAAACGCCATAACCGATGCCGAACTGAAACACGCCCTGAGCGTGGCGGGACCTTCCACCCTTCGTCAAGCCATAATTAAGGGATTAGAATTAGAAGCCCTGAATAAGCAATACACGGAAAAAAATCATATAAAACTATCAACTATATCGTTCTGGTTGGAAAAATATCGTTAGTCGCAGCAGATTTTCAGTCTACCCTAGCAACCTCATTTGTCATGTCCAAAACACGTTATAACAAATGCAACTATGCAAATATTGTTGAGCCGATATCGTTATCTAAACTAATAACATGCATAACATAATCAAATCGTATTGCTGATCTCAGTAGCTCAGATTACTTACTGTTTTATTGCTAATTTCACAATCATAACTTTCGTGATCCTCACAAAAACATCTTCTTGAGATGAAAATAAAATATAGTTAAGCTATCCGTTTAGCTATATACTAGTTGCGGCTATACGAGTATGGCTACTCTGGTTATACGTATTCGTACACCACGTACGCGGTATATATAGCGCTCGGAAATCGGAATCGGAAACTCCTGAAGCGAGAGTGTGCACAGACTATCGAGAAGAGTCGCGACGCTATTACGGGGTAAGTACTATCTTTTTTCTTTGGTTAATCTAATGAATAATGTCACACTTATGAACTGTGTTTCTATATTCGTATGAATACTAGCCTGCACAACTAACCTGCATGATTGTAGTTAATACATAGTATTTACTGTTCGGGTTAATACTCAATTCACTATAACATCATAACCTAGTTCGCGCCATGCAACGCCGGATTTCGGCCTAGGCCCGCAAGGCCCGGGCCTAGGGGCGCCAGGGTGGGTGGGGCGCTACTTCATGATTTTTTGTTATTTTTATGCTTAATGAAAGAATAAAGAGGCACCGAGAAAAAAGTTGAATATACTCAGTGCTATATTTTTCGGTAAAATCTACAGAAATGGATAGTAAAATTCATTGAAGCATGAAAAAAATTGCTTAACTTATAAGCATAAAAATGAAGATTGGTCTCAAAAAGGGGCGCCATGAAGTCACGGGCCTAGGGCGGAAAAATGTTCAAATCCAGCGTTGGCGCCATGCGTCAATAAGATTTTGGCTTACGAGCTAGCTTTATAATTGAGGAACGATAGTTATGATGTAACACTATATGAATACGATAATTGTTGTACTTGACAATGTAATTATTTTTAAAAATTAATTTGAGGAATGGTTGTTCTATGTTCTGTATAGGTTGTATTAGTATGCATGTGCGGTATATACTATATGGATATTATATAATGGACGCGTTTGTTCGGGATACGCTAGAAGAGTGGAAACTCCCAAATCTCATTCCTGTATTTGAGGGTACGATTGCTATATACGTTTCAATATTACTACGAGAAAGGCCCTTTTTCATTTATTATAATTTTATTTTAAATACAAACCGTATTTGTGGATTAAACAAGGGAGAAATTGCACGTGAAAAAAAAAAAATTTGATGATTCGAATCACATATTAAAGAAAGACTGTGGTGAGATATTCGTAGCTATATCTAGAGTGTATGAATAAAAAAATGTCTCATTTCCTGCAATCAAATTTTATCGTATGCAACAAACATTTTACTGAAACGAAACAGAAAAAACTACCTCAGCTGATTCTTTTCTAGCTAAACTCAGAATTTCACTATAGAAGCCTCCTCTATACATTATATATCTATACATAATTACATATATCATACACTCGAGCTGACTTGCAACCTCCATTATAATACTGGGCAGAAATCTGAGAATATCTATTGCAGCTGTTATATTTTCATCATAGAGAATGAAATCGACGAAGAGGCCTTCAAGGTGCTTAACGAAGACCTGATTAAGAGGTTAATACCGAAGTTAGGGCCACAAGCAAAATTCATACAAAATTGGTCTAAAAAAATCGATAAAGACAAAGACAAAGTAGACTCAGTCAAGCCGTCAGATAACTTATTAGAGGATATAACAGATCAGGTAGCTTTTGAATCATTATCTATGATATAATCAGACTTATTTTTTACTATATAAAAAAGAACCTATTATCTAGAAACACTTTTAATCATTGAAGAAAAATTCGAAGTATTGAAATGAGGTACTAATTTTTTTCTGTGATATTTTTCATCAGATTTTAATTTTGGACGATCTTATTCATACATCGGTCGACGATAATGTGTCAATAGGCGGATTATCTGAAACTGCCGCCACACCAAGCGTAGGTAATATGAATCGAAACTAATTCTTTTTATTGATATTTCGTCATTAAGTCTCAAATTTCTTGCAAATCGGAAGTACATACTTGATTTGTGGTCTTTTATTGTTGAAAAAAACTTTCGTTTCATCTGTTAAAAATCTTTTGTTTATGGTCGAAAATATCCGTGTGATGAGAGAGGGGAATTTCGAGTTACTATACAGATCATTGAATGAATAAACATCAATTATACAGAATCTACTGAGACCATCAACTCTGCTAGATCAACTATATCATCGGGTAGTTCACTACTATCGACAAGTAATCCCTTGAAAACTTCTGAACATCTGAAGTCACTTCTGAACTCATCGGTAGAAGGCTTGGTTGTTATCAACACTTATAAACAAAAACAGGAACTCAGTAATCAGCTCAGATTGCAGTTAGCCAGTTCAATTATATCTTATGAGATAGTAAAGAGCGAAAACTTTAAGTGAGTACTAAACGTACATAAACTTTGATAAATGAAATCTTATATAGATTGGTTCGTTCAAACATATCTCGATCGTTCAACCATGTCAGAAATTGGATACAACATTCATAATGAACCGTAACTCATATTTTTAGAATTACATCAGAGAGACTCTCGCAGTTGGCTGAGCTCGTCAGAGATACTTTTCCAACTGAAAATGCTGAGACGTATTACATTCCATTTGCAATCAACTCTGTGACCAATAAGCGGGTCTTAGCCAAAGGAAAGCTCTATGACAAATATTGCATGAGTAGAGCATATCTTCGCCAGAGTGGAGCTATTCCTTCAAAAAAAAAGAAAACAGACAGTACAAATCCATTCGTCTTGGGATTCCGAGAAAACTTAAGATCTATCGGTTAGTTATACCTATACCGCTAGTCATTACTATCAAATATTGGTTACAACAAGGCTTACTATCACATTTAATTCATATTTCTGTAGCGGAGAGTGAAGGTTCCAATGAAAAATTGGAGTGGTTGAAAAATAGCCTGGAGCCATGGACGACGGTAGAATTATATTGGCGTCACACGTCTAAAACAAGACTCGAAAATTTACTATCATCCGACCAATTGACTTCCGTTGAATACTTTGCCACTTATAAAGTTTTGAAGCAACCTTCTGGATACAATTTGGTACAGATCATGATACTACATTTGTTTCGTTGACTATTGACTATTAGTGTCCATATGGGCTATTCCGTGTGAACAGGATCAGTCGCCTCTCAGATATTTCTTTAATTTTGCAGGTCAATTATCTACGGGAAGCTAGAATTTTATGCCAAAGCGAATTGAGTCTAGCATTATTTTTGGCGGAGTTATACATTTTTGAAAAAAAAAACCTTTGTTATTGCAAATTGAAAATTGAAGTTCGCACTATCGGATTTTTGCTTTGGCACAAAATTCTAACTCCGCCCAGACAATCGATCTGCAAAATTAAAAAAAATTCTGAGAGGTGACTGATCCGGTTCACGCGGAATAGCCCATATACAAATTTCAGAATTCTAATTTTTACAAATGTCACCATTTTCAGATCCATATTGATTTTTCGTTAATGTACCCTGATAAATCACTTTTACTCTATGGGAAATGGTGTGCATTCGAGAAAGAAGTAATCCAATTTGCTAAAGATAAAAAAAAGAAGGATACTGCTGTAAATACACTACTATCTTTCATTTCTGAAATAGACGCCTCAACAGGAAACACTGGAAATGCTGCCAACAATACGAGCAACTTTGCACAAGGTAGAATAAAAAGTTATTTTCAGAAGTTGGTTTGTGAATTATCGTTACACATGGAAAAAATATAAACCAAAGGTAATGACTTTGGCATGATTCCTTTTTACATGGTGTTCTTAGCTCGTGCTGCAATCGTATTGAGAATCCTACCCTTATTATTGCCCTGCCCACAAATCAAGACTAAAAACAAGCCGCTTTGGAGAGTATCACGAGCCGAAGTACAAAACTCCTTCTTCTTACATGTGACGGTATGTGTCTTATACCATGATTATTTTGTTGTAAAAGCCAGAATAGATATTAGTAAGGGTGAATTGACAAAATAGTTTTTTTTCCAGAGCGTCACTGAACTGGACTCTGAGTTGGCGGTACGCAGAAGAAAACTTGCCTTACATGGGTTACCTGATCAACCGCTTCCAGTTGTCGTTGCCTCGTCGTTAAAGCACATTGAAGGTTGCTATGTGTGCGTTAACGATATAAAATATCGTCTCGATATTCCACTGGCTGCACTTGACACAACGTTTAAAAGCTTCTACGCTCTACAATTAGAGTATCCTCGAGAAGCAGCATACCCGTGGCTCGTGATACAGAAGCACTTATTCAAAATCAGCGGAGAAGAGGATCGTACCTCACCTGCAGTAATTACATTAATATCAGACCTCGAGCGGTATGCGCCAGAGGATTACAAGAGACTGAATCTACATCAAAGCTACCTCTGTGATCCTGGAAACTCGAAGTGTCACAATGCCAACGTGTTTTAAGTGTCATAAGAATTTTCCGTCCATTGGAAACATCTGGAAACATTTTAAATTTGCCCATAAACTGTCTGCATATAGCACGTTTCGATGCTTTGAAAATGGTTGTGCTCGAGTGTTTAATAATATTAAGGGGTATCGTAGACATTGGCTTTTAAGCCATAACAATAAGCATGGCTTAGATTCAAGAGATTGTTCAGATGTATCTGAAGTAGGGGTCATTACGCCTTCTTCAACAATACAAACTCAGAAGCTTACTGTTGAAAACAAGGATAGGATCTCAAACAATGAAGGGCCGTTAGTAAATCAGGACCAATTACATTTTTCTACCGTGAGCAGCGTGGATTTATTGTTGAAAAACGATGTAATGCAAATGATTGGACAATTGTACAATATGCAGAGTCTACCAAGAAGTAACGTACAGGCTATCATCGGTTTAATGCAATCATTCATGAGAAATAACATGGAATGGCTACATTGCCACGTTAAAGAAAATCTCACCAATCTTAGCGTGCCCATGGACGTTACGACAGAAGCGCTTGAAGTCATACAATCTTTTGGAAATGCCTTTGACACTGTAGATACAGAATATAAGCGGTGGCAGGTCTTGAAGGACAAAGAGTGGCTTCATCTTCCAGTCCCATACGTTATAGGACAACGATTTAAACAAGTACAATCAAACGCTGATGGGCACGTCCAGATGAGTCCTATCCAAGTTAAAGCACAGTTTTTTCCTTTGCGAAAAATATTTAAAAGCATCCTTGAGTTACCTAACGTTTACAACAGCATTCGTGTATACATGAATAAATTAAAAAATGAGAAAAGCGTTATATTTAACTTTGTGCAAGGTAGTTTGTGGCAAAACAAAATACGAAATACGGCAGATAAAGAGATATTGCCCCTTTTTGTTTTTTTCGATGATTATGAAACAGGGAATCCCTTAGGCAGTCACGCGGGCGCTAACAAACTAGGGGGTGTTTATGTAACTATTCCTTGCTTTCCACCTGAGTATCAGTCCACCCTAAATTCTATTTACCATGCTCTACTTTTTTATTCAGATGATCGAAAGGAATTTGGAAATGCTGCGGTTTTTAGAATTTTAATTGACGAATTAAATTTTCTTGAGCGCGAAGGAATAGAACTCGATTTAATCCAAGGAAAAACTGTGGTTTACTTCAAATTGGGATTACTAATCGGAGACAATCTTGGATTGCATTCGATGCTCGGTTTAGTCGAAAGTTTTGTTGCTAATTTCAGTTGCCGGTTTTGCAAAATGGATAAAGCTGAAAGAGCCATGGCTTGTGTAGAAAATGTAAACCTTCTGAGAAATGTTGAGACGTATGATAATGACCTTTTATTAAATAACTGTTCACTTACTGGAATCAAGGAAAAATGTGTTTTCCTTGCAGTTGAGGACTTTCACCCATATACCAATCTAATAGTAGATATGATGCACGATATGTTGGAAGGTGTGTGTAACTTCGACATGATTGATATAATAACCTATCTCACTAAAGAGGCATGTTATTTCACGCTAGAAGATCTAAATTCCCGTTTGATGAGCTACGACTATGGAATTTTAGAAAGTCGAAATAGGCCACCAATATTGTCCATAGAACATCTTCGAGTCAATTCGATTCGCATGACAGCTTCGGAAATGTGGACGTTTGTACGCCATTTCGGTTTGCTATGTGGAGATCTAGTACCTGAAGATGACCCTGTGTGGAAGTTTTATTTGTTACTTCGCCAGATAATTGCGCTTCTCACGTCCACTTCGATTCAAATAGAATGTACGAGATTAGTCGCAACATTAATTCAGGAACATCATAGCCTATACATACAGTTATTTGAAAAACATTTAAAACCCAAAGCCCACCACATGATTCATTATCCGCGAATATTGGAAGCATGTGGTCCTTTAGTACACTTGTGGTGTATGAGATTTGAAGCCAATCACAAACCTTCTAAGTTAAGTGCTAATATATCGAGTTCGACACGTAATGTTCCTGCCACCATTGCTTTAAAACAACAATTAAGACTAGCGAATGCGCTCGCATCGAACACGATATTTTCTGATACTGTTGAAATTGGTCCGGGTGACTACTCTTCGTTTGAAGATCTAAGCCTTAAATTTGAAAACGTTACGGACTTGGATGCAAAATATTTTTTTGTTCAATGGATAAAAAAATATGGAACGCTGTATGAACCAGGTATGGCAGTATGTATAGGGGATGATGATGGGACGCCAGAGTTTGCTATCATACAACATATAATAATGCAAGGAGAAGACACTGTTTTTGTTTGCCAAGGAATAGAAACTGTATTTATTCATCACATTTATGCATACGAAATATGCTCTAGAGATTTTCATTCTAAATTGATGAATCTGACGAACTTACTACAGCACATGCCTACTCATGTAACGAAAATGAATGGCTGTGAATTTCTTGTGATAAGAAGTATGTTATAGTTTATAATTTATATCTATTGGATGATTTTTCTTACTTTCGACATTATTACTACTACTACTATAATAAAAATTGTTTTTTCACTATCTGCAATTTAATCACTTACACTCTCCAATAACAATTATTTTGGTCGTGTTCGATTTCCATTATTTCCACGGGCTAGAATTTCTTCAAATAAATGACAAGACGTACAGCCAAGGCCTCAGACTCGTAGCTCAATTTGGAGAAATTCTAGCCCGTGGAAGTAATAGAATTCGAACATGATCAAAATAAGGACCACCTTAATATAGCCAGACGTATGCTGAATACTAGTCTATAGCCCTACTTTACAATATCAATATATGGTACTAGCGATAGCAAGATGGTATAGCTCCGCGAACCATACTGATCCTTGTCAGTGTACTACGAGGTATGGTTGCATCTGCCTTCCCAAATTGTTGACCTTGCACATGACGATATGGCTCTACCAACTATACGGTCTTACTCTCCCAGACATGATTGTTGACTTGGGTTTGCTACGATATAGGCTTAGATACACCTTCCCAGATTGTCTGCCGTGTAAATGACGGTATGGCTGTACCAACCATATAGTGTCGTTTTCGCCTAAACATGACTGTTGGCTTGGATTTAGTATATTTCACATGCTTGAACATAGCGATAAGAATGGTTATAACGAGAATTATGCTCCAACTATATTCGTATGGTCACAGGGACAATATGGTATGCTAGTTGCTATATTAACCATACAATATAGCTGGATTACACTGAATTATGCCTGCCATTCCTAATTTTTTTTCTCCGTGTACTTAGGATCCGGCCGCGTTCGGCAGGTAGAGGCGGTGAAACCGACCCCCGACTGATCTAAAATCGATGAAAAAAGGTCCTCTTCCTTGCGGCAGGAACGGAATTTGAATACGAAAGCCAATCCTAGGAATAGTGTAGAATGCCGGTATTGTTGGAGGCGCGGGCACTCAATAGAGCAGTGTTTCGCGCGACAAAGACGAAACCGAGCTAATAACGTCCAAGGACATCCTCCCAACCAGCTATCGTGGAGAGACAACGACCGCGGCTTTAACGTAAATCCTAACCAGGGCCGAACCTTCTATCCCAAACTTAATCAAACTCAGGGTTTTAATCCTGCCCAAGGGGAGAGGATGCTTCCCTTTAACAACTCTAAAGCAACCTCGGATCAACAAAAAAACTAACGTTCGATGATTGCGGGGGGCGGGAATCATCGCCTGTAGCGAGGAAAAATAGCCCTGTTATACCTGTATTGCCTGTTATAGCTGTATTGCCTGAATTACCTGTATCGATTCGAAGTCTAAGACAGTCCGGTCTCTACGCTCAGGGATCTGTCAACGGGGTTGACTGTCTCTGGGTTGTGGATACCGGAGCTGAAGTAACGGTGGTTCGCTCGGATCTCCTGAAAAATCTTCCCTCTAACAATCATTATGCCACCTTAAAGACCGCGACAGGGGAGACCACCCCTGTTTTACGAGAAGTTTCCGTTCAAATAAACATCGCGGGTCAGATTAGCTCTCCTCATAAAGTCTACGTAGCTGACATTGAGGATGAGGGAATTTTAGGGATAGATTTCTTGAGCGAGCATCAGTGCGTAATTTCAACGATAGGGAACTCGCTACGTATAGGCCGCCATACGATTCCGCTGTTAACAAATAGGAGCAAAACCCCGAACCCCCCAACTTTTCAACTCGATCAATTGCAAACCACTGGGGAAAATGAGATTATAGATTCTTCGCCACGAGAGATTACTGAACAGGTCCCTGATCATCTGAAAGACCTTTTTCAGAGGTCTTCGATAGAGTTAGATTTTCCTTCTAAGCAACAGTTCTCGTCTCTCCTGCGAGACTTTAGTGATTCCTTTGCCAAGACTAGCGGCGACAAGGGGAGGTGTACCCTTGCTCGCCATAAGATAGATGTAGGGGTCAATCTCCCGATTAAACAGCACGCCAGACGGATCCCCTTCAATGGAAAAGAAGAGGTTTAGAAGATGGTAGACGACATGCTCCTCAACGACGTCATCGAGCCATCTTCAGGACCCTGGGCCTCGCCAATCGTCATCGTTCCTAAGAAGGACGGGACGAAAAGATTCTGTATAGATTATAGAAAGCTGAACAAGGTCACCAAGAAGGATTCCTACCCCCTTCCACGGATTGAAGATACCCTAGACATGTTGGCTGGAGCTCAATGGTATAGCACCATCGACCTGCAGAGTGGTTACTGGCAGGTCGAGATGGATGCTGAGGACAAAAAAAAAACAGCTTTCGTCACTGGATTGGGAGGACTCAGGCAATTCAAGGTGATGCCCTTCGGATTGTGCAACGCTCCAGCCACATTCGAACGGACGATGGAAGTCGCTTTAGAAGGATTGACGGGGAGGATCTGCTTGGTGTACCTCGACGACATAATTGTATTTGGCAAAACCTTCCAAGAGGAGCTAACTATCCTAGAAAAGGTCTTTGAGAGGCTTCAACGGACAGGCCTGAAGATGAGCCCCAAGAAGTGCCACCTCCTCCAACAAGAAGTCACCTTCCTTGGACATGTCGTCTCAGCCCAAGGAGTCAGAACGGACCCAGCCAAGATTGAAAAGGTGCGAGATTGGCCCCGACCATCGAATAGGGAAGATATTCAGAGTTTTATAGGTCTCTGCACGTATTATAGGCGCTTCGTTTCAGGCTTTGCCTCTATAGCTAGGCCTCTTCACAATCTCACCGGGTCTACCTCTGTCTTCGAGTGGACCCCGGATTGTGAAGAAGCATTCAATCACTTAAAAACTTGCCTCACTTCTTCTCCAATTCTGGCTTATCCGCAAGCCGAAACTTCTTTTATTTTAGATACCGATGCATCTCTGTTCGGAATAGGCGGGGTTTTGTCTCAGGTTCAGGAAGGATCGGAGCGGGTGATTAGTTACTTCAGTAGGGTTCTAAAAAAACCAGAGAGGAATTATTGCGTCACACGACGAGAACTTTTAGGAATGGTAGAGGCTATAGAGCATTTCAAACATGACCTAGTAGGAAGGAAGTTTTTAATTCGTACAGATCACGCTTCGCTTAAATGGTTGCTCTCGTTTAAATCGCCGGAAGGCCAAGTAGCTAGGTAGATCGAAAGGTTAGGGCGGTACGACTTCGAGGTTCAACACCGTGCAGGAAACCTCCACGGGAACGCCGACGCACTATCAAGACGCCCGTGCCAGGATCTCGGCGACTGCAAGCAGTGCGCCAGGATGGGGAAAGGACTGGATTCCATAGAGATCCGGGTGATATCCCTCGGAGAAGACCTAAGAGAGTGGAAGAGAGCCCAGGAAAGGGATGAGATCCTGAAACAGCTACGAGCCTGGAAGAGCTCAAATATACGCCCGGAGTGGCAGGATGTTTCCCCAGCTGACCAACAACTCAAAATTTACTGGACTCAGTGGGACTCCATCTTCTTAATAAACGAAATACTGTACCGCCGATGGGAATCCTCGGATATGAAGATCATTAGATGGCAACTTCTAGTCCCTAAAGAAAAGGTCAACGAAATCCTCGAAGCGTACCATAATTCTTCGTCAGGAGGCCATTTCGCCTCAAACAAAACTTTAGAAAAGATTAGGGAAAGGTATTCCTGGGCAAGATGCCGTTTAGATGTGGACGAGTAGTGTCGGGTATGTTCGGTATGCGTAGCCAAGATAGGTCCTCGCGCAAAAGGTCGTAGTCCATTGCAAACGTACAATGTAGGCGCGCCTTTTGAGAGGGTAGCCATGGATGTCCTCGGGCCTTTGCCACTCTCTCATTCAGGGAATCGATACGCTCTAGTGATAGCTGATTATTTTACAAAATGGCCCGAAGTCATCCCGATACCCAATCAAGAGGCTCAAACTGTAGCTCGGGCTTTTATTAGAGAATTTGTATGTCGGTACGGAGCCCCGCTCGAACTCCATACCGACCAGGGTCGCAATTTCGAGTCAGTCTTTGTCGGAGAAATAGCTAAAATACTAGGGATTAGAAAAACTCGAACTACTCCTCTTCACCCCCAATCCGATGGGATGGTTGAACGACTAAATCGAACTCTTCTTTCTTATTTATCTTCTTTCGTGGAAAGGAGTCAGAGGGATTGGGACGAATGGGTTCCCCTCTTTCTTCTTTCCTACCGTTCTTCTGTCCACGAGACTACAAAACAGACGCCAGCTTCCATGCTCATGGGAAGAGATCTTCGGCTGCCCTCCGACTTGGAGAAAGGCCCTCTTCCCATCCAGGATTCTCTCTGCTCTAACTTTGCTTCGCATCTAAGGGAAAGGTTAGAGGAAATACATAATTTTGCTAGGGAAAGGATTCAGGTAGCTTCAGACAGAATGAAGGCTCGATACGACGTGCGAGCTAGGGATTTGACATTTAAAACAGGAGATTTAGTATGGCTCTTCCAGCCGAGACGAGAAAGAGGACGTTGTCCTAAACTGCAAACTAACTGGGAGGGTCCTTATACGGTAGTAGATAAAATAAATGACGTAGTCTACCGCATCCAACGCTCTCTACGAACCAAACCAAAGGTAGTTCACTTGGATCGCCTAGCCCCCTACGAGTCTGAAGAAGCTCACATAGATGACAGTAACCTCCTTCGCTCTCTTCAATTAAATCAGAACCTACGGGTTCGCGAGGATTTTCCCCCCCAAAGTCAGGAAGAAATTCCCCTTTCCCTCTCCGATTCTTCAAGCTGGTCCAAGGATCTGCCTTTTGGAATCAAGCGGAAGAATTACCGCCCTTTCACCATACTCGTCGAGGGGAACATTGGGTGCGGGAAAACCACCTTCACAAGTAGATTCTTAAAAGATAAGAACATTCTTACTTTATTAGAGCCCTTAGAGGAATACAGAAATGTTGCCGGAGAGAACCTCCTAGAGAAAATGTATAAGGATCCTTCCCGTTACGGTTATCATTTCCAACACCACGCCGCGTTGACAATGAGGAATAGGCACCTAGTGAAAACTTCTTTACCCAATAAGCTTATGGAAAGGTCAATTTTTAGCTGTAATTGCTTCGTAGAAGCACGTAGGGGGTTAGGAGGCTTTGAAGATTTAGAAGCGCATCTTTTAACTGAAAACGTTAGGATTTTGACAGAGAATTCAACAGATTTTGAAGTAGACATGATAGTTTATTTAAGGTTATCTCCCGAAACGTCGTTTGCTAGAGTTAATTCACGCGCGCGTAGCGAGGAAGAAAACATTCCTTTAGATTATTTGAAAGCTCTTCATGAGGTCCACGAGGATTGGCTTGTTCGCGGAAAGTTTTCGGCTCTTCCAGCTCCAGTTTTTATTCTAGATGCCGAAGATTCGGCCGACGATATATTCGACGAATTTTGTAAGGTTATGAGGGAATAATCGTTTGACAGATCACCCGCTTCGCGTTAGGCTTCACTCGGGTTCGATCGGTTTTACTCGTGAATAGTCGGCTTCTTCTGACCGAGTTCATGACGCGACATCTTCGGAGGAGTTCGTTTTCGTTCGGCTATGTCCGGCTTTCAGCTCACTAGGAAGACTCGTACGCGTCTTCTCGGGTCTTCGGAAGCGCTCGGGTTTATTCGTTTAGGTTCGGGAAAGGAGGGAAAATACATCGCATTTTCAATGAGAAGCCGACATCCATTTTGAACGTTTGAACAGCAAAACTTTATTAGACGCGGAGCGTTGAAGGAAATACAAAAGGGATGAGGAGATTTAGGACTAGAGCTGCGGAGGCTGGATGGAGACCCGCTCCACGGCTATTTCCCGGACCAGCTTTCTTATTTCCGCACAGGCGAAGCAGTCCCCCATGGGTACTGGTGAAAGCAGCCCCCCGCCGCAGTCTATACAGGATTCGCCCGATCCCGCGCGGAAGATGCCGACAAAAGTCCGGTGCGTCCTCACGACCCGTTTTACGTCGCTCTCGGTATAGGGTCTGTAAAGGGAGAAAAGTATTTCTGTAAGAAATCTAGTTTCTTTACGTCAGTACGAGCAACTGATGCTTCGTCAGAATCAAACTCACTTGGTCAGGAAGCACTGCGTGCAGATCAGACGAGCCCCCTCAATTAACTCGATCGCTTCTCCCTGGGCACAACGGACTCGACTCCATTGTCCCTCCAGCCAACTTTCGAATTCGACAGACCCCTTGGGGTTAAACTCTTCCCAATCTAGGGCCGAAACCACGATTCCGCATCGTACGGCTTCTGACTGGCTTGACCTCATCTTGATGAATGACGCCGTAGATAACTGTTTCTTCAGCAACGAATTCTCGCTCGGTTTTGTTTTTATTGCTCGAAGCTAATTGGATCGATAAAATTCCTCCGATCATTTATTAATAAGGGGCGGGATTTTCCTTTTGTTTTCAAATATTAGCTTTCGCGCTCCCACAAACCCGCGCTGGATCTTTCAACCCCCTATCGATTCCTCGTATCGATTATCTGCTCTTCGCGCCACCAGAGAATCGTGGCATAATTCTCAACTTCCCGTCATTTCTTTCACGTCTTCTGCTCTGGTTCTCTCCTGTCGCCGATCATAACCTCCTCATATAACTTTACGTAAAGGTCTGAGCGGATTGCCCTCAATTAACGTTTAGGGACAAGGAATAACCCCTTTTTCTGAGAGCTCTAGGTATCTCACCGAGTAATTCACAGAAACGGCACCGAAGATGTGGAACAAGAAGGAATAGAGCCGACCTAACCCCGGAAATTTCCTTTAATTATGCCCGGATAAAGATAAGATCGTTCCTTTTTACTCCTTGTTTAACCTTCGTTATAATTACAATCCACTCCTTTTTAGTCACTTTATGACGGAATTCTTTTATTTCGATAAGAATGAAATAATTAAAAGGTCAGAGCTTTTAAAGCTCCTCATATTTCGCACACTCACGTCTGTCCTCCAATCTAGGGTGTGCAGATTCCCTATCTTTTGGACCCGCCTGGGAGCAGTTCGTGATCCCTGATTCCTGTTTTCCTGCCGCCGCCCCACCTGATTTCCTGACTCGCATGATTTTCCTGACTTCCCTGACTCTCCTGACGGATCACAAGCTGGCTTCATCCCCAGACGGTTTCCAGTTTTCCAGACACCCCTCCTTCTCCAAGGATGGATTCATCATCGACTCCTCACTACGGCCTGACTAGGCGAAGACCTTTTATACCAAATATTGTTGTGAATTTGTAACCAAACTACCTTCTCAGGTTTTCTGTGGTTTCCCTCGAGGCTTAGGATGGAATTACAGGTAGTTTAGGGAAGATTTCAAATACTTTAAGCATTTTAAAGTCTGATCCACAGCTCTCAGTCCACTCTTCCCTTAGCAGATAACACACTCGCTTTTCGCTTACTTAAGAGTCGGGTCGCCTCTTCCCTTCAGGGGGGGGGGGGGGGGGCAGTGTTACAAAGGGTGCGTCCACCCTTTGTATTGCTTTATATCGATTCATTTCATAGCCACCCGAACTCGCATGTATTAAACATCACAGTAATAATTACCAAACATCTTCTGATAAAACAGCTAAACGATGTAACCAGCGATAGCCAATTTATAAACAGTCTAGTCTCAGACATTAACCGAGACACTTGTATCTCTCTGAATATAACCTAATCTGCTTTGAGCATTAATTTGTGTCTTTAAGTCTGCTTATTTCGCTCAGGGACTCATAGCTCAATTAAAAGGTAACTCCTGAAGTTACAATATATTGGTTTCTTTGTTGAAATTCCATACACCATAAATTGTTCGCTTCGCCCTAATTATTTCGCCCCCCATGTTCCCCTCACCCTGAGCTAACGCGGAACTTGCGTGTTTTCGGGATATAGTTTAATTTTTATTGATTTCGGTTTTGATTATATTATTCCTTTGAATTATTTTTGTCTTTTTGCTTTTGGTCATTGAGTTATCGCGGTACCATTAGGTACCTGGCGCCCAACCCTTTAGCTTGTTGCGAATTTAATATTTTCTAAATTATAGTAGTTTTGTTTTTCTAAATTAAATTCAACCCCTAGCTATCCCACCGCGGATCGTCACGTATTTGCTGGCGTGGTACGTCGCGGAAGTACCCCCACCGTCGGCGGTACACGTCACAATACATCTACTTCTTTTTCAATATTGAAAATCTTTATTTTTATTCTTGTTAATCCCTTTGTGAGTGCCACACCACTAATTGTTTTTAATTGTATTTTGTTCTTATCTTTATTATTATTTTTTATAGTTTTTATTAATCTTTTATTAATTAACGAAACTTGAGATCCTGAGTCATAGATCCCTTCTATTCTTATCTTATCTTCCAATACAATATTTAGTTTAATTAGTGGTGTGTTTACTCGTTTTTTGTTTCATCATATATTTCTACATCTAGAATAGAATTGTTATTTACCCTCTTTGATACAGTGTTCTTTTCCCTATTTTCTTCATTTTTTTGGAACCAACATTCTTCTTTAGGGTAGTATCTCCCACCTTTACCCAAATCCTCACACGTTTTGCAAGGTTTCTTTTCTTCATATTTCTTTTGAGAATCTAATGTAGGTTTTTTTGAATTTTTTTTTCATTTACTAAACATTCGAGTTGTCTCAATTCATTAAATAAGTCTGTAGTTTCTTTTAGTTCCGCCTTGTTAATTTTGTTCAATATAAATTCTGGTAACCCTACTGCTATTAATGCTATAAGTGACTTTATATCCGTATCTTTGTTAAAATCTATCAAAAGTTTCTCTTTCCTTAAAGCATAATCCATTAACGAACCTTCACGATATTTAAATGCTAGTGCGTAACTTACATTATTCCACCCATTATCTGTGAAACATTCTAAAAATCTTTTTTTCCATTCTAACCACCCAGCATTTATAGTTAATCTTATGAGTGTAGAGGAGTGCCAGTCTAAACTTGGTTTATCGAAAAATAATTTCAATAGTTCAATTTTATCCTCACTTTTATCAATTTGAAATCTAGAACACTCTTTTTCAAAGCTTTCTAACCATTGTTTGGCATTAGTATTTTTGCTCGAAAATTTTTCGATTAAAAGTTTTTCTGATATTTTCTTTAAGTTTTTCTCTTTATCTTTATTCTGTGTTGTTTCTACCAGTTTCTCTAGTATCTCTTTTAGGTTATGATCTTGTGTTATGTTTGTACCTTCTTCATTTATTTCCTCTAAGTATTGATCCTTGAATTGCAGATTTCCATCCTCATCCATGTATGTGTCTTTTAATTCTTTTGTCATTGTAATCCACACTTTTCTTGCCTGATTTCTTCGCTTTAGTGAATTAACTAATTTTGCGTAGTTACTTGTTTTTTTCAATTCCACATGATCTCCCATATACAGTAATGCCCCGCAATAGTCAACTCATCGGGACCTTCAACCCCTCAATAGTCCGTATCCCCACCCGAATATACTGAACACACACATATATACGTGTTTAATGTAGGCTGTGCAGTGCGCGCGCATCAACTGCGTCCCGAATTGTCAAACCACTGTTAAACGTACATACTTCGAAATATGTTGACATCTTACCATCTGTGCGAGGTTAGGTAGCACATGACGTGTTACATAAAGTACCCCAGTTGTGCGCATGCTTTGAGAGGCGTGACTAAATACGGTCTCAGGGGAATTTAAACTATGGAGAGAGTTCGTCCGCGGACTATTACGGAGTCTCGTGAGGGGAAATTCCTTGATTATTGCGGGGTATGGACTATTGAGGGGTTGACTATTGAGGGGCATTACTGTATCTGAATTCTTCTGGCAATATATATCTTCCTCCATCTTCCGTATAAATTGAGGTTATGGCAATTACGTTTGTTTTACTATCTTTTGGTGAAGCCGCTACCGTAAATTCAAACTGTAGTTTTGACATCATAAACAGAATTGTTGTTTTATAAGGTAGGTGCCAATCTTTCGATAATAACAATCAATTGGTTTCCCTGTGAAACACGAGTTATTTATAAGGTATTATTTACACTATTTACATTATTTACAAAATTACCTGTGAAACACGAGAAACAACAATTAACGTTTATTATTACTCGTTCTATATCTCCTTCTTGGTGTTAAAATGATCTCTTCTAGTCTTCTATTGCCGTCTTATCCTCTTAATGTCTACTCTTCAAAATCTGCTGATCATCCGTCTCTCTGTTCCATCTAGCGGGAGTTACTTGAAGGAACGCGTGATATATATCGCGCGTCAATTTAAATGAAAGTTCACTTTCTTTACAAATATATTAATTGTGAAAGGTTGATCTATCGCAAACTCACTCGCACTCTGCGTGACTCTAAATACAAGACTCCATAGATCCTCAAAATGAAAATCGCGAGCCGATCGAAAGTTTAGACCAGCGGCTCCCTTCGTGAACCCATCCGTAACAAACGTTATACCCATTAAATCGTCCTCACTACACAATGATCTGAAATACCTATGAAGATCCCTGAACGCTTCCTCTAACCAACGAAGTGTATTTCCCGTCTCCGGCGGAATTACGATTTTCACCGTGACCTGATTTCCTGCCAGTCCAAAACGGGGATATCTTTTATTTACCCTCTGCGTAATTCTAAACCGAATTGACCTATCCTCTACTCTTTCTATTTCTGAATCTGATCCTACAGCCTGAACCGGTATACTAACTCGCCTGTCAATCTCCGGTTGATCTTCCTGCTCAAGTACATCGTTTGACGGAGCATTCCGCTTTCCTGGGCGACGTGCCGCTTCACCTTCCATCACCAATGAAGTGCTGGCACCCTCGTTGACCGCGAACCGTGCGAACGCAGGTTTCGCCCTTAGCATGTTTCCAGTATCTGTAGAAGCATTCAAAAATTATAAAAAACAAAGTAAAACTGAACGGGAAAGAGATCAAACGAATTTCTGGTCAGTGCGTGCCCGTGACATATTCTCTAATTCTACTCACCACTCGCAGTTGTATACCGCGTACTATCGCCGGATACAATCGTCGCATTTTGGTGCAACTCAGCCGCCGTTTCAAAGGCCATCTCTGTCTCGATCGTCTTCTCCTCATCTATCATTGAGACCTGTGATAGCCGCTCCGCAGTCTCCTCCACCGTTACCGCGCGATCAGGACTATTCGTCGGTTCTTCGCTACCGTTTTCACGGAGATTGCTTACGTCTGACTGATCCTGCGTACACATCATCACGTTTTCTGCAGCCAGCTCATAAGCTTCGAGAGCCTCTGTAGCCATCGCTTCTTCCGCACGTTGACGAGCTGCCGCTACCGCTAACCGCTTTCTTCGTTCAAGTACGGCACATAGATTTTTCAAATCGGATGGTAAAAGAGCGTCCATCACGATTTCCTTCATTCTCGTCATCCAAGTAGGTCTACTCTCCAGGCTGGACATCGTCATAATTTCTATGACTGTAGACAAATCAAGCATGCCCATGATGTTCCGCAACAACACAGTCACTTCCCGTGTCGTACACATCTCCTTGACCCGACGATACCACTCAAGAATACGAGGATTTAGAAGCGTTGCTTTAGAACGTTTCAGGTACCGTATCACCATCAGGATTAATCCCTTGGTGACTGATAGTGTACGTTTATCATGAATACGCATCATCGTGAAAATATCTCTCTAAAAAGAATTCAAACACTCGATGAATAAGGACTTGTCCAAAATTTTCTCGAAGCTCAATTTCGTTCGCTTAGCAACAACACCTTTCACGAATGAAAAACAAACGTAAGAGTAATTGCTAAACCATTCGAAATCAGAAGATCACAATCAGCAGAGTTTCCTCTACTGAATAGTTTTTCAGACTGATAAAATTGCACGGTTTTGGCTCATCTATATATGTTTTGGTTGACAGCTTGTTCACTCCCACGCACTGTGAACAAGCCAATCGGTGACATTACCGCCTCCTACTGACCACTGGCTATTTGCACCCACACAGCCATGCCACCTTCATATAGCGGTTTACCGTGGACACCCCTGCGTCCGCAAGTCGGTACCTGCATAGACAGTACCTTTTAATCCCCAATCGGACCTTTGCACTCGAGACAAAAGAATGTACGCGCGTACCGATGGTAAGTTTTATGACGCAAGTAGCCGGAGCGTAAACGCGGTCATAAAAATCGGTATTTCCCGTGGCGTCCCTTATTTCCGCAAATCTATACCTGCATAGTCATTATCTTCAATCCCTAGTCACACCCTTGCTCACAAAACAAAACAAAATGCAATCAAACCCACGCGAGGACGGTCGGGTCGTAAACTTGAGAATAGAAAACGACTGATTACTTTTCGGAACTGCCAACGGCAAGACAGTTGCACCGTGCCGTTATCTATTTTCTTTCATTGTCCCATGTTACCGTGGTAAACGCAATTTTCAATGTTTAACCGTATACCTGTTCCTTGTTCAACTTTTGAGTAGCCTGAGTAGGGCGTATAATACAATTTTATTGTCCAAGAGATAACGAAATCGCTTATTACTTTACACCAAGACCGGATATTCCTTTAGACAGGCTGAGACCTGTAAACCTAAGAAAATGAGCAGCTTTCAACACAAAAGGGCGTGTTTTTCCAACCTTTGAATTTTACAACTGCGTGGCAAAAGCGAAATGACCGTAGTATCCGCATTGGTTTTTCAGCCTGTGCACATACTTTTACAACATGCGGTAATTCATCTCGAAGTACTTGCTCAAACCTATCTATGCAAGTTCTCACCAAGCAAACCTTTTCTTCTACCCTCAGTCCCAAACCAGCAGTAGCCTGCAAATTCTGTACCATAAATTTTTTTTTTCTCTCCCATTATGAATAGGTGTATTTGAACCGATAGTGGGGATTCTTGTTGAAATATTGAGATGTCTTTCCACGGCCATCTCAGTATCTAGAAATCCGTCGTGCTTAGAACAGTGAACAACGGTTACTGTGCATCAATCCTACTCTTTAGAGACGAAATTATAAGTAAACCATGTCTAACTCTCAA
Organism: Rhogogaster chlorosoma; assembly: GCA_944452935.1. Taxonomy (NCBI): domain Eukaryota; kingdom Metazoa; phylum Arthropoda; class Insecta; order Hymenoptera; family Tenthredinidae; genus Rhogogaster; species Rhogogaster chlorosoma. The sequence continues at coordinate 13,146,890 of OX101800.1, read as the reverse complement.
ACTGTGCGCGCATTACAGAATGCTGATCCATCCGAAAGGTCCTTCATAACCGATCCTCCGAGACCGACAAGGCGTATGTTACTTTCTACCATTTACGGAATAAACAATTCATTTTCTACAACAGTGTCGGTCGGGTATTCTTTAGTTGGAAAACGTTTCGAACCTATTGTACAGTTCAGCGGTTACGGCGGCTGTATTATTGCTATGAGAGCAGACATTTGGTGGAAATTTTTAAACATCTTCAACGAAATCAACAACTACATCGCTAAACCAACGGGTACAAGCTACAGTTCTACCCATCCTGCCATTCCTGCACCCATTGACGTGAGCGGATATACTGTTTCGTTCGTCCTCGTCCATGGATCAAGAGCCATCAAGCTCACAGAACCAGCTGAAGTATGGAAAAAAGAAGAGGACCGAACCACTGATGATGAGTCAACTGTCTACAGTTCGCCCAGTCCTAAGAAACGAAAGCTGTACTCGCCGTCTATAGTACTACAGAAACCATCAATTACTGGTCTAAGTGCTATAACCCCATGTGTCAGTGAACATTTATGTCGTCTATCAAACCATACGATTGCTGTAAACCAGTGTAAACACGATATAGTCAGGGAACTCGCTACGTTGGCTAACGCGTTTGCTTTCGTGGATACCCCTATCGAACGTTTCACAGAACTTGTCTTGAGGGATTTTGACGAGATGCAAGAACAGCTGAAGCTTAACTTCAAACCGAGTTTTGTGACAGACATGTATAAGCTTGTTATGCTTGAACTGAAAGCACAGTTTGATCTAGTCATTGCCACCGAAATTAAAGAAATCATAGATTCGACACGTGAATACAGACGTATTTATGCTACGGTCTGAGAAAGACTGTTCGTCGCAAGAAGTGAGTCTTCCCGAATCTCGTCTAATTTAAGCATTCAGCATATCATTGTAACTAGTCATAGTTTTCATACAAAATACCTTTCGATAAATATTAGTAGACATAAGTTTGAATCTGAATTTCTGTGAATTTTGAATAATATGAATAAACAATCATTGTAACCATATTTGCCTGCTCGTCTTTTACCAGCCCCTGTCCTTTCCTACGGTCCCGTATACCTGCACTCCCAAACCGCCTACCCCTACCGTAGTTGAGAATCCGCACGGCGTATATCTATACAGTGCGATTCTGTGAAAAGTTGGGAGCCGTGTGGGTAGGTAACCCGCATATTCACCGAAACGGCAACGCTGTCGTAGGGACAGTCGAACGTCTGGATCTACAGATGACATAGCGGCAGCTTTCACGTCGTTTGGTCAGAATCAAGTGACGGAATGACATATTTGAGGTTGATCGTAATATAACTAGTAAGACAGCGGGAATCGATATTCATTCGTGAAGAAGTGGTAACGAATCAGCGAATTGATTGCAGATGTCGATTTCTGTTTATTTGCAACGTTATTTGGGTCTAAACAACCCTCGGGGTGAAATTTACGAATCATTCTAATAAAGGTAACCAACGAATGTCAAACGATAATAATTCGTAATAAAGTCGTGGTAAAGTTACGAATTGATCGCAGATTCTGAGTTATGTTTATTTGCGAAATTATTTACAAGGTAGCAGTTCCTCGATGATGGACTGACTCGTCGCATCACTTCGACAACTACGGTCAGGAACACAGCGAGTAAATTCGATACAACGAGCAATCTACGAGGCATTTCTGACGTAGCAGCAAACCCTACATTTTTTCACCTCCTAATAATTTGAATGCACAGTTTTGCGGAAATACTGCGCATAGTTCCAGAAGACGGTCAGAAGCTTATATCGAAAGTTGCTCAAGAATTCGGCATGTCGTCGGCACAACGCATTTAGTTTATTGTTATTGTACTACGTTTAATGAATAAAAAATGTTATTACATGATAGAAACTCATTGTAATGTAATCATTTTTACAAATATGCGACGCTTTATTCCACTCAGCTATCAAAGGCACAATTACGTTTATTTACAGAACAATACTTTCAATTAATTCATTCCTCGCTGAGACCACTACAAGATTATCGGTAGGCAAACAGGTGATCTTTGATTCGTAAATTTCACCTCGAGGGTTGTTTGGACCCAAATAATGTTGCAAATAAACAGAAATCGACATCTGCAATCAATTCGCTAATTCGTTACCACTTCTTTACGAATTAATATCGATACCCGGTGTCTTACTCGTTATATTACGATCAACCTCAAATATGTCACACTGTATGTTGATTCTGACCCAACGAAGTGACAGCTGTCGCTACGTCATCAGTAGGTGCAGACGTTCGACTGTCCCTACGACAGCGTTGCCGTTTCGGTGAAATACGCCGGTTGCCTATCCACACGGCTCCCAACTTTCCACAGAATCGCTCTGTATATATTCGGAAGGGTCATAAACGGCATACTGCCAACGCAGTGTATATCTATATCAAGATTCGCGGCAGCAAATCGCCGAGTTCCCCCCCCCCCCCCCCCCCTCCGACAATGAAAACTCGGCGCGCTAGCCACGAAACATTTACCCGAGCCAGCTCTTGTTCTTGTAAAAAATCTGTCATATCTTTTGAACCGCTGATTATTTCCTAATAAAATTTATATGGGCGTAAGGCCCTCGCCATTCGACCTTGCTCGCGAAATTTCGACAAAATCTACCGCGTGGTTCCTGAGATATTGACCGTCGAAGTTGATCGAAAAACACAATCTTCTCCTTCTCCTTCTCCTTCTCCTTCTTCTTCTTCTTCGTTGCAGACCGTTCTTCTTGGGACCACGATATCTGTCGAACCGTTGCACTTATGAACTTGCCATTTGGAAGGAGTGTTCTCGTCACCGAAATCTCGCCCCCTATTGTTTTTGAGCAATAATTGACCACGCGTAACTGAGTTATTAATAATATTAATTATTTTACGAAATGCGCATGCGCAGAATTATTGATCGATGCCTGATTTACAAATGCGCATGCGCAGCAGCAAATCGCGGCCGCGTGCCAGTATGATTATGATATAATATTATTATATTATTATATAGTATTATTTATAATCATATTTCATTTATCATTGTTATTATTATTGTCATTATTATTGATGCGTCAGGTCTACTCGTGCTCCCCGAAAAAATTTGTACTCAGTAATGTGTTCGCACCGCAGTTTTCGGTGTCCAGGTCCTTCGCTCCGTAGTTTTCGGTATCCAGGTCCTTCGCTCCGTAGTTTTCGGTATCCAGGTCCTTCGCTCCGTAGTTTTCGGTATCCAGGTCCTTCGCTCCGTAGTTTTCGGTATCCAGGTCCTTCGCTCCGTAGTTTTCGGTATCCAGGTCCTTCGCTCCGTAGTTTTCGGTATCCAGGTCCTTCGCTCCATAGTTTTCGGTATCCAGGTCCTTCGCTCCGTAGTTTTCGGTATCCAGGTCCTTCGCTCCGTAGTTTTCGGTATCCAGGTCCTTCGCTCCGTAGTTTTCGGTATCCAGGTCCTTCGCTCCGTAGTTTTCGGTATCCAGGTCCTTCGCTCCGTAGTTTTCGGTATCCAGGTCCTTCGCTCCATAGTTTTCGGTATCCAGGTCCTTCGCTCCGTAGTTTTCGGTATCCAGGTCCTTCGCTCCGTAGTTTTCGGTATCCAGGTCCTTCGCTCCGTAGTTTTCGGTATCCAGGTCCTTCGCTCCATAGTTTTCGGTATCCAGGTCCTTCGCTCCGTAGTTTTCGGTATCCAGGTCCTTCGCTCCGTAGTTTTCGGTATCCAGGTCCTTCGCTCCGTAGTTTTCGGTATCCAGGTCCTTCGCTCCATAGTTTTCGGTATCCAGGTCCTTCGCTCCGTAGTTTTCGGTATCCAGGTCCTTCGCTCCGTAGTTTTCGGTATCCAGGTCCTCCACTCCGTAGTTTTCGGTGTTTAATTTAACTTCATCAATTCAAAACTCAATCTTTATACTCATAAATTTTCAGAAGCTTGACTGTTTTCTTGCAACAAAATTGAAATATTATTGTACATGTACGCGTATAACATATTATACATTCCAAATCAGTTTAATCGTTCATATAGCTGTTGAAATAAAAGGCGTGTCTCTACTAAAGATTATTAAAAATAATAACGTGTAATTATGTTGGTAATGAAGTATTATATCATATCATAATAAAAGGTAAATCATTTTTTTTAATTTTCAAAGTCGTTTATTCACATGTTTATAAATTTACAGCTTACAGTTCTGTCTATAAATATAATTATTATACAAAATTGGTCCACACGTCTTTTATTCAAACTTAACAGGGAAATGGTTACAAAGCGTCGAAAAATAGGAAAGAAATGAAATTTTCAATTAGAAAATTATTGGAAATTTTTTTTTTTATACAGGGTGAATCCTTTAACTCTGTCAACCCGTCACGGGTATGTTGGGGCTGCTCAGACAAGCATTTTGAGGTAACACACTTATGGCCGGAAACTCCTCCTAACGGCTGTGGAGGGCTTTGAAGATTTTTTTTTTTTCTGGTACCCAGGGGTTGCTCGTAGTGTAATGAATCAGAGGTGATTACTCGCGACCCAACGTTTTATTCAGGCGTGGATGACTGACAAATTTGTTATGTAATATCAACAAAACGATAAACTTTGAAGAACTTTTATAACAATGAAAAAACTAACAAAAATCTGAATCCGGATCTGAATCCCTTGGATTTTTATTTTTGGGGCAGAATGAAAGCTATCTGGTGTACCCCGACCAGACGTTCCACGGAGTGTCTTCTTCAAGGTGGCGGACACTTTAAACACCTACTGTAAAAGATCAGTTTAATGACGTGAAATTTCCGTACCACAAGAATTGTTTTTGTTAGTTTTTTCATTGTTATAAAAGTTCTTCAAAGTTTATCGTTTTGTTGATATTACATAACAAATTTGTAAATCGTCCACGCCTGAATAAAACGTCGGATCACGAGTAATCACCTCTGATTCATTACACTACGAGCAACCCCTGGGTACCAGAAAAAAAAAAAATCTTCAAAGCCCTCCACAGCCGTTAGGAGGAGTTTCCGACCATAAGTGTGTTACCTCAAAATGCTTGTCTGAGCAGCCCCAACATACCCGTGACGGGTTGACAGAGTTAAAGGATTCACCCTGTATATAATTGAAGAACCAATTTTGTCGAAATTAGTGTACGGAAAAAAATTTTTTACACCCATTTATTTTAGAAATAAAAAAAATTAGCTCGTATCTTTTGCGCAAATTCCAAAATACACTTGTTCATTGTAGCACATGCATTCCATCACGAATGATCGGAAGTTGATCTTTATACATGTGTAATATGTAGAATACATTCGAGTCAGCTTAGCGCTGACCCGTTTGCACATACAAAAAGTAATGAAATAAACGCAAAAACATTGTAAATGTAAAAAATTAAAACCGAGTTCCAAAATGGTTTCCCCAGCCAAAAACTCGAGAACATCCATACTCTTTTTCAGCGTCAGATTACAAACATCATTTCCTTACAAAAATAGTACAAAATAATACGTGAAATCAGGCATCGAAGCCGAGCGTTCCCTTTGTTAATTTTCAGACTTCAAATTATGTTCTTCAAATGCTAATCAATGGAAATGAATTGAAAACCAATAGAATCGTTGATAAAACCTGTGATAAAACAGCATATTGGCGACGGAAAATATTGCTGAAGGAAGTTAGCTCGTATGATGATACGAACTCGGCGGGCATAGATTGTTCTGAAAATTATCAATTGCTGAAGTGTGAGGTAAGATCAGCAATTAGTGCGTCTTTTAATGCAGAATATGTGTATCTATACTGTAAGTCGAATAGAAAGAGAGACGTCGCAAGAGCATCACCGAAGTGTACCGATAATGGGTACGTCCAGTATAAGTATGTATCGTTTTATGGATGTGACATGTTTGTAGCATGGCGTTATAACTTTAGTCGAAAATCGGTGAACGATAGATGCAGAATGAAATTGAACTCTTCTTCAAAACTTGCATTCGAATTTAAATTACTGAGATCACCGTGCCTGGACCATTAGTTCTTGTTATGAACACACTATAGGTATTTTTTTAACTCCAATTTTCAACGGATTACTCATTCCTTTCATTCATTTGTTTCAACACAACCTCTTGCGAAAACCACGAAGCACTAGTGCGTGGAAAATGTTTTCTGATTTTTAAATTTGAAGAAAAAAAGGATAGTATGTAGGGCACGGGCACTGAAAAGGACTTTATGAGGAGTGTGAAAGTGTCACACGATTCGAAGATGAGGTCTTTCTGCGCCATTGCCATATAAACTACTATTATATCGCAGTTTCAGTCTACAATAATAAATATATTATCAATACCAAGAATATCCTAACAGTATTTGATCATGCTCCCGACAATTTTGTGGGTGTGATCGTTACACATTGACTGGAAGAAATAATTTTGAAAAAAGAGTGCAATTGATAATTTTCAGAACAATCTATGCCCGCCGAGTTCGTATCATCATACGAGCTAACTTCCTTCAGCAATATTTTCCGTCGCCAATATGCTGTTTTATCACAGGTTTTATCAACGATTCTATTGGTTTTCAATTCATTTCCATTGATTAGCATTTGAAGAACATAATTTGAAGTCTGAAAATTAACAAAGGGAACGCTCGGCTTCGATGCCTGATTTCACGTATTATTTTGTACTATTTTTGTAAGGAAATGATGTTTGTAATCTGACGCTGAAAAAGAGTAT